>CM076598.1:205640000-206890000 GCA_038502835.1 Octonoba sinensis | reverse complement strand
AGGTCTCATTCCGTTCCTGACACAAGTGGTCAACTTAGACAGGTGGCCAACTTACAAAGGTGGTCAACTTTACAGGTATTACTGTATATTAATACAATTCGAATTTTTAGCTACAGTAACACTCAAGAGTGATGGTAGTGCTCATCAGACAAACAAACAATCCTCTTGCAACAATGCACCAAAAATAATAATAGTAATAAAAATAACTAATTATAAAAATAGAGGCCAATATTGAAATCCATTAATTGTTATGTTACATTAAAAATGTAATAATGTAATGAAAATTTAAAATAATTTATGAACAGCAATGTGATTGATTTATATGCTTAAGAATTTCATAGACAAAAAAAAGAAAAGCACTTGAAGCATAAGAAATCTTACCTGAATAAGGATTCGAGTCATATAAATCAAGTGAGAAAAATGATGTATTTTTGAAAAAACTAGAAATTTTACCTAAATACTGAAATTGGCTTGAGAAAGGACTGCTATTAAAAATGAGTACCCAAGTTATAAATGCAAGAGTATCAGAAATCTTCTTGTGCTTCAAAATTTAATAAAGAATTTTTGTTGCAAATACAGTGCACTACAGCAGTCTAATCAGTAAATTCCAGTGTAGGTTAGGTTTTTCGCTTTCTTATGCTCTGATTTTTTTTTTTTACTAAACCACCTACCCATTATAATAATAATTTAACTTTGTGCAAGTAAACAGTAATAGAAATATAATTTCACGTTAATTTAAAGCACAAATGAGCATTAAAACGCAGACATATGTTTCGGGATTCCAAGCAATCCCGAAACATATGTCTGCGTTTTAATGCTCATTTGTGCTTTAAATTAACGTGAAATTATATTTCTATTACCACCTGCCCATTGATTTAATATAAAAGTCCACGAAAAAATGAATTATGAAATCTTACCTGAATAAAAACAAATTTCAAGCACTTTTTACTAATCAAATAAAACTATTCAAACAATAAAATGTTTTGAATAGTTTTCTTTATAGACTACATTTGTACACTCTTAAAATAATTTTTTGGACTAAATGAATTTATGAAATATGCCCAAAAGTACGTAAAACGATGAAGAAACACGTTTAAAAAAAAATGCATTTCTTAAATATTAACGAGGCCAATGAAAAAGTCTTCCCATTTTAATTAAACTTCGCATTAACAGTTTTCTAAATGCAAAACGCAGAATTTTAATTTTTTTGAAGCGCACTTTATTTTCAAAACGTCTTCAGTTATAGAAAACCGTTTAATATTCCTAAAAAATGACTTTAAGAGTGTACCAAAAAATGTCCAAAAATTCTAACCTGAGTCGTTCAAAAAGGAAAACTGCTCTGCTTTCTTGCCGGGATCTTTTGTGCTATGGCGTGAGCTGGCTGAGCAGGAATATTTATGCAGTGGGTTTAAGCCACGCCTCCTTTTCATGACATCATGTTTCTGAAGCGTACGCTAGATGGCAGCACAAGGTTATTAATTGAACTTTTCTTTGGAAAAATTTTATTCAGAAAAGGGATCATTCGAAAATGATGTCACGCTTCGAGGGGGGGGGGGGGGGGGGGGATTCATGAAATTGTGACAAAGTGTGGCAAGATGAGGGGAGGGGGTAACAAGAAATGTGACATCGTTCATTATGCAACATAGCCTGACGCATGACAAGGGGGGGGGGGGGAGGCGGGTTAAATATATAGGAAAGAAAGCGTGACGTCATTTATGAACGGCCCCCAAAGTAGTCCTATGGAAAATTTGAAAATGATAAAACTTAATGACGTAATTCTCTGCGCATTTATCATCTCGTCATTTTTTAACGAATTCTTTTGATTACATTTTTCAAAAATATAATTAATTTGCAATTTGATTACGACAATAAAACGGACATTTTTTTACGACTCGTACAATTTTTTGCGACTCGTGAAAAATTGTACCGAGTTGAAGATAAGAAAAACTATAATACATTTAAGCATTACTACTCTGAAGATAAAGCTAATTTTATTCAAATAAAATGTTTCCATTTCAGTAAATCATTGCGGAATATCAAATATTTTGCATGTTCTATGCATAAATCTATTTTCATATGGTAAGAAATTACGAGTGCAATGCTTTTTTATTCTGATCAAATGATAATAAATAATTTCCATGTCATGAAAATATGACATACTTAGTCTTTGTATCACATTCTTATTATTTTTTAAACTCTTCAGACCCCAGAATTAAGCACAAACATCTTTGACGCAAATTGTTGGTTCTCTGATTTAAAAAATAATTACAATATAAGAAAAACTTTTAAAAAATTGTTTTATTTTAATAAATAATTCGTTTAAATAATAATTAATGCCCAATTTCCGTGTTTTCCATGTTTAAAACGTAGTAAACTATCTGTTAATTAATTTCAAAACAAATTGGGTGTTTTAGATTTCAAATTGCAAAAACAGTAGTTAATAAACATTATTTTAAAATGTACCCAAGGGGGTACACTAGGATTGAAGAGATTAACATTGCTCGATTGTCCAGCTAAAATTAAGATAGATTATTTTTAACTTCATTTATGTATTTATTTTTCAAAACTAAAATATGCTCTGCTTATTTTGTGCATACATTTCTCTTTTATGAACATTTTGACTTATCAAGTCATTTAGGGATGACAGTGCCCGCCACCTCTCCTATCTTAAAAACGTCCTTGATTTCATTTTCCTTTTAAACATTATTAATTGTACTTATTAATCGTCTAGTCATCATCTTGCCATTTTTTTTCACAGTGAAAAATACAATTTTTTAAAAATATCAATCATTATAAATTATAATCAGTGGGGTAGTCCTGTAAAAAAAGTTGGAGGGACGCTTACATATGCGAATTAATTTATTGAAATCCAAAAGTAGGTGGACGCTTGTGTTAAAATTTTTAAAAAAGTGGGGGACGCTTTTGTTAAAATAAAAAAGTCAGGGAACGCTTTAGCTTTCTTCATTCCGACGAAAATGTGCAAGATGTGAGGTTGCGGTCACAGGTTAAATGACCAAAGTATATAGTCTAAATGTCCTATCGTCCGTAAAGACTCGAATGAGAGGGATATAGTGTTTTTTCTCCTGTCTTAACCAAATTTTTGAGAGACGAGATTTTACTCTTTTTCTTTCCTGGGAGTGAACAAATCATTTTCTTCAAGTTCTTGATATATTTTTATTGTTATTTTCTGTATTCTCATTTTTATTCCTTAGCTAACTCTTTTCAGAAATATCAAAACGGCTGTTAACAATTTAAAATCGTAAATCGTCGATACTTAAAAAAAAAAAAAAAAAAAAAGAGGCCAAAACCTTATTCAATCAATCACTTAAACATTCTTTTTCTGGAAAACTAAGGAATCTGATGTGAAGTGTGGCGTATATCTTCTTCGACAACGAGGTGGCAGACTCGAAAACTAACAGAAAATCATGCGCAATACAAGATTCCTGAGCTTTTAACTCCTTAAAGGTGGGGTAATTTTCAAGAAAACGGTCATAAAAGTGCCTATTTTTTTATCCCTGGAAATTATATAAAAGTATGTGCATGAACAATATATATATTCATTTTTAATTTTTTATTTGTTTTTAATTTGAAATTTTAACACTCCAGCCCGAACATGTCACGGGAGCGAGAAATAGAAGGCGAAACCTCAGCCCGTCAATGAGAGGGAAGGGGTTAAAGGCCGAAGAATCAAGGGCGTATCGAGAAGGGGCAGGGAAGGGCAAATGCCCCTCCCTAGATCAGGGCAAGGAAGCATCAAAGAAGGGGCAGTGCTGAAGAGGCGCTGAAGGATGGAAGCCATCCTTCAGCGCAGAAAAGATTAGTTTTCGAGATGAAAGAAGATAAACTTATCAGAGGTTGGTCATAACATACGTGTATCATTTTCGTCATATCTCCCTCTCTCCCCTTATATTCCTTCAATCAATCGAAATATAAATTACTTCTGGAAATGCTGATAAAAATAGCAAGTAATAAAAGCCTTTTCATCTCTTTTGTATCTTGTTTGCAGATTGCCTTTTCAGACCGTTAATTCGAGAATTGGATGGATTATTTTACACGATCATTGTTTGATGCACACGTTGTTAAAAGGCTTTTACCATGTTATGACATTAATATTCCTTGAAACAATAGGGGAGATTTCTATATTCTTGAGGAGTGATAAGAATCCTCAGGACAGAAATGTCCGTTTTGCTAGCCTTTCCCTCCCTCCCTAGGTTGTAAAAAAACCCACAAAAAGATTAAAAAGTACGTTTAGGAGTCCGAAATATGTGGCCATTTGGTAGCTGACGGAAGTTTTTTAGACGTTTGTTGTTGTTTAGAGGTTTTTAATTTTAATTTTATTTCTCTGGTGATCGGCCGGTAGTAAAGAACAGTGGCCTTTGTTGAGGAACTGCTGTTGTTCAGAGCTGGCCGTTAAGTTCCACTGCGGTCCGAAAGTTTTTTACTGGTAAGAGCTTGAAAATATTTCCTACTTTTTCAGCAGTTAAAGCTATGGGAGTTATGCCACCTTGTAAAAATTTCATGTTTGACGAAGTTGAGTTTATACTACCTCCGTTTTAGTATAAAATTACTGTCTAAATTCTGTGTGCAGTACGAATCTTAACATTTACAGGATGGAAAACAAAATACTTTTTTGCGATTTTTACTGATGGGTAGTGTGGAAAGGGTGCTATTGGTGGTACTAAACGCACATAAAAAATTGGAAGTTTGTAGGACAATTTCTACATTTTCCGCAAATATGTGGAAATTTTAATAAAGTGCTTTTTTAACACAATTTGCAAAGAATTTTTTTTTTCTTCTAATTTTCGATGATGGATAGTAAGGAAGAGATGTCATAGGTGTCACTGGTAAAAAGATCAAAGTGTGTGAGATAATTCCTTCAGTTGTCGTTAATGCGCATTAATTTTGATCAAAAACATACGGCGAGCTATAGAAGTTGTTTCATTTTGGAAAAATTTGTTAGCATAAAAAAAGCATCCATCTTTCCATCTTCAAAAAAAAAAAATAGTTTTTTAATATGTATATTTTTTACAAATTTTGTTTAAGTGTAATTGCCCAAAAACTCGACGCATGTGCGGGCACATCAAAAAATTGCCCTACAAACTTTAACTTATTTATCTGCACTTTGTCCCAACAATGGCTAAAGCATAATCTCAAAAAGAAAATGTTATTTTCCGCCCTCCCTAATTCTTGAGATCTATGTCACTATTTTGATACTTGTGTGTGGCATTAATCAATTCTTTGCTATATTTTTCCTATTTATACGCTTTAATAGTATTAGTGTTTTTCTTTTCTAAGAAAGTTTTCTTGAAAATAAGTAATTATACATACGTATTCCCCTGAAATGATATTTAATGAAATATCTCTTCAAATGACTTATTAGAAAGTTTTAACTTAATAAGTCACTCTTACAGCGTAATGATAAACATAACTCTTGTGTTTTCCCAAAAATATTTTAACTAGTATTTATTTATTTCTAATTACATAAATATTTGGCTTGAGAGATCTAATTTTTTATTAATTATCAGGAGTCGATAGGGAAGCGTAGTGGTAAGGCGCAAGCTTCGCACGCCCAAGATCGCAGGTTCAACCCTGGCCCAAGTCGGTGCATTTTCAAGATGCAGAAAATCGTCTGCGCCCTTGTCGTATGGTTATACGGCATGTTAAAGATCTCTTGAGTATCCGTTTGGCATGGATACTCTCGGCGAAATTAAATTCCTAGTGCCGTTTGCATCAACGAGAGTTTAGGTGCCACCATCTAGGGGAAACTGAGCGTCAAAAAAAGAATTGTAGCAATGTACCACACTCAATGTTGTGCCGCTGAAAGAGTTGGTTCCAATCTCTGCGGACGTACTAGCAATGGTTGAGGACTAGGGCTCGACCGATGGCATTTTTTGGCCGATGGGCCGATGCCGATTGTTGGCCGATTGTTCCGCGGTCGGCCGATGGCCGATTGCCGATTATTCTCCTCTTCCATCGGCCGATGGCCGATGCCGATGGCCGATGGGAAAAAAAGTCGCCTTAAACCATTAAAACGTGTAGAATGCTTGCCAAAAATGTCATTTAAATCAATTATTATTTATTTTAATGTTTATAAAAACATAAATGCATTATTCAAGCACCGTAAAACTGTTTGGGGGAAGTTTACATAGTAATTAAAACTGAAAGAATCACTCGCGATTCTAGTAAAGTAATACAACTATTTGGAGGTTAAAAAAATTAAAAAATGCTATATCAGAGGATTTTTAATTCTTTTTTCTTATGTTTGCAAAAGAAAAATACTCAACATCTATTGGATCGGCTCGGGTCTAATTCCCTTTCCTTCAACATTTTCTCTTTATCACACCTGCACTGCAAATGCCAAGTGCAGCTGCCTTTATTTTCTTATTTTTTTTCATGGAGAGGAATGCTGATGTTATGACACAGACTAACAAATAATGTGGGTTTGTATTTTTAACGAAACTGTCAACCCCCTCCTCTCAGATTTTTTTCATGATACCCCCCCCCCCCCCGGTTTTTAAAAGAAAAGCGGGAACGATTACATGTTTATTTTTCATTAAAAAAGTTATTTTGAGCTCTTTTTCTGAAATAAAAATAAAATATTAAAAAATTTCGCTCGCAGTATTATTTCCCCTTTTTTATAACTAAGACATGCTGAATATTGCTTTAAAAACATAGACTTGAGATTTTTTTGTCATTACAAATGAATGCTGGGTCTTAAGAACTAATCTTATTAGATTTTTTTTTCTTGTGAGTTGAAAATTACTCTGAAATACTTGACATGTTCTTTATATTTTCATGAGCACAATATGTAAGGTCACCGAAATAAACCAATATTTTGAGCACCAGCAGTTTTCTGTTGACAAATAATCTTCTGAAAACACGTGATCGTTTATAAAAATTAAGATGTATTTTGAAAAAAAAAATATATATATATATATTTTTTTATATGTTGACAATTTTGGAAATTAATGAAATTGTAGCATTTTTATTAAGCTTTGTTCCACCCTGTATCCCAAACTTGTTTTTAAAGAATTAAAATTTTGAAAATTACAAGTCGAACTTGGACACAAAATTTCGATCAATAAACATGTATACTTTTCTCCACCAGACCCCTACCTGTTAGCCGAGGCCTTAGGATTGCTTACGCACGGGGAGAGGTAGTGGGGTCTACGGATTTTACATGCACATATCCCCAAGTATACATGGTGGTCTTCAGTGGGTACCGAACTCGCGACCTTCCAGGTGGAAGTCCGACGTGGTAACCACAAGGCTACCACGGCCCATAAACATTTATACTGAAAAATTGATTCATATTTTTATCAATATGTTCTATGTTGTACAAGAAATATTCTAAACTGAAAGCAGATGGAACGAGATTGTTGTACAATAGCAGAAAAACTGTCAACTGTCTAACACGTGGCATCAAAGAAGCTAAAAAAACGAAGTATAAACGGGGAAAAATTAAAATTATTATCGCATAAAAAATGTTAAGATGTATTTTGAAAAAAAAAAATATGCTTTGATCAATCTTTAAAAATAAAGTAATTTTAGCATTTTTATTAAGATGTTATTAATGTTATTAAGGTTGTCACGCGAACTCGCATTTTGAAAATTCAACTCGAACTTGGACACATGAAATTTCGATCAATAAATATTTATTAAATTTTTTTCTTATTTTTGACCAATCTTTTCTATAATAGAAACTAACAAGAAGTTCCGTCTAGAACTATACGAGCCTACTTTCCCGTATACACCAAATTCAAATTTATAATCTAGCTATCTCTTTCTCTCTCTTTATTATTTATCTTTAGTTCTAATTATTGAAAATATACCTTTTTCAACGGATAATACATATTCATTCACTCACTCATTCATTCTTTCATTTATTCAGCCATGCATTTATTCCTTCATTCGTTACCTCATTCAAGTGTTTATTCATTCATTTACGCATTCATGTATTTATTCACTCATTTATTTATATTTTCATTTATTCAATAATTTATTCATTCATTCTTTTCCTCATTCATTTATTCATTGATTTATTCTTTCACTCTTTCATTTATTCATTCATTCATTATTTCACTCATTGAGTCACTGAGAAATATCCTTGAAAATCCCGATCAAAAAATTTCATAGCAAAATAGGCTCGTAAGTTCTGGATAAACTTTCTATTTCTACATGTTCTACGTTATAAGAGCTTTCCGATAAAGTTTGTTCCAAGCAAATCGGTCCGTTAGATCAGGATTTATATAGGGTTGAAATTTCCCCGTAAGCTCTGTGTTAATTTTTTGAACTGTTCAAAAATGAACAAAACTGTTCAAATCAATATTTCACGCCAAGAGCTTCCTCCAGTAAGCTTGTTCATTGGAACTTGGATCTTGTACCCAGAGTTTACGTAATTTGCTTCATTTTCGCCCATAGGCGCTAATGTTAAAATGTTTTGAACTGTTCAAAATTGAACAAAAAATTGTTCAAATCAAAAAGTAAAATATGGAAATGAGATGTCCTCGCCGAGATCTTTCGAATGCAAAAAGAATTTTTCCAATCGGACAATTCGTTCAAAAGTTATTAGGGGGGGCAGACCGACAGACACACTTTTTCCCCATCTCAATACCCTACTTTCAAATTTTTTATTTTTCAATCTTTATTTAATTACTTCACTTATTTTTGACTTTTCTTGATTTCTAACGATATTTTCACGATACATTAAGCCTTCTTTCATGCTTTATTATTATTTTTTTTTACTTTTACGGGAAAGTAGGCTAAAAATGAAATAATGAGAACAACCGCACACCAAAAGCAGATGCAACAAGATTGCTCCACAATTGTAGAAAAACTCTAACACGTGGGATCGAAGAAGCAAAAAAAAAAAAAAACGCAAAGAGAAAAAAGTTTACTCTGGTAAAAATTAAAATTATTATCGTACTTTGATTAAGTTGACTTTTTATTGTTTACAATTTCGGAATAATAAGAAACATGACAAACTAAAAGCAGATGGTGTAATATTATTGCACAATGACATCTAATGCACTAAGTCATTATTAAAAGGAAAACGGACAAAAATGAGGCAACTAACCTAGTGCGAAAAACAAATAGCACTCATAAGACGCTTCTATGACTTTTACTTTAACATATTCTATTTCGCGAGCATTCTGCTCAAAGAGAACTATTTTAATAATGAAGGTTTTCGGGCAGCGATCGCTTAAACTAGTTTTCCGAATTTTTTATCAAATACTTTATAGAATAACATTATTTCTGTGTTTTTTTCTTTTTAACTTATGTGCTGCCTGTTATTGTATGGAAATAGAAATTGAGCTATAGAGAAAAAAATAAAGTGAAAGACAGAATGTTTTCTGGAAAGTTGTCCCTGCGAAAAACATCGGCCTTGCATCGGCTTTTAGATGTTTTTTAAGGCCGATGGGCCGATGTTTTTCTAAAGTTAACATCTGCCGCCGATGCCGATGGCCGATGGCAACTTTGTTGAACAATCGGCGCCGATGCATCGGCGAGGCCGATGCATCGGTCGAGCCTTATTGAGGACCAATACTGCAGCCCCATTAGAAAGGAAAAAAAAAACTGTGAATGAGAATATTTTTTCACTTTATTATTTTTCATTCTCAGAACTAATTAGTTTTATTATAAATCATATGTTCTTCGTGTGAAATTTTTTAATGGAAAATGCTTTAAAAATTTTTTTTATGCTTATTTGAGTGTTATATATATGGCTTGCTGTCATGAGTTTTAGCAACTGAGGTACTGGGAAGAATAGAATAGAATTTTCCCCCATTCATGAGTATATCTATTATGGATGGTGAAGAACTTGTTCGCCCTTTTTATGTTACTAATTTAATTGCCAGATTCTTTTAAGTGCATGAAATGTTAAAGTAACTGAAGCTCCGTTTTACTTTTTTCCAATATATTAAAGGGATGACTCTTTCAAAGTGTGTCTAAATTTCCCTTTTCCTTAACCATTTAAGAACATTTCAAACGTTTAATAAGTTTTAGATTTTAGACTTTAGCCCATTTCCCCCTTCCTGTAAATGTAAAAACGTGGTTTTTCCAACATTGGCCCAATGAATTTCATCAATCTTATGTTCTCTATTGCCCATTTAACTTTAAAAAGAAACCTTTATGGGAAAATATTGATGCCTTGCATTGTGATTGTGCATAATTAGGTATTTGTTGCAGCAAAATAGTGTTAACAAAGAGTAATGCATGCGTTTAGAAATATTCTGCATCGTTTATTTTACTTTAAAAAAAGTGTTTCAGCATGTATAACTAAAGAAAGGGAGGTTTATTAGTTTTTTTTTAATTTTCTCTCATTTTTTGTGCAAAATACATTTATACACATACTCGACCCTTTTTTTTTCTTTCTTCAAATGTGCATATTTTTCAGCCTGCTGTTACTTGTGCATCAGTTGAGTAACGGGAATTCTTGGTGACTCACTTTCGAAGAACACACCAACTGCCCCCCCCCCCCCCTCCAAGCGACCCATTGGCGTCTTTAATGAGACCGCTGAAGGTTAGAGGTTATACAGTCCTTCCTTCGTTTCTCACCCGACAAGTTGCGGAATGAGAAATTTGATTTAAGATTATTTACCAAAGGTTTGGAGTTTCAAATGTCTGATTTGTTCGTCGGCACGGAAAAAGAAGTGTTCTGGTAAACTGCCTAACGGCTTTACGTGGGAATTGGGAATTGTTACGTGACAAACGAAGAGTTTCTTCTTTTCCTTTTCTCTAGTTCTGCAAACCACTCCCACATAAATCAAATACCAAGAAACAGAGATCTTGCAAAACGGCAGATGGCGAAAAACTTTCAAAGTTTTTTTTTTTTTTGGAGAAAGGCTCCCATACCATTTTCGTAACAGATGCACTAAAATAAAAGGTTATTATTGCCGTAGAAGGAGGGAAGGGGGGTCTTCTTTTTGCTATGCCCAATGCCGGCATAAGGTAATCTTGCGCCCTAGGCAAAGTTAAATGGTGCACCCCTTCCTTACAAACATATTTTTTTAAATTAAACGAAACAGTAATAAACAAATATTTAGTATATATTAATTAAACATTCTTCAAAATTAACATATTTATCCCAAAATTTTGGCCGCTTTGTCCAGCACTTCATCCAGTTGTGCTTCTTTCTTCACATACCAGTGGTGTAGTCGAGGGGGTACGCAGGGGGACGGCGTCCCCCTACCTTTTTATTTTAATACAAGCGTCCCCCCAATTTTTTTACACTTTAACATAAGCGTCCCCCCACTTTTAATATCAATTGCTTATCTTCGAGTGCATACGCGTCCCCTCAACTTTTTTTTCAGGACTACACCACTGTCACATACAGAGTGTAGAAGGCTCCCGGTGCTGGTTGTGTGTCCCGAGATAAATTGGAAATTAGAATTTTGAGCAATGACCCCTTCACCCTGGGGGTGGGAGGAGGGCATAATTCTAAGTAACTGTAGAGAAAGAAGGCATATATATGCCTTTGGAGTTTGAATGTTTGAAAGTTTTGTCACGGGCAGGGACTGAGAAACTACACATACCGAATTACAGCTTTGCATTTTTAAAAATTATATAATTAACAACCGAGTTGCTTTGAAAAAGTGGTTGGATATTTGCGCCCCCTCAAGGTTTGCGCCCTAGGCAGCTGCCTAGTTTGCCTTAATGGTAGCTCCGGCCCTGGCTATGCCGCATTCTAATCGTCTTCAGAATTTGACTTTAAGTATATCTCAATCAGATGATTGCATAAAATACATTTTCCTTTTTAAGTAAATTATTTTGCGTTTTCAATCAAACCCACAGGGGGGAAAGTTATTAAATGAATGGAAACATTGCTTACCAATTTATGATACATGATGCAGTCTTCTTTTTCATACAATAAGTTACATTATACAGCATGCTATTGACATTTAAATGGGCGTTAAACAATTTTTCATATTTATTACGTATGTCATTGGTAGGAGAATTAATTTGGTCTATAATTTCACACTGAAAACTGATTTGACCATCTGCAAAGGTGCTAGTCTTAGTAAGGTGAAAGAAATGACCACCTGCTCTGTGTTTTTAATGTATCCCTTGACCAGCTCTTTTTTTTTATCCAACGGGGCTACATATGGTTACTAACCTTTTTTGCAGACCTAGCGCATTCCCCGGAAATCGGCATCCATTCTTTCAAGCAGCAGCACTGTCGGTGTATGCCAATACTACTATGGGAATTTTGACGCTTAGTTTCCCCTAGATGGTGGCACCTGCGTTCCAATGGATGCAGACTGCACTAGGAATTAAATTTAGCCGAGAGCATCCAAGCCAAATGTCTACCCAAGGGCTCTTTTACATGCCGCATAATCATACGACATGAGCGCAGACGATTATCTGCATCTTGAAAATCCACCGCCTTGATCCAGCGAACTTGGGCGTACGAGGCATGTGCCTTACCACTACGCCATCCTGTCGACCAGCTTTTAATAACAATAATTGGTATTCTTCACTTTAGAAAGCGCGTAGTGAAGGGTTAAGATTTTGGAAAACTGATAGAGGTTTCGCTGTCAATAAGAAAGCGAAAGCCAGATTTCATATCAAAACGAACCCTAGTGGCCATTAACCCGAACTGTGCACAAGGGACGTGACGAGAGGGGGTAAGTAGCAAGGCCGCAGCCAGAATTTTTTTTCGGGGGGGGGGGGGGCCCTGACTTTGAAACACTTATGTTGAGGAAAGTTTCAGGGAGGAATACATGCTACATTGCGAAAAATTTCGGGATTTCGGAAAATTGCAAGTCGAACTTGGACACATAAAATTTCGATCAATAAATATTTATACTGGATTTTTTTTTCTTATTTTTGACCAATCTTTTCTATGTTGTAAACTAAAAATGAAATAACACTAAAAGCAGATGCAGCAAGATTGCTGTACAATTGGCGAAAAACTGTAACACGTGGGATCGAAAGAGCAAAAAAAAAAAAAAACAAACGCAAAGAGAAAAAAGTTTACGCTGCTAAAAATTAAAATTATTATCGTACTTTGATTGAGTTGACTTTTTATTGTTTACAATTTCGGAATAATAAGAAACATGACAAACTAAAAGCAGATGGTATAATATTATTGCACAATGACATCTAATGCACTAAGTCATTATTAAAAGAAAAACAGACAAAAATGAGGCAACTAACCTGGTGCGAAAAACAAATAACACTCATAAGACGCCTCTATAACTTTTACTTTAACATATTCTATTTCGCGAGCATTCTGCTCAGAGAACTACTTTAATAATGAAGGTTTTCGGGCAGAGATCGCTTAAACTAGTTTTCCGAATTTTTTTATCAAATACTTTATAGAATGACATTATTTTTGTGTTTTTTTTTTCAACTTATGTGCTGCCTGTTATTGTATGGAAATAGAAATTGAGCTATGGAGAAAAAAGAAAGTGAAAGACAGAATGTTTTCTGGAAAGTTGTCCCTGCGAAAAACATCGGCCTTGCATCGGCTTTTAGATGTTTTTTAAGGCCGATGGGCCGATGTTTTTCTAAAGTTAACATCTGCCGCTGATGCCGTTGGCCGATGGCAACTTTGTTGAACAATCGGCGCCGATGCATCGGCGAGGCCGATGCATCGGTCGAGCCTTACTTCTAAGTCTTATTATATTCTAAATATGAAATAATATTTTAAATATGCCCCTTGATTCTCGCCAAGTTGTGATCACGACGCCTCAGATAACAAACAGGTTTGCTTTTCGCTACAATCCCGGGAGTCTTTTCTCCTCATTTGCTACGGCGATTTTAATGTTGTTTTCGCTGTAGAGCATGCATTTAAAAGTCATTTCGTGAAAATAGTTTTCATTTTAAAAACTAGTACAAAATTTTATATGAACAAAAAAAGAAACAGTAGAAAAAGGAAATTATGTGCTTGCCAAGGTATATCGAAATAGGTTATTGATTTAAAGGTAGAAAACGGGCAACAGAGAAAGCCTAAAAGGTAGAAATAAAAACGATCATTATGCATAGCACCTTTTGTTTTATTTTTGTGTATCTGCTCTTTCTTGATTTTCGCCTAGATGCGATTAAATTTATCGTTTTATTGACTTGTTCCTAATTTTGTAAATCTTACAGAGCAAACATTTAAGAAACATTCGATAAAGGCAGTTGAAATTTAACCGAAAAAGGTTCTTCCCACTTCCTGGAAGTGAACAAAGGAATTGGATAGTCAAAAACACTTCATATCTGGTATGCATTTTCTAAGCGGGAAAGAAGGTATTTTACGGTGTCTATCGATGCCTTCTAACTTTAAAACGACCAGCAAACAACGATAACTATTTTTGTTACTTGGTCATTCATCTTAAAGGGTTCTTACTGGGAAAGTATGTAAGTTAGTTACTCAACCATGTGCAGTATTTTAAAGAGAGAGGTTCGTAAAAAGTCAATCTGAAGAACATCCAGCATTTCCCGTAAAGCAGCGTTTCCCAACCGGTGGTTCGGGAACCCCCAGGGGTTCACGTGGTGTATGAAGGGGCTTCGCGGAAATAATATCGCAATGGCGGAATTTTTAATAGCTAACGTAAATGAAATAATAAATCAACATGCATATTAAGAAGAATCATGAAAATGATTCTTTCATTAAATTGTCTTTCCGATAATGCGGAAACGCTGTAGACTGACAAAGAAGCGTACCTACAAAATTTGAAAATACTTATTTCTACTTTTGCCTCATTTCGAAAATGTGGATCACAAAGTGGTTCCTTAAGATATTCATTAATTTATTTTAAATTTTGAACTTTTCTTTTTCCTTCCATTTCCCACTTTTTCCACGGTAGCGCGAAGAAAGTAGCGGAAATATGAAAATTTACTCAAATATAATTTTAATTTCTTTTCGGCTAATTTCTGACATGCAGACCCAAAAGTGGAACCGGAAGATATTTATTGATTCATTTCAAAATTTGTAATCCCATTTGTCGCACTTTATTATAACTTATCTTCATTATCGCAATGAGAGATTTGAAAATGCATCAGTTTTAATATTTCTGTAAATTTCAAGTACTTTTGCGAATTTTGTATAGTTTTTCAAACCGAAAGTGGAACCGAAAACTATTTGTTAATTGATTCAAAATTTTGCACGCATATTTTTCACACCATTACACAGCTTTTTATCACTATCGCGAAAATAATTGTAAAAAAATATTTTTGCGAATACATACTTTTGCAGAACTATTAGTTAGGAATCTTGGCTATATTTCTTTATTTACATTTATTCACTTCGCTGCCTATTTACATATTATTTACAGTGGTTCAATTTCCCCATCATTGAGTTCTTAGATGTTTCAAAGCTACGGGCACAAGCTCTCCCGTTACGTCTACAGTTCTTTGGTATTTCTTACGGGCACCAGCTCTCCCGTTACGTTACGTCTGGATGGGCGCAACTCCTCCCTGTCCAGCATTCGAAGATCTCCTGCTCATCCGACCGCAACCTCGTAGGCAAGCGAAAGTCGATCTCCTCGCCCCCGCTTTTGCGGGCAGCTTCTATAGGGGGTGCCTGACCTTAGGCCGACATTGAGGGCAAGAGGACACACGTGCACCATTTCCTGTCGTGTGGGCCCCTTCGTCCTGTCACGTAGGCCCCGTAGGTTTGCCGGCCTAGGCCTAACCTGACACTATTAATAATTCAAAAAGAATAAATAATGTAAATATTAAAAAACGTATTCATTTTCTTATAGTTATTATTTAAACTTATGTGTTTTGCAGTTGTGTGTTTATTTCTTGTTATGAAAGATTGTGTAACATGAAAAATAAATGTGCTAGCAAATTTTATAATTTTGTTGCCAGATATTAACGATAACAGAAGGGGGTTCGCTGTTTTCTCTCAAGTTTTAGAAGGGGTCCGCAAGGGAAAAAAGGTTGGGAACCACTGCCTTAAAGCATTGGAATGAATGCAACTCTCAAGGGTATAGCTGAATGAGAAATAGAGGGACTACCCAGAAAGCTGTGAATGCAAATCCCAGTGGAACTCTTCCCACTGGCGCTTGCGGTGAACATCTGAGCGGTTAAATTCTAATAAAAGCCATAAAGTCACATTTACACACAATAAAACACTTGAGGTTAAAAGCGGTTGTAAAAACAAGCTTTACTACAGCTGTATATCGGAAGATTTGATGTGCTTCAGAGAGAGAAAATAAGACAAAAGCGTCTCTACGAGGCGGGGGCTTAAGGACTGTCCGAAATAGTACAAAATGCATCCGCGTTTATTAAAATCACACTGAGCTCAATTCTCCAAGGACCAAAGGAGAAGCTCGCTAAAAGGGTTTTGCCACACAAAGAGCGGCCGACCCCTTATCGCAGCCTTATCGGCCAAACCAAAGAATGAATTATATATTTTATTTATTATATGTGTTCCGCGTGAGCAGGAATGGGGCGCCAAACAAAAACAAACGACATTCCAAGTGTTGACTGCATTCTAACTGGACAGAATAATGGGAAAAACATCTACTTTCAGGTGACTATAACCTTAACTTGTCCTATTCGTCGCCACAGGTCTTCTGATAAAGTCTGGTAATAATTTGCCGCCACATGTCTAATAATATTAGCAAGCCCCTAGCTCCATAGGCGTAACTAGGGTTGGGGAAAGGGGGGGGTCACACTAAAAATGTAGACAAAACACCAATAAGCAGTGCAAAAGAGTTCAAAATTTACTAGTCATAAAGACTTGTCATTACAGATATACTCCGTGTTTATTTCAGGCATCTCTAGGGGGGGTACCCCCTCGGAGCAAGTCAACTCCGCCCCCCCCCCCCCGGGCGAAAAAAATCGGATCACAGTTTTTAAAAAAAGAAAGAAAAGAGAAATTACGCTTTTAAGACACTTTACTTTCAGAAACACTTTCGGGGAAAGGACATCGAATATCACGAGCGACACCAAAAGTAACCTAAAAGGTATTAAGACATTATTTTGAAAAAAATTGCCGGGGACAGAGTAATCAAACTCCTTTCTGTTTCCTCTAATATCACCAAAGATTTCAAAAAGTTTCCAGGGGAGAGCCCTTGAATCCTCGCCTATGGTTTTGGACCTACCTCCTGTCCGGATACCTTGCTGAATACGCTGCCCTTCCTTAACATGTCCCCCTTCCCCTGGAGCCAAGGCCGTATCCAGAAATCTTTTTCGGGGGAGCCCAGACTATTAATTTATTTTTTATTTAAAATTCAATAGAAAATTCAATATTTAGCGCTAAGCAATCTTCTAAGTCCAGGTATTCATAATATTAAAACTGGGAAATTGTGGAGTTTTAGCGAAAAAAAAATCCAAATTTACCTACGAAAATGCACATCCCCACAAAAAATTTCTAAAATTTTTGTTAAATCTATAGCAAAACATACCTCAGAAGTGGAAGCGTCTGAATCAAATTTTCTTTTCTTTTTGGATGACGAACGTATCCATCGCTGTAGTGCAAACATTATTATATATCGAAAATAATTAAAAATTTAGCTAAAATATAAATAATACTTTGATTGTAAATTAAAATGCACCATTAAATCGTAGCAGTGAGCTTGGAAACGTTGAACGGATGATTTCCAGAGTCGTAATGCAATTAGTGATGGACCGTAAGAAAAAAAAAACATTTAAAATATAAGAGATGAGAGAACATCTGTAAATGAGAATGCAATGCAAATACAGTTCATCAGTTTTCCAATCGGCCCATCTACAAAAACGATTTTACCAAAATGGGTGTTTGGACAGGAATAAATAAAAACTGCTGTTTTCTTAAGTTTCCTTGATAAGCATCCCTTCCTGGCTTGAGGGTTTAACCCATTAGGACAATTGTTGGCTAGGGGTCCTTCATTTTCAGACCAGCGCCTATACGACAGCGGTTTATCAGAAAACAAAACTCCATCACAGTAGAGAATATTTTCCACGAAACTTATTACTTGTGCAATTGTATTCCCAAATTGCTGCCTTTGGGTAAAAAAGACATCAAGAAGGAAAGAAAACCCTCTGGAGTGATTGAAAGGATATCTGTTGTCTGTCTGTGTGTGATATGGTGATTGAAGCCACCTTTCGCTGTAAAATTCCTAAAGGTGATAAGGGGGTTGATTATAACCAGATGAAAAGTCCGCTGTAATATGAGCTGCGTACTTTGGTCATGATCACAACACTTCAGAAAGAGGAAATAAAATCATATGCATATGTGTTTATTTTTCTTAGGGAAAAAATAGATATGTGCTTTGCAAGGAGTAGCCAGAATTTTTTTTGTATGCCTAATAAATGTGCCTAAATAACTAAATACCGAATGGGGGATGAACCCCCAAACCCCTGGTTACGCCTATGCGAGCAAAATACCATTTTACAAAAATTTTAACAGGACTTTCGTAAAAAAAAGTTTTTATGCATTTTCATTATTAGTATGTACACATTAAAATCTTAATACAGTAAAACCTTTTCAAGAAGTTTTTAATTTCAATACCAGTTTCATTCCCATCTCCCTAATGTTAAAATAACCCTTTTAAAAAGTTTTGATTTTATTTTTTTCCGCTGAATGACTTTTCATATCAAAAACAATACCAATTTAGAAAGTTTCCGTTTGCTAACTCAAGATCGGAAGGAAAATATTAAAACTTACCTAATTACAGTGCAATAGCGCAAAGAGGAATAAAAAACAATATATACACATAAATATAAAAATATCATTAGAAATATATAATATATATATATTAAGTACTTTCATATTGTACGTTAATTGGGATTTTGTAGGAATATTGATAATATAAGTCAGCAGAAGTCACTTAAAATTATGTTTATAATCCTGTAATATTACTGTTATTAAACTGAAAAGGTAAGTTAGGGAAGGAAAATGCTACGCATTTTGATACTAAATGAGTGATGCATGAATCTGAATTTTTGAACTGCAGAAACTGAAGCACATGACTCTCACAGAACATTGGTAAAAAAGAAAAGAAAGACATTGCACATCTGTAACTATTTTGTGATTTTCTTTCAAGGCTATAGATACAAAAGACTATCCCGTTGCGTCTTAAACCCCCCCCCCTCCCCCTCACACCCTCACATCCCTCGGTTTTCTCGGAAGCTTAGTTGCCGAAAGCAATAGCAACCCCTCCACCAATTCCGTTGGCTACAACCATGGAGGTAGTATCGAGGGGAGATGACACGGCGGCTAACATCAGAGGGATCGGGGTTACCATTTCCTGCCATGTGTCGCTCTTTCGCATCGGCACAAACAAACTTATGCTTAATGCTTTTCTACGAGAATTTTTCAAATTTTCATTGCCTATATCTTATTTCGATTTCATGCAATCTTCCAAATAACGCGAAAAACCATTACACCATACTATTGGCAAGTTCTCATTTAAAAACGGTTAACATTAGGTGCAATTTTATTATAGAAAATGCTGGTTTTTGTAGCGCATTTGTCGATGCTCTGAGCGCTTGCCTTTCGATAATTTTGCCGCTTTTCTCATGTATTGTATTAATATTAAACTTATTTTATGCATTCTTATTCAGAATTTGCGCTTCCATGTCTTCTCAAGCATTTTTTAAAAGGTTTTAATAAAGATCTTGAATGCTTTATTAATATATGTACACACACACACACACACACACACAAACAACAATATATATATATATATATATATATATATATATATATATATTATTTTATTTACTATTTGTACATTTGATCTAATATCTATGGTTATATAAGCAATGATATTGCATTGTAATAGAAAGCTCATTAATGTAAATATTTCAAAGAGGACATTTAATTGTTGCGTAAAATATTTTATTTAAAATAAAGTACATTGTATTTCAAGAAATAAGTAGTTTAAAAAAATATTTGCAGAATTATGCATAAAAACTAGCGTCTATAATTCAAAGTATAATTTTAGGAATATCATTTTAAAAAGATAAAATTAAAATTGAGATTTTTTAATGAAATATTAATTTCTTTATTTCTGTTCAAAAACACTGAAATTATATAAATAATGACAAGCATTTGCTTAGTGACGTGACAAATAATTCTTGGAATTAAAAATTAAAATAATCTATTGGTACAAAAGTTAATATTCCTAACAATAAAAAGAGTTTCATACGGGGAGTAAGATCTTTAAAAAATTTCATCACAAAGAAAAATGCTGATCAGTGATTTAAATTTCTGAATGACTGAACACAAATGGGTATGCTCACTAAATTTGAAGCATTTACTGGAAAACTAGGAACTGTGATGCATAAATTTTGGGGAGTTAGTGTATAGGAATTTAAATTTTAGCATCATTGAAACCCAAGGTTGATGAGGAAGAGGCACCCCCCCCCCCCATTTTTTTGTATTCAGCGTCAAATTTTAAGATAGTAATATGTAGATATTAATAACAAAATTTCTTAGGAAAAATCCCACTAAGAAAAAAATTCTGGTTGTACTACTAATTAAAACAATCAGTCTCAGGCCCTTGCCCCGGGCGGCACTTCTGGGCAGCAAATTCATTTGTGATGCAAAAAAAAAAAGGAAGAAGAAGAAAGAAAAGACAATAAAATAAAAAAAAAGAAAAATATATTTAATTAAGAAAATTTAACTTTTGGAAAGAGAAAATTAAATCCTAGTTCGGCGCTCCGATTTGATCATTGATCGGCTATTTTGCTAACGATTAAAACCGATTAATAGAATTATTTATTTGTATAAACTATCGGAAACTAAAAATGAGTTATACTGAATATGTTGCGTTGTTGATCAGTTGTTGAATCAGCAGGCTAATTTACAAAAGATATTAAATTAAAAAAGTAAAGGTTTTTTTCCCTCTTCTGATAATGAAATATAAATCATGCTATGCTAACAATATATTAATAGTTTTTCATTTACAAACTTTCAAAGCATCCTTTTGGGGAGGGGCGGAGGGGGGGGGGGGGAGCTTGTGATAGTGAAATATAAATCATGTCATGCTCAAACAATACAGAAGTTCTTCTTTTGCAAATTTTCAAAGCATTCTTTTGGGAACGGGGGGGGGGGGGGAGCTTGTAAGAGTCATTTGAGAAGGCAGACATGGCTCTTTGATACGGGCGTTAGTTGGGGGGGGGGGGGGTCTTTCCCCTGGATTTAAACAAAAATGCTAATTTCGTTCTGCATTTTGATGAGTATTTTCGTGAGTAAAAGAGTTTTTAAAAAGTTTTCGTATGCCTTTTTTTCCCTAATATATTTTTGCCGTCCCAAATGCGCCTTAAGGCCTCAATGATGCACCAGTTTGCATATAAATTTTCCTGAGAGAGAAACCCCTGGACTGTCAGAATTTCATATCTCCAGTTAAGGGGGCCTTTCATATGGCTCTACCCCCTCCCAATGTTGAGCTGAAAGGACCATGCCTGGGAACATTAACGAAAGTTTCATGGATTTATCAATGCCCCCCCCCCCCCAAATAAATTTTTTTTAAAAAAAGGCCAGTACATGAAGGCGATGTGAAATATGACCAATAATTAGATGAAGGGGGGCAGCATATTTAAGTTTATCCCCGCGCCGCGGAAAACTCCGGCACTGATATTCTATCGTATGTAGAGTTAGCATTACAGACAATCTTACTTTCTCACAACATTATCGAACATTACTATTCATATTACAATTAATATACATACATATATTTTTTACTTTTTAAATATGATTTACTTATCTGATTTCATTAAAATTATAAAAATGTTTTCCACATCATCCAAGAAGTACGATTTATAGAAGCATTACCCCTTTTACAAAATGCAAGGCGGGTATCCCCAGGAAGTATATATTCCTTCTATATTAAGTTAAAATAATGACCCACTCCAAACATTTCATTGCGTACTCCTATATGTACAGAAGTAATTTCCAATGAGTGGCAGCTCTGGAAAGGTTTAAACAAAATGAATTGGTTGATTTGAAATTTGGAAAAACAGTCAGGGGATATGTCTCGGAAATGCAACTATAGCATTATAAAAACAACAGACATAAAAAGACAACAGAATCAATAAAAGCTACGAGAACGAACACGAAAATAACGGTCAGTTCAGCAGAAGCTTTGGTCTCCGATCGGCACTTGCATCGGCCCTGCCACGCCCCCCTATCGGCACAAACAGAGCTCGGTAGGGTTGCTATTTGGCAGGACGTCACGTGGTACCATGTCATCTCCCCTAGATAATAGCTCCATGGCTACAACTAGCTACAACAAGTGCAGACGATTGACACCCCTAAATGACGATTGACAGATGCATCCCCCCTTATCACGTGACTCTCCGTTTTAGTTTCAGTTTCTCAACGAATATGAACTAGCGGTGTACCGTGCTCCGGGCCCCGAGGGTCTTGTCCTTCAACGTCCATCTCCACGATTTTGCCCGAGGAAAGGGATGAGGGGAATTCCACATCTTGTCGCCTATGTTGTTCACACGAAATAAAAAAAAAAGGTTTTTCCAAGCCCACAACCCGATTGACTTGACATGATTTCCACCAAGTTAAGGGGAAAAAATGAATAAATAACTAAATACCCGTTGGGGTTGGGGGGGGGGGGGTTGAACCCCCCCCCCCCCCCGCTGGTTACGCCCTTGCCTAGCTCAGTTTTGCTACTCTTTAAGTTTAACTTGTATCAGAGAGCAGTTGCAGTATGAATTCCTCTAAGCGACCCCAAATTCAGTGTTGAATATTTTCTTTAAAATTCCGAAAAAAACAGAAAATTTTGATATTAAAGATGCAAAACATGATCAAGTTACGGAAAGTCCTATTAATAATGTTAATCGTATTGTACCGTCAACATCCTCATTCGTGCTCTTAGGAGGGTCAGTATTAAATGAAATGGATATAGGTATATAATATATATTGATGATTAAAACAATTATTTTCAGCTCAAAATCTTTTTTTTTTTTCTTTTGCATTGTTGTGAAAAAAGTATTTGACAAATTGTAACAGATTTCTTTTTAATAGCGGCTTGGTACAAGATTACTAAATAAAAACTACTTAAAATCAACTAAAATAGCCGAAGTCTGATGACTGCAATGTTCTTTAAATGGCAACCCTTCTCGAATATTTGCATCCATATGCATTTTTATGTTCAAGATTTATTACGTGCCTTAATAACTAGTATTAGTTTAATACTGTTCCAATTTTTTATTGCTGACTTTTCTACTCAATAAATTTCATATTAGTGAGAATGAAATTGTGATACAAATTGCTGAAAATGCGAGTATATTGCATGTATGTGTTTCAGATTTATAAAGAATACCTTCTTTCAATGCAAAAAAGTTTTATTCAAACAATTTGTTTTTTTCATATTTGTTTGTTTCATATTTAGGTTTTGTTATATGTATTAAATGAAAGGACAGACTTACCATCTAATATTTAGGGATTTAAACCTAAGAATACCTGCCATTATATATCCTACAATATTTTGCTACATAACTTTGTTTTAAAATTATCTATGCAGCAGCTTAAGAGACTGAAGTACCGAGGCGTTACGAAGATAAGTCCAACTTTTGACCGTAATAGAGGGTATTAATAAACTCAGCTGGGTGAAATAAAATTGTTTCCTTCCTAAAATGCGCTTTTGTTGAGTATTTTGAAATATTAGGGTTATTAGCACTTTTATATGGTCTTTTTTTTCAATCATGACCACTTTACCCTATGCACTACTCACTTTACCCCACCCCATGGGGTAAAGTGGTCATAAATACATCCCAGAAAGAAGGCGTCATAAAATTATTTTATTTAATTTTTTTCTGCTCAAAATTTGATGCAATCTGTTCTTTAATAACGTAATGTAAAATATCAAGCAAAAAATCTAAGGTTTTGAACAAATTCTTATATTTATTGGCGACGAAAGTTGAAAAACGTGGTTTTTATGACCACTTTACCCCGCCTGACCTATTGTTCAAACAATTTGTTTCTGCGCAGAAGAAAATTTTCACTTCTTAAGTCGTCATATTATTTTAACTGAAAGAATTTTCGATAATATTTCATATAAACATTTAATGTTGTTGTTGTTTTGTCCTCGCACGTGGCGATTAAGAATGGGTACGCTGCTCCTGAATCTAACGGGGCCCCTGTAGGCAGGAGTCCGATTTCCGACCTTTTGAAAGGTCTGTTATTTTTGAACCAGCAACCAGATGAAAGACCGTCACCTGGGATTGGCACCCCCAGAGGTATCGTTTCACTTGGAGGACATTGGAACCACGACCTATTTCACGTGCGCCTGCTCCCTTTAGCATACACGGCTCCACAGGAACCAGCCGCGAGAGGTTGCCTCCCTCCCAAACACTGACCTAAGTCGGTGTTGCTTCACTTTCGGTGTTCTGCGGGAACCGAGCTTTCCCCACCGACTGGTCCAGTGCGGTACTCCCCGAAGCAGTGGTGTAACTATAGGGTGGCAGAGCTGGCAAAATGCCACGAGCCCCCGGCCTGATGGGGCTTCCAGCCGGAGAGGCTGCGAGCTCAGAAGTAACCTTACATTTTAAACAAAATTATAAATTTTATATAAGTATTTAAATTAATTAAGTTAGTTATTAAAAAGTTTTTTTAAAGTACATAAATTATACGCATTCACAAGAACAGAATCAGTTTTAGAATGCATCTATTGGTTGCTTCATTTTTGCAGCGGTACTTGGGTGCCGCTGGCGTGCTACTGGCGTTTGGGGAAGAAACGCAATTTGTTAATAGAGACCAAGAAAGTATTGATCAACTAAAAAAAGCTCTAAAAATTGTTGAAATACGTATATAAAAAAAGACATATCTGAATCATTTGTCAGAGAAGTTCTCAGTTTTCGGCCCACCTTCAGAGATAAAATAAAAAAGCCTTCGTGTATATTAGAGAACTTGCTGATTTATTAATACAGTAGCCCCTCGTTGTATCGCGCTTGTCGGGGGACAGCAAAAAAAGCGCGATATATCCGAATGCGCGGTATAACCGATGCCGTTAGAAATAAATTAAAAAGCACAAGTGAATCGAGTGGACCTGTGCATGCCACCGGAGCATAGTGTGAAAACGATGTCAAAGATAAAGGTAACCATTTTCCAGAAGATGTCTTTACATCCCTTTACCTATCACTCACCCTTTCTTGGTTAAGGACAGAGTTCGAAATTAGTGGTCATTAGTCGTATTTTGCAACTAAAAAAATTCCGTTTGACGACCGGGATTTCACATCCAGTCGTCACTTTTGACGCCTAACCTTTCATAAAACTTTTAGTTTGACAACCACAATGTTTCACCATCGTTAATTTTTTTTAAATATCTGATATAACTTTATACAATTACATTTTTATGAGCAAATTTTCGTCTAATCTTCTGTATTTTGAGTATTTACAATATATGTGAAGACTATCGTAATTTCTTGACCTTCAAATTTTTGAATAGCGAATTTTTACTTATTTGTAAGTAATTTACAATCAAGTGTTACTTACAAAACTTACTTATTTGTAAGTAACACTTGATTGTAAATAACACTTGAAAAAAAGTTAACTCATATTTTATTTTATTAATCACTGATTAAAGTAAACATTTATATACGTGCATAAACTTAAGTAAAATGACAAACCTCAAAAGTTACTAACAGAAATTGATTTTCGAACATTTTTCTCTTACTTATGAATAATTTTCTTATGTTAAGGTTGTGATGTTTTGCGATATTTTTTAACAACTGCACAATAGTCTTAATAGTTTTGAGTTGATATACATGCCAAAGCAGTTTAAATTATTTAAAAATGGCGCCTAGCAGAACATTTTTGGAAACTAAAACAAATAAGCTAGGTGCCAACGACGCCTAACTTTCCCATCCTAATTTCGAACCCTGGGTTAATGGCTAAAGGGATTATATAATTTGGATTTGTTCAGCCAAGTGTGAATCCTTTCTGTACTAATCTTTCTGTACTAAAAGGTATCCAGAAATGTGTATTTTTCTATTTAGGCAGTAAACATCTGTCTCAATGGGCGTTAGGATCATTACAAAAAGAACAAGTAAAACGTCAACTGGTTTGAGTAGAATCATTCTGCAGACATGTGGGGAGCAGGCATGTTGGTGCAAGTTGGGAAGTGTGCAGGGGCGGATCCAGGAACAATTTCTGGGCGGGGCACCAGGTGTAAAACGTAGTTGCTCATCTCAAACTTTTGTATATTAAAAAAACTCATAGGCTTGTTTCACGTTTTTTAAGATCACTTAACAAAAGTTAATAGTTTTAAAAGTTCGAAAAACATACCTAATTAAATCAAATGAAAAAGTAAAATACATTTTTAAACGTTAAAATAATTAAACACTAGCCCCTTCAGATAATTTTGCAAAATACCATTATAATTAATTTGTACTAATAAAAAAATTGTTTTGAAGATTATAATAACGCGAAAGAATGAGTGGTAGGTCAAGCAACTTTTTAAACATTACGACTGTTCCTTCTCAAAATTCAATATTTCAAACATACAATGTCGATGCAGTGATTTCAACACTTTTTCACAGTTCTAAATTAGTAATTTTATGCGTCCGATGTTAGAAATAGGAGGAGTTTCGAGACGTTCTGAATTTACTTTAACATTCAAGTTATAAAACGCATATTAACTAGGCTATCATTGATAACAGTAAGAGACTGAAAATATTTTAGGCTATCTTTGGTGACGCTAAAAGACAAATAATACAGGGGCTCTCCAGTGGCAACCTTTCGAAATTGAAGCTCTAAATTCGCAATTTGGGGCATTCAATCATGACGTAAGAGATAAGGGGTTTCGAGGCTTTTTTTCTATTTTTTGAAATTTAAGTCTCACAAACACACACCATCTTAACGACGACTCTGAACAAGAAAAAGAGATTGTGTCTGTGTGTGGAGTGGGGGAAGTTCTGACTCTTCTTCAAATCACCTTAGCTATCCTTCTCCCTGCCACTCCCTTTCATTTATTTCAAATAAAAATGCAGTCTCTTCCTTTACTTTTTTCTTATTTTTGAAAACCATGATATTGCTTTGGTCTTCTTATTTTTAAGTTCCCAACTCAATTTTGATTTATTTGAAACACAAACGTCTTCGGCCCCTTCAAAAGACTTTTCAGACTGCGGTATTATTTTGCAGTGATACTGTCATTTTTTCCATTTTTTTTTTTTTTAAATTTTAATTATCATATCTCCTGACCTCTTACTTTTGATGTGAATTTTCATTAATGTTTTGATCTCTCTCTTTCTCTTTGTTTTTCCACCAGTTTACAACGTATTTCGGCGGCCCATGCATTTTTACACTTTTGGCTGTGATTTTCGTAATATAATATTTTGATTAAAATATCCATACATATTTATACAGAAATAGTATTTTTATTTTCGAGAACTCGAACTTAAAATTTTCGGAGTCATAGAAAAAGCGCGATATATCCGATTGAGCGATATAACGGGGGGTTACTGTAATAAACAATCCTTTTATGTCATCCCTCTTTTTTGAAGTATGAACTGCATTAATGTTATTTGTTACAATTCCTGTGACTACAAATGGTGCTGAAAGATCATTTTCGAAATTAAAATAATTATAACCCTATTTAATTAACTCTATGGGATAAGACAGGCTAAATAACTTGGCTATTCTGCCTATTGAAAATTCTATGGCCGATCTTCAAACTTTGATGTTACTGATACTTTTGCGGAACAGAAAGCTCGGCGAAAAGAGTTTTATTAATAACTATCTTGGTAAGATTAAGTTATAAAATTAAAATAACAATTTAATCTTAACAAGCTTTTGAAACTTAAATTTATCAGATATTTAACTAAAATGCACACAATATAAGTAATGCTGTTGGGTAACTACGCCGGTGATTTATTAAAATTAAATTGCAACGTGACGGTTTCTTCTGGGGCCCCATCCAATGAATACGCCACGGGTCTCAGATGGTATAGTTACGCCACTTTTCTCCACCAGACCCCTACCTGTTAGCCGAGGATTTAGGATTGCTTACGCATGGGGAGAGGTAGTGGGGTCTACGGATTTTACATGCACATATCCCCAAGCATACATGGTGGTCTTCAGTGGGTATCGAACGCGCGACCTTCCAGGTGGAAGTCCGACGTGCTAACCACTAGGCTACCACGGCCATAGTTACGCCACTGCCCAGAGGTCTCCTTTCACTTAGGACATTGGAGCCACGACTTATTTGACGTGCACCAGCTCCCTTTGGCGTACACGGACCGCAGCAAACAGCCGCGAGAGGTTGTCACCCTCCCAAACACTGACCTCAGTGAATGTTGCTTCACTTTCGGTGCTCTGCGGGAACCGAGCTTTTACCGACTGGTCCACTGCGGGACATAAACATTTAATTGTTTTGAAATTTAATTTTGATTTTTTTTCTTTAATTTAAAGATTTTTTTTTACATAATATTTGATTAAGACATAGATGCATGATCTAAAAATGATATACTCATACAGCGGTAGGAAATGAAAAAATAGCCAAACAATCGCTTAGGCTTAGTACATTGCTTAGAAATCGATATTTGAAGGCTTCCTAAAAAAACACGAAAAGCCCAGAATTTTATCAAAAACCCAGGTAAAATCTGCTTTTTCAAAAAAAAAGTTTTTTTTTTTTTTTTTAAATCGAGTATAATCAGAAAAAAAGGCATAATAACAGTTTAACATTCTTAAAATATATGTATATGATTTAATTCAAAAAACCTCAATGGATATTGACTTTTTTTTTTGGGGGGGGAGGCATGAATATTCGGGGACGCAGACCTTAATATTGCCCAGTGAAAATTCCTTAAAGTATGCTCTGCCTTAAATTATGCAAGTCAAAGCAATTTTGAAAAAAAAAAAAAAAGAAAACCACGAAAGAGGTTTAACGGATTGTTCAGACAGAGAAAGAAAAAAAAAGCACATCAAATTTTATTTTATTTTATATTTAGGGATATTTTATTTCGTGCTCTACTCATCTTATACAGTGAAATGTCAAAAATTCGGATATCTATAAACCGGAAAGACCAAAAAACGGAATTTTTCAAATTGATTTTTTTTCTTTTTGCGCTTTTATTTCTTTATAATTTTCATGAGATAAATGAATATATATATATATATATATATATGATGGGGGGGGGGGGAACCGGTAAACATAAACAATACAAACAATACACTGGATAACTTTCAGTTATCTAGTACAGTAAAATCTGTAAAGTTGACCACCTTTGTAAGCTAAACACCTGTCTAAGTTGACCACTTTTGTCAGGAACGGAATCAGCATTATGTTTTATAATGTAGGGAAACCTTTGCAACTTGACCACCTTTGACCACCTGTCTATGTTGACCACTTATAAACGCCAATTTTGGGTGGGAGCATTATAAAAAACCCTTTTTAAGTTGACCGCCTAATTATGACTATATTTATTTGTTTATCTACTTTTGGAAAGATAAAAAAAAATAGCTTCTTCAGGATATTTTTTAGGCTGATGTTAGACCAGTATTTGCCTGGATGGATAAAACATCAATATAAAGTTTGCCTACACCTCTTTGTAAGTTAACCAAATGGGAAAACTACTACGAGCACTCATTTATTCTTTAAGTAAGGTTCTTTTTTTTTCTTTGAATCTGATATAGAAATATATTTTTTTGAATTGAAAAATATTTTTTTTAGGACATCTTTAGCATCATATAAAGTAACTGACATAATTAATATGATCTTTATCTTAGTTTTAACTAAGTACTTTACTTTTGAAGCTGTATAGGATACATTGCAAGTGCTTCGGGTTAAATTTCTTTAATGATATTTTAGCCAATTGTGGAAAAAAAGAGCTAATCACTATTTTAAAGTAACGTCATTACATGAAGCTATATTTTAATTAGTTATAAATGAATAAATGCATACTGTAAAAAATGGCAAAAAGAAAAAAAATCTCCACGGTCTATAAGTTGACCACCTGTCTAAGTTGACCACTAAAGTGCTGCACCGCAAGTGGTCAACTCACACAGGTTTCACTGTATTCAAGTAACTGAAAAGCGAGATATATTCTTTCTATAAATCACCCTCAAATATCGACTGCTATTTAAGAAGTTTACTATTTTCATTCATTAATTATTGCAGCCACTGACTCAGCCTAAAGGAGACAAATGTATTTATTCAATTAGTCTTATACCAAACAAATGCAAAATCAAGAGCACGGGCAGTGTTTACAATTCGTTGCTTGGAAAGAATAGTGACACAACTTAAAAAAGCAACTTTTTCAGGAGACCAGTTTTTAAATTGCTGCGATGTGTAATTTATTGTTGTTTCATTCATAACAATTCCTAGTTATTGTAATGGTTAATACTATTCTTTTTGTTTATTTCATGCAATTTTTGTGCTAGCCTTTTAGGGTTCCTAGAAATGTTAATCAAATTTAGGAGACTGAGTTTTGTCTCTTTCGAATAAAAACAACAATTTTTCTGAAACAACAATTTGAGGAATAGTGTAACAACCCTAAAAAGGTCTTAAAAAGAAATTGTAACATTAAAATCAATGCAGACACAACTCCAAATATGTCTCTATTGTCCATAATAACATTTTATGAAAAAATCCTACATCAAAAGCCATACAGCCACAACACAAAATGGGTCTCTATTTGCTCTATAAGGGACTATATCACTTAGGTCCTAATCGGAGTTGTGCCTTTTTTCAATAAAATTGGCAGTACTTCCCACGCAGCAGTCGAAACACAACACGAGTTATGCCTCTGCTCAACAAAAAAAAATGGCGTTTCATTTTCATTCTTAAAAGACACTTATGCTATCTACGGGCAACTTTGCTATCTACGACTTGGTTCTTTATTCCATATAAAAAATCATCTTTTTTAAAAGTATTATCAATTAAAATCGCATTTTCGGTATTTTTTGAGTTGTGTCACTATTCTTTTCAAGCGACGAATTGTGATTTCATTTAGCATTGAACTTTGAACGGCGAAACGATAAATAACCGATGCAAGGTCATAAAGGCGGGGGAGAGAGAAAATGCGTTCTCTCTTTTTGCGCTTGGTAAAAAGTTTGAAGAAAAATACGGTCTTTTTTCGAAGTCTTTCGATGTCTTTTTTTTTTTTTGAGCGGCAATGAAAGTGGCGATTGAAAAGACGACGGCAGCAATGCAGCCATGGAGAACCGCCCCTTGCCACTACCAATCAACGATTTTTTACCGTCTCCACGGAAATAAGTAGAGGCCTTTCGGGACTTAGCGCGGTTATAAACTCATTATCCAGTCTAACGTTGACCGCTGTCGTGTACGCGTTGAGAGTTTGGGGTAGATCAGCGGTTCCCAATTTTTTTTTTTTTTTTTTTGCGTACCACTGCTAATGCAACTTTATTATATAGAATAGAACACTAATACATTATAGAAAAATACTACGACGATTAGGTTATTTGAATCACACCATTTTTTTGTAGTTAATGCAGAGACCAGCGTTTATTAAAATAAAGCTTATGTATGAAATAAAATAGATAAAATATATTTTTATACGTTCTTCCAAAGCATCATTAGAAATACGTCTGTAAGTACAAAATACATATCATGCAAAAAAATGAAAAAATAAAATTAAGGAGAAGGTTTTTCTGCAAGGCAGATACAAGAGAGGTAATATCTCACGTTCCGTAGAAATTAATTTAACCTTAAGTTTGAGTAGACATTTAATTTGCTTCTATATTTATTTTTAATAAATATCAAATTGGAAAAAGCAGTTTCAAAGATGAGTGGTAATGAACGGAATTAAAAACAACAATGCTTTTCGTGACAATAGCGGGAATTCATTTTTAACTTTGAGCCAAAATTTCTCCTCGGGCAAATTTGATCTTCAATCCTGAGTCACATGATAGTTCTATTAACGACTCGTGTTCCTCATTTGATAAAGTTACGGGGAGCCTTTTAATCTTTTTTAATCTCTACCTTTACGCGTACCATCTGGGGAGGCTTCACGTACCACCAGTGGTACGCGTACGACAGGATGGGAACCGCTGTTCTAGATTAATTAAACATTTATTACGAACAAGTACAGAACGCATTACAACACAACGGTTTAACACACAACATTCAGGCGGACCTCGTCCGCATACATCTGTGACTACCACACGTCCATGACGTCCCATCGTGATGTCATCCAATAGGGTTATGGGATGGTATGGTGGTACAGTAGGATTCCCACATATATAACCTCGTATTTTCTATAAATTTCAAACAAATCTAAAATATTTTTGGTGTTAAGACACCTATATATCATTACGTTTTAACTATTTTTTTCAATTCAAGAAAATACAAGTATATATATAGATGTTAGGTGCTCTACATAATGTCCCAAATACCGTGAAATGTCCCTTTTAACTTCAAAAAAGGGAAGTGAAAAAAATATTAGTAGTATCATTAAAATTTGGAATTAGGCAATCCAAATGTGAATTCATGTTTCCTTCATTGACACTTTAACATGCTTCAACACTAATATAATATGTTAAGAGAATCTTCCTAAACGTTAAGAATTTTATTATACTTTGAAACAAACCAAACTGGAAGTAAATCCTTAAACCTTCGAGTGGTAATAATAAACGAGCAAACCAACGTCTTTACAGAATACAGCTTCACTCAGATTATTTATGGGGAAGCGCATTGCTTTCTGCTTTGAAAAAGGGTATTTTTTAACAAATTGTGCAATAAATACGTTGGTTTGCTCATTAGTGAAAAAATAAATTCTTGAAAAATTCAACACGATAACTGCTGTGTTGTCGACCTAAAATGTAACACCTTAAATGTATAATGCATGAGCTTCAAAGATTTACCATGCGCAAATGATTTTTTCCCGCACACCTATAATTCAAGTACGCCAAGAAAAAGGAAAAAACTTCAATGGGGCTAGAAGAACAAAGGCGGCTTTTATGTGCTAGAATTGCGTTATTCAACTATTGTTTAATGTGGAAAGCTTCAGTGTCTCGTCGAAAAACGACGAGCACGTTTTTCAGTCAATGAGCTAGTTATAACTGGAATGTTTCAATTATGCTAGCGAAGATGTTTCTGGTATATAGGCGTAACCAGGGGTTTTGGGGATTCAACCCCCCACCCCCATTGGGTATTTACTTATTTAGCCACATTCAGGCACACAAAAAAAATTTCTGGCTGCGGCCTTGCGAAGCACATTTTTTCCCCTAAGAAAATTAAACACATATGCATATGATTTTATTTCCTCTTTCTCTGAAGGGTTGTGAACATGACCAAAGTATGCAGCTTATAATAAAGAGCAGGGACGAATTTATATATTTTTACACCCTAGGCCAAAGCCCCATTTTGCACCCCCTTCCTTCCATTTAAATTTTTGACTTAATAAATAACATTAGATTTAATATACAGTAAGAATTTTCGAAACATATATACTTAATAAACATGTTAGGCGCTGGCCTTTTCTCCTTTATTTTTGAGGATTTTTTCACTTTCGACTACTGATAGGCAGATAGAACTTTCGCTAATGTCCCCACATCAGACATCATGGCCCTATCAGCTCAACATTGGGGGAGGGGGAGCCGGTCGAGCCATATGAAGGGCTCATCTTAACAAGAGATATGAAATTCTGACAGTTAAAGGGGGTCCGGGGGTTTCTCCCCCGGGTAAAGTTTGAAAACTATATGCAAGCTGGTGTATTTTGAGGCCTCAGGAGAAGCATTTGGGACTTCAAAAACTTTAGGGGGAAAAAAAGCAAACAAAACTTTTTTTATTTAAACGATTTTACTTATAAAATTTATGAAAAAAATTGGCATTTTTTTAAAATCCTGGGCTTGACCCCCCCTCCCCCCTCCTTCTTACTAATGCCCATATCGAAGAGCCACGTGTTTGCCTTCTAAAACAACTTTACAAGCTCGCACCTCTTCCCAAAAGGATGCTTTGAGAGTTTGTAAAAGGAAAACTATTGGTTTTTTTTTTTTTTTTTTTTTTTTTTTTTTTTTTTTTTTTTTTTTTTTTTTTTTTTTTTTTTTTTTTTTTTTTTTTTTTTTTTTTTTTTTTTTTTTTTTTTTTTTTTTTTTTTTTTTTTTTTTTTTTTTTTTTTTTTTTTTTTTTTTTTTTTTTTTTTTTTTTTTTTTTTTTTTTTTTTTTTTTTTTTTTTTTTTTTTTTTTTTTTTTTTTTTTTTTTTTTTTTTTTTTTTTTTTTTTTTTTTTTTTTTTTTTTTTTTTTTTTTTTTTTTTTTTTTTTTTTTTTTTTTTTTTTTTTTTTTTTTTTTTTTTTTTTTTTTTTTTTTTTTTTTTTTTTTTTTTTTTTTTTTTTTTTTTTTTTTTTTTTTTTTTTTTTTTTTTTTTTTTTTTTTTTTTTTTTTTTTTTTTTTTTTTTTTTTTTTTTTTTTTTTTTTTTTTTTTTTTTTTTTTTTACCGTGTTTGACCAAACACCAAGCCAACACCAAATATTGTAGGATTATATATTAGTTAAGGTGATAAAGCTCGAGAAACTGCGGCGTCTCAAAGGATTTCTTTGAGAAAAACCGGTTGACACGGTTTACCTTTGCACATAAGCGGCTCCGAGTCGAAAAGCGTGGCATCAAACTTATCAAAAATCAAAGAAATAATTTCCATATCGCTTAAAATTAAAATAATGAAAATTTAACGCATATTCATTAAAAGCATTAAAAGCATAAAAAAATAGATTTGGAAGGGAAGGAAAGCACTTCTCACTGGGTAATATGTTTACTTTTCAGGAATGCTAAAGAATCTGGAATACAAAGGTAGATAGCGCTATAAAAAAAGTTACATACAGATAACTAGCCTTTTGAAAATGGAATAGTTTAGCATTGAACTGGACAGTCCCTGAACGATTAACTCCGCCCATGTCAAGAGAAAGAAGTCATGGCGATTGCACCCGATTTTGAAATCAAGTTATACGTTCTAGGTTGAAAGACAGAAAAAGCAGGAAAAGGTGTACATCACGCCTATCTCAATAATAGGGCTTCATCTGTTAGTCGCAGTGGTGGGGAAACTTTTTTTAAGACGGGCCATTTGTAATAACTAGACAATCGTAGCGGGCCAAAGAATAATGCTTAATCGTTAAAAAATTTATGTGTTCTATAAACATATACATATATTATTACATACACTTATTATTTTAATAGTAAAAAAGCAAAAGGTAAGAAAATTATAAGCACAAAACTTAAAATGAATTTAGTGTAGTTCTTGATGCGAAGTATTATCACTTTATTTTCTGGTGTCATTACTGGTTGATGGTGCACGAGAAAAATGAAATTGAGACTGTTTCATCAAAATTTCATCATAGTCCGGTTCCATTTGCGAAGCAGAGATTCTTAAAACCTTAAAACTGATGAAAGGTGCTCATCGACTCTGAACTCGACATTCTGAATCCACATCTTCGGGCGGCCTCGCTTGTATTTATACCTACCTGCAAGGATTGTTCGGGAATTGGAATTTTCCGGTTCTTTCGAGAAAACAGAACAATGAATCGAAAATGCGAGAGTGTCTGGAAGTTTCGAGTGAAGATGAGTCATCTGTTTAGATCGGATGGATTTGTCCAGAATACTATTGTGTTTTGGATATCGCCGCAGGTAGTTTTTATGCGGGTCGTCACGTTACGAAGTAAGAACGCGTTCAAACATTCTCACGATGGCATTCTTAAACGGGCCGGATTAAACCTTTCCGCGGGCCGGACTTGGCCCGCGGGCCGTAGTTTCCCCATCACTGTGTTAGTGTGTCTGGTGGGGAGATGGATGCTCTTTGGCTAGAATATTTGTGTGCTCGGCCTGGCTTTATTTACAATGGTGAATAAGGAATCACTTTTAAAAGGCAATGATAAAGGGTGGGTTAAACGTCAGGGGACATGATAGTCACCGCGGTATTTCCGATTCCGCGGTATAACGATGTTTTACTGTACTTTTTCTGACTGAACGGGGGTCATACGGGGTGCATCTTTTAGGGAATGAAAAAAAAATTGTGAAGTGATAGAGGGCAAACATAGATATAAAATCTACATGCAAAACTACTCTTTTGCATACGTATAAGATGTTGCATTAGAAGCACCTAGAAGCAAACGGCTGCAAGAAATTAAAATGAAAAAATTGAACAGAAGTTTAAATGACAGCCTAAAACAGGGGTCTCCAAACTACGGCCCGCGGGCCACATCCGGCCCGCGGACAGATCAGCTTCCCCGTCGCTAATGGCATCTGGCAAAAAAGTAATCATATTTTACACCACTAGTGGACTGATTCAACTTTTTACCACCGGCAACAGTTAATGATAATATGGTTTTGGCCCTTGGAATTTACTGGGAGTAATCAATATGGCCCTAAGGCTGGAAAGTTTGGAGACCCCTGGCCTAAAACATCGATTTTATTGTAGCTCGACGAGTGTAGTAGTGATAGCCTGACAGGTTCAAATTCATTTTAAAAGCCTAATTCTAACTTTTCACTTGTTTTACTCAAAATTTTCTTGCACAAAAGGAAACCTCCTGTTTATTTTTACAGCAAGTCATGGCTTTGGGTTCATATGTACTAGAGACATGTGCAATTTTTACAGTAAGTTTTTTTAGTGTAGAGACTTGTGCAATTTTGGCCAACAACACAGATTTGGAAACGATTTTAGTAGCTGCAGAATCATCACATGTATATATATGTATATATATTTTAAAATTGGTAAAGGTAATGCAATTTACTACAATTTTACTCATTTTTCCAATAAGTATTGCATACTAAGAATGTAGTTTTTACAAAACGCATGCTTATAATAGGACTATAATTGCACAACAACCAATATCAATAAAGAAAAACTCTTGAGGAAACACCACCCTCATCTTCATCTTCTCATAATCAAATTTTTTATTTTTTTGCTTTTGTTTTTAACTATTTATATACTTATTTTATTACGAGATCATAAGCTTTTTTCCATGTTATTTTTTATTTTTATCTTTTTATCTAAAATACATTTACAGTATATGACAAAGAAAAGACCACACAATTTTGAAATTAAAAAACTGCACCTCAACCGGAGTTCAAATAAATTATAAAGAAAAACTTATAGAAAATAGGACAGTAATATAATCATAACGTAACATGTTTTTGAAAAAAGATTATTTATGGGTACTTTTGGGAGGGAATGCCTTTCCTGTAATTCCAAAACGGATACGCGGAACTTCCCTTTCTAAATGTTTTCTTTGAGAGCCAAAAAAGAGGGAGAGAAAAAAAAACATGAATAGGTAATATTTTATAGATATATTAACTGGGGTAGATTTCACCCCAGAGGAAGTGATTCTTTTTTCAAAAGCTGGCAACGGCCATGTTATGGGCAAGAAAATGTAAACATTGCGTCTGACCATCGCTAGCATTTTTATTTTATTTCTGTTATATATTACATTGTTATATCTCTTTGGCGATTCTGTCTTTGCTGCTTCAACTGTTAAATATTTCTTCTATGTATGCCTAAAACGTGCGTTGCTTTCAGCTGCACTAATCGCTATAAAAAAGGAAGCCGAATATTATTTCATCAGCAAGCAAATTTTCTTTTTGACATTTCAAATTTTATTGCAATATTTTTATAGATATTTAAAAGTCTATTTAAAATAGTGAAGTTTCGTTACTGAAGCAGTATAACGTTTTATGCAAGGTCAGTAATGCAGTAACACTTGATCAATTCAGACTTCGTGGAATTAAAAAAGAAAAAAAACATAAGAGGAATTCTATCTCGTTAGGAATTATTTGTTTTAGGAATACGAGGTGTGATTGGAAAGTTTTAAGAATGGGCTTGTAATTTCACAATGGCGGTATTTACATGCTACTGTGATGCATTTCCTTCAAAATAGTCCACGTCTTACTGAACACACCTACTCCAAAGGTGTTTTCACTTTTGGAAACTTTCCTGGAAATTTTTTTTCTCTAGTGTGTAGAGGACGCACACCGGATTCGTCTGAATGTCTTCAATCGAGTCAAATCGCTTCCCTTTCAGTGAAAATTTCAGTTTACGAAACAGGTAGAAGAATTTTTGACCAAATTTAACCTTTTAAGTTACGGCGGTCGAGCTCCCGAAATTCATCCATACAATGGCAAAACTGCGGAATTTGTTTCTCCTCAGTGTACGGGGATCCTTAACTCCCATTTTACCTCTTTTGAGTGTGATTGACTTCATTAGAAGGGTTGCCAAAATATAAACCACGGGGATCCTTAACTCCCAATTTACCTCTTTTGAGTGTGATTGACTTCATTAGAAAGGTTGCCAAAATATAAACTTTCGTTAGTCAGTTGCTATTTTTTTGCTCCCAATCGCCAATCGAAGTAATTATATGATTTCTAAAGTTAATTTCCGAAACAAAGTGAAAAATTAAGAAATCAAAATAATAATAATAATTTGGAAATATGCAGTTTTTTTCTTCCTCATTTAAACTACAGCTTTTTATTGAATTCTAATGTGAGTTTCCCTTGAGTCTGTCTAAAAAAAATTTCTAAGTAAAAAAGGCAACCAAAATTCCTACCCAAATTAGAGTTAAAATCAACAATAAAAAGTGATGTTCCATATAGTTGAATAGTAGTGACGTTCCATTGTTTTAGCGCATCTATATATATATATATATATTTGATTTTTCTGGTCTGTGACATTTGATTTGCTTTCTTTCGGGATTCGTACGTAATTTGGCTAGTTTTCGACAAACATCTCAGGTGTGAAGTCACGACAGCATTTTATATTAAATATCTGTTAAATACATTATCAGCAACTTCAATAAACAAGTAAAACATTTTAAGTATATTATTAGTACACGAATTCTATAATTCGCAGCGCTTTATTCCACCCCGCACCCTCCGTAATAGATTATTTTATTTTTCTCCTAAGTTAACTTTTTGCTTTACGTGGTATTTCATAATCCGAATATGAAACGATCACGAACTGAACAAGGAAGTAAAGTATCTCCTCATTGCTGAAACTGATATCCTTATAACGAATTTACTTTATCCTAATTCACTTAAAAATTGCAGGTATGAATAGACAATTTTCCTTTGCTATTTTCACGACAATGACTTGTTAATTTACTCGTATAGTAACTGGAAAGTGGTCATTCAGCGGAGATAATCAGAATTCGCTTCAAACTGTCTCTGTTGTACTTCCAAAAAACCCCTGTCTGGCTGATCGCTCCAGGGGGAGGGCCTTTGTTAACAAAAGCAGGACCGAACGTCCAGCTTATTGTACTTACAATTCCCTCACAACCATTTTAAAACTCGTCGGTTTAGTTTTATCTTTTGCTTTACACTTACTTATGTACTTACAGGAATGGGGTGTAAACTTCGACAGACACGCGTAGTGTACATGTGGTTTTTGTTAAAAAACCCAGAAAGAAAGAATTATAAGCAGAGTATGTTACCTCCAGCGCATCGAGCTGCTAATTGAATTATAACCCAGGGCGGCAGAGCTCCGAGCGCGACAGAATAACTCTTTTTAAAATTAATACCGAAAGATGACAAATATTGAAAGTTTTAATCAGGCCCGTCATTTCAATGTTTTATACGTGGGGGGAGGGGGGCGCAAAGGGAACATATTAAATTTATAGATAAAAAGCAACAACACGTAATAATACGTAAATACAAGTAATTATATATATAAAAATCAGGTCGCTATGCTAGATCTGCTGTCGATTATTGTTAAATTTCCTGTAATTATTACAACAACAAAAACACTGTAGACCTATAGGTAATATTATACTTATTGTATTCCACCTAATTATTTAAGGAATAATACCATTAATAATTAAGAAATCAATTTATTTTTAACATGGAAAACAGCTCCAGTAGTCGGCCTTGAAAATCCAGGGCTCTGTCATGTATGAACCAGTGGCCGGCCGTTCTGTTTTCATTCATTTTATGGGATAATAAAAGAAATACTCTTAATAATAAACTTTCATGCGTAACTTGTAACACATAATTATGCAAATGCTTCATTATTACAGTATTTACAAGATAATTCTGCGTTTTTAATATTTTCGCAGCTTTTACGCTTAAATCTTATACTTCAAAATGAAACCATTTAAGATAAATATCACTACATACACTTTTGATCCTCATCTATGCATCACTTATTAAAATAATGTCATACAGCGCTTGTTTTTGGTAAATTTCTGCGTCGCCAAACTGTTTTAAACTTTAAGCTAGGGGTTTATTTAAAAAAAAAAAAAAAAACCTATCAATATACCGAACATATAAAGTTCACATTGTAGTTTATTTATGATTTCACCTCAAAATAATGCTTATGAAAATCTCTTGACAAAGGACAGAATTTTCCGCATCAAGGTCACATCTTTCAAATATAATTTTCCATTAAAAAATGTGTTTTTTGCTGTAAAAAAACCTTCAGTGGAATGAATTAATCTTTCAACTTCTTCGTGACTAAAATGAAACTCAAAAGGACTTTTGATAAAGCAATCATAGAACTCTAGTGGCATAGGGCAGTGTGGTCTCCTGGTCACGACCCTGCCCTGAGGGTAAAGGGCGCTCGATCAAATTTCAAGTGACTGTTGCACACCCTTCAGTAATTTTTAGCTACGCCACTGTAGAGCCCAAAAGAAAAGCTTTATCAAGCAACGAATTACACGAAAAGAAGACATGCATTAATTCTTTTGTCAGAAATTCAGCAGAGTTTTCTTACAGACCTTTCTTCGCGTCTCAGCAGAGCACGGGAAGATCGAATTTTGTATGATCCCCAAGTCTCCTAAGGGAGAAAATACGTGTAAAGGTCTCAAAAAAATTTAAAAAATTTTTTTTTTCATCAATTGATTTTACAACTATTCATTAATATACCCAGAAAAATTTCAAAGCAAAATTCCCAGTCGTTCAAAAGTTATAAGCATTTGAGCGAGCGCCTCTTTTGGAGTAGTTGAGCAGGTAGTCTCCCTCATGAATGACCGGAAGGGTGTTAGAGAACGTTAGGAGGTGTCCTTTTATTTTTTTTAACAATTGAGATATCGGATAGAAATTTCTATAAGTATTAGTATCTATGGGATTAAAAAAAATTGATTCATTACTGGATTAAATTTACCTTCAATACCACTCTTTTTTTCAAGCGCGGTTTTCTCGAAACTACTTTTTTCGAATTTGCGTACACTCTAGCTCGCAGTGTTTCTGATCAATCCTTATCAAATTTAGCACACATTTTCTTTATATATATACGCTTTAGTTGAACTAGAATCATAAACATATCTTTATTTATACCTTTTTTATTATAAAAAAAGAGCAAAAAAAAAAAAAAAACGTTTAAAAATCGTACTTGATTTTTCCATTCAAAAAAAAAATAGAAATTTTAAATTTTTTGTGATGATTTTAGTTCAACTAGAAGAGACACTTATAAAAAAAAGTAGATTTTCAAAAATTCTTATGTTTATTGTCGACTAAAGTTGGAAAACGTGGGTTTTATGACCATTTACTCCACCTGACCCAATTTCAATTTTTCAAAAAATTTTGTAGATTTTCGTGTTATGAGTATCTTCCATAGGAAAGTTTTGCTCTCATTCGACACATTAATTCGCAGAAAGCTTTTTTGTTTAATTTCGTTTATTAGTTGCAATTTCAGCCTTTTAATTACATGTTTGTTATATCCTCCTCGTCGTAGCTGGTCAGACAATAAAATGCCTCCAAAGATTCGCGAGGATTTATTATTGAACTTCGATCTCTTGCTCTTGTTAATAAAGAATTCCACTCCAGCTCACATTATAGTAGCCGTCTACTACATTTGCGAGCTAGTTTTTTTAAAATTAAATTGTAGTACTTTTTCAATGAAATTGGTTTGACATTCTTAAATAATACAATCTAAGAACTAAGCTCTTCCTCGTCATTTTTAAACCCACATGAAAAATTATATTAGTATGTGAAAATTCACTTTAGGTTTTCTTATTTAATAGCTTCAACTATTAACGAAATTGAGCGTTTTGTTTTGGAATTTTTGAACATAGATGCATTTCTAAAAACTGAAAATATTTTGAGAACATTATTTAAATGTATTTTAAAACTAAAAAATACACAATACATTAAACATAAGTTCGTTTTGGATTTATTCGTACATTTTGTGCACGGAAAACGAACTGTTAAATCAGCGAACGCAGATGAATGCAATAAAATACAAATGACAACATTACTCACAAAACCCAACACAAAAACAACTATAAACTGAAAGTAATTCCTAATTATATTTATCTTTCTCTATGAAAAGTGTGAAATAGCTGCAGATTGATTGAAGCATAATAGAGTACAGATGAGAACATATGTAGTTAAAACTTGCTGGAGTGGAAAAATAATTACAACACAAACCCAACACAAAAACAACTATAAACTGAAAGTAATTCCTAATTATATTTATCTTTCTCTATGAAAAGTGTGAAATATCTGCAGATTAATTGAAACATAATAGAGTACAGATGAGAACATATGTAGTTAAAACTTGCTGGAGTGGAAAAATAATTACATAAAACATCTAATACTGAGTTAGTAAAGAGAGTGCACTAAGTTGGATCGAAATATAAATTTATGCTGACGATAATTATCTTGACCCAAAAATAAACTCGACATGTACAGCCTCCATGAGCAAAAATAGGATTAGTAAAGGTAGAGATAACTTATAATCATTGTTTACGTTAGAAGAAGTCAACATTTAGTGCTTGAATAATAATCAATCAACTACACTGCTAGAAATTTCATCCTGAAATTACTGTTAAATAACCGGCAGCAGTCTGTCAATCTAATTCACCGTTAAATTTACGGCTTGGAACATTTTTCTATCTTTACGGGACGTAAACCATTTCCAATCAGCTTGGTTAAAAATCCGTAAATACAAAAGTTTACGGTTTTATAGCCATTTAAAAATGGTTTTAAAACAAAATTTTTATCGTTTTTTAACCATTTCGAGGCGTAGAATCTTCGAGGCGTAGAAACCGTAAACGAAGCGTGCGGGATTCGAACCCGGGTGTATGGTATACCAACCTTGTGCTCTAGTCATTCGGCCATCTACACCACGTAAAGCGGCCGTTAATTTATCAATAAATCTTCTTTTCCAACAGGCAAACTGCCTTAAAATTGAGAATTCAGTTTTTGATTGGATCTAAAGTCATTTTTGGTCTAAACTTACTGTATATTGGCGGATTTAATTTTATTTTCTGCAAAAATTAAAATACAAACAAGCTTCAGCAGCGCAAATTATGGGTTCGCTCATTCGCAAACAGTTCGGGAATCCGATATCTCCAATTTTTGATTTACGTGTGCATGAGTTTCTATCTAGTAACCACTGTTTAAGCCACTTTTTTTTCTTCTTTTTTATATACACATGCAGATTTGAACTGATAAATCTTTATTAATATTTTAACAACAACGTACGACCGGCAAGGTGTCGCAACCAAGATGGACGCCCGATCCTTGTTGAGAGCTTGAAAATTACGGTTAGTTAAACGTTCTTTAGGATAAACAGAGAATAAACGATTATTTGCACAATCAGCGGTTTCAGTACCATCTTTTTAATGGTTGTTCAGCTGTTGTAATTAAATTTGGTAAAATAACAATCAAACAAATGGTTATTTTACTATTTTCTTGCGGAAATTTTTAACAGTGTACCCAACCATTAAAAGCTGGTGGTTTCAGAAACCTTTAATAGCCATCCGCATTAAAGTAAAAATGCTAGGAATGATAACTATATGCTATTCTTACATTTGCATCGCTAAAATTTTTAGAAAGAGAATTATTTTTTTATTATCCGTTACAGGAGAGAGTAACTAGAAGGGGTTTAGGGTCAAATCCCCTGAAACCCAGAAATTCTGGTCATACTCACATATTTGCTGTTCCCATAGTTAAAATGATTTAATTTTAAAATAAATGCATAAGTCTCAACTAAATATATATACATATCGTACTTTTAGTTCAGGAGAGTCACATCTCAAAACAGATTAATTTCGCAGGAGCGGTATTTGAAAAGTTTTAACCATAATTTTAAAATTAGTTATATTATTTTGGATTGTTATAATCTTTTGTGGGCATTAGTGTCTTTAATTGTATGTGCAATTTTGTGTGATCATTTCAGAAATATTTAATATTTCAGTGCAGTTATTGCCTGTATTTACTCAAATAAAATAAATAGTAGATCAAAAAAGGAAAAAAGTTCTGACATTAGTACATGAAGAACTCATCAAAATAAGCTTACTTCTGAATACAGTGCTTTTGAATTGTCGCCCTGTTGTACTGGAGGCGCAATATGTCTATATATATATATTCTAGTACTGTTTATGTACCCCCTGGGTTACGCCCCTGCTTCAGCGCATGCGTATAAATCACTTCATAAGGCAAACTATTCATCTACTATAATTATATTTACCAACTCTATTTTGAGGAAGTGGCGGTAAACAAACGAAATTTCACTTTACTAATAAAGAATCTCATTAGAATAAAGTCTGGGACATTCTCCTTAACATCATGGGCAGTAATTCGAACTGAAAAAGAAAAATCCAATTGCGAAAGTGATAGGATTTTGAATTCTTATTTAATATTTTATTTTCGCAACACATGAAACAATCATGTAAATATCAGTTCGTTGTGTAGAAAAATGTTTTGAAACTACTTTTCAAGTAAAAAAAAACTGAAATTTAAAGGAAAATATTTTAAGTCCGGTTGCATAAGTTCGTTCTGCGAAATGAAACTTCCTGAAGCACATTAGTTATAGAATCGATTTATTAAGAATTTTTTTTTTTAATTTTTTGAGATCTTTACACGTATCTCCCCCCTTAATAAGAGCTTTCAGTGATTTAGATCAGTGGCTCTCAATCTTTTTTTTTTCGCGCACCACCATCTTACTTGCAAACCACTTGCGTACCACTGCGAATATAACTTTATTATATAGAATAGAATACTAATAGATTACAGAAAAATACTGGGACTACTATAAAATATAAATTACTCCATTTTTGATAGTTATTAATGAATACATAAAATAAAATATATGATCTATATTTTATTTCATATATTTTATGAAGCTCCTGTGATTTAATGAAGTTCTCTACCTTGACAGATTCCTGTAAAACGCAAATGGCTCGGGCCTACAATTTGCTGCCAACTTCTGTTTATGAATGCTGCAATGTACAAAAGTGCAGTTTTCTGTCAAAGATTTTATTTTGGCGAAAAATCCTCCGCGTTTCCCTGTCAATAAACGAACACCATCAGAACAAAAAGCAACACTGTTTTCGTTGCTTGAAAAGAATAGTGACACAACTCAAAAAAGCAACTTTTTCAGGAGACAAGTTTTTAAATTGTTGGGATGTGTAATTTATTGTTGTTTCATTCATAACAATTCCTAATTATTGTAATGCCCCTTAAAAATGGTTAATACTATTCTTTTTGTTTATTTCATGCAGTTTTTGCGCTAGCCTTTTTAAAGTTCCTAGAAATTTTAATCAAATTTAGGAGATTTTGAGTTGTGTCTCTTTCGAATAAAAGCAACATTTTTTCTGAAACAACAGTTTGAGGAATAGTGTAATAACCCTGAAAAGGTCTTAAAAAGAAATTGTAAGATTAAAACCAATACAGACACAACTCCAAATATGTCTCTGTTGTCCATAATAAAATTTTATGAAAAAATCCTACATCAACAGCCATACAGACATAACACAAAATGGGTGTCTATTGCTCTATAAGGACCTATATCACTTAGGACCTAATCGGAGTTGTGCCTTTTTCAATAAAATTGGCAGTACTTCCCACGCAGCAGTCGAAACATAACACGAGTTATGCCTCTGTTCAACAAAAAAAAAATGACGTTTTATTTTCATTCTGAAAAGACACTTATGCTATCTACGGGCAACTTTGCTATCTACGACTTGGTTCTTTATTCTATATAAAAGATCAACTTTTTTTTAGTATTATCAATTAAAATCTCATTTTCGGTATATTTTGAGTTGCGTCACTATTCTTTTCAAGCGACGTTTTCAGTCCAGCCTATCTCTTCTCTTTTTTTTTGCCTGCATGCGTACCACCTGGAGAGCTTTCGCGCACCTACGGGTGAAGGTCTGGGGGGTCTAGAGGATGAGTTATTTCTAAGCCCAAAAAAAAAAAAAAAAAATCATAAAATAGAGCTGCGGCACTTTTCAAGGCTGAGCCTAGGAAATTTACAGCTGTTATCCCCCCCCCCCCCCCCACCTACGCCACTAATGACTTTCAAAACGAGAAACTACTGATTTGTAGCCTCGAAAAATTCAGGGTCAATTGCCATGTGACCCTGAGGAGGAGGGTCCCATCAGACAGACGTATACCACAGAATAGTAGAAGTTAGTTTTTGCCTCAAATTTGGATTTAATTTGCTTCTACATTTATTTTTAATAAATATCATATTGGAAAAAGCAGCTTCACGAAGATAAACGGTAGTGAATGGAAGTAAAAAAGAAAATGCTTTTCTTTTTAATAATGGGAATGTATTTTCACCTTTGAGCCAAAATTCTCTGAACAGAACTGAGAAACTGATAATGCAGAACTGAAAATGTGGTATCTAGCAGTCGCGTCGAATAGCTCCGCTCGTTTGACTGATTCGAACAGTATTTTAGTTATTTTGATTTTAAGCTTTTTTCTGATTCAATCTTTTTTAACACTAGATTTACCAGACCACTCATTTTGACTGGTCTGGTAAATTTATTTTGCATCATTTGTTACTAATTATAGTACAACTTTCAATTGCATTGGCTTTTCCTAATACACGGTAAGTAGGACAAGTGAATGTACTGAATGTTTTATTATAATTAGTAGTAACTTGGTGTAAAATGAGAGTTTAGAAATGATAGAAAGCGGCCTGGTAAATCTAGTGTTAATTTCTCCTCTCTCTTTTTTTTTTTTTTGCCTGAACCTGAACGCATACCACGTGAAGAGGCTTCGCGTACCACAGTTTACCAGGACTTATATCTTATACTTTGTAGGTATTATTGACTTTTAAGAGATTCATTCTTCAGCTTCTTTGATTTGCAATCAATATAATTATTTTGTGTAGTGGAAAATTTGTGCTGTGAACTAACTTAATTCAATATGTCTTTCACTTGCAGTAATTTTAAACTTGACTGAACTTGAATAAATCTTAATTTCCCCTTGGGAGGTAAAATAAAAACGAAAATTAATTTTACATTCCTTGTAGAACCAGAAAGAAAGAATTAAAACAACCATTATTATTTTAGCGATTTATTTATTACTAATATTTAGAAATTTTATAATAAAAAGGTACTAATTTAAAAATCCAGCTTTATAATAAAAATCTTCACTCTAACATTATTAAGTAAGTTTTGTCAATTCCCTTATGCAATTCTATTCTTAAGGATGAGTGATCCCTGCAACTCGGCACTATTACTTTGCTTTACGAATTAATGCTTTTAAATGAAACTAATTCATATTATATTATACGCTCATAGGAATGCAAATATAAATAGAATTTAAAGAATACAATAAAATAAAATAATAATAATAATATTTAAAAAAAACTTTAAAGACCAAATCTTATTCGCTGTCATCCAGTATTACGTCGATTGAATCAATCGCACTTACTTCGGTAATCGACCAAACCACTTGTGGATGCTATGTGCCCCCGGTGTATCAAAACGAATGATTTGATTCTGATCTGAATAGCAATATTTTTGTAGTAGAAAGAGCAAGGTTCGAAATTAGGATGTAAAAAGTAAGGCGTCATTGGTACCTAGCTTTTTTGTTTTGGTCGCCAAAAATGTTCTGCTAGGCGAAATTTTTAAGTAATTCAAATTGCTTGGGCAGAGATAACAACTGGTAATTATGAAGACGGTTGTGCAATTGTTAAGAAATATCGCAAAACATCACAACCTTACTGAGAAAATTATTGACAAGTAAGAGAAAAGTGTTCAAAAATCAACTCCTATTAGTATCTTTTGAAAAGTTGGTAATTTTGCTTAAGTTTATGAATCAATATAAGCGTGCACTTTAATCAGAGCCCAATAAAGTTAAGTTAATTGGCTTAACTATTTTATCAAGTGTTATTTTCAGTCTAGTGCAGGGTTCACACTGGGGAAAATGCAAGGTGAGATTTCCCACCTTGACCAAATTGTTAAGTGGGAAATTTAGGTGGGAATTTTTTTTTCAGCTTCTAAAAATATTACTTAATTGTCCGAACATGTTCTAATACTAGTAATTATGTAATAAAATATGATTATATAATCTATATTCAGCCAGGAAAAAATAAACATTAACAAGGTTGAGACAAAACGATTCCTGCACAAAATTCGCGGTTGCAAAAATGGGTCCTTTATAAATATATAAGCATGGAAAAGATCCGCTTAGATTAGGATAGTAGTTTCGCGATCTTTAGACCACGTGTCTACTAGTTGCGGGAACAGCGCGCAAACGAACTTTTTTTGAGTGGGATTTTTAAAAAAATTGCGGGAATAACGCAATCCCGCGGCCTAACACGAGGCCTGCAGTCTAGTGTTATTTATTTCATTTGTAAAAATTCACAATTCCAAATTTGAAGGCCAAGAAGTTACGATAATCTATATAGGTATCGTAAAAACTCAAAATACAGAAGATTAGATGAAATACGTATATAAAAAGACAACTGTATAAAGGTAAGCTAGATTTAAAAAATAAATAAATGAAAAATGACGACTTGTTGAAAAATTGTGGTGGTTAAACTGTCTTTTGAAAGTTTAGGCGTCAAAAGTGACGACTGGATGTGAAATTTCACTCGTCAAACGGAAATTTTTAGCTGCAAAATACGACTAACGACCGCTAATTTCGAATCCTGGATAAAAGTACTGAGAAGAAGTGAGAAAGCTCACAAAGTACCAAAATTTCATTAAGGATGTTACAAATAATTTTTGTGTCCACCTTTAGCAGCAGACTATAGCTAAATTCGTCAAGACTTTTTAGACCGTGATGGCACTGACTGATGCTGTTGTTTTTAATTTATCCAGAGTGATTATTTTTTTTCTTTTTTATTTATGGTAAGAAAACGTGAAGGAACGTGTTTTTGTACCACCGTTGGATACAGGCATCGAGGATCTAACCACAAGATATTGACGAATTTAACTATGTTCTTGATGTTGTAAGTACTGCTGGAGATAAACACCGGGACACAAGTAACACATTAAAAAAAAAAAAAATTGCTTTTATAATTCTATTATACTTTTGCATGCTTCTATAACCAATTATTATTTTTCAAAATCAGGTCATTCTTTTTGATACGGAATCATTCATAAATGATGTCACGCTTCGAGGGGGGAGGAGGTTCGTGAAATTGTGACAAAGTGGGGCAAGGAGAGGGGAGGGGGTACCAAGAAGTGTGACATCATGCATTATGCAACATAGAGTGACACGTGACAAAGGGGGGGGGAGGGAGGTCCGCTGAAGTGTGACATATTGCGACAAAGGGGGAAGGGTTTCAAATATATGGAAAAAAAGCGTGACGTCATTTATGAACGGCCCCTACAATCTTTATTTTACGCAAAAATTGTTATAACGCACATGCATAGGAATGCACGCTATGCAAGTGTCTGCAGTTAGAAGCGCATTTACATTTGTTTCAATTTTGATATTGTGGAAATTGCCGCCCTCTAAAATCTGCCAACCTAGACGGTTTCGTATGTTATACCCCCTGGAGTCCTCCCTGGTCAGTAATGAGTTATCTCTTAACAAAATTTCGTACACTACCAGTCAATTTATTACTATTAACTATTTTTTAAGCTATTCGCTGGTTCAAAATTAAAACGACACTTCTGCAAATCACACTACTTTTCAAGAGAGCGTTTTTTAAAGTTTTTTTAGCAAAAAAAAAAAATCTCTGTGGAATCAAAGCCCATTTAGTTTTTGGTTGCGTTAAATATTTTTTTATAATTTTTCTATGAATCGACTTCGTAAGATTAAATCGTAAGAAAAAAATCGATTTTTGCAGAAGTGTCGTTTCAATTTTGAACCAGCGTATTGTTTTCTTAAAACAATGAAACCAGGATTATGTATGCATACAACATACGCATTGAATTCTAAAAAGAAAAGTTAATACTTTTTAGTATGCAAATTATGCCCCTTTTCAACATAATATTTATCAAGACGCAGCAAAATTTTCAAACTACGAGATTTTTTTTTTCTTTTTTTTTTTTTTTTTTCAACAATAGCTTGCGTTGCGCCAGTGAGTTTCGAAAGGCTTGGGGAACTGAGTTTCGAAGGCTTACTGAAGTGGTATCAGAGCTTCAGAAGCTCCTAATAAATTGTGCTATACCATATGGCCTCCTCCCCCGCCATAAACTGAAACTTGTCCAGTCAACAAGTCAGCGAAGAAACGGGATATTGTCAAGCAAAGAAGTAACTTTATCCGGGAGAGATAAGAGTTTATAATAAATGACATTTCTACTTCCTAAGTCTGACTTGAAAAAATACGCGCAATTGTGTATAACATTAAAATCCAAAGCTCCGAATAAAAAAAAAAAAATCCTCATTTTTGTCTTAGAGTGGTGGGGTGGTCTTATTAGATCACTCACTACAACAGCCATGAAGACTCCTTATCAGAGGGCAATATCTTTCGCTTGAAAATGGTCGTATACTGACAGATACCACACTTGCGAACATATTTATTGCACACTAGTGAAAAGCAGTGCAGTTAGGGGAGAAAGAATATTTATTGGTTGTTTTGCCATTTCAGATAACAACCTCTCGATGACAGAGTCTCCCCCGTTGGTTCCATAGCTGAATGCCCGGTTCATCCCACGCAAAATTTCCTACCCCCTTTTTTCTCCGTTCCTCGTTCTAACTTCTCTTTTGAAATATATTGGGATTTCTAGGGATTTCAAGTCGGAAGCGGCGGGGACTGTTCCGAGGCCGTGCGTTAACCCTCCGCGTACGGCTCCCGCGATTTGAGCGGGGTATCTGTTTCGTCCCCCACTACGGGTCACGTGAAAATCGCGGCGAAGAATTTTTTCCCCTGATTTCAATACGGATCCCGCCATTTCCCCGTGTGCGTTAAAAACCATCATCTGATGCTTATTTTCGCTTCTAGGTGGCACTAGAGGGTTCAGGAATTTGTTTTTTTTTTTTTTTTTTTTTGCTTGATTTTTTTTCCTCGCGTTTTTGTGAGTTCGTGTGCTTGCTTTTGTCTTTCGCGCGATAAACATTTATGAAAGATATGGATTTGCCAAGTGTCAGCGGCGTTATATGTAGGAATAGCAACTAATAATGAAAACTTTTTCTATATATTTATGTATATATTTTACCAAAGTAAAGCTGCTTTTTATTTATTTATTTATTTAGTTTTTTTTTTTTTTTTGTTTCATTACAAAATTTCTGTAACATTTTTAGAGTAAAAATGTTTAAAAATTATATTCATCTGAAAATAAAAATATCGTGTGATTTTTTTTTAACTTATAAACCACGCCCGCTGAAATAGCGGGCGCCGTACTATATATTTTTTGAAAACGGAAAAGCTATTAAAATTCTTGTATTATTTTAAAACAGCTGATAAAGATGTGAATTGTAACATATGTAGATAAAGAAAATATTAAAAAATCGCCCCGTATTTCGGGACCGAAAAGTATAAAAACTGAGCCGTAAGCGGAAGCGATCGGGGAAGGGAGAGGGAACAACTTCACCCTCGCTGCGTGACGTCACACAAGACATCCTAACTTGATTGGAATCCAACTCATCGTGTTCAGGACGGTGCTTTACAAAAATAACAGCTTTTAAATAATTTTGAATTGTAATATAACTTATTACAATTAAGTTATGTTACGATTCAAGCATCAAATTTGGGTTCTATGATTCAAGTTAACTTAGCGGTGATGAATTTCAGGAGATTTCGTTTAATATGAGGTTTAGGAGATTTTTTTTTTTTTTAATATATAACAAAATAATAAAAGCAAAATAACTTTTTATAAGAACAGCAAATTTAGCTTAAACGAGTACAAGTTCAGGAAATATCATAATTTTTTAATGAATGATAATGAAATTTTGCATTTTGAAAGAAGACCAGCGAGGGTCATGTGGACATTTATTTGGGCCTGTTCAGGGCGCTGTTTGGGTGGACAGTTGTGAGGGCCTGTTTATGCATGCATTACCCCTTTTTAAAAATTTGGAAGGCGGGGGTTCCCATGAGGTATATATTCCTTCATATTTAATTTCAAAATTATATCGGAAAATGCATATTTAATTCATTAAAACTGGTTAGTTTTCGTTTTACAGGCTGCTGTTTTAAGTGATCATCTTTCATTTTCGTATAATTATTTAGGAAAATATTGTTTGAAATTGATATGCAATTTTGAATGATTTTTATCATTTCTTTACCACAGTCACACATACTTTCTAGAAGGTTTGATGTTATTTCAAATTTTTCCGAAACTAATGCTTCCAAAAACCGTTTCTGATTTTTTATTTTTAAAACCTTTTGCTCAAATTTATAACTATTAAGTTTCTGAAATATTTGTTAAGTTTCTTCTACAATTTTTAAACAATATTTCGTCGGCCATTTCAAACCTCCTCTATTGATAACAGAAAAATATTTGTTTACTGCTTCACTCGCATTACTTTTGAAGTAATAAAATGACATTTACAAAAATCGCAGTTTATTTTTTGACATACTTGCTTAGCAATATACCTCACAACGTAAATAAATGCAGACATTTCATTTAAAAAAATTTCAACGTCAGTATAGGAACTAAAGATTTCAAAAAAATCTTTATGTATCTCGAAATTTTCTTCCGTTTCTTGATTCAGATCAAACAATTCTAATGATTTAGCATGAAATGTACCTTTTTGATTAGAGTTTAACTCAATCCAGTTTAAAACCTTTGGCTTATTTTCCGATTCTAAAACTTGCAATCCTGAAACATTATATTTTCCACCTGACATCTGCTGGTACTGACCAAACCTTGCTTCAAGAGGTTCTGTTTGGAATTTCCCCAGCAATAGGTAGTTAAGTAATAGGAACCTCAAAGACATGTTTAGCCATTTGTATTAAAGATTTTTTGGCAAATTGTAGAGCAAAATGTGTTTCAGTTGAGCATTTTCCTCCTCTTCCGGGCCTGTCAAATTTCTTTCTTTCTTCCTAATTTAGAAGAAGTTATTTTGCCCCAAGAAACAAGCCAGTCATACATTTTTTTATTAAGAAAATGCTGGGTTGATTTAAACATGTGATTGGGTCAGAAAATTTCTTTCGACACCTTTTACCTTCGCCACAGTTGTTAACAATAATTATGTCATACCAGGAGGAAAGTGATAGTACCTCCTTGAAAAAGCATTCATATATACTGTCAGCCCCGCTTAATCGGGTATACAATGCAAACCACAGCCGTACCGTATATAGCATCTGAGGCCTTCACGGATTACCCCCCAGTATGAGGGGGCACGACTGCGGCGCTGTCCTCCTTGTCTTCCCACAAACTCTCTGACAAACTGACGACCAGCACCAGCCATAGGGGCTGGGCTGGCAGAGCGTTGCCTACCTGCTTTACCGACCCGGGGCCATAGTCATGCTACAAAGCAAGCCTTACGTCATCCGGATCGGATAATGCTATTTTAGTCGCCTCTTACGACACGTCGGCGCTATTCTACTCCCGCCACCGCAGGGAGACCGCTTAATCGGGTATCGGATAAAGGAATATCCCGTTTATAGGAATAAAACCTTCCGGAACCTAATATTTCCCCATAGATACAATGTTAAAAATCCCCGTTTAATCGAATAATTTCTCCGGATAATCCAATAATACTGGTGTGCTTTTGAAATATTTTTGATAAAAAAAATTGATTAAATTTCAAAAATAAATAAGTAAATAAGAACAATTTTTGAATTTTCAAATTGATCTTTCAGCAACACCTCCCTATGCCCACTAAATTTGAGTCACTTGTTCTCTTTCATGATACCCTCCTCCCACCCGGAAGTAAACAAAGGTCATTTTCTAAAGGGTTTCTGGCATCTTCCTTAGCAATACAAAAAAAAGTAAGGATTTATTTAGATATACTGACTTATTATTACGTTTCGAGGCAATATTATCAGTTCTGTAAGGTAAAGAAAATTTCCCCGCATAATCGAATAAAATATGCTGGAACCAACAGTATTCCTTTAAGCGGGGCCGATTAAATCACTTTTCAATTCGCACGCGACACACTAGCCAAAGTATACCAACGCTCGACTACGCTTGACCACAGAAGAATGCAACGGTTTTGTCAGGGAACGCGCAAAGAAGGGCTGAATACCAACTAAGTTCGAATTAAATATTTTAAACTGTTGGAAAGAGGGTGCAGCAACTAGTTTTTTACTCTTCTTTTCACTGTTTAAAATATTTAATTCGAACTTAGTTGGTATTCAGCGTTTAAAAAACAGTATCATCTTAAACAGACCTATATATGCCGGCTTTGTTATACTGGAACTTAGCAAATATCTTATGTATGATTTCCATTATAACCATATCAAAAAAAATTATGGTGAAAATGCAAAGTTACTTTTTACGGACACTGACTCGCTTACGTATCAAATATTTTGCGAAGACGTTTATCAAGATATGAAACAGCATCTAGAAATATACGACACCTCAGATTATCCAAAAAATCATATTTTGTACAGTGAGAAAAATAAAAAAAGAATTGGTTGCTTCAAAGATGAAACTAATGGAAATCCTATTGAAGAATTTATTGGACTGCGGGCAAAGATGTATTCGATGAAAACAGATTCCGAAGAGAAAAAAACTGCAAAGGGTGTGGCTCGCTCTATTTTAAAAAGAAAAATAAAGCACTCTCACTATAAGAAATGCTTAGAAGAAGTCCAAGCTAGGAGAGATATTCAGTTTAGAATTCAAAGTCAAAACCATGACTTATATACTGTAGCAACTAACAAAATTTCATTATCAGCATTTGATGATAAAAGATATATTTTAGATGATGGGGTGAACTCCTATGCGTATGGTCATTACTGTATTAACAAAAGTACATAATATACTTATGTTTTCATTGTATATATTTTATTGTACTGTAGTATGTATCGATTGACTATTTTTTATGCATTCATTACATTAGTTTGCATACTTTCTTTGTATATTTTTCATATAATAATATCAATGTTTGTAAAAATAAAGGTTGATGGGGTACGTTCTAAGCGTGCTAGATGGGTCCATTAACCGAAAAACTTATAAAGTTCGTTGATGGTTTTGTTTTATGTGTTCTTTTTGTATGTGAATTTGCAATAAAGACTGAATGGAGTTACAACTTTTGATGTTGTGTATTTGATATCAACACAGATTTTGTAGCTTCTTTCGGTACCTGTATAATTTTAACGTTGTATTTCTTCTGACAGGGGTAAGTTTCTTGTTATATCTATGACTCTGTATTCTTTGTTTCACGTTTGTCTGGTATGTTTATGCTGAATTTTCAGATTTTCTATTTGTATTTACTGTTTTACTTGGATTTATTTTTCCTTAGATCTATGATTCAAGTTTTAATAATATAAATTTAGGATGTCTCACGTTCGAAAAGCAGTTTTTCCATTTTATTATTTTTAATCCTTATATTTACATTTAGTTTCCAAGTTTTAGGATTTTTAATTTGACTTTTGTATTTTTTTGGTTTTACGTTTTATATTTTTTATTAGAGTCTTGTACGTTTTCAACAATTTTATGTTTCATTTTAATATTTTCATGTTCTTTATTTTTATGGTTTATGTTTTTACTTTAATTTTTTCAACTTTTTCCTTTTTTATTTTAGTAACTTTTATTTTTTATTTTTATGTTCAAATGAACTGTTTTTTTTTTTTTTTTAATTTTATTTTAGCTTCAGTTTTAATTAATTTTTTTATTATTATTTTTTAAATTTTGTTTAAGTGTTTTAGTAGTTTTTTCTTCTTATGTTTTACATTTTGAATTTGTTTTGAAAAATTTTTCGTAATATACTTTTTATTGTTACAATTTTTTTTAGAATTATTTTATTTTATTTGAGTTTCAGTTTTAATTTAATTTTTTTAAATTTTTTTCTTCTTACATTTTACGTTTTGAATTTGTTTTGAAAATTTTTTGGTAATACACTTTTTATGTTTACAATTTTTTTAATTTAATTTTATTTTAGTTACAGTTTTAATATAATTTTTTAAAATTTCGTTTTAGTGTTTTAGTATTTTTTTCTTCTTATGTTTTACATTTTGAATTTGTTTTGAAAATTTTTCGGTAATATACTTTTAATTTTTACAATTTACATGTACTTCTGAACTTTTATATACATATTTTTTTATTTTATTTTATTTTAGTTCGTTTTAGTATATTTGTTTTAAATTTTGTTTTAGTGTTTTAGTATTTTTTTCTTCTTATGTTTTACATTTTGAAATTTGTTTTGAAAATTTTTTGGTAATATACGTTTTATTTTTACAATTTTTTAAAAATTTTATTTTATTTTGTTTTAATTTAATTTTTAATTTTTTTTCTTCTTACATTTTACAATTTGAATTTGTTTTGAAAATTTTTTGGTAATAACACTTTTTATTTTTACAATTTACATGTACTTCTGAACTTTTATATACATATTTTTTTATTTCGTGTTTTTTTTTATTTTTTAACTTTTGTACTTTGTTCAAAAGTTTTATATTCATTTTAGTATTTTTGTGCTTTTTCTTTTCTTGGTTTATGTTTTTACTTTTTTTCACTTTTTAATTTTTCATCACAGTAACTTGTATTATTTTTAATTTTTATACTCAAGTGAACTCTTTTTTTGTTTTAGTGGTTTTGTAATTGTTTTTCATTTTATGTTTTACTTTTAAATTTTAAAAGTTTTTATCTTTATTAGTTTTATTTTATTTTAATTTTTCTTTAATTTTTAGTGCATTGATAAATTTATTTATATTTATTTTGTGTTTGGTTTTAAAGGGATTATGAATATCAAGTTTCACGTAGTACTTATACATTTCATGATTAACTATTTACATAAATTTGAAGAAATTTGAAAATTATTGCTGTATCTCTAAGTGATCTGCTTCTATCGTTGATTTATAGTGTTTGAATTTATATACTTTTATTATTTTATTTATCAAACGTGCTGAAGGTTGATGGGGTGCAGATTATTTGTATCGGGATGGTGGTGGGACCATCAACTTAAACATAGACTTGTTTCCAAATGTACTGTAGATAAAGTTCACAATAGCTTGAATTTAATGTAGTTTAGTTATAAGTTTGAAAGTTCAGTGTGAAATTTTCTATGTTTATAAATTATACAGTTGTTAGTGCTAGTATATTTCTGAATCTGAAGTTTACTACTAATAATGTCGTTGTAATTTGTAGTATTATTACTTGTAAAATTTCATGTTAAAATAATCTAAAGTTGGTATCATTGTTTCAAGTTCTTATACTCCGGTTTTCTTATTAATTCTCTCTTTTTAAATTAATCTATGAAATTCTGCTTCATTATAATCTGTATTACTAAATCCTAACATAAACATTTTTCTTTTCTTGTTACAATGAATTAAGTCGGTAATAGTTCTAATTTCCATTCATAGATGGCGCTATGATCGCTCTACCATCAAACAAACCTAAAAGTATGATGTCGCTCCTAAGAATACTTGTTGCCATTCATGAAACACTAAATTGTAAATTTAAAACCGTAAAAACGGCGAATTTCGAATTTAATTCTAATTTCCCTCACTAGGTGGTAGCACAATCGATTCAAAAAGTCTGTAAAAGATTACAAGTTCGTTACCATAACAACCAAAACCGTTTCCATTCCGAAAAAAGCTTTCATAGAAGTTCACGTGTTGCCATTCTGAAAAAACTAAATTCCGGAGAAAATAACTCAACTCCACTCAGAAACCCTCGTAAAAGATTACGAGGATAGTAGCAGGAACCCTACTACTCAACCCTACTCGGCAGGCGGAGGAGGGGGCGTGGCAGGCGCAAGGGAGGCGTGGCACGTTGCGCATTGCGCCTGCTGTACCAGAACTCTCCTTTTCTATCTACTAATGACATTGGCTGAAAAGTATCATGTGACCTAGATTTAGTCTAAAATGCCTTCTGATTGGTCGAAAACGGTGTCTAAAGTCTTATTTAGCGATAAAATTTGATATTTTTTCGATTTTTTTCCTTAGTAAGAAAATTGGTTTTGAAGCATTTCGCGCTGCATGTTTCGATTTTTGCTTGAATATAACGATTTATTTATGTAATTTCGGGTGTGTACGTGATAAAATGATCTTAAAAATACTATAGTACTAAAATTTAATATTTTTTCTGTTGAAGGCGGAGTTTTTTTTGCTCCTCTTCTGCTTATGTTGAATTATTCTAGGTTATTATATGCTAAGTGTATATATATATGTATAAGAGGGCGGGGGTGAGGGGAAATGGCGCCTCAGCGCCTCAGGTGGCGCAGAACCAGCCTTTTATACCTACTCACAAAAATCTACAAGTTGTTTCTACAAGATTACAGAGCTAACTGAATATATATATGGAGCGGAGAGCTATCTGCGTCCTCTTGCGGGGGTATTAACAATACGTACTTGCCTCAAACATGCCGCCCACCTTGGAACATCTTGTTTCAATAAATTACAGTTTTAGCAATACTACAAAGATAAAATGAATAAACATATGAATAATATAAATTGAGAAAAAAAACAGTAATATAAAAAATAAAGAAGTTGATTTAAAGTTTAACGTTCAATGATGAATAGTTAATCATTGTCTAATGGCAATTTGCACAATTTTGAAGGGTCTTTTTAATCGTCCATCGGAGGTTTTAATTGCCACTACTCGAACACAACCGTCCTTTCCGGGAAAAACATCTGTGATGCGTCCCAGACGCCACTTTAGCGGGGGCAGACAGTCATTTTTGACCAACACAAGGTCTCCCGTTTGCAGATTAGGTTGCTTGCAAAACCATTTTGGCATTTGTTGTAAGCGTGTGACGTATTCCTCACTCCAACGCTTCCAGAAATGTTGCACTAGGCGCTGCGTTAGTTGCCAACGGGTTAAGTGATTGATCTTGGATGTTGTGAAATCTGTTTCTATAACAGCGTTGAGTGGACCACCTACGAGAAAGTGTCCTGTCTTGAGCACTGAAAGGTCATTTGGGTCACTGGACATTGGTGACAATGGACGAGAGTTGAGGCAGGCTTCAACTTGAACTATGACGGTGTACAACTCTTCGTAAGTCAACGTTACGTTAGAGATTACGCGTTTGAGATGGAACTTCACAGACTTGATACCCGCTTCCCAGATGCCTCCCATGTAGCTGGCAGATCACCTAGCATTTGCTTGGCAGTTTGAGCTTTAATCTTGGCACATATCATGCATTTCCTAATGCATTGTCGAATAACATCTCGCGCAGAGAGTATCCAGTATTCACGTTGAATACAAGCTTGAAGTAATTGAGGACCAGCATGTAAGTTCGTAATGTGAAATGAGGAAATTAATAAATTTGTCAAAACTTTTTTTTTTTTTTTTTTTTTTTTTTTTTTTTTTTTTTTTTTTTTTTTTTTTTTTTTTTTTTTTTTTTTTTTTTTTTTTTTTTTTTTTTTTTTTTTTTTTTTTTTTTTTTTTTTTTTTTTTTTTTTTTTTTTTTTTTTTTTTTTTTTTTTTTTTTTTTTTTTTTTTTTTTTTTTTTTTTTTTTTTTTTTTTTTTTTTTTTTTTTTTTTTTTTTTTTTTTTTTTTTTTTTTTTTTTTTTTTTTTTTTTTTTTTTTTTTTTTTTTTTTTTTTTTTTTTTTTTTTTTTTTTTTTTTTTTTTTTTTTTTTTTTTTTTTTTTTTTTTTTTTTTTTTTTTTTTTTTTTTTTTTTTTTTTTTTTTTTTTTTTTTTTTTTTTTTTTTTTTTTTTTTTTTTTTTTTTTTTTTTTTTTTTTTTTTTTTTTTTTTTTTTTTTTTTTTTTTTTTTTTTTTTTCTTAGCAACTTGACGGAGACAAGAATGAATGATATCGATGGGGGAACTCACTTTTAGCCTCAATCTTTTGTCAATGTAAACTGTGGGGAAAATTTAAAAAAAAAAAGGCGAAAAAGGAGTCTTTGTTTACAGTAGCGTCTCTAGTTTACAGACACTATAACGTGAAATGGCACCAATCAAAGAAAAATACGCAAATCATCCCCAGACAGCTTCACAAAAGACGGTATACTCTCCCTCGCCCACTATATTATGATCCGTATCTAGAAAATGCTTTTTTCCGAACTGTGATGATGACTGGAGTTACGAGGGGCCGTCTGATACGAGGCCATAGTACGTGTCACAAGATTGGACCTGATAATAGACATTGTTCGATTGCTCCATTGGGTGCAGATGAAACAATCGAGTCTGGAACCGTTTACTTTTGTGTCTTTTTGGAGAGAGGGCGACACATTGTCCTTCTTCTCCCTCAAAACCCTTGAAGGCTCACGGACACTATGCCGTGACCTTCGAGACTAGGAAGCCTGCTTGCTAGGGTCAATGAGTCATCACGTTAGGGGAAAGAGCTGCAACCTCTTTGAACACATGAAGCAGAATTCGCGATGTTTTCGCATTTGAATATGTGCGTCTTGCAATCTCTTGCTGCTTTCCGTATTATGTTTTGAAATTTTAATATTAAAGACCAAGTAATCTTTCTTCTAATCATTTCAAAATTATAATGAAAAGAAAGAAAAATTAATATTTTGGCGATTTTTTCTTTTATTTTAAGAACATAAAAAAATGTTTGATGTCATCAGCATTTAGGATGATTCCTTAGCAAGAAACACTCATGTTGAACTTTATAAAGTTTATTTCCTCTTGTTATTTTTATTCATTCATTCAATTAAAAGGAAAAAAATGACATGCACAACTTTCTGCCTTTCCATCGATTTTTTTTTTACAGCTATTTTCTTTCTTGGTTTCAGTAAATGTTGAACTTTTAGGACTTAATTTTGATAAATGCTTTGATAAAAACTTGAGATTCATTGCTTCATAAGAAAATTAGCAGCTAAACATAAAATTAAATATATATATACATATAGAAATTTTTCTGTATGAAAAATTTCTAAATAAACAAAAAGCAGTTAATTACTTTTCACAGCTATTTTCAAACGAAACCTTAGTGAGTTATCTTCTTTGCTCTTAATATATATACAGGTAAATATATTTGTTTAAAGAAAAATACAATGAGCTTCCTTCATATGATTACGCTACTGCTTTAGAGCAGGATCTGTGAATTAGTACTTGAAACTTTGATCCTTTAACTGTGTTACAGAAATCGAATCATATAAAAACAGAAACTCGATAAGAAAAATCTTTTATTCATAAACATAAACCATATAGAACAAAGCACAGCCAAACAGAATCTCATATGTTACATGATTCTTGCAGGGAACAAAAACTATATAGAACAAAGCACAGCCGAACCGAAACTCATATGTTACATGATTCTTGCAGGGAACAACTACTAAACAATTTTTTAATGCTTGAAGGAGCAAGAGGTGGACACTTTTACTTTTAAATCAACATTTTCAATATATGAAGTTTTGCATTTTAATTACAATGATTTAACTTTCAGCTTAGCGACAATAATAATTTAATAGTATTACAAATATTAATAAAATAAATGAAAATTTGTCAAAATATGCTATAACAAAGATTTTGAGTACAATATCTTTTGCCATGTAATTCCACCTCAATAGCAATTTAGGTTTAAAATAATTTAAATTATTTAATCGTCAATTTTTTTTCTTTGCTATTATTTTTTTTTTTAAATTATAATTTTATGAAGCATAAAACATTTCCTCTTGCTAAATAAAATTGAAAAGAAAAAAAAAAGATTTTTTCATGACATTTACCTTTTTATTTATTAATGAAGTTAAAAAAAAGGAAATGACACCCAACTTTCCCATAAATTATTTCAAATAGATAAAGAAATTACTGATAAGATTTATCAGCTCTTATTTATGTCAAAACGCCACTACAAAATTTACAAAAATGCAAATGTTTTTATGGTGATTAAACTGTTTTAGTTTTTTTACATGAATCAGAATTTGATTTATCACTATTAGTTAATGTTTTTAATTTCCTTTTACTTTCCGACTTTTCTTTCCCTGTCACTTTATTAGTGACTTTGTTTTTCTCTCTTCGTGTCTATCATTTTTACGTTTACAATAATTGTTAAGCAATGTATTTGTGGATGATCTCATTATATTTGACACGATTCCTTCAGAATGCTAACCACAACTACAAACTGGGAATTCCCACATGTCTTTACTCATTAGTATATCTTCTACTATCCTCATCACTAAGTTTCGTTGATTAAGGACTTTTAAAAAGTGAAGCTCATATTTGTCACTGATTAACTTCTGTGTCACAACATAAACATGAAGGACTACATTAGTAACGAATTCTGATGGATAAAGTAAACCGCCCCTATCACAATTCCTTATAAATTTACTATTGACATCAACATTCATTTCTTTATCTGTAATTAATTTTTTTCTACATTCAATGCAATTTATATTTTTAAAAACAATACGTGCACAATAACCTGCTAAATACATAATTATAGGTAAAGAATCGGTTACTTTATTTATATCAGAATCCGTTACTTCAATTTCTGAAAATATCTGGTCAAAAATTTCAGTGGTGTCGGCTGTTTCATGAAAATCAGAATCATCATAGATATTTATATTGAAGCTGCCTGAAGAATGAGACATAAGTCTCAACTCCTTGCTTATGCGAAGCTTATTTTCAGCTTCATAAAGTTGCCGGATAGATATATGGTATTGATCTCCAGACAAGCTTCGGTATTGACCAAAACGTGACTCCAGCTTATCAGTTTGAATTTTGCCCAACAATAAATATGACATACTCAAGTCTTTTGTGCAATGATCTATTAAGCTTAAAAACGCCTCTGTAGTGTAACGTAAAGCTGAATGTGTTTCTTTGGTAAGTTTTCCATTACCAGCATTCATTGCTTCCCACTTATTTAGCCAAATGACAACTTTTTGCAAGAATTCTTTTCTTACATCATCAGATGAATTAGTCACTGGCTCACACATAGGGTTTCTCTTAAACTTTCCTTTAGATGCAGATTTCACATTAACAATGTCCCACCAGTCGCAAATTAAGTTGATGTAATTACCCGTTTCTTTGTAATGCAGTAGATTATGTTTCCCTCCCAACTCTAATACACCTTGAACAAGATTTCTATTAAAAACCTTTAAAACAAGACTAACATTCTGGTGCTCCAAATTTGTAGGCCAAAGAGCCTTTCGCGTTAAACCATAGCCAAACTTCAGCAATTGTGTGGCCTCAATATCATACATTTTCCTTAAAACATTAAGAGAGGCTGTTTGAAATTATCTCCTTCTTCAAATGGAGGATAATACATAAAGTAACCATTCTTTTGATTAAACCAATTATTTCTAATTGACTTCAATAAATGGACTGTATCAATAACGTAATGAATAAATCTGGAGTCATGAGCTGGATGTTGATATTTAGTTTGAAATTTTGGAGGATCACTAAAAAAAGACATTGATTTACGATTTATTGCATTATTGTCGGTAATGACACCTCCAACACTAAAACCAATATTTTCTAATCCCAAACTGACTTTTTTAATTAAATTAAATAATTGTGAAGCAACAATATGGCTCACAGGAAAAATAATCTTTAAAGGGAGAAGAAATGCTGCTTACCATAAACACATGGGCACTAGCAGCTAATTCTGTGCTGTCTGGTGAGCTACCTACGATATTACCACCTTTGTAATCCATGTATGGCTTAATATATATTTCATCAACCATTAAAAACACATTTAAATCTTTGTTACTTAATTTTGAAAAAATTTGTTTTGCATGTAAAAGAAAGTATTTATCCTGTTGTTCAAAAATGGGTGTGGATTTCAGCATAGAACTTACTTTTCGTATAGTACTTGGAGCTGGCAATATTAAGTTATTGGAATTTCTAATAAATTTATATGCTTGAGGTGATATGTGGTAAAGTAACGAGAAAAAAATCAACACTTCAAGGGAATAACGATATCTTGCAGGATTTACTTTTAATAATTCAACTTGTTCAATTAGAAATTCTATGAATACTTTAAATTTATCTTCCACGAGATTTAATGAATTTTGTAAAGTTGATGTTATAATATCTATATTTTCTGTCAAAGAGTTATTATTTACTGACTTGGATTCAAAAAAGTTTAATATATCAACTACTTCATTGAAATTGTTGACTTTTAATGGTAGCGGAGCTGCTTTGTACTTAATTACATTTTGGCCTTTATAATACACATTTATATTCAAATCACTATTAATAACTATAATATATGTTACTAAAGGTACATCATCTGTTACATTAACTGCCAAAAACATCAAACTATTATTTTTTTCAATTTTTGACCGAAATAATGGTATTTTATTAAACTGAAAACAGCTTAACATTTCAGAAAAGTCACTGAAAGCAAACCTTTTGTCGAAACTCTCCTTACTTCGCAAGCTTTCCTCTAAAGCTTTATTTATGCGTTCTTCTTCTAACAATCTCTTCTTATGACTTGGATCATCACGAAAACTTTTCGTAGAGGACAAATATTTAGGACAGTCTGGAAATATTGATGGAATAGCTCCATCTTTCAACCTCGGTTTCTTTAACTTAGCAGTCAAAGTTTCTCCACTCGACTCTTTATAAAAAGATGTATAATGTTCAATATCACCATCTTGAAAATGTTTTTCACAGACCTATAACAAAAACTTTACTTTAAATAATATCCAAGTTTTAGTTCATTAATTTCATATTTGTTAATTTACTGAAACAAAAAGGAATTCAAAAGAATATGACTGTAAAGTTGATTCTCCTGCTAATATGAAGAAGTTCTCGTTCTGCCTTATAGGCATAGATATTATATGTGAGCAGCAATTTCTTATATATTTGTATGTTTTTGTTTTGAATAGTTCAAACATATGATAATCATAAAGAGAACAAAACCAATCTATTAAAAGCTCTTAAATATTGAATAAGCTCATATTTAGAAGACCAAGTAACACATAAATTTATACTATGTGTTTATTCTTCTATTATTTTTCACACATAAAGATGTAAAAAAAAACTGAATGAAGTGAGTGAACACTAATTAAGTCATGCTTTAAGATCTAAGTAAAATATTTGTAAATTCTTACTTGTACTTACACTTCCAATCTTATGAATAGTTTGTTAGATACTACTAATTTTATGTGCCTATTATTTTACTTCATTTAAAGTAAGAAATTAATAAATTTTCTTTTGATTTTTGTTACATACATAATTTTAGAAAAAATACATTGAATAATCTGCAACATTATTTAATATAATTATTTATGCATGAAAGTTCAAAATTATTCTTTAACTCTAACATTTTAGTAACTATTGTTATGAACAAAGTAATAAAAATCATACTTCAATAACTAAATTAACTGTGAGTGTAATGTAGAAGACTCATACATGCTTAATGGTATAAAGAGAACTAATTAATGTTGTACTTCTAAACTATATATATATACATATAAAGAGAGAGAGACTGAGAATCCTTAAAGGCACATATATTTTTAAATATCAGATTATTTTTAAACTTGAATCATAATAGCAACAAAATTGTTTTTGAGCTAAAGTATATGTAAATAAAAGTTTCAATTCATACTTTCTTATTGATTACAAAATGTAGCTGCACAATTTTAAATAAATCATTAAGATTAAATTATGAGAAGCGACGCTCAGTTTATAACCTTAGTTTGTAATTGTTACTAATTTATACAATAAATGTTAATGATTGCAAGAGTTTTCAAATACAATTTTAATATATATTATGAAATAATTTACCCTTGAATTTTTTGTCATAACTAAGTTTTCTCTTGGTATAGATTTAATCCATTTTTGTAGTAATTCTTCATTTTTTGGAAAACAGAAGACAGCAACTTTGTTTTCTTTATTGTAGTTGCCTTTGCACTTCGGTACACAACAAGTATTGGGCATCTGTAAATAAAATGTTTGACAGTATGAATAGAATAAATTGTACCTACTTGTTAAAAAAAAGGAAAAAAATATACAAAGGTTTGCAATCACTAAGAAAACTCATTTAAATAAGTTAATGTCTTATTATATTAAGGGGGGGTCATAAAAGTTAGAACGCTGTAAAAAAATTAATGCAACGTCTCTAGCTGACATACGTTGATATAAAAAGAAAATGAATTAAATAACGCTTTACTTAAGACAAAAAATTGGCTAAATTCCTTATTTACTTGGCGAAATATTTTACTATTTTATTCTTATAAACTAACTCACGGATTTAGAAGTTTCATGGGGTCTGATTTCAGAATTTAAAAATAAATGAAATATTTTAAGGCATAATTTAGGTCTATATACTCATTTAAGATGGTATTAAAATTGATTAAATTTTTTAAAAACTTGATATGTCACCAGAAAACGTTTTATTTTTCTTATCCATTGCAAGAAAGTAAGGGCGTAGCCAGGATTCCCGTTAGGGGGGGGGGGGGGCAACGTTACTCAACTAACATCAGGCAGGAAAATATGCATATTAAAAAAAAAAAAAAAAAGAAAGGAAATTAAAAGAAAAACTAAAAAACACCCTTTATTCAGTTATACAGTATGGGACCCCAAATTCGGAATCCCGAAATCCGAAAGACCAAAAATCCGGAACTTTTTCAAAAAAAAAAAAAAAAATCGGCATCTAAAAAAACCCCAACTTTTGTTTTTTGAAGAAAAATCGGGAAATATTTTGTACCGTTTTTTTTTTTTTTTTTGGAAATAGGCATTTTAAAAAGAAGGGAAATAAAATGTAATGAACATGTTTAAGATCGGAAATGTGCAGTTTTCAAAAAAGTTATTTCGCGATTTTCTGAAAAGGGTTCGTTTTTGAGATTAAAGTTTTTATTAATTGTTGCTTTAATTCTAATACCATTAAATTTTGTTTTTTTATTTCTTGTAGTTCTATTATATTTTTTTTTTTTTTAATGAGCTCCAATTTTCGCGCGATACAGAACATTCGCGATATTTAAATTCGGCGTTTCTCGCATTTTCCAGATTGTCTGATCTTTTACTTCAATTAATTGGCTAGAGAATATAAAATCATATCAGAATTTGACGGAATTCTTTTCTTTTATTGTTTAATGAAAAAGGTTAAAATAATATCGGGAAAAGTATAAATTTTTCGATGTTTTGCCTCAAATGTAAGCCGACTCCAACTTCGTTTTTTGTGCTAAATTTCGCGACTTATAGGCGAGTATATACAAAATGCTATAAAAACTGAGCAAAATGCTAATAAAAACTGCCAGAGCAAGTTATATGGGCTTTGATACTACTTACAAAAATTTTTGAATGATGACCCAAAATCCGGAACGATCGCGGTCCCGAGCGTTCCGGATTTGAAGTTCCATACTGCTAAACCCATATATATGCTCCCATATGCTAAAAACAGGGAGGTTAAAGGCTACTCCCTGGCTAAAACACTTTTTAAAAATAAAATAAACGCTAGAAAATATTTCTAAACGCTGTATTAAAACTATTTCTGCAAGAAATACCTAATTATTCATAATCACAATGTAAGGGCACAGCAATATTTTCTCATAAAGGTTTCTTTTTAAGTTAAATGGTGATAGAGAAGCTTAAGATTGATGAAATCATTCGACAATGTTGGGAAAACCATTCTTGTTTGTCACGTTTTTACATTTACAGGGAGGAGGAAATGGGCAAAAGTTTAAAGTTCAAAAATTATTAAACGTCTGAAATGTTTTAAAACGCTTAAGAAAAAGTGAAATTTCGACACATTTTTAAAGAGTGTCACCCCTTTAATATATTTTGAATGAAGTAAATTGAAGCTCCATATATTTTAAAATTCATGCACTTAAGTCAATTAAATTAATAACAAAAAAAGGGTGAACAAGTTGGTCACCATCCATAATAGTTAAATATAACCATGAAGGGGAAAAATATGTTTTATTCTCCCCAGTACCTCAGTTGCTAAAAATTCATGACAGCAAACCATGTATAGCACTCAAATAAGAATTAAAAGTTTTTTTTCAAGAATTTTCGGCTTAAAAATTTCATACGAAAAAATGCATGATTTATATTAAAAAAAAACTAATTAGGTGTGAGACTAAGGCATCCTAAAGTGGAAAAACATTCTCATTCACAATGTTTGTCAAAATAATAGATCACAGAGGAGAATTTAGCAGACTCAGCAAACATTACATCTTTAGCTTTCCTTATTAGATCACTTTTAAGTCAAACATCTATGGAATTAGAAATAAACAAATACTAGTAAAAATATTTTTAGGAAAACACAACAATTATGTTTATCATTACGCTGTTAAGAGTGAATCAATAAGTTAAAAATTTCTACTAAGTCATTTGAAGAGATATTTCATTAAATATCATTTCAAGGATATGCATATATAATACTGATTTTCAAAAAAACTATCGTAAAAAAGAACACTATTAAAGCTTATAAATATGAAAAATATACCAATTAAATTAATTAATGCCACCACAAAGATCAAAATTCTGATATAGACCTCAAGAATTAGGGTGCGCCGAAAAAACATTTACTATTTGAGATTATGCTTTAACCATTGGTGACACAATGTGCACATCATATAAGTTGAAGTTTCTAGGACAATTTTTTGATTAGCCGCACACGCTTTGAATTTTTTGGGCAACTATACTTTTTTGAACAAAGTTTTTTAAAAATATGTTAAAAAAAACTATTTTTGAAGTTTGGTGTTTTTTTATGTTGTAAACAAATTCTTCCAAAAGGAAACACCTACTATAGTTAGTCGTATATATTTTAATGGAAATTTCTTCGCTTTTTTGAAAAAGAAGGAATTATCTTGCACACTTCAATTTTTTAATGAGAATTTAGTGACACCAATGGCATCTTTTCCTCACTATCCGTAATCGAGAATTAGAAGAAGAATTTTTTATTAAAAAAAAAAACGCACTTGACGGAAATTTTAACGTATTTGCGGGAAATGTAGAAATTGTCCTAAGAACTTCCAAGTTTTTACATGCATTTTGTACTACCAATAGCACCTTTTCCACAATACCCAGTAGCAAAAATTGCAAAAAAGTATTTCCCTTTTTATCTTGTAAATGTTGAGATTCATATTCCACATAAAATTTTGACAGTGTTATTTTATACTAAATCGAAGGTAATCAAATCCAACTTCGTCAAGCGAGAAATTTTAGCAAGTTGGTATACTTCCCATAGCTTGAACGGTTCAAAAAGGAGGAAATATTTAAAAGCTCTTACCAGTAATACCATTTTTTGCACTAGTGAAACTTAACTGCCAGCTCTGAACAACAGCAGTTCCTCAAAAATGGCCACTTGTTTACACCCGGCCAGTCACCAGAGAAATAACATTAAAACCTATTCCTGTCAACTACTAGATGGCCACATTTGACGGACTCCGAAAATTACTTTCGGTGGATCTTTTTACAACCAAAGGCTACCGAAACGAACATATTTGTCCTAAGGATTCTTATCACTCCTCAAGAAAGTAGAAATCTCCCCTACTGCTTCAAGGAATATAAACTACACCAAACAATGATCGTCAAAAATAATCCCTCCAATTTAAATCGGCCTGAAAAAGATACAAAAGAGAGGGAAAGGGCTTTTTTACTTGCTATTTTTATCAGCATTCCCAGAAGTAGTTTATATTTCGATTGGCTTCTAATGATTGAAGAAATATAATAGGAGAGAGGGAGATGTGAAGAAAATGCCACACACATTGGATGAGCCATCACCCTTGAAGAATATTATCTTCATTCATCTCGTATCTGCATTGAAGGATGGTTTTATGACACCTTTGTCATTGAATGGTCAGTCATTCAAAGGGTCTTTTGCTTATTTGTAACTGCAACTTCACACTCTTGATGGGTATAAGTGCGAGAGAGCCCGAGAAGGGAGAGTATAGATAACTCGCATCGCCTAGGGGTACTTGCAACGGGGTCTACTCGCTTCATCCAGTTTCGGTAAAATAATTGAGTTTCTTTCTGTAAAACAAGATATTACAGCGGAAATCTTGCATTCACGACGACTTCAAGGAAATGAACTGAACTTGCTTGATCAAGGGAGTTGCAACTGCCCCTTCCTAGATGGCCCCTTGCCCTGATCTAGGGAGGGGCATTTGCCCCTCCCTGCCCCCCCCCCTCCCCTGGCTACGCCCTTGCAAGGAAGATTTACTATTAATATACAAACGCATCTGACTGAACTGAATAAAAAAAAGCACATGATTTACATAATAAGTCCAGTTCAAATTTAAGAACAAGATTAAAAATTGCATAAAAATTATGAGCTAACAGTCTTACGCATTAAGCTTATCTGTCAATGCTTAACTACCACAGTATACAATGTGTTTAAAATAAATATGCACCAAGACAAAATGAGAAAACATTTTTACTCACCTTGAATTAAATTGTTCCTTGGTCCTTTAAGATCATTGTTAAAATATATGTAGATAAATTTGGAAAAGAAAATTCCAAAATGGAACACAAAAACCACGTGCAGTGCACAAATTCACCCTTCTGGACGCTATGGCTTCTTGCTTCGTCTTGTTCTCCATTCCCCTAATGTGATGACTAATACAACTGGTTTCCCCTAAGCGAGCAGGCCTTTATAGACCCGTTACAAAGAAATCCTACAAGTAGTTCTTTTTTATTCCAGTTTTACGCAAATTTCCACATAAATTCCCCAATATGGAGGTGAAAAAACCTTGCACATATTAATGTACCGTAATTATCGGTATATAACCCGCATCGTTGTATAACCCGCACCCAAAAAAAAAAAAAAAAAAAAAAAAAAACATGGGATACACCCCTAGAAAACAATACATTCGCCTGTAGCGCCCGATCCCCAATTTTGGACCGTCGTTTCGAAAGCTACGACTTATTTCTCTGCATTTTGTTTTGCAGAAAAAGATATTTCGATATTTTTGAACGGTTGTTGTTTTTAATAATACTTTTTTTTCTTAAATTTCATGTATTTCCCGCATCGTTATATGGCCCACAGATAGTAGAAAAAGGAGTTTTTTTGTAGATAACCCGCGGGCTATACACAGATAATTACGGTAATATATCGATCGAAAGCGCTTGCTTTCAATCGATATTTTTTTGCACAGGAATGATATATGATCATATGTTTGCACAAGATGATATTTGTTCTAAGTTTCTAAGTCAATAAGAACGCCAGTTATAAGCTTTTTAGTTCGATTTCTTATGGCTTACCTAGACCCAAAAATAATAATTCGCAGTTTCCATAACTCCGGGTAAATAGCGTCAGCATAAGTTCAATTTAAAACTTCTTTTTCAAAATAGAGACATCAGTTTAGTTTTCAGCGGAATCAATCAAAAATCATCGCCAAGACTCATTCCAGATGAAAAATACGCAAGACGCAGTGCTACAATTTGGCAGTTTTAAGTACCCTTTGGAGACAAATCTGACCCTACTGACGGAATTGTGCCCAAGTGTTTCTTAACCGATCCTTTTACATTTTATATTACTTTTTCAAGCGTTAACAATATCTCTCAATTGATAAAATGCATACTCAATTTATGTCGAGCGATCATTCTCATGTTTATTCTAGCGACATTTTCTTAAGCCTTTCGGATTTTAATGTATTTCTTACGATTTTAAATTGGTTATAGCTAGGCTTGCCATACGTCCCGGTTTCACCGGGACATTCCCGGTATTTTGCTCTTGTCCCGCCCAATTTTCTCAATGTCCCGGAAACGGCTGTGAGACGTAAAAAGTAATGAATTTATGTTTTTAAGAATCTTTTATGAAGACATTAAGAATATTTAAGATGACTGAGGTGTCCACTGCAAGAGCATTGATTGTATGTAAAATATACTTTGGTTTGCCTTTTATGAAAAAGTCAAACTTAACAAAAACATCTTGAAAAAAGTACATTCAAGTCAGAAATATGAGTGGTTCGAAAACAAAGAATAACATTGTCAACTTATTAATTGCTTTTTTAGTTTGACAAAAATGTTTTTTTTTTTTGAAATGGTTTTTGTTGTTAAACAAAAAGTGGTAGTTTAAGACTTAGTAATTAATTGTTCAATTGTTCAATTAAACAATTTTATGTGAAGTTTTTTAAACTTTATTTTATTAACACTTCTTTCTAGACAGTAGACCATAAAAAATTCTCATTAAAAAGGGAAAAAAATCTTTTTAAGTGAATTTAAGTAGTAAAAATTCCTTTTATTTTTAAAGGTGAGGTAGACTATCAATTTAGGGTTCCTGATTCCCCACTCCTTTTCAAATTTCCCCACTGGGGGTTATTCCGTACCCCGCTATGCCCATCCCATATTAATGTGTCCCGGTTTCACTAACCAAAAATATGGCAAGCCTTGTTATAGCCCGCAGATGCTCTGCGGGGAACCAGCTAGTATGAATATACGTAATTAGTATTAATATTCTTGTGTAAAATAAATGGTTACTAAATTGCTTGCAAAACATACGAAGTATAAAAGTTATTTATAAAATATATAAAATACAGTCAATGTGTTCTTTGGCATTTTACTGTCCAGCGCTTCATAATTGGGAGAATATGATGAAATTCCTGCTCGCAAGCAATTGTCAAAGTGTTCATCTGTAAGTCGTAATTTATATTTTGATTTTATGATATTCATTGCCATTTTTCATTACAGGGTTATTCATAGTTATATGGCCCTTTATTCATTTACTCTAGATCACGGGTCCCCAATCTTTTTGTACCTAAGCGCACATACCAGAATATCGGTCGAGTGGCGGGCACCATTTATTTGTTCAAGATAAATTTATAATTAATGGACATAGTTAATAATACACACTACATATAATGCACCAATAAATTAATTTCAAAAATTAATTCAACATATGAATATAATTAGTGTTCATATTCTTGTGTGAAATAAATGATTACTAAATTGCTACGAAGTCTAAAAATTATTTATAAAATATATAAAATACTGTCAATGTGATCGTTGGCATTGCATTTCAATGGAAACGTTTCATAATTGGGAGCCTGTGATTAAATTAGGATGACAATTGCTGCTCGCAAGCAATCGTCAAGGTGTTCATCTGTAAAACGTGATCTATATTTTGATTTTTATGATGTTCATTGTCATTTATCATTACAGAGTTATTCATAGTTTGGCCCTTTATTCGCATACTCTAGATTCTCAATGTTCTCTAGTTTGAAATTGAAAACTGAAACATTTTATCGTTGGGCACAAGCAGTGGGCGCACCTAGACCGATCGACGGGCACAGGGTTGTGGACCGACCCCCGCTCTCAATGATACTCTTTAAGCATAGAGGTATCGAGGAGGATCAGGTTTGCACAGCAAGAGTTAGGTTTGCTGGGCGTCAGCAAACCTAACTCTAGCTGCAATTTAAAAGAAAAAATTATTATGTTTTATTAAAAGGCATACTTCAGCGCTTACATGATTTCTTTTTCTTTTTTGGATGGGAAGGGCATGATCTTTTCCATCAATATATATAGGTTATTAGTGATAGATTGAAATAATTTTATACCTAAGTCCAGGTAGGTATACATTTATGGAAAAAGACATTAGCTGAAATAAGTTTTTTTATCAGCTCAAAACTGACTTAAAACGTCGCTTTCGGCATCTTGCTTGAGAAAAAAAAGTCGCGCCGAAGGCACCGCTATTTTAACCCTTTGCACGGGCAACGCCGTTGCGGGTACCGCTAGTATGTAATAAAACAAGAATATATGTAACACAAAAAAAAAAAAAAAATTACCAAACTTAACGAATTTACAGGAATAAAAGTTTTTGTCACATAGAACATAGAACTATTTTTAATCTCAACTGATAACTTTTTTCACATTATCATTTTTAGCCTACGTCAAAGTTTAAAAAAAAAAATAAATAAAGCATGAAAGAAGTCTAAATGTATCGTGAAAATATCGTTAAAAATAAAGACAAATTAAAAATAAGTTTAGTAATTAAATAAAGATTTGAAAGTAGACTTTTGAGATAGGGAAAATGTGTGTCTGTCGGTTTTCTCCGCCCCCTCCCCAATAACTTTTGAAGGATTTGTCCGATTCGAAATATTTTTTTTTTCCTTTTTTAATCGAAAGATCTCAGCGTGGGCATCTCATTTCTACATTTGACTTTTTGATTTGCACACTTTTTCTCTTAATTTTGAATAGTTAAAAAAAATCTTAACATTAGCGCCTATGGGCAAATTATGTAAACTCTGGGCGTAGGATCCAAGTTCCTATGAACAAGCTTACTGGAAGAAGCTCTCAGCGTGAAAGATTTTTCGATTGAACAACCTTTATTCATTTTCTAACAGTTAAAAAAAAAAAAAAAATAATAACATAACGCCTACGGAGAATTTTCAATCTTATATAAAACATGATCTGACAGACGGATTTGCTTGGAACAAACTTCATCGGAAAGATTTTATGACGTAGAACATGTACAAATACCAAGTTCAATCGGAACTAAGGGAGCCTATTTTCATATGAATTTTTTTCATCGGGATTTCTAAGGACATTTTTGAATGAATAAATGAGTGTGAATACATGATAAAATAAATAAATGAGTGAATGAATGGAAAAATAAATCAATGAGTGAATAAATACTTGAATGAGTAAATGAATGACTGAATAAATGAAAGAATGAATGAGTAGGTGAATGAATATGTATTAACCGTTGAAAAAGGTATTTGAAGTAATTAGAACTAAAGCTAAATGAGAAAGAGAGATAGCTGGATTATAAGTTTGAAGTTGGTGTATACGGGAAAGTAGGCTCGTATAGTTCTGGACGGAACTTCTTGTTAGATAATGAGTACTAAAAGCGGAAAAAATAAAATTACCTTCAGAAGTGTCTAGTGAAACTAATTCTGATTCAGCAGATTGTACTTCCTCAGAGGACATCAACTTTTTCTTTTTATAACAATCATCATCAATTTTCTCTTTCGAATTAAAAAAGCTTGTAATAGGTTTATGCTTGCTTCATTATTGCCCTTTATTCAATGCACTTCCCTAAATATATTGGGTTGGAATTCTGAAAAAAAAAAAAAAAAAACAAAAAAACAATCTAAAAATCATGGGAGGGGCTCAAACAATTTTATTTCCAAATGCTCAAAATTATTTCCAAGAAAAACCAATTAACAATTAAAAAGTAATTAGTATTCCCTCATTATTATTAATATTAATCACAAAAATCACAAATAAATGAATATTTTTATAGATCATTAAAATAAATTCAGTTTTCACAAAATAACCGAAATCCTTTTGCAGTATGATTTCTAATGGGAGGGGCTTAAGACCCCTGATCCTCTCCCCTTTCTAGAGTTCCTTTAACCCCTTTCCTACGCGCCTGGGACAGACCTCGACCTACCGATGCATAAGGGATGGAAGAGGTGGTGGATACAGCTTTCACGAGAGGAAAGTGGGTGGACTTGAGCGAATAAAATATTCATACGTCAACCTACAAGCGAAGTAAACGACAATTGGAGAAAAACCCATTTAAATTAGTATAGTTTATGCTTAAAGCATGCGAGAAAATAGCCTTTTTATCGCTACAGTACTATTTGTTACGGGAGAGGAGAGATAGAGAATGAAACTCGATCATTTTATCTCCCACTATCTCCCATCTTCGTGTTCTGAGTAGTGTATCTGTTTCTGTCACTAGTGTTGACAACGGTATCCTCAACTATTTTATCTTTAAGAAGGAAGTTCCTGTCAATTCTCTAAATTTTTAAGGAAATCACATCCGCTCTAAATGGGGAGAGGAGAGATTGAGAATGAAACTCCATCATTTTATCTTCCACTATCTCTTCTACGCATCTGTTTCTGTATATCTGTAGCTGAGGCGTTATTATTGAATGGTCAGTAGTGGAGTTCCAAGCGTAACAGAGGGGACGTCATACGCAAATTTTGCTTTTAAAAAAATACACAAAATTTTTAAAGACAAAAATTAGTAGGCTAATCTGTAACTTTAAGTAGCAGTGTATAATTATTTCACTCAGCATTGAAATTACATTCTCATTTGATCTCTTTAATTAAATTATAGTGTGTGTAACAGAGGGGACAAAAAATGCCAACAGTATTTGACATGTACTATAATTTATGTTAAATTCTGCGACTTGGAGATCTTAAAGAAAACTTGGTATTTTTTTTTAAACTCTGAACATTCCAAATTAATAAAATTATGCATTGGTGTATTTAAATCAAAAACTCCTTTTATTTAAATGCGGAAAGCAATGTGTAACAGAGGGGACATGACATGTAACAGAGGGGACAGCTTACAGATTTAGCTTCAATAGGTGCATATACTTGGTTACATTACAACAAAACATTATTGTCAAAAGTAACGCTTCTGTTATTTAAAGTTGGTAACACAGTTATAATATCCGACATGTTGACCCATGATACATCACTGTAATCTGTAATTATATTTAAAAGCTTTATGTCTACCAGATCGTGTTAAATAAACAACCTGAATATTGTCTGTTTCCCTCTCTAATTCGATGATTTGGCAAACAAATTTTTCTAGTCGTTTTTTCCTTGGACTTTAACAATAGCAAAACTGCCAACTCTTAAATCAGTAGAAGTCTGATCATCGGAAATAGAACTTCGATATTCTGGGCATTCCTTTACAGTATCCCTAAAGTTAAACTGTACTCCATCTTCAGTCGAAACTGGTTTAAACAAGATCTTACTACTCCCAGGTACATTCCCAGAATTCCTTATAAACATTGCAACCAATGGGATTTGTTTAAAAATCTCATGTCAAGTTGTAACAGAGAGGACATTCCAGCTTTGTCCCTTCTGTTACTCATTTATGTCCCCTCTGTTACTGTTATAATTTTTTTAATTAGTAAAAATTTTTCAAAATAATTACAAAACATGATTATACTAATAAATTTTATTGTAAATACCTCTTCTGCAGTTTATTGTTTGTTTATGTTTTGAATAAAGTAAACTTATTTAAAAATTTGTAACAGAGGGGACATATTAATGACTAGAAAGTTTTTAATTTTAAAAAATAAAAAAAACATTTTGTATGAAAACATAAACTGCACAAATATACTTAGAGTAATGTAACTTACTGTATAAAAAAAAATAGGGATAAAATCACTAAACTTATAACAGTTTTTGTTATTTAAAAAAGCAACATTTTTTATGGGAGAAATCAGAGTCGAAAGTGCCCCTTATTCTTCATAATTTTAAGTATAATTATGCATAGTTCTCAAAAATAACTGTTCAATCCATAAACTTTGATATGTTTTCTTCAAAATAGTACCAAACCTGTGAATATTGCTTAAAGTTTACAAAACCATGTAGTGGTTTCAGTTGGCATGGAATGACACAGTAGTGATTGGGGTGTTGAAAGTGGGGAGCAATTAACTAAACCCCCCGTGGTGCTTCTGCTCTGTTCATGAAACGTAGTGGAGGACTGCTGATAAAACTCTTAAACTAAGGAGCATTGTGAACAGTCATGGGAAAGATTCAAGTTTAGATAAATTTATTGTTAAAAGTTCGGATTCTTGCATTTGAAAGCTATTTCCAGCTTCCTTTTGTTTATTCTAATAATGTTTTTTTGCTAGTCTTGTGTCCACTTTCATTTTCAATTTTCTCCAGACTAGAGACCCATATCTAATATTAGTAGGTCTCATAACTGCAAGAGTTGCACTGAATATATTCTAGTTTTAAACTCAACTGCGAATCAAAACCTTCCCGAAAACGCTGCCAAACCAAAGATTTTCCAACTTTTTTCATGCGTTTTAGCTCATCAGAATGTAATCTCAACTGGAGCATTTCATGATAGTTAAAAAATATATGTATTCTTTACTTGAAATTAAAAGACAATCATTAGAACCGATTGCGATAGCAACAAAAAGCCTACATTTAATCGATGTACTATATAAAATCATTTCGGGTTCGGGCTTGCGAGGTATTTAGGGGAGAAACCGCTTCCCTCGATTTTTGAAGCTGTTTCCTAAAATCTGCGATTTTTTAACAAATACCACAATTTCTGCGCAAATTGTTTAAAATTTGAGACTTTTTTTTTTTGTTTTGTTTCTTACTTGCACTTTAACGGCAATTTATACTGTTCTGAAGTTTTGAAATGTATAACAGATGTCTCAAACATTTACAGTAGAGCGCCGATTATCCGAACATGTCGCGACAGACCCTAGTTCGGATAATCAAAAGTTCGGATAATTGGACAGACAATTTAAGAGATAGTGTGACAATAGAAAAACCTTCACACTTTATCCAGGGACTGGCAGCACCTATTTGTGTTGGCATGTGTTAAATTTTTTTTTAAATTTTTTTATTTAACTCTAGATATGAAAATTTAAGTAAAAAAGCTTTTGACTGTTGCTTGCTTCAAAGAAGACATTCTTTTCAATGCTGCCACACACATAACAAATCTGAAGAGGGGGAAGGGGGATTGAAAAAAATAGGGTGTTTGGATAATTAGAAGTTCGGTTAGGAATTTTGTTTTCCTTAGGTAGGGGAGAAATAGGCTGTTCGGATAATTGGAAGTTCGGATATGGAAAAATAAATAGAGAAATAAGTTGTTCGGATAATTGGAAGTTCGGTTAACTGGAGTTCGGATAATCGGCGCTCTACTGTGGAAGAATTCATCAATGGAAAAATAACTATAAAACTAGCTATAGATAATTCCATTCATGTTTAGAAGAAGTTTTTGATTCTAATCAACACAAATATTTAACTGTTTTTAACGAAGTTGATAGTTCTCCCATTTTTAACAATAACCCTATGATACCCCCCCCCCCCCCCCCGATGAGTTACAAGTTGGGCAGTTCAATTTTGGATATTCAAGAGGAAAGTTTTTCCAAACTCTCCAAAGTGGCAATTCGACGTTTGTCAGTTCCGTTAAATAGCGCAGATGCTGAACGGTCCCTTTTTTACATATAAAAACGTGTTAAGTGATAACGAGGAAACATTAAATAAAATAATTTAATCATGTACAATATTTTGTACCAAAATTCTGCAGATTTAATTAAATAACTAAATATTGCATAAAATTGAAAGAAATAAAATTATTCCTTTTTTATTTAAAAAATAAATTTCATTGCAGATATCCTAGTTTTTATTGCATTATATTTGTGTTCTCGCGAACATTTCGCGGAATTTGCCGCGAATTTCCGGCTCTTTCTTTTCTGCGACAAACTTGCAACCCTAAGTACGACCTAGTACGAGTTGTTATTGTTGTCGAGTCCTCGCGAGTGGCGAGGAAGAATGGGTACGCTGCTCCTGAGTTTAACGGGGCCCTTATAGGCAGGAGTCCGATTTCCGCTCCTTTGAAAGGTCTCTTTATTTTTGAACCAACTCCCAGATGAGAGACCGTCACCTACGATTGGCACCCCCAGAGGTATCGTTTCTCTTGGAGGACATTGGAGCCAAGACTTCTTTAACGTGCATCGGCTCCCTTTAGCGTACACGGACACCACAGCAACCAGCCGCGAGAGGTTGTCACCCTCCCAAACACTGACCTCAGTAGATGTTGCTTAACTTTCGATGTTCTGCGGGAACCGAGCTCCTACCGATTGCTCCACTGCGGAACAGTACGAGTTGTTGACACCCAAATTAAATTTAAGAATTCATAAAAAGTACACACATTTGCATTTTTCAATTTTACTGGTGCATTTAAACGTATCCGTGATGGTTTTTTTATTGAGGTTTTTTTTTTTTTTTTTTTTTTTTTTTTTTTTTGCACTACTGCAAAAACCATAAACTACAAATGTATACAACACAGCTAAGTTTTTTTTTTTTTTTGGGGGGGGGGGGGGGTAGCACAAATTACTGCATTTGTCACACCCATGCTAGGAACGTCACTGATATTGTTTTACTTTTTAGAGCTGCCAATGATGATTAAAAACAAATAAATTAAGAATATCTAGTCTGCTGAATCTAAACGTTTGTAATTTAACCAAAATATGTGATGTCTGAGGTCACGCTTCATGTTTTACCCCCTCCCTTCGAAGTGTGAATGTCCCCGTTTAGAATTTAGAAACCATTGGATATCAATTTCGAAATAAATATTCATCGAAATGAAAAAATATTTGTTCTCAGTTTAGGAAACTGCGATTGCAATAAATACGTACGAATATGGAAAAGCTTTTATTAATTATTTTATTTATTGCATAATATGAGCACTGAAATTTTATGGTCGCCCTGTTTGATGTCAATTTCTGTAGTTTCATTTGCGCAACCAATGGAAATTCACTACAATATGTTTTGTTCTCTTAATAATGTTTAAAAAAAGCATTTTATTTTTATAAGTAGTTATTAGTTTTTTCCGTGATTAATAAGAGAACTTTTATTACAACACTATAGTACACATTTAATGTGCAATTATTTAATTTAAAAAAAAAATACTTTATCTTCTTCCTCCCCCCTTTCTCTCTCTCTCTCTCTTTTTTTTTTTTTTTTTTGAAATAGATTGGTAAACAGTTTAATAAGGCAAAAAACATAAAATACTGTAAAAAATCTATGCATTGAAAAATTCATGGCATATAAAAAATATACATTGTAATAATGATAATACAGTAAAATCTCCAAAGTTGACCACCTCCCTACGTTGACCACCTCTATGTTGACCATATTTGAGTAGGTTATTTAAATATTTTTTTATAATTTACTCTCTGTAACTTGACCACTGATGTTTTCTTAATGCAAACGCTGTTTACAGTTACCTGATGTACAAAAAGCGGACTCAAACAAAAATTGAATCATTTCTTAAAAAAAAGTAAAAATTTGCTGTACCTTCAGTAAAAATAAAAATGAGTAAGTGCTGAATTTTTCCTTAAAAAAACCCTAAAGAGTTTAATAAATAATCTATAATAGTGTTCTAATTTTTTTCTAAAAAATCCCTAAGTTGACCACCTCCGTATGTTGACCACTTATTAGTTTTACAGTCCCTTAGTTACAGTTCAAGCAACCAACTTGCTCGTTGCTCGCCTTTCATGTTTACCGCCTAAAAAGTCGTCACTTTTTCACATTGTTGGGGTTTCTCTTAATAGCCCATCAATCAGAACCCTAATGAGGTGGGGGACACTTTTTTATCCGGTCTGGGAGTGTGCAGGAGCGACACCCCCGGAAGACGCTCGGAACTGAGTTTCGGGGGTGTCGCCAGGAGGCCTATCTCGCAGCTGTAATGAGCATTCGTCCGACTTCACCACCGCGAGCCCGGGAAAGGTCAACCCTAAGGTCACATGCTAACAGGGGAGTAATAGAGTAGAGAACTCCTCTTCGTTCCATTTTGAATAACTATAAATATTAATAAAGAATATTATCAATAATATTTTTTTCATCATCCATAAAAGGGAATTTTTAAAATGTCGCAAACATTTGTAAGCGAATTCATCTTGTTCTTCCCATTTTGTTTTTAAATAGCTTTTTTAAGAAGTTTTTTTCTTTCTTTGTAACTAGCAATCACAGATTACAGAGTCATTATCACAAAGATAGCTGAAAAGCAATAATTCAGTAGCACTTTCATTTTCAAGCTCATGGTAAAGCATATAAAATTTCAAAAGGGAAATTTTTGTGTTGAGGGGTGAGAAAAGAAAGGTAGAGAAGAAAACGTGGTGTGCTGCTACAACAAGAAACAATAACTAGTTCAGTTAAAGTTAAGCTTTGTTCTTGCGTTCCCCCAAATCCAAACAAAACTTGAAAAACTATGACGGTATGAAATATAAAAAGCTTGTTCGTGCCTTTTTATGATGTGGTATTGCCTTCAAGTACCCAATAAATTTCTCTTTTTACTCATTTTGTTTTATAAACTATTTTTAAAAAATGTATAAGTACCAAAATGCTATTGATGAACAGAATTAACAGCCGTTTTTTTACTGAAGGAAATATGTGTGCAAGAAGAGTTTTAGGGCTTTTAACAATAATTCATTATGACAAAAACGTTAAAAGGAAGGTATTTATCCTCCTTTATAGAATTCACTATGTGTTTTTACTTCGTTTTTAACCACTATCACGTCAAGAGAATGCATGCTCACGGAACAAGGAAAAAACAAAAAAGAAATTATGGGGATTAATAATTAAATTGTTTCAGTTCATAGTGCTGTAATAAAATAATTTTAAAAGTTTCACTTACACACTTACAGTGTTATTTTAACTTTCCGACTATATTATTAGCATCAGTAATTAGTTGACTTTAATGCTACGCATTTCAGGGATCATTCATAAATGATGTCGCGCTTCGGGGGGGGGGGGGGTCCGTGAAATTGTGACAAAGTGTGACAAGTGGAGGGGAGGGGTAAGTGTGACATCATGCATTATGCAAGATAGTGTGACATGTGACAAAGGAGGGAGAGATGTCCGCTGAAGTGTGACAGATTGTGACAAAGGGGGGAGGGGGGTCAAATATGTGGGAAAAAAGCGTGACATCATTTATGAACGGCCCCTAACCCGGGAATAACTTTTCTCCCCAACTCCGTACGTTTTATAGAGTGAGATCCCAGTCACCCCAGATTTACGTGATTTTAGGAAAGACGAAATTTTTAGAATCGGTAGTAAACATAAACTTAGAAAGGAATGGACACTCGCTAAGCTGAAAGCGGGGCCGTTTTACAGGTAGCAGGTATCAAAGGTGGAAAAAAACCATGCCATCTTACGTCACTTTGCGAAGGCTGAATATTATATATAATAATAGGTAAGGATAATATTTCAAAGTATTTTCCAATGAGCCAGACAAATCTGACGGGCCAAACGGAAGCGTGACAGGGTTCACGCTGGGAAAAAAATACAAGGTGAGATTTCCTACCTTGACCAAAATTTTAAGTAGGATTTTTAAAATTTAAATGGGAACTTTTCTTTTTGTTTTTAAAAGTACTGTTACTAAGTTGTCCGAAGATGATCGAATACAAACTATGTAATAAAAGATGATTATCTGATTTATGCTCAGCAAAGAAAGAATAAACATTCACAGTGTATACACAAAACGGATCCTTCGCAAAATGGGTGCTTTATAAAATTTTAAGCATGAAAAAGATCCTCTTAATTGACCTAAATTCTTTGATGTGTGATCTTTACAAAAAAAAAAAAATCCTAACAATTAGTTTAAAATTTCCTCCATTTTTTCTGATCATATGTCATTTTATCTATTAGATGTTTTTCAAAGAAAACAGTATATTTTAGACACCAGCATTAATGCATTCACTTGTAACTTGTAAAAGTGAAAGTTCTTCAATGTCTAGCGCTTGTAGCAACTTAAATGATTCCCGTCAATTTGTAAATGCATTTTTTCAAATAGAGTGCGAACAAAATTTAAATGAAATTTCGTATCTCTATGCGAGAATGTTTCGTTTCTACTATTGCGATTTTTGCGAAGGATTTGATTTTACTATCGCGATTTTTTTTGGAAAGGTTCAGTTTTGCGTTTTTTAAAAATTATTACTTTTATTCTATGTGAAAAAGATTAAAATTTTACTGTTTGATTTTTTGAATCCCTTTATTCCATTCAATATTTTTAAATGAGCTCGAATTTTCACGCGCTCAATTATCTGAAAAATTCGTGCATATGGGATCTGCCTTTTACACTTTCCTAATAATCGATGCATTTTAATACATATTTTGATGGTTGGTTAAACACAGAATGAAACATTAATCTATTATAAAGTAAAGTAAGTGACACAATAAAAAATGTAGACATAGAAAGTATGCTCATTAGCGTTGATACTTTCATATGCATCTTTTTTCGATCCTTATTTTATGGAAAGATTAATTTTTTGCGATCATAAATTCTGAAATGAATCCATTCTAGAACATAAATAAAGTGCCCTTTTAGAGAAGAAGATTATTTTTTAAAGTGTATGTATTCCACCTTTTTGCTCTGTAGTCAACATGAAAAATAACTGGTTCTCTAGTGGTTTGAATTTGTTTTAACTCCCCACCCCCCTGGTTTTCCAGTGACCAAGGAAGATTCCCTTTTCCCACTCCTTTTTTTGATTTTGATTTTGTCCTCTGTGAATAGAATGAATGAAGATTAAGTCCGCATTCCCAAAGGCCTTAAATTGTTCAATAGTCCGAAAAAATGAAGAAGTTGTCAATCTTTCCTCCATGTTATTATATATTATAAATAGGGTTCCTAGATTTTTCTTTTCATTAATGGGGATAAGATGGCAGTTGAAAACTAACATAATCCATTTAGTTTGTATTGAATTATCAGTTTAGAATAGTAGTTTCGTTTCGCGATGTTTTGAACCCCATGCTTTGAACGCATCTCCGTTAGTGGCGGGAACAGCGCGCAAACGAACTTTTTTTGAGTGGGATTTCAAAAAATATTGCGGGAATCGCGCAATTGCGCGGCCTAGCGCGAACCCTGCGTGAGCATTTTTGGCGTACGTGTTAAAAGCGCCACTGACAGCGATAAAGGCGCTACTTTGGATACCTGCTACCTGTAAAACGGCCCTACTTTCAGCTTAGCGAGTATCCGTTCCTTTCTAAGTTTATGTTTTCTACCGATTCTAAAAATTTCATCTTTCCTAAAATTACGTAAGTCTGGGGTGACTGGGATCTTAGACTATTGCCCAGAAAATCAGAAAATTATCATGCGTTGCAGCGCTTTGCAACAATATATAATTTAAAAACACGCACGCGCCCTATATATATCATATATATGTGTGTGTGTGTACAATTTAGTTCATAGTCATTTTGATTTTTCCAGATTTTGTTCTAGATAAGAAGTCGACATTGTGTTCCGTCGTAGATTATTTATACGTTGTTTTAAAAACTCACGTTGGTTTCAATGTGTGTTTTAGTTTAAAACTTTCTGTTATTTGTGAAATATATTCTCAACCATATTTTTAACAGTCTAAAAATGCAGAACGTATTACTTTTTCCTTATTTTTCGATCAAAACTCAACTGACTACTATGAAGCAATTGAACTACCACAGATCATGACGATGATTCGGCTTCAGCAGTGCAAAACTGTTTACATTGAAAAAAAAAAATGTCGTGTGTGGGAGGCACTGGTCAATGTCAATTTCATGGCCACAAAGAATGATGCTTAATTTTATTATACTTCGGTGCAACATACACAAGCGATCAACATAAAAAAGTATAATTAAGCCCATCCTTAGAAGCCAACAAAATGACACCATTTGTTGGTGTAACATACCACCTTTTTTTTAAATGTGCAATACGGTTCGAGTTAATGAAACACAAAATAAATTATGGGGTATCTCTTGGTGTGATGCGTGAAGCAAAGATTTATTTTTCAACCGATATCTACGTGAAAATAGGAAAGTAATCCTTACTCTTGAAATCTTATTACTCTTTTTGATTTTAACCCATTAAAGGTCGCATAATTTTCAAAAGAACAACAAGTGCTTATTTTTTTCCAAGAAAAACATTTGAAAAATCGCTCATGGGCTGCAATAGTGGCACAACTCAAAAAAACACGCGTTTTGGGCTAAGAACAGATGTGAATATGAAAATACACATTCTTTTCAGCAGCAATACTAGCACAACTCATAATTCAATATTAAGCCGTAAGATGGCATCAAACTAATGCATTTCTTATGCATTTTCCTTAGCAATGAAAACTTTAAACCCACTTATCTCAAAACAGGATTTTTTGAGTTGTGCCGCTATTGCAGCCCACGAGCGAAATGTTTAGTCTCTAATTATACTATAAATAGTTTGATGCTATCATCTAGTATGTCAGACAAGAAATAAATAATTTTTTCGGGATTGAGCAGTAGATTTTTTTTAATGTTTTGGTGCGCTACTTTGGAATGCTCCAGCACGTGATTTTGACGGGAGTGAGAGGAAAGGGGGTAGTTCTTTATCTCGGACTTCAAGGTTTTCTTCTTTTCTTTCCCTCCCCAATGTTCGGAACTCTTTCTCGAACTTTCCCATCGGTCTTTCTTTCACGCAATGCTATTTTGTTTTTCAAAACGTGCCTAAATTCATATAAGGATATTTATTTGAGCTCCTCTTACCGCCCTAAAAAAGGGCAAAATTCCTCGTACGCACCTTCTGTCGCGAAATTCTCACGACGCACCCTGTAGCAAGTGGATCGGTTTCGCCCCATTTAAAACGTAGAACTAAATCGGGGTGAACCGCTTCCTCGCCGACTGCTGTTGGCCTAATCACATATATCCATTTTTCCCCTCTTTGCGCAACAGTTGTTTTAAAACCTCGAAAAATTCCTCTCCCTCCCCCAACGTTGTCGAGCATCGCCAAAGGTTCTTCCGTTCGAAAGGGGGCTGGTCTGTCCGTATCGAAAGGGAATTCGACCCGAAGAGCACGAACTCTAGCAGGTTGTTCGAGCCATCCCCCCCCCCCCCCCCCATCTCCCCTTTCATCCCCTTTTCGATTCCAGTCCACAACTCATTTATGTTCTTTGAGATTCTCCGACCCTTTTGATTTTCTTCCGACTCTTGAGGATGGAGCCAGGAATGTCTGGACATTTTTTGGGGGGATCTTTCGGCCAAGGTCTAGAGATAGTCGCACAATTAATTGGGATCGCGTGGGAATGAGCAACAGATGTCATGATCCCAAGGTCTCGGTTCTTGGGAAACGTGATATTTAAGAAAATATCCTTGGGGAAATAAATCAAAGTGGAGAAATAGTCGCAGAATTAATTGGTATCAGTGTGAGAATGGTGCAACAGATGGCATGATCCCAAAGACTCAGTGTCTCAGAGATCGCAGAAAACGTGACATTTAAGAAAGTATCCTTGTTAACAAAGGTATCATGGCGGTATCGCCTCATAATTTGGGGTTCAAATAAGGAGCATGAGAAAAGACCGTTATGTTTTATTAGTCGCTTTTGACATTTTGCCGTCTCTTCGGGTTCATGATAACTTGGTTTATTTTCCAATTGTGAGAGAAGGGGCGGATCCGGATCTAGGAATAATTTTTGGGAGTAAGAAGTAGTTGCTCATCGTAAAATTTTGCACAAAAAAAAAAAAAAAAAAAACTAAATAGCTTGTTTCACGTTTTCGAGGATCACTTAACACCAGTTCATATTTTTAAAAGTACGAAAAACATACTTAATTACATCAAATGAGAAAATACAATACATTTTTACAGATAAAGAAAATTAAACTCCAATCCCTTCAGATAGTTTCGCAAAATACCTTTTTAATTAATTCGTGCTAATAAAAAAAATTGTTTCGAAGATTATAATAACGACAGAGGGAACTAGTAGGTCAATCAGCTTTTTAAACATTACGACTCTTCTTCTCATAATTCAGTATTTTAAATAATACAATGACTATGCAGTAATTACAATACTTTTCTATAGTTCGACATTAGCAGTTTTGGACTTCCATTGATGGTGTTTGAAATAGGGGAGTTTCGAGACTTTTTCTCATTGTTTTTTAACATTCAAGTTATAAAACGCATATTAGGCTATCATTGATGACAGTAAGAGACTACTGATATTCTAAAAAGATGAACTTCTAAAAATACAACTTTGATGATTTTCGAGGATGTGAGGAGATCGGGGCTGTCCCCAGGAAATTTTTTGAAATTGAAGTCTTAAAAACGCATATTAGGCTATCTTTGGTGACGACAAAAGACAGATGGATTGAACAGTATTTAGTGTATAACAGTATAACAATATTTAGTGATCTTACATTTTCCTCTCCAGCCCATCTAGCGATGTAAGCGGTTTCAACCCTTTTTATTTGTCATATGGAATGCTGCTAAAAACATTTAGTTATGAATTTAATTCTTCCTGTTATTTTTCATGTGCAAGTTAGGTGTTTACAATTACCCCATATATTTCGTACTCTGGGGTAATTGCAAACACTTAAATTTATCCTATTTCCAATATTTTGTGGAGACAATAAATATTATATTTTGATGTAAATTACACTTTTGTGTCTATTTTACATAACTGTTGTTATTGTTGCTAATGCCACTTGGAAATCCAACCCCCCTTGCAGGGCGACAGGGATTTTGTACATGTATTTTGCGTGCACAGCGCCCTTTAGCGCACTCGGTCTCCAAGTAATCAGTAGCGTGAGGTGGTCACCCTCCCAAGCGTTGAGTACGGCCAGTTGTGCTTCACTTGGGCTCCAATCCCACCCCTGACAACTTCTTAACCTAAGGCTACGGCTAAGAGGTTGGGGTTTGGTGGAGAAAAGTTGTGCTTCACTTTCGGTGTCCTGTGGGATCCAAGCTGAACCGACTGATCCACTGCGGGACAAATTTTACATAAATTTGTCGCATTACTTGATTTTTTGCAAGATGTTTCTCGTTTCTCTCAGCCGACTCATAAAACAACTCAGCGGACCATGGCCGCAGATTGAGAACCATTGCTCCGGAACTTCTTAAGCCTTCAAGCAGACTGTGTATGAAACAATTTTCCATTTGCATCAACTTTATTCGAAAATAAATCCCTGTTTACAATTACCCCAGATCTCTGGAGTGATTGTAAACACACTAGGGTAATTGTAAACACGAGCTCATTCGCTAACAAATAGTCGTAAAGTCAAAATTTTTGTACACATTTACTCACAAGAAGTACAGTAGTGGCTACATTGTTCACAATTTTATCTTTGAATTCATTCAAGAGGCAGGGAAGGATCAAGTTAAAACAGTGAAAAAGCGTTTACAATTACTCCAACTGACCCTATCACTTTACTGGAAAAATTTTCTCTTCAGTCTTAATGGGATATTTAAAACTTGGGCATTGTTTTATATATATATACATTTATATGGGCGTAGTTTTTTATTTGTTTTTTTAACATCCAAATTTTAAGTATCCAAATTAATAACAAAATTTTTTGGGGCGGGGGGGGGGGGGGGGATGAGGGTCACAAAATTGATTGGGTGGTTTTGAGACTGGTTTTTGGTGCGGGCTGTGCGGTTTTCATTCGTGAAACATGGCAACACTGGTTGGAGTAAAAAACTTCCATTTTTTTTTCTTTCCCTCCCTCCACATTTTTGAACAAGACAATTGTTTTGAAGTTTTGAGGTCGGTGGAGAGGAGGGGACAGCGATAAATGGTATATTCTCCTTATACATTGCATTAATATTTTACGAACGGCTGATGAATTTCCTACAATGTCTCAAAGGTTTCTATTGTGGAGGAGGGGATATATGGTGATTTCCCAGCCCCGAAGAACCAACACAATACATGCACAGCTATGAATTAGTGTGATTTTCTCAAAGCCCCCACCCCCTTCCCACAGACCGTCCTAAATGAAGAGTCAGCTTTTAAACAAGAAATATATGCACGCTTTTCTCTCTATACTGTTTTCCGCCTAGCACATGTGTGAAGTGGCTTTTTATTTAAAAATGTGTTGCATCAATCGGCCGTATTCTTTTCCTTTCTATTATGTATTATTTTATTTATTTGTTTATTCTTTTTTTTTAGCATTTACGTTTTTAACTTATTGCAAACGCTTGGCGGGCCACAGGTTGAAGACCCCTATTTTAGAGCGAGGAACCACGAGGGCTGAAGACTGACTTGACCTCAAATTTTGTGGTCTCTTAATTTTTGATCCAGATCCCAGGTGAGAGACCGACACCCAAAATTGGCGCCTTCAGAGGTATCGTTTCACTTGGAGGAATTCGGATCCATGACCTATTTAACGTGCACCAGCTATCTTTAGCGTACACGGCCCACAGGAACCAGCTGCGAGAGGTTGTCACCAGGGATCGAAGTTAGGATGTAAAAGTTAGGCGTCATTGGCACCTAGCATTTTCGTTTTAGTTGCCAAAAATGTTCTGCTTGGCGTAATTTTAAAATAATGCAAATTGCTTGGACAGAGATAACAACGGGTAACTATGAAGACAGTTGTGCAATTGCTAAAAAATATCGCAAAACTTAACAAACACTGAGAAAATTGATATGTAAGGGAAAAATTTTTAAAAATCAATTTAAATTAGAAACTTTTAAGAAAGTTGGAAATTGCACTTAAGTTTATGAATCAATATAAACGCCTATTTCAATCAGTCCATAATAAAATAAAATATGTGAAAGTTGACTTAACTATTTTTTCAAGTGCTATTTACAGTTCAGTGTTACTTACTTCATTTGTAAGTAAAAATTTCCAACTCCAAATTTGAAGGTCAAGAAGTTACGATAGTCTTCATAGACATCGTAAAAACTCAAAAATGTAGAAGATTAGATAAAATATGTATATAAAAATATAACTATAAAGTTATGCTAAATTTTAAAAATAAATAAAAGATGATGAGTTGGTGTAAATTGTGGTTGTCAAACTAAAGATTTTTGAAAGGTTAGGCGTCAAAAGTGACGACTGGATGTGAAATCGCGGTCGTCAAACGGACATTTTTAGTTGCAAAATACGACCAATAACCACTAATTTCGAACCCTGGTTGTCACCTTCCCAAACACTGACCTAAGTCGAGGTTGCTTCACTTTCGGTGTTCTGCGGGAACCGAACTTTTACCGACTGGACACACGTTTGTTTCATTTCAGGTTCTAATTAATGATATTCGTATAACAAGTGGTAGGGGAGATATTTTCGCATTTATAGTGCTTCACTAACGGTAGAAGTTAAGTCTCCGTTTGAGACTTATGTTATTCGACATCTAGGATCAATGAAGCTTTTTTTTGTTTTTCAGATTATTTTGATTTTTTCTTTTTTTTTTCGACTTCTATAATGCAGTATTTTTTAATAGATTAAATGAAAACATAAATTTTTTATGTAATGTGGTATAAATTAAATTTAAATAAAAATACTAGGTAATGGGGTGTGATTATAAGTCACATCGGGACCATCAACTTAAAGAAAAATAATTTCATTTTCAGGAAGTAATTCAGTTAAAAATGTTATGTCCAAAAATAATTTATCTCGCTAGATGGTGCATGAGCCTTACAAACCTTGAAACTAAAACTAAAAACAAGGGAGGTCTAAAAGGAAAGAGCCTCATTGAAAATCCTCCGACTTGGGCCAGGTTTGAACTTGTGATCTTGGGCGTACGACGCCTGTGCCTTACCACTACGCCACCCTGTCGACGATTCAAATTCAATAAAATCACGAAAAATATTCCAAGTACCCCCCCCCCCCTAAAAAAGTTAATTAATAATTCTCTTACTAGATGGCGCCATGGTCTGGAGGGAAGTAACACAAGTTGAACGACTTCAGAGCAGGGTTGCCAGATGTGGCTAAAGTTCGCCATTACGGCTAGTTTAAGATGCTGCTGGCTAAAAGTATTTTCAATTACAAGCCACAAACAATTCTGGCTAATATTAGCTAATTTTAAATTTAGTATTCAAAATTTATTTTTTTTTCTTTATTTCAATCAAGATTAAACATATGCATAGAATTTATAGGTTTCAAACATAGCTGGATATCCAGTACAATTTGGTCAGACAAGAGACACCGGATATCCAATGTCCGACAATATACAAATTGTAGCTTGGGCAGTAAAAACAATTGAGAGCAATAACAACAGCAGCAACAATTACAACAATAGTAACAACAACAACCGAATTAATTTAAATGGCTAATTTTGGCTAAATTGTTTCTGGCAACTGGCTGAAAGTCATCTGGAAAAGTTGTCCCCCCTGGAAAGTTGAACCCTGCCTCACAGCGTAGCCATGGTTACATTTTGGAGTAAGTTTGCTTTAGTATTACGTTACGTAGCTATTGTATCGCGCCTTTCACTTAATTTATCTATTAAGGCTGTTGTCCGTAGCGGTTTGGCGCCAAGGAAAGTGTACTGACATAATAAATCAAAATCAACTGCAAGTATCATTCCAATTTTTGTTGCATATGACGTGTTTTTCAATTATGTATTGATTGCTAGAATATTTTAGAAAAATTTTGAGTTTTCTTGTATTTATATCGATTTTAAATGAAAATCGAGCTTGGCGACAGTTTTCAGAATAGCAACCATACTGACGAAAACTAACGAACTTTGCCTCCTACAGCAAAATGCTGAGATCGTATGTAAAAAAAAAAAAACTAGATAATTCAGAAGACTGTGAGCGTCTCCGTGATAATTCTTTATTTTCATTTCAAGCGCTTTTTATATTTTAAAATATGTCTTTTCTAGAAACTTGCTGAAGTTGTGCAGTGCGTAGTTCCAACCCTGAAATTCAGATGGCAGTGCAGTAGAAAAATAGATATTTTCCTTTACTTCTGCTAATGAGTGCTAAATTACATGTCAATCACCGAGATGCAGCCAACGAACACGAACTGTCCCCTTCTTTTGTCCTGCGGCTTTGTCCATTTTGCATTCCCGCTTCAACACGTGGCCACCGAGAATCTGGGAGGCCTGCTCGCTGGTGAAATGAGTCATCCCTTCTAGGGAGAGGATTTGCGACGAAGGGGAGTTTACAACTCGCAACTATCGGAATGAGCAGGAAAGCATTTATTTTTCTAAGATCCTTTTTAATTCATTGGGCGATCAGTAAAAGTTTTTTTTTTTCCCTTGAATAGATTGGAATCCTTTTTAAATTTCTTATCGTTTATTATTAAGAAGTGGTATATTTTACAAAGTATTTATAAACTTTGAAAAAAAAAAAAGTAGTAGATAAGTGAATCAATCAAAATAATTACTTTTGCATGCAAAGCTTATAGTTATATAACATAAAAAAGAAAGTAAAGGGGGAGGGATGATAATAAAAGGAAATTTGTGTTGGATAAAGCTGCAGAAATATTTATAATTAAGTTATTTCACACATTACTGAGTGAAGCTTAAATTTTCCTGAATAAAATGCAAAATTTTTCTTAAAAAATAAATAGTGGTTAAATTTCTTAAGTAATATCTTGTTCAATTTGAGCCTTTTTATACATATACATATATATAATTACTTTACTACATAAAACGTAAAATAAGCAGCTATGAACAAATTTTTTGAGAAGCTCAAAGCTGCTTATTTTACTTTCTTACTTCAAGCAGTAAACCTATTAAAATGAAAACTGCAAAAATGTATAGACACATTTATTTATAATAATGAGATTCAACTTTTTTTTCCGAGTGTTTACAAAATTAATCTAAAAATAGATATTTCAACTTCAAAACATATCCCTACTTAAAAAAAAAAACTTAATTTCCTATATATAAATATAGTAGCTGCTTATTTCTTTCTACTGGTATTGCAACCTGCATTTAACTGAAATATTTATAATTAGTGTAAAGTCACTCTACTACTTTTTAAAGATTATTCATATATAGATGCTTTAATTTATTAAAATGTATTACAATATATAATTAATAGCAACAAAACCTGTTATATATAAATACAATTCAAAATCAACAGCGCCTGAAGCTGAGCTCTCAGATGACTGTGGATTCGGGTGTTTCTTATTTTTGTAGGTTTCCTATTTGAACCTGTACCAAAGGTTGGGAATCCCCCCCCCCCCCCCGGTCTAAGTTGAGGAACACTTTTCGCTGAATAAAATAACATGTAGGTGTTTTTACCATCGAGCAGATTTTCTCGTGTAGTAAAAAAATAATTACTTTAAATGCTTATGATTTATCAAATACATATTTAGTATTTATAGGGGAATGTGGGGTACAGTGAAACAGTTAGGAAAAATTACATTTTTCAAAGTGAACAAATTAAAAGTTTATTTTTATAATAACTACATGAACAGAGAAATGTGATTTTATAATAAAACTTGAAATATTATTTTTCATTTTATGCAGTAAATTTGGTCGTTGAAATCAAAGTGAAAAATTATCACTTTGCCTCATTGAATTTTGAAAAATTGAAATATTTCTAAATGAAGTAGTTTTCTATGTGACAATCAGGAACGTCTGTACAAACTACTGAACCGCCCAAAACATTGACCCCCCCCCCCCCCCCAAAACAGCCAAACAATCGATCACAAGCCCCTGAAACGAACCCCACCAAATCTCAATGGAATAGACTGTGCCGTGACCCCTTCTGGGGGGCACCCCTGTGATAAATATACCTTTGGATTCTCATGTCGCCTTATGATAGTCTAAATTGTAATGATTCATATTTACGACTACAGATGGTTAAAAATAGTTTTTAGTAATTATGAATAATTAAATGAATGAATGATTGATAAAACGTGAAAATGAATTATTAATTAATAAAAAATATATTAATTAAATGAACGAATGAAACATCTACTTAATAAATAAAAAATTAATAACTTAATAAATGAACGACAAATTTAGTAGATGACTGATGTAGGGTCAGAGTGTAATAAATACGTATTTCTCTTTGTCGTGTATGCACATGACAAATTTTACTAAACATTAGCAATCAAAATAAGCCTAACATAAAAGAAATTAATGCTGCATTAGTCCCTAGGCCTTAATTAATATTTAAAATATTAACAAGAATTGTATAATTATATAATTGCAAAAGGTGTATTTGACACAAAACATTACAACATGAGCATCAAATAAAAATAATTTAACTTTGTGCAAGTAAACAATAATAATAAAATTACACGTTAATTTATGCTTTAAATTAACGTGTAATTTTATTATTATGAGCATCAAATTTTGAAAATGGCTTGTATTACAGTATAGCTTTATCTTTAGATTCGGTTATTTTCTGACTGGAATCAACTACATGCAGGGGCTCACTAACGGAGGCGGGGAGGACGACCCGTCTTCCCAGAAGGAATTGGGTATCCGACCGATTTTGTTTTTAATATCCGAAAACCGATGCACGAAAAAATCCGGTTCTCCGGATTTGCAGGTTTCAAAGACCGGAGCCAGATATCCAGCACGGATAAGTCACGTAATTGACACCGGGATATCCGGCATCTGAGAAGATCTATATCCAGGTTCTCCCTAATTCTGCCCATTTTCTCCTTCCCCTCCCCCTGAGCAAAATCCTGGGTGCGCCACTGACTACATGTTATGTAACATAATTAAAAAAAAAAATAGTTAGCTCTGTAAACAAAGTAAATATTTTATCATTTCACTCAGCCCCACTTTTACCTTTAGCCCATGTTCCTCTGCTTCAAATTTCAGTAAGATGTTTCTCTTGTTTGTCATCAAATTTTCGATTAATATGCTGGAATTTGGTGCACAACTCTGTGTTATGAGTAAAAAATATGCTGGGAGGGGGGATATCATAAGGGGGGGGTGGGGGTGTTTCATAAGCCATAGTATAAGGACTCTTTTGACCCTGCTCCAAGAGAAAACTGTTGTTCTGCAATACCATTGTACGAAAAATAGAAATTATACTTCATTTATGATGTGGGAATACACAAAAGGGTTAAACCGTAAAATAATATTGCTATTTTTACTCCTTTCTAAAAAAAAATTGCTATCCCCCTCCTTACATAAAGCTTGGAGTGGAGTGTCTTCTCCACTTGGAAACTTAAACTTTAGCTCCTATAAAGGCCAAAACTCAATAATCAAAAAGCAACTCAATAGAGCAATGCTTCGCAGCATTTTTTACAATACTTTTGACAAAACATAAATAATCACAAATACTCTTAAAGTTTGTATCATTGATTTCATAGAACTTAAAAAGTCATCTAGATTATTCAAACTATTAAAAACTACTTTTTTTTTGTATGGTGTAGAATTCCAAGTATAAATAAAAATGTTTAAAAGGCCATTTTTCCGAAAAATTGCCTAAAAATTTGGAAGCTTTTCATGCTCGGTATTGACTAATAGCTCTTGAAATTCGGTATGCGAAGAATTTAAGAATATTTCTCTTGAACTTTTATTAGAATTGATAATGTATTTTTGAAAACAATATTACCTAAAAATTTTATCTGCTCTATAACATCACATTTCATACTTAATATTATGGATTCGACGATAAACTATCCAAAACCAACTTTGATAAATGTTTTTTTTTTTTCAAAGGTTAGACGTGAAAATTCGAGAATATTCATAATTACAGGGAACCATTTTTTCGACACTACGCGTGACATTTTCTAGGGATGCACCGCTTAATCGGCAGTAATTGGTAATCTGCCAATATCGGCCCTTTTTTTCTGCCAATTAATCCACGACTTTTTTTAAATTAAAAGTACATTTAGTATGTAAAAGCAAGAAATGAGGTGTATTCCAGGCCACTAACAAAAAGCTCGGCGGATCTCATGTGGCTCGTCAATTCATTGTAATAGAATAGCGTTCCGGTGGTTCGTGAGGTGTCGGAAGGGGGTTCGCGAAAATAATATTGCAATGACGGAATTTTTAATTGCTAACGTACAAGAAAAAATTGAAAAATAAATTTACATACGTATTAGGACGGAGTGTAAAAATGATGTTTTTTTAAATAAATTGTTTTTCCGATAATGCATAAAAGTTGTGGACTGGCATAGGAAACATTCGTACAAAATTTGAAATGCCCTTATTTCTACTATTGTCTGATTTCAAAAACTTGAATCACAAAGTGGTATCGGAAGAAATTCCTTGATTAATTTAAAATTTTCAACGTATGTTTCTTCTACCATTTCCCACTTTTTCCTCACCAACGCTAAGAAAAAGTCAGAAAAATGAAAATTTTCCTAAATGTAAAATTTTGCATTATTTTCGACTAATTTCTCCCATACAGACCTTTTGCTTCAGCGAAGATATTTAATCATTTATTTTTTTAAATTTTGTATTCGCATTTATCACAAATTATTCCAACTGTTCTGCATGTTCGCAATGAAAAGTTTAAAAACAAATGAATTTTAATATTGTAATTTTCCACAACTTTTGCGAATTTTGAGCATAAAGATACTTATTGATTGATTCAAAATTGTGTACGTATGGTTAGTTCTTATGATACTTATTGTTAGTTCTCATGACACTCTACTAACTTTTTTTCGCATTAACGGTAAAATAATTTTTAAAGATTTTTTTTACTGCTCTATTAATAATTCAAAAAGAACATCTAATAAAAAGTAATAAATAAAAAAATAAATGTATTTTTTTTTTTGTAGCTGTATTTTTGCTTTGGTTGAATCATAGATATTTTGTAATTCCATTTTCTTTTTTTGTGATGAACTATTGTACAAAAAGGAAAATAAATGTGCCAGCAAATTTTAGTTTTGTTACCCGTTACTAAGGACTACAGAAAAGGGTTCGCCATTTTCTTTCGGATCTTAGAAAGGGTTCACACGAAAAAACTGGTTGGGAACCACTCCTTCATAATGTCATTCTATTACAGAGGTTCCCAACTTTTTTTGTAAAACATCTTTTTCTTCGCGTTGGTGAGGAAAACGTGGGAAATGGTAGGAGAAATATACGTTCAAAATTTTAAATTAATCAAGGAATTTCTTCCGGTACCACTTTGTGATTCAAGTTTTCAAAATCAGACAATAGTAGAAATAAGGGCATTTCAAATTTTGTACGAATGCTTCCTATGCCAGTCCACAACTTTTATGCATTTTCGGAAAAACAATTTATTTAAAAAAATTATTTTTACACTCCGTCCTATTACGTATGTAAATTTATTATTTAGCCTTTTCTTGTACGTTAGCAATTAAAAATTCCCCATTGCAATATTATTTTCGCGAACACCCTTCCGACACCTCGCGAACCACCGGTTGGGGAATGCTATTCTATTACAATGAATTGAAGTGTAAAGTAAAAAAAAAAAAAAAAAAAGGAAAGAAATGGGCTATTAACACATAACTCAGCATGCCTTTCACATAAGGTGTTAATATGTACCTTAAATGCAATAATTTACCGATTTTTGAGTCTTTTGCGCTATCGCAAATTGGAAGATTTTGACTGTTTGAATTTTTGTAGGTGCTTTTCAACCCTTTTGATAAATGATTTTCCTATAGCAGTTTAAAATATTAATGGCTGACTTCTGCGAAAAAACTTGTAAAATGACTTGATTTTCGAAAAAAATCGAAATTTTAAAAGTACAATGCGCTAGCTAGGGGCTCAATAAAAATCGGTTTTTTAATTTGCATGTTACTTACCTACCCCAGAGGCAAGTTTTCCGCGGTATAGCGTTTCAAAAAAAAAAAACATTACTTTTTTTCGACCCACCCTAATAGCCACCTTCAGTGTCTCCGTTTCTATATTTAGCCGAGATCTAGAGTTTGACTTCAAAATAGTCACAGCAGAAAATCCAGTTGCACAAAATGGTAATAGAACGCGAAAAGCCCTTGTGTTTAGTGCAGAATGATCATAATCTACTGATGCCCAAAATTGAAATAGTGATTTATTACTAAATTAATTTTATTACTAAATTACTCGTTTTTACTCTTGTTTTGGCGGTAAGTTAAAAATAATTCAAAAACAGAATCAGTACTCAATATACAGTATTGTTGTATACATTTTATGGTAAGTGGGAGCGCGATGAAAATTATGATAGAAAATTGGGCCGCGAATACTGAAAGGTTGAGAAACGCTGCGTTAGACTGATTGTGTAACTTTTAAAAAGTGATCTGAAAACAAAATGTATTGCATTTAGGTAAAAAAAATATATTAGTTACAATTAAGGGCCATAAATTATCCGTACAAATTTTTAAATTTTTGAACTATTACCGGCCATTGAAAAACTGTTGGCAGTATTTTTGATAAAAATGTACAAATCTTTGAAAAATTTACAAAAATTATGTGATATGGACGACACAGTTTATTGAAATTGTGTGAGCAGTTTGCGAATGGGTTAAAAAAGGAAAAAACAAAAGGAAGATATACACGTTATGAAAGAAAGTCCACATCAAATTTTTTCTATTCTTCTCACATATATTATGTATACCTGCTTTTAACTTTATTATTTTATGTGATAAAAAAAAAAAAAAAAAAAACATAAAACCGGATTAGTGGAGCACAACAAATTTCTTTCCTCGGCCCCTTCCCCCGTTCCGCTTCAGATCCCCGATTTTGTAAAAACAAAATACATTAAAATTTTCAATACAGAATTTACAGTAATGCCATTTTATAGTATATTTTTCTTTACCTAGTATTTAAAACTTTTTTCTACTCACGAACCTCTAAAATTCGAAAGTAACTGTTCTCGCGTTTAAAAAACGAAACATAAGTTGCTTCTAATGTAACTTAAGGTTATTATTATTTTTTTTTAACCGACTTCACAAAGGAAGGAGGTTATACATTCGTAGTGTATGTATGTCGTTTTTTTTTTTGTTTTTTGTTTGTTTGTTTGTCCACTCATAACTTCGCACCGGATGAAGCGATTTTCATGATTTTTTTTTTTCAATCGATCGAGGGTGGTTTCCCACAGGTCCCGTACCTTCGTTTGACCATATTCGATAAATAGAACAAAAGTAATTGGCAGAAATGTAGTACTTTTTTTAATTTTTTCATCCATAACTTTTGACTAAATGAACCGATTTTGGTGATTTTTTCTTTAATCCAGGGGTCTCCAAACTACGGCCCGCGGGCCACATCCGGCCCGCGGACAGATCAGCTTCCCCGTCGCTAATGGCATCTGGCAAAAAAGTAATCATATTTTACACCACTAGTGGACTGATTCAACTTTTTACCACCGGCAACAGTTAATGATAATATGGTTTTGGCCCTTGGAATTTACTGGGAGTAATCAATATGGCCCTAAGGCTGGAAAGTTTGGAGACCCCTGCTTTAATCGATAGAGGGTCGTCTAACTCAAATATTGCAAATCAATTTGACTACATTTGTTTTTTAGAAAAGGCGTTACGGGTGAAAAATAAGTATTTTTTATTTTAATTTGAAAGGCTTGGCTTGATTTTTCTTTGTTGGGAAATCTATTAATAAATATAAAAGTCATTGTTGAAAACATGTTTGTTGTCATGGGCTATAATATTAAAAGAAATTACAGCAAGAGTTTGACTGAAGGCGAAAATTAATCCAGTCAGTTTGAAGTTTTGCCCTTTTATATGGATTTTTTTAAAATAGAGTATTTATATAAAAAATGTATTTACACTAAAAAGAATAAAATAAAATAATTTTTATAAAAAACAGAACCGACTTCAAATTAAAAATTGCGCTAAAAAGTAAAAAATAAATTCATTCTTTAGACAACATCGATGTGACTTTTAAACATAGTTTTAGAAGTCGGTGCAAAATGATGAGTTTAATTATCATTATACCATTTGCTGCTTGATATTGGAACTGTTGCTAATTCTGCGAAAATATATATATATGTAATTGGATTCATGATTACAAAAGATTTTATCTATCCTGATTTTGCACCGACTTCTAAAACTATGTTTAAAAGTCACATCGATGTTGTCTAAAGACTGAATTTATTTTTTACTTTTTAGCGCAATTTTTAATTTGAAGTCGGTTCTGTTTTTAGCCTACTTTCCCGTAAAAGTAAAAACAAATAATAATAAAGCATGAAAGAAGGCTTAATGTATCGTGAAAATATCGTTAAAAATCAAGAAAAGTCAAAAATAAGTTAAGTAATTAAATAAAGATTGAAAAATAAAAAATTTGAAAGTAGGGTATTGAGATGGGGAAAAAGTGTGTCTGTCGGTCTGTCTGTCTGTCTGTCTGTCGGTCTGTTTGTCTGTCGGTCTGTCCCCCCCTAATAACTTTTGAACGAATTGTCCGATTGGAAAAATTATTTTTGCATTCGAAAGATCTCGGCGAGGACATCTCATTTCTATATTTTACTTTTTGATTTGAACAATTTTTTGTTCAATTTTGAACAGTTAAAAAAATTTTAACATTAGCGCCTATGGACAAAATTGAAGCAAATTCTGTAAACTCTGGGCACAAGAGCCAAGTTCCTATTGCAAGCTTATTGAAAGGAGTTCTCGGCTTGAAATATTGAGTTGAACAGTTTTTGTTCATTTTTGAACAGTTCAAAAAATTAACACAGGGCTTACGGGGAAATTTCAACCCTATATAAATCCTGATCTAACGGACCGATTTGCTTGGAACAAACTTTATCGGAAAGCTCTTATAACGTAGAACATGTAGAAATAGAAAGTTTATCCAGAACTTACGAGCCTATTTTGCTATGAAATTTTTTGATCGGGATTTTCAAGGATATTTCTCAGTGACTCAATGAGTGAAATAATGAATGAATGAATAAATGAAAGAGTGAAAGAATAAATCAATGAATAAATGAATGAGGAAAAGAATGAATGAATAAATTATTGAATAAATGAAAATATAAATAAATGAGTGAATAAATACATGAATGCGTAAATGAATGAATAAACACTTGAATGAGGTAACGAATGAATGAATAAATGCATGGCTGAATAAATGAAAGAATGAATGAGTGAGTGAATGAATATGTATTATCCGTTGAAAAAGGTATATTTTCAATAATTAGAACTAAAGATAAATAAGAAAGAGAGAGAAAGAGATAGCTAGATTATAAATTTGAATTTGGTGTATACGGGAAAGTAGGCTCGTATAGTTCTAGACGGAACTTCTTGTTTTATAAAATTATTTTATTGTAAATTAATATTAATTAAAATGCAGTTTTAAATCAAGAAGCATCCGTTAATGACGTTTAATCGTTAACTGAAATAGTATCGAAGAACTGGTTTGGAATTTAGGCGAGATGACATGACGGGGGGGGGGGGGGGGTGACTTAATAAAAGGGGATGATTCTTTTTGAAAGGAGAGTCCAATGTATTCGTCATTTTTTATTCATTTGTGCTTGCTGCAAAAATACTACCAACAATTTTTTTAATTGCACGTTCACATAATGCGACTATTCTGACATGAAATTAATCATAACTTAAGGATAACATTTAAGTGCAAAAGCTAATTTATAGATTTTAGCAAAAAAATAAATATGAATTCAGCAGAAAAACTTATGACTCATGGAAATGAATAAAATTCCTTGTGAATTTGATATGTTTTCCGCGTGGTGTTTCTGTGTTTATTTGTTCGTAATTTCGTATTAGTCCATTATTTTTGCTACATTTCATGAATAATGAAGAAAAATTAGTTTTAAGTTGCAGTTAATGAATTCAAAGTTATTTTGATTGTTCGGTAAAAAATTCATATTTTTTTCTTTCTTTTTGGATCTCAAAATGTTTTGTGCACAAAAATATTCTATCTGCAGCTTAAACCATATACTTTTCAAAAGAATGTAATTTTCAAGCACTCAAGTATGATAAAAAAAAATTGATAAATACACAAATGCGGGTAATTCTCGCACCTCAATAAATTAAATTTATTTTTAAAGTTTTGTTATTTCCATAATTTGATTATAAAGTTGTATTGATCATTTTGTATCACAAACACCGATGCTTACTAAGATTTAAATTTACTTCTTGTTAAAAGCTTAAAAGGAAATTTTATTAGGCATTTACTTTTATGGTAAAATTGCGTCGGTTATTTTTTCAGAATTCAAACAATTAATTAGGGTAGAACAGTAAAACATATTATCTTTTGTTGTAAACCTAAGCTCACTTTATCCAAATTAAGTACACATGTAATTATCATAATTATTATTATGCTCACAAACGTCATTAAAAGTTCAAAAATAAAGTCAGAAACGTGATCTATAGCGCAGTGCTTTCTTTGTGAACTGCACGTATAGATGCTTATGTATTATAGCGCGACATGTGATAAAGGGGGTAGGGGTTATAATGAAGTTTGACATTTTGTGACAAAAGGAGGAGGAGAGCCAAAAATATATCGAAAAAAAGTGCCCCTAAATAATAGCGCAAATACATTTTCATTAATAATTTTATTTTATGCAGATAAAAAAAAAAACATATTAATCTGATTTTGAAACTTTAAAACCAAATATTTGATTTGGTTTTATATATATATATATATTTGATTGGAGATAATTTCTGAAAAGTTGAAAAACATTTTTTTTTGGAAGAGCGTAGAAAGTATCCCGAGGTTCTTTTCTTGGAAGTTGGATTCACAAAAGCAAGCAGCTGCATTTATGACTCTGCCTTCAAGGTAAACGGGAGATCCGCGGTGACCATTGATATTAACAGGACAGCTATTAGCCCCTAGTTACCCCCTAGTGTGAAAAGGGGTTCGGATGAACCGATCTTTTTCCTTTGGTGAGGAAAACGTGGGAAATGGTAGGAGAAATATACGTTCAAAATTTTAAATTAATCAAGGAATTTCTTCCGGTACCACTTTGTGATTCAAGTTTTCAAAATCAGACAATAGTAGAAATAAGGGCATTTCAAATTTTGTACGAATGCTTCCTATGCCAGTCCACAACTTTTATGCATTTTCGGAAAAACAATTTATTTAAAAAAATTATTTTTACACTCCGTCCTATTACGTATGTAAATTTATTATTTAGCCTTTTCTTGTACGTTAGCAATTAAAAATTCCCCATTGCAATATTATTTTCGCGAACACCCTTCCGACACCTCGCGAACCACCGGTTGGGGAATGCTATTCTATTACAATGAATTGAAGTGTAAAGTAAAAAAAAAAAGGAAAGAAATGGGCTATTAACACATAACTCAGCATGCCTTTCACATAAGGTGTTAATATGTACCTTAAATGCAATAATTTACCGATTTTTGAGTCTTTTGCGCTATCGCAAATTGGAAGATTTTGACTGTTTGAACTTTTTGTAGGTGCTTTTCAACCCTTTTGATAAATGATTTTCCTATAGCAGTTTAAAATATTAATGGCTGACTTCTGCGAAAAAACTTGTAAAATGACTTGATTTTCGAAAAAAATCGAAATTTTAAAAGTACAATGCGCTAGCTAGGGGCTCAATAAAAATCGGTTTTTTAATTTGCATGTTACTTACCTACCCCAGAGGCAAGTTTTCCGCGGTATAGCGTTTCAAAAAAAAAAAAAAAAAAAAAATTACTTTTTTTCGACCCACCCTAATAGCCACCTTCAGTGTCTCCGTTTCTATATTTAGCCGAGATCTAGAGTTTGACTTCAAAATAGTCACAGCAGAAAATCCAGTTGCACAAAATGGTAATAGAACGCGAAAAGCCCTTGTGTTTAGTGCAGAATGATCATAATCTACTGATGCCCAAAATTGAAATAGTGATTTATTACTAAATTAATTTTATTACTAAATTACTCGTTTTTACTCTTGTTTTGGCGGTAAGTTAAAAATAATTCAAAAACAGAATCAGTACTCAATATACAGTATTGTTGTATACATTTTATGGTAAGTGGGAGCGCGATGAAAATTATGATAGAAAATTGGGCCGCGAATACTGAAAGGTTGAGAAACGCTGCGTTAGACTGATTGTGTAACTTTTAAAAAGTGATCTGAAAACAAAATGTATTGCATTTAGGTAAAAAAAATATATTAGTTACAATTAAGGGCCATAAATTATCCGTACAAATTTTTAAATTTTTGAACTATTACCGGCCATTGAAAAACTGTTGGCAGTATTTTTGATAAAAATGTACAAATCTTTGAAAAATTTACAAAAATTATGTGATATGGACGACACAGTTTATTGAAATTGTGTGAGCAGTTTGCGAATGGGTTAAAAAAGGAAAAAACAAAAGGAAGATATACACGTTATGAAAGAAAGTCCACATCAAATTTTTTCTATTCTTCTCACATATATTATGTATACCTGCTTTTAACTTTATTATTTTATGTGAAAAAAAAAAAAAAAAAAAAACATAAAACCGGATTAGTGGAGCACAACAAATTTCTTTCCTCGGCCCCTTCCCCCGTTCCGCTTCAGATCCCCGATTTTGTAAAAACAAAATACATTAAAATTTTCAATACAGAATTTACAGTAATGCCATTTTATAGTATATTTTTCTTTACCTAGTATTTAAAACTTTTTTCTACTCACGAACCTCTAAAATTCGAAAGTAACTGTTCTCGCGTTTAAAAAACGAAACATAAGTTGCTTCTAATGTAACTTAAGGTTATTATTATTTTTTTTTAACCGACTTCACAAAGGAAGGAGGTTATACATTCGTAGTGTATGTATGTCGTTTTTTTTTTGTTTTTTGTTTGTTTGTTTGTCCACTCATAACTTCGCACCGGATGAAGCGATTTTCATGATTTTTTTTTTTCAATCGATCGAGGGTGGTTTCCCACAGGTCCCGTACCTTCGTTTGACCATATTCGATAAATAGAACAAAAGTAATTGGCAGAAATGTAGTACTTTTTTTAATTTTTTCATCCATAACTTTTGACTAAATGAACCGATTTTGGTGATTTTTTCTTTAATCGATAGAGGGTCGTCTAACTCAAATATTGCAAATCAATTTGACTACATTTGTTTTTTAGAAAAGGCGTTACGGGTGAAAAATAAGTATTTTTTATTTTAATTTGAAAGGCTTGGCTTGATTTTTCTTTGTTGGGAAATCTATTAATAAATATAAAAGTCATTGTTGAAAACATGTTTGTTGTCATGGGCTATAATATTAAAAGAAATTACAGCAAGAGTTTGACTGAAGGCGAAAATTAATCCAGTCAGTTTGAAGTTTTGCCCTTTTATATGGATTTTTTTAAAATAGAGTATTTATATAAAAAATGTATTTACACTAAAAAGAATAAAATAAAATAATTTTTATAAAAAACAGAACCGACTTCAAATTAAAAATTGCGCTAAAAAGTAAAAAATAAATTCATTCTTTAGACAACATCGATGTGACTTTTAAACATAGTTTTAGAAGTCGGTGCAAAATGATGAGTTTAATTATCATTATACCATTTGCTGCTTGATATTGGAACTGTTGCTAATTCTGCGAAAATATATATATATGTAATTGGATTCATGATTACAAAAGATTTTATCTATCCTGATTTTGCACCGACTTCTAAAACTATGTTTAAAAGTCACATCGATGTTGTCTAAAGACTGAATTTATTTTTTACTTTTTAGCGCAATTTTTAATTTGAAGTCGGTTCTGTTTTTAGCCTACTTTCCCGTAAAAGTAAAAACAAATAATAATAAAGCATGAAAGAAGGCTTAATGTATCGTGAAAATATCGTTAAAAATCAAGAAAAGTCAAAAATAAGTTAAGTAATTAAATAAAGATTGAAAAATAAAAAATTTGAAAGTAGGGTATTGAGATGGGGAAAAAGTGTGTCTGTCGGTCTGTCTGTCTGTCTGTCTGTCGGTCTGTTTGTCTGTCGGTCTGTCCCCCCCTAATAACTTTTGAACGAATTGTCCGATTGGAAAAATTATTTTTGCATTCGAAAGATCTCGGCGAGGACATCTCATTTCTATATTTTACTTTTTGATTTGAACAATTTTTTGTTCAATTTTGAACAGTTAAAAAAATTTTAACATTAGCGCCTATGGACAAAATTGAAGCAAATTCTGTAAACTCTGGGCACAAGAGCCAAGTTCCTATTGCAAGCTTATTGAAAGGAGTTCTCGGCTTGAAATATTGAGTTGAACAGTTTTTGTTCATTTTTGAACAGTTCAAAAAATTAACACAGGGCTTACGGGGAAATTTCAACCCTATATAAATCCTGATCTAACGGACCGATTTGCTTGGAACAAACTTTATCGGAAAGCTCTTATAACGTAGAACATGTAGAAATAGAAAGTTTATCCAGAACTTACGAGCCTATTTTGCTATGAAATTTTTTGATCGGGATTTTCAAGGATATTTCTCAGTGACTCAATGAGTGAAATAATGAATGAATGAATAAATGAAAGAGTGAAAGAATAAATCAATGAATAAATGAATGAGGAAAAGAATGAATGAATAAATTATTGAATAAATGAAAATATAAATAAATGAGTGAATAAATACATGAATGCGTAAATGAATGAATAAACACTTGAATGAGGTAACGAATGAATGAATAAATGCATGGCTGAATAAATGAAAGAATGAATGAGTGAGTGAATGAATATGTATTATCCGTTGAAAAAGGTATATTTTCAATAATTAGAACTAAAGATAAATAAGAAAGAGAGAGAAAGAGATAGCTAGATTATAAATTTGAATTTGGTGTATACGGGAAAGTAGGCTCGTATAGTTCTAGACGGAACTTCTTGTTTTATAAAATTATTTTATTGTAAATTAATATTAATTAAAATGCAGTTTTAAATCAAGAAGCATCCGTTAATGACGTTTAATCGTTAACTGAAATAGTATCGAAGAACTGGTTTGGAATTTAGGCGAGATGACATGACGGGGGGGGGGGGGGGGGTGACTTAATAAAAGGGGATGATTCTTTTTGAAAGGAGAGTCCAATGTATTCGTCATTTTTTATTCATTTGTGCTTGCTGCAAAAATACTACCAACAATTTTTTTAATTGCACGTTCACATAATGCGACTATTCTGACATGAAATTAATCATAACTTAAGGATAACATTTAAGTGCAAAAGCTAATTTATAGATTTTAGCAAAAAAATAAATATGAATTCAGCAGAAAAACTTATGACTCATGGAAGTGAATAAAATTCCTTGTGAATTTGATATGTTTTCCGCGTGGTGTTTCTGTGTTTATTTGTTCGTAATTTCGTATTAGTCCATTATTTTTGCTACATTTCATGAATAATGAAGAAAAATTAGTTTTAAGTTGCAGTTAATGAATTCAAAGTTATTTTGATTGTTCGGTAAAAAATTCATATTTTTTTCTTTCTTTTTGGATCTCAAAATGTTTTGTGCACAAAAATATTCTATCTGCAGCTTAAACCATATACTTTTCAAAAGAATGTAATTTTCAAGCACTCAAGTATGATAAAAAAAATTGATAAATACACAAATGCGGGTAATTCTCGCACCTCAATAAATTAAATTTATTTTTAAAGTTTTGTTATTTCCATAATTTGATTATAAAGTTGTATTGATCATTTTGTATCACAAACACCGATGCTTACTAAGATTTAAATTTACTTCTTGTTAAAAGCTTAAAAGGAAATCTTATTAGGCATTTACTTTTATGGTAAAATTGCGTCGGTTATTTTTTCAGAATTCAAACAATTAATTAGGGTAGAACAGTAAAACATATTATCTTTTGTTGTAAACCTAAGCTCACTTTATCCAAATTAAGTACACATGTAATCATCATAATTATTATTATGCTCACAAACGTCATTAAAAGTTCAAAAATAAAGTCAGAAACGTGATCTATAGCGCAGTGCTTTCTTTGTGAACTGCAAGTATAGATGCTTATGTATTATAGCGTGACATGTGATAAAGGGGGTAGGGGTTATAATGAAGTTTGACATTTTGTGACAAAAGGAGGAGGAGAGCCAAAAATATATCGAAAAAAAGTGCCCCTAAATAATAGCGCAAATACATTTTCATTAATAATTTTATTTTATGCAGATAAAAAAAACATATTAATCTGATTTTGAAACTTTAAAACCAAATATTTGATTTGGTTTTATATATATATATATATTTGATTGGAGATAATTTCTGAAAAGTTGAAAAACATTTTTTTTTGGAAGAGCGTAGAACAAGAATTGGGTAGAAAGTATCCCGAGGTTCTTTTCTTGGAAGTTGGATTCACAAAAGCAAGCAGCTGCATTTATGACTCTGCCTTCAAGGTAAACGGGAGATCCGCGGTGACCATTGATATTAACAGGACAGCTATTAGCCCCTAGTTACCCCCTAGTGTGAAAAAGGGGTTCGGATGAACCGATCTTTTTCCACCCCCCCCTGAAAGGTGGGCTACGCACTTTTTGCCACGAATTCGACCAAGCGTTAAGCCACGAATTCTTCCAACAATAGCCAGCCCTGAGTAATCTTCAAAGTTTACAATTCAATACACAGGACCAGTTGTCCGCCATTAATGACCACGATGGCAATAAAATTGCTGTCTCACGCCAAAAAAGCGATAAAGTACATTTTGTGGCAATAACAAAGTTCAGAAAAACGTTTTTCTGAAGCGAAGGTGACTTGCTCAAATGAGTGGGTTGGTTTAGGTGTCAATCAAATAGTTCAGGGGATTTCAGGTATTTTCCTGACACCACGTGTTTCTTGACGATGTAAAAAGAGATGTATTTTCTTCAATCTAATAAAATAAAGGCTTCTGAAAGCTTTATTTTTTCTTTTTGCATGTGTATTATCCTTTTTAATACTAGGTACAATGGTGCCAAGGCCGTATCCAGAGGGGGGCCCGAGGGGCCCCGGGCCCCCCCCCCCCCCCCCGAAATCCCGAAAGTTTTCGCAATGCAGCATATATTCCTCCCTGAAACTTTCCTCAACATTAGTGTCTCAAAGTCAGCCCCCCCCCCCCCCCGAAAAAAAATTTCTGGCTACGGCCTTGAATGGTGCAAAACGAACATTTTATGAAAATTTGCTGCATAGAATTATTAATTTTAATCTCCAAATTGAAGCTCATATAATATTTGACTAAAAACTATATGACCGTTTAAGGGCCACATAAAAAAAAAAATTGCTGGGTCGCACATACAATATGTTTTCAACAAAAATTTAACTGTATGTAGTATTATTAAAATTAATTAATTTCCTTTTATTACATTTTTTTTTATAAATTTGAGTTAGATATGTATAAGTACATATTTATTTTAAATTTGTAAAGTTTCGATTCATTTATTTTGGATTTCCTAAAGATGGAAAAAATTCCAATTCATGAGAAGGATGAATTTGCTTTTATTGAATAAACAAATCGATATCGACTTCAATGGTCGAGGTTGCAATTCTTAATGCATTTTCAAGGGCATGTTTGTCTGATCTTTCTCCTATTTTTGTTTTTTGTATGTTTTATTCTTGAAAATAATTGTTCACAAACATAGGTACTGGGCTAAAAGCTGAAAACATAACAAAGCGTGATTGTAAAAATTAGGATATTTATCGCGGGGTAGGCAATCTTTATAAAAATCCAGTAAAGAAACATTCCCAAATTTTTCTTGAATTGAATGTCACTTCGCAGTTCAATGCATTCCATTTGAAGATTTAGAGGTTATTTATTTATTTCTAGAGAAAATTGGGTAGGAAATATTCTGAAATACTCTTCCTTTCCTATTTCGAAAATCTTGAAATCTACTTTCAAACTCTTGAATAAAATCGAAAATTAATGCAGCATATTTGCGTATTTTTTGCAACTCACAGATGTGCAGCCAAAGTACTGAAATGTGTGTCGCGAATGTTCGATGGCCCCTTTTTCTGCGAAAGCCTCCCTTGGCCAAAATGATCAGGTAATCAAAATACAATGCAATATCCTGCATACACAAATATTGTAATTCTTCAAAAAATTCGCCATGGAATGAATACACACATAATTCAAAACGTAAATTCTCATGGCATACTAAAATGTTTTTATTTAAATTTTTACTTCAAAATAAATGTCAACGAATCGATTATATATGAAAAGTATTGCAAGCATTTAATTTTTTAATAAAAATATGTAAACTTAAATATTTTCATAATTTACATTTGGTCCGCATTTTAAACGCCTTAAGCCCATTTTAGCTTATTTCTTTCTTCACTACATCTATATACATAGTTGTGTGTGCGGGAGAACTGACAGTTTGCAGCGTAAAATTTGTCTATTCATGCATTTGCAAAGACCTAAGAAACTTACCAAAAAACTTCCCAAATTGTTAATTAAGCTCACGTAGTAACATTAAAAATCACTGTATGAAAAAAATGCGAAGACTAAAGAATGAAAATTCTTTCTGTGGATTTTTTGGGCGCGGAGTAAAGTAAATTAGGATACATTGGATCGGATTTATCTATTTATGTTTCTGCAGGTCACAAAAATACACCAACTAGTATAGTTTTATTTTATCATATTTAAATAAACAACAGAAAGTTAGATTGTACCCCAATTTTAGGCAACACAGGCAGGGCCGGAGCTACCATTCAGCTGACTAGAGCGCAAACCTTGAGGGGGCGCAAAAATCCACCCACCTTTTTAAAGCAACTTCGTTGTTAATTGTATAATTAAAAAATATATCAAGATGTGATTCGGTATGTGCTGTTGATCACTCCCTACCCGTGGCAAAATTTTAAAACATTCAAACTCCAAAGGCTTTTTTTCCTCTATAGTTACTTAGAATTATGCCCCCTCCCACCCCCGGGGTGAAGGGGTTATTGTTCAAAATTCAAACGCCATAATAATTTATTTGGATTTCTTTATGACATTTGTAGTACAAACAGAAAATTAAGAAAATTACCGTTAGTTATACTAATATGTTGCATCTTTGACGCACAATGCCAACAAAGATATTGACGGTGATGATATCTGCAGTGAGCTTCAAGTATTGGATAGAAGACTCCCAAGATCAATGCCACCACCACAAATATACCTTTTTATTGCTCAACAAAAAATTGAGGATTCCTTACCGAACGTTTTTGTGGCCCTCATTAGAGTTCTGCTGACTCTTCCCGTGTCAGGGGCAAGTTGTGAGCGTTCCTTCTCGAAATTGAAAACTTATCAAAAATTACTTCCGTTTAAGTATGTCGTAAAACAGACTCGTGGACTCAGCAACAACTTCCATTGACTGTGATGAGGCGTCAACTTTAGACTTAAAAGAGTTAATAGAAAATTTTGCGAGGATGAAAGCCAGAAAAATTAAAATTTAATTTTGGAATCGTGTGAATTTTGAGGAAAGTTTAATTATTATAAAATACTAATTATTTGTTGAATGCTATTGTTCCTTAATTTATTTGCAAGGAAAATTGAATTTTAATTTTGGGAAAAATGTGTTAATTTTGAAGAATGTTTAATTAATATATAAAATACTAATTATTTGTTTATGACTTTTTAAATTAAAAAGATATAAGTTTGTAAGGAAGGAGCGCGCCAAGCAACTTTGCCTAGGGCGCAAAATTACCTCGCCCCGGCCCTGAACACAGGTTAACTTTCCAAAGTTTGCTTTGGTCAAAAAATGTGTTATACAATATTCTAGGGCAGAAATAGTGTGTAAGGTGTGTAGGGAGGGGGCGTAGAGCTTTAGTGTGGACAAGTTAGAATAACAGTTTAGACCAAATAAGTCTCTTAAACTGTGGGCCGCCACCCCACTTGGGGTCGGAAACCTACAGCAGGGTTCACCAAATATTTTAGGAACTTTTTGATATTGATTTACTTATTACAATAATTTTACAATTACCAAATATTGACATAATGTATCTGAAAGTAAAAATAGGACAATACAGACTAATGAAAAACTGAGAGATATCAAATGTTTCGGGGTTGAATATTTATTGTAAAGCGAAGTCCGATGAAAATTTTTGTCTAGGAGTCGCAAAAGAATTTCCAATGGTTCCTGATCTTGCCTTAAACTTTATTTTAAGCACGCACACACACATGAAAGCATACATACATATATATATATGGGTCATTCCATGTCAAATGTACCATATTTCGGAAAGTTCCCCACTCGACCCCTCCGATTTTTATGGCATGTGCATATATGTCTTAGATGGAGCCATGCAAAATTGCAGCTCCATAAGTTGTATTTTTTAGTTGGGCCACTAGCCATGGTTTTGTAATGGCACCTTTTTTTCAAGTCGCAACTAAAATGACTAAATCGTCAATTTTGTGTTCTTATTGATCATGACCTAATAGGACTAACACAGTGAAACTTGGTGATTCTGCTAAACATTTGAGGTATAACAGCCTACTAGTACAACGAAAGCTTAATGTATTTTAGATTTTTCACATTTTGCTGTCAAAGTTGCTCATTTGTGCCGATGTGGCGGATTTTGACCACTCTTTTCCAGCTCTTAACTGTCGATAGAAATATTTTCTGAACTGGATTCTTTCATCATTTGCACCCTACTGGCATGTCATAAAGGTGTGCAAGAGGCACCTTGATTGCTCAATTAACTGCTGAGTTATGCTGGTTCAAAAAAAGGGCTGGTCAGCTAAAAATTTCACTCCTCAATTTTGGCTCATTTTCAAAGAGCCACACCTCAAAAGGGATCACTAGGATTTAGTTTTTCTTTATATCATTAAAAAGAGATCACTTTCTTCTTTAAGGAAATGTCTTCTGAATTTTTGAGACACAGCAGTTTTATACAGATAATGAGGTTCAAAACGATATAACAAAATTTCGCCGATTACAGAAAATAGAGATTATTTCATTTATTTATACATGACCTAAGAGGGCTACCGGGATGAATGTTGGTGATCCTGCTTAACTTTTGAGAAAAAACAGCCTACTAGTACAACGAAAGCTTAATGTACTTTATGTTTTATTACATTTTGCTGCCAAAGTAGCTCATTTGTGCCGATGCGGGAGATTTTGACTACACTTTGCCAGCTTCTATCTTTTGATAGAAATATTTTCTGAATTTGATTCTTTCCTCATTTGCACCCTGCCAGCATGTCATAAAGGTGTGCAAGTGGCTCCTTGAATGCTCAATTAACTCCCGAGTTATGCCGGTTCAAAATTCATTCAAAAATTTCATGCCTCAATTTTGGTTTATTTAGGCATGAAGTTTTCGAATGAATTTTGAACCGGCATAACTCGGGAGTTAATTGAGCAATCAAAGTGCCACTTGCACACCTTTATGACAGGCCAGCAGGGTGCAAATAAGTAAAGGATTCAGTTCAGAAAATATTCCTATCAACAGATACGAGCTGGCAAAGTGTGATCAAAATCCACCACATCGACACAAATGAGCTAATTTGGCAGCAAAATGTGAAAAATCTTAAATACATTAAGCTTTCGTTGTACTAGTAGGCTGTTATGCCCCAAATGTTTAGCAGGATCACCAAGTTTCCGTGTTAGTCCGCTAAGGCCATGATCAATATAAGAACACAAAGTAGACGATTCAGTCAGATTGATTAATATAAGCTTTAATTAGGCCTTCATACTACCTATAAGTTACCTGAAAAAAAGCAAGCTGAAGAGTATTTAAAAGAAAAAGTAAAACAAAATATTAAAATATTAAAGTTGATTTACTTAGGAAATAGGAACGTAATTCTTACAATTTAGAACTTAAAATAGGAAAGCAATTCTAATTATTTTTTATGAAATGCACATTATTGTGATAGTTGTGCTGCAGCACCATTAACAAAGCAACCAAATAAATAAAAACATTGAAATGAATACCGCCTTATGCAGCAATCAATCATAAGTTTATTCCACAAAACTGCTGAAAGGTAATAATAAATCAGAAATGGAAACTGCCGTATTTACCAACCCGACGGTATTCATCTTAATGAAGGACGTCAAAAAATGAAAAATTGAAATGAATACTGTCGTATCGGATGTTACGTCAGTAGTTCCATGTGTTATGAGTATTTAAACTACATGGGTTTTGAAATTAAAGCTGATAAAACATTGTACTTGCAAAAATTGAGAAGCTATCCCGTTGAAATTCTATAACCAACCGAATTATTCTGCAATAAGGCGGTATTGACATGTGAGAATTGGCGGTTCCAGCCAAAACGCATAGTGACACTAGTGTTCTTTAGCCTTAATTTTTGAACATTGACTTACAACAGTATTCCCAATATAAAGAGCGCAAAAATATGAAAATTTTGATATAAAAACCAAAAAAACGTTTTTTTGCAGATATGACACTGTTCATTCTATAAGCGATATGTACATGCCATAAAAATTTCATCAAAATTGGAGAGGGTCGAGTGGGGACCCCTAGCACACTTGACAAGGAATGACCCATATATATATATATATGTATATAAAAGTTAACTATTCAAAGGGGCAGGAAACATTGAAAGTGCCGTGCGAATGAAAACTTGCAAGTCGGACCCTGGCTTTTTGCCTTCCCTGGTGACCCATAATTTTATTTTGTAGCCAGTACTTTCTGAACAACTTGAAATTCGGAAAATTTTTTCTTTTTTTATATGTATACTTTCCTCGAAAAAAAAAAAAAAATAAAATCAGGTCCAGTTTTTAACTTTTTGCGCTGGATATATTAACCACGGTCCGCCAGTGCCCGACCACCGCACCAGAAAATCAAAGTGTCTATCATAAATCTAGAGAATGTTGAAGTGCTTCGTCCTGCGGTGTCGACTATTTTCATAATAACGTGAGTAAACATTAATAATATCACTTTTACTGTGTTTTGTTTTCCCTTGCTCACTTCTTTTTGCATTGAAAAAAGAATTCCGAAACTCGTGTCTGCTTTTTGAGCTGATAACTTATACTTAACTACGTTGCTTTTTATATTTCACTTGCACCGCCGTAGATAAGGGGGGAGTTTGGAGATAACGAAGATTGTCTAGCATTTGACCAATTTTTCCTGTAAAACAATGAAATTAGCTCACTTCTCCCGAAGAAACCTCCTGAAACGGGGAAGCTTATCTAGAATTTGACCAATTTTTCCTGTAAAACAATGAATTAGCTCACTTTTCCCGAAGAAACTCCTCTAAAATGGTGAAAATTGTCTAGAATTCTATCAATTTTTCCTGTAGTAAAACAGGGAAATTAACTCACTTCTCCCGAAGAACTCCCCCCCTCCCCCCCCCAAGATCCGGGTCTAGCTGCGCCATTGTTTACTTGTAAGTATGTTTAGCTATTAATAAATAAGTTAGTTTTCAGCCTATGTTCCTTTTTCATGCTGCACGAAATTCAATTGAAATTCTTTTTCAAATAAAACCGATGTGCTGGTTAGAAAGCAAAAATTAAAAATTCAGCAGTTTTTAAAATTTTCTTTTGTTAAACTGTGAACCAAGGCCGTATCCAGAGGGGTGGCCCACGTGCCCCCCCCCCCCCGAAATCCCGAACTTTTTCGCAATGTAGCATATATTCCTCGCTGAAATTTTCCTCAACATCAGTGTGTCAAAGTCAGCCCCCCCCCCCCCCCCCGAAAAACATTCTGGCTACGGCCTACGGCCTTGGTTTTAGTAAAAAAAAAAGAGAGCGACACAAAGTGTCTTATTTTTTTTCTACTGTAAAATTAAATTTCAGTTCTAATATGAACATTGAGCTACATTCCAGGATTGTGATTTGAGAGGTTCTTTGTCTAAATGCTCCTGTTAAAAACAATAGCCCTTTAAATTATAATAATACTTACTTAAAACTTTAATAATTAAAATTGATTATTTTAGAAGTTTTTAACCGACTTCGCAAAGGAAGGAGGTTATACATTCATATTGCATGTATGTCGTTTCTTTCTTTTTTTTTGTTTGTTTGTCCACTCATAACTTACCGGATGAACCGATTTTTAATCGATCGAGGGTGGTTTCCCATAGGTCCCATACCTTGATTTGACCATATTCGATGTTTAGAAAAAAAGTTACGGGCTGAAATGTGGTCATTTTTTTGCTTTTTCATCCATAACTTTGGACTGAATGAACCGATTTTGAATATTTTTTCTTTGATCGATAGAGGGTCGTCTAACTCAAATATCGCACATCAATTTGACTACATTTGTTTTTTTAGAAAAAAACGTTATGGGTGAAAATAAGTATTTTTTCATTTTAATTGGAAAGGCTAGGCTTGATTTTTCTTTGTTGGGAAAATTGTTAATAAGCATGAAACTCATTGTTAAAAAAGAGTTTGTTGCCATTAAGATGTAATATTAAAAGCAATTATAACAAGAAATAGACTGAAGGCTTCTCTGAAGAAGATATTAAATCCAATAAGTTTGTTTGCTCTGCGACCCTTTAAAATCGATTTCGAAACGAAATTTATCATACGAACGGTTAGTTTTTAGTGTCATTCCCTCAAAGAAGGATTCCCCTTTGATATGTACGTTAAAGAGTATTTATATAAAAATGTATTTACACTAAAAAGAATAAAATAAAATATTTTTTGGAAAAAAACAAAACCGACTTCAAACTATAAATTGCGCTAAAAAGTAAAAAATAAAATTATTCTTTAAACAACTTCGATACGATTTTTAAACATAACTTTTGAAGTCGGTGCATGATTGATTCCTTTTGTAACTATGAACCAAATACAAATACAAATGGCGTAGAGTTCGCAACAGTTTCAATGTAAAATAACGCATGGAGTGATTACAATTAGACTGTCATAATTTTGCACCTTCAAAAATTAAAATTAAAAGTCGTATCGAAGTTGTTTAAAGAATAATTTTATTTTTTATTTTTTAGCGCAATTTATAGTTTGAAGTCGGTTCTGTTTTTTTTCAAAAATTGTTTTATTAACATATTTTTATATGAGTGCAATAATTTACTTTAGAATTAAAATAACAAAACGAGATAGAGGAGAGAAAAAAAAGGTGCTATTTTGCGAAAAACATGGTACTTTTTAAACTTACAAAGACTTTATTATTATAATTACGATTTTAAGTGTTCCAAACAATTCAATATATACATGCTGAAAACTTAGTATTTTTAGCTTATTTTTATGTTCCTGCGATGTCACGTGTCGTGTGTATATATAAGTGTTTTGTTGCAATCAAGCAATCTTCCAGCATTTGCTTTTAGTTTACGATAAATTTTTATAATTTTATCAATAGTTCACAATATAAGACATATTGTGCAAATATTTAATGCTGTTTTCAGGTATAAATATGGTTTTTTTTAATTACATTCATTGGCATGTGGTATGTGTATAATGATACTTAGACCTAGCTTTTACATGCTGTGGATATTATGTTTGCAAAAGATACTTAGAATATATATATTAAGTCCCGCACAAGTTATTTTTAATTGTGTGTTTTGATGTGAACTAACTGTGATAAACGAAGAAGCTTTGCGTCCCCCCCCCCCCCCCAATTTCAACGGAAAATATATCAGAATCCACTAGCTTTTTCTTTTTTCGACTTGATCAATTCAATCTGCGCCATTTTGTGTCAATCAACATCACACATACAATACTGGGGCAGTTAAACAAAGAAAGCAACAATGGGTGAAAAGCCCTACTCAAAATTAAGTCGCCAACCCGCCAATCTCTCCTGTTTGACCACCCCATGTTGGTCAAAGGGACGAAGGCTTGGATTGGGCTTCCACGAGTTGCATTACCTCAACGGAAGCTCCCGTGCGTTAATTCTCCCCAGGGAGACTCCCCATGGAGAATTTCGTGGCAAAAAGGATGTCAGGGAAAGGTGTGAAATTCTGCGCCATCTATTGGCTAAAATTGAAGTTGCAGTTGAGCAAATTAGGGTAGGCTGTGTGCTCTACGTGCTGTATCAGCCTTTGATATTATGAATTTAAAATTTGGCCGTTGTAACGTGTGAGGTGACAAAATTAGATTAACATCTGTATTATCTCTCCAAACTATTTGCCCCAGGGTTATAATGTTAACCCCTTAACGTTCGGTTAACTTTCAAGGAAACGGTGATAAAAGCGCCTATTTTTTATCCCTGAAACTTATATAAAAATATGTGTATGAACAATGTATACAGTGAAACCCCGATTTTACGTTTCTCAAGAGACTGGGCAAAAAAACGTAAAATACGGGAAAAACGTAAAATACGGGAAATACATAGAATGCAAAAATCAAATAGAAAAAAAAAACTAAAAGTAGTAAAGATGACTCTTTCAAAAGGTATAATATCTATATTTTACGAAAAGATCATTATTATACATACTATTTTAAGATAATTTTAACACATTTAGATGCGATTCCTGTCATTTAGGCTGAAAATAATCCGTAATAGTGGATTGTTTTTTAGTCATTGAGTTCAAAGTGAATCCAGCATCTTCTAGGATTGAAATACGTTGCAAGTTTTTTTCCTGGTCTTTATAAGAAAGAAAATAGTCTTTCACTATTTGTAAGCTCTTCATTGCAATAGTGAGAGAAGGGACGGCCTGTGCTTCCGGTTCTTTTTGTTGATCTTCATCGGCTGACGAAAAGGTAAGACGGGAAAATATTGCTTATTTTAGAAGATTTTTTTTTTCACTTTCCAGGGAAAACGTAAAATGCGGGAAATTTCACATATAACAAACTTACAATCCAGGTTAAATTAACATTATTAGTATACGGAAAAACTGGGACCAGATGAAAAAAACGTAAAATGCGGGAAAAACGTAGATTCGGGGTACGTAAAATCGGGGTTTCACTGTATATTTATTTTTAATTTTTGATTTGTTTTTATTTTGAAATTTTAAACACTCCAGCCCGGAAATATCACGGGAGCGAGAAATAGAGAGCGAAACCTCACCCCGTCATTTCCACGGGAGCGAGAGGGAAGGGATTAAATTCAGTTTCTGGTATTTTATTTTGTCTAAAAAGGGAATGAATAGGCATATTTATCTGCATTTACTTTAGTTGGACCAATGAACCAGAACTGCTTTTTAATTGGCAAGCAAAGGCCATGTGTGATTCCAATCCGAAATGTCCGAGAATTAAAAAAAAACTGTTCTGAAAATGAAAAAGAATGAATGAGAGAAGAGAAAATTCATTTAGGCGCAGAGTATGAAAGATTTTTTGAATTATATAGTTTTCGTATATGTTACATTACTAACGGTGTATGACGATAATTCTTCCTTGCTTATGGTTTTGCGCCGACTTTAAACTATTACATTTGAAAGCAGCACTGATGTTTTTCAGAGAATGAATTTCGTTGATCCTTTTTAGCATTACTTTTCAATTATATGTGCAATGAGTGGTATTTTGACTGTCCCCCTCAATTTTGATTTAAAGTTTTGTGTGTGTGTGTATTCCCCCCCGCCCAAAATATGTTAGTTCTTGCAATTTAAATTTAAGAGTGAAAAAAGTAATGGTTATCGAACCCCGATTAATATTAATTCCGTTAAACTTTTATGTACTATTTTTTGTGACTTAGTTTCATTGTATAAATGAACTGCGTGACGTTCTAATATTTAAATATTTTACATTGATTAATTTTATTAACATGAATACCTGTCGCTACAGCATAGAGCATATGCGCCTTTAAATATATACAGCCGTAGTTCGAAAATAATTTTATTATTCTTGATTTTTTATTATTCTTCTCTACTATTCTTTATTCCGAAAACTTTTTCATATTCGCGAAACACACCTTCAGATGTTCTGCTCAAAATATTACATCTTTTGATTACCATAATAAGCCATGTCATGAATTTGACCTATGTTTTAAAATTCCGTTATGGGTGATTTTCAAATTTGTTGACGGATTGGGTTTGACACAATCTGAAAAGTTTTGTTGCATCAAATAGAAAAACTTGCCTACGTATGAATTCCTTATAATTTACTGCATTCTGGGTAAGTAGTTTTTTTCGAGTTAATTTATTTATATTTTAGATATTTCAAAAAGTGTCTTGACAAGTGATTGTTTTTCTCATGAGTGTTACCGTTATTAAACATTCTGTAAAATAATCCTTATTAATAATTTATCTAAAAAATCTTGTTTAGGTAATCTTAAATACTTTGTAAGAAGTGAAAATAGTATTAAAATTGACATATTTAAAATCTTTAAACTATTTTAATTGCACTTTATCTCAGGAGTGTCACTTTGTTTCTTAAATGAAGCACATAACATTCAATAAAAATGTATTCTATTAAAAATTAACTGCTTTCACTGCAGGTATAAGAAGTAACTGGATAGCCTTAATTAGCAAACCATTTTTTAATTATTAACTAACAAATATATTAATACAATTCTAACTTTTAGCTACAGTAACACTCATGAGATATGGTAACACTCATGGGACAAACAAGCAATCCTCTTGCAATATTGCACCAAAAATAATAATAGTAATAAAAATAACAATAATTATAAAAAGAGAGACCAAAATTAAAATTATTTTACCCCATTAATTGATATGTTACATTAAAAATGTAATAAAACATCGCTACTCTCATGATTCTGATCCAGAAATAGATGTTTTTAAACAGAAATAATAAAAAATTAATTTCAATTTTAAAGTAAGCAGTAAAAATATCGAAATAAATAGTTCTAATTCTGCAAACCATATCTTTAATTTAAGTAAAGGGAAGATAATAGTTTGCAACACATCACTTTCTTATTTATAGAAAGTAACAATTGGCATACCCGAACAAGTGCTTATTTTTTTACTCATTTATTTATTTTTTTTTTGTTGGGGGGGGGGGGGGGGGTCCAAGTATGGGAGTTTTTCTTTATTTACCTCTTCAGAATAAAACATATGTTAAACAAAACACACAAAAATCATATCTGCCAACGTAAAAAGTTTGTGTCAGGGTGTCTCTTTTAAAATATATATAGAGAGAAATAAAATATAATCTTGAATAAAAAACTGATATCAGCTTGAGTTAAAGCTCAAAAAATATCTATATCTGTAGATTTATTTATTACTTGGTTGTTTTCAATCATGATTGTAACTTCCTTCTATTAACAAGTAACACTCATGAGGGGGTAACACTCATGTGATTTATTAAGAAATCCTTCACTAAAAGAAATTCTGACTGTGTTTCTGAAAATTTAATTGTCCCGATTGATTCTTCTACAAGAAATACACTATTGCTGAATTGCTTATTTTTATGCTATAAAAAATATTGGGAAATAAATGGGTAACACTCCTGAGAAGTAATAAAAATACTCATCATGTTGAATTGTTTGTTCCACTATAAAACAGTAAAGGAATAAAACTAAACTATTCTAGATGGTACGAGGAAACATACGAGGCTTCCCTACCACAGAAACTAATTACAATATTTAAATATTTTGAACGGTGAATGATAGGAACTTTCTCGAGGTAACACTCATGAGCTGCATGTCCGGACAAAAACTTTCTTTAAATTTTAAAATATTAGATAAACATTTCAGTAAAATCACTTGCATTTTTGTTAGGTAAACACATATTACTTCCTGTTTTAAATCATATTGAATAAAAAAAATACTTGGAATGATAAAAAAAATACTCTGGTTCTGTGAAGTTTTTGCTCCGGACACGCAATTTTCCATTTCTTTCCAACTAAAAGTAATAGAAAATCCTACTATTTCACAACTTGGAAAGAATGTAATGAATGCATTGAATTAACTATGAAATGATGCTTCTCTACTGGATTTTATAATGGCAGAATAATAGTTTTATCGACATGAAATTCAGATTTATACTGCGGACATCAAACCGTCAATCTTTTTGAAAACCACCCTTATATTTATTCCCGTTTTTTTTTTTTTTTTGCTTATATGACACATCGGTTTAATTTGGTTCGATAATCTCAGAAACAATGCACTTCAAGTACTTAGATTTGCGTATATAAATCAGTAATTGCATCAATTACATCCTTCATATAAATGTAGATATTTCATGTGAATAAAATAAAAATTTTTGGACGAATCCAAGCACTGAATCAAAGCTTTGCATTGTTACAGTCCGAGGCGAGTCACATGATCACGTGGTCTGTGGAAGGAACATCATTCAGTTGACCCCACTTTCTGCGGGCGAAAAAGACAGCTCTGCGGAAGAAAAACCTATCTATCCATCAAAAGATTTATGGCTGAACGCCGCTATCTTGCTGAAGTGGTATTCAAAACTTAATGTAAAAAATAGGATTATAAGCAGATCAAAATATAAAAGTCTCAAATTGCATTAGTTTTTTTTTTTATACCCCGTCAAAACCAGGTCATTACTTTTCTCTTTGTGTGCATTTCAATATCCCGCGTAATGTTACGGTCCCAAAGCTTTTTTTTTTTTTTTTTGAGGTTATTTGAAAGAGACAGTTTGGAAACATCACCCGCATACTTTAGAAGAGCTGAAGGATCGAATTATCGAGGAAATATCCACCATACCCCTTGAAATGTGCAGAAAAGTTTCTCAAAACTTCAGAAATGTACTGCATCAGTGTATTTGTGCTGAGCGCTGAAGGTGGTATTCAAAACTTATTGTAAAAAAATGGTATTAAATACAGCTCAAAATATAAAAAGTTTTATCTCAAACTGTATTTGTTCTTTTATATATATATATATAACCCTTCAAAACCGGGTCATTACTTTTGCCTCACCCTGAACATTTGGTTTTGGTGTAATGAATACAGAATGAGTAAACCGCAGTACAATCACTAGGTGGCAGCACTACCAAGCACAGAGAACCACGTTATTTCTATTTTCCAGTAGATAGCAGCACTATAAAATTTAGGGCAACTATTTTTAGTTTTTCCTATAGATAGCAGCACTGCAAAAATTGTCCGTAACTCCTTAGCCGTATGTCACACTTTGAGGGGGGAGGGGGTTCAAGAAAGTGTGACGGTTGTGACAAGGGGAGGGGAGGGGGTGACAAGAAGTATGACATCGGACATTTTGATTTCTATAACAAACATTTAAAATCAGCGTATTAAACCTATTTTATGTTAATCTAATATAGCGTGACATGCGACAAAGGGGGGTATGTTGAAGTGTGACACGTGGTGACAAAGGGGGGAGGGGTTCGAATATATTGAAAACAGTGTGACATCATTTATGAACGGTCCCTTAGGGATAATTCATAAATGATGTCACGCTTCGAGGAGGGAGGGGGTTCGTGAAATTGTCACAAATTGTGCCAAGGGAAGGGGAGAGGAGGAGATAACAAGAAGTGTGACATCATGCTTATGCAACATAGCGGGGCGTGTGACAAAGGGGGGAGGGGGTCAAATATATATGGAAAAGGGTGAAGTTATTTATGGACGTTTAAAGAATTTTTTTTTTTTTTTTTCACTTTTTAGCACAATTTATAATTTGAACTCGGTTCTATTTTTTTTCCCAAAAATTATTTTATTTTATTCTTTTTAGTGCAAATACATTTTTCATATAAATATTCTATTAAAAAAATCCATATCAAACGGCAAACCTTCTCTGAACGAATGGCACTAAAAACTAATCATTTGTTTCATAAATTCCGTTTTGAAGTCAATTTTGCCAAACAAACTGATTGGATTGAATTTTTGCCTCAGAGAAGCCATCAGTCAAACTCTTGCTATAAGTGCTTAATATATATCAGCTTAATGGCAACAAACGTATCGTACTGCAAAATTTAATCGTAACTGGTCTACATTAAGTGAAATATATAAATGGATGTGGTCGTTCTTGTTCTCGTTTTATTATCTTTATAGCACACTTGATTTCTTCCGAACTGATTAAAAATCTCTTTTAAGAAATGCATATTAGTGATGTTTGGTCTTAGTTCAGCTAACATTTTACTTATACCTTTCACTTTTTCTCTCCACAAGCGGATATCCTCGCTTCGTCGCTAAGATTGGATGAGTTTATGCGTGTATGATAAAGACTTTCCATCACTGCCTGTCGTAGATGCAAGGAAGGAGGCTCCCCCCCGGAGGGGGGGGGGGGGGCAAACATTCCTAAAAATTGTAAAAGTGAAAAACTAAATTAATCTTCATAATTTCCCCACCCTTTTTACAAATTTTCCGAGCGATAGAGAGAGAGTCATAAAGAAATTGCTATATCTTTCCCTCTCCAGCAAAATCCTGCATGACCGTTTGTTTACATTATCTAATTCTTAATCTGTTGAAGAAAATCAGATTTTTTAAGCCTTGACCCCTGAGGTTACTTTCACAAATGCAAGAAACAAATTTCCTCCCAACTTTAGGTTGCGTGACAACTCTCCGAATTGTTTGGAAAACAGAGTTCAAACGGATGAATGATAAGTCTAAATATTTTCAGTCCTTTTTGACAAGTTTACGACTATCTATCTACCCACACTGTTGCACATGTGGATAATGTTTGAACCATTTATGAAGAATTTTTATCGGGAAAAGGTTGGGGGATGAGTGTGAAAGACATACTGTTTGCACATCGTTGACAACTTTGACTCAGGCTTCGTCAACAGAAACTGAGGCTTTCTCAACACCCCAAAAAAGGAAACTTCAGTGGTGACTGAAATACAGCAGATGAATTCGTTTTATCTAGTGGCTAACGTTTACTCTAAGATGCATCTCCAAACATCTCTTGAGAGGCCAATAATCTGACCTTATGACCCCGTACTTTTGATATGACGTAGTATAAGAGTAAAAAAGCTCATTTTGTATTATTTTTTCAATGTTTGATGTTGTTAAATTCCACGGTATCTGACGCAACATTTTTTAGCAAAAGGTTAACTTTAAATAATTATAATAAGTAAAGTATTAAATATAAAATAGTTTATTTTACTGGTTTGTACAGATACATTAATACGGCCTTATTTGAAACCCTGTTATTCTACTCGAGATGAGAAAAAACATAAAAGCGTTACAGTAACTGACGCAACATGAAATAGACATAAGTGCTGAAAACGGAGGAAAATATTCAATAATCTGTGAATTATGAACTTGTGACAGAAATTTTTTTATTTAAATAAAAAAGTACTGCATGCTTAAAAAGGTGTACACTTATGTTATTCTCTGGTATTAGGCTAGTTATTTCTGCATACAAAAAATAGTAGTAACGACGCAATACAAAAGAAAAACAGGTATCCTAATATTCATCTAGTGACAGCCAAATTGTTTATTGTGAGGAAGTTTCTCTCACAAGGGTGTAATAAGAGTGCTTGTAAATAACTTCTGTATCCCAAAAAACATAAGAAAGTAATACAGTAAAACCTGTAAAGTTGACCACCTGTCTAAGTTGACCACTTTTGTCAGGAACGGAATGAGCCCTTCACCCTCTACAAGTTGACCACCTGTCTAAGTTGACCACTAAAGTGCGGCAGCGCAAGTGGTCAACTTACACAGGTTTCACTGTACTTGTTAAAATTTTTCATTTTAAGGTTTCCCGAAGATGTTCACTTTTGCATGGAATTCACCTGTTTGATTTCCACGAAGGCACATTATTTTTTTTTTCTCAGCAGCATAGAAGATGTGGTAGTTTTGTGCGTCTAAACCATGGTACTAACTGGCATTCGTCGTTTTCCCGTGTATATAGCTCGAAACGCATGATCCCGAGAGCAATGATCAAACGAAGTTCTACTGAACTATTTAATTTCAAACATTAATTATGAAGTAATTAATCATTAATTTGAATTACATTATTAGCTTTTGGAATTTCATTTATTTACTGTACTTTTGGGATAATCTTCCTTCCTAAAATAATTATTCCCTTTAATTCCGAGTTGCTCTTTGTCCCATCCTTTTTCTATTCGTTTTGGCTATCGATTCGGCAGCATTTGCTTGAATTTCGATTGGTGGCTCGAATTTTCGATATTTGCAAACACCAAAATATTTTTTCTTAATCTTCCTTCAAAATTACTAAAAAAGGAAAGAAAAGGAAACTAAATCGAAGGGAAAAAAACCACAGTAATATACATCAACTTCAAAAAGTGGTTTTTATGTATTTATATGCACTAGCGCCAAAACAAACAGAAATATAAGGGGCGGATACAAGGGTAGGGTCACAGGGTCATAACTCCGCTGATACCATCGACAACATTTTGTAATGTAGAAGAAATTCTACGAAATTAATTAATAAAATTTGAAAGTACAGTGGAGCATCGTTTATACGACCATCACGTTTATACGACGTTTTAGTATGGTCCCAATTTCGGGATCTAGTCAGAAGGGTAAATCTATTATACGACATTACGAAAAATATACAATGCATAAAACACCTCCGCCTAAAAATCAGGGGACTGAAGCAGAGAGTGGAACAGGAGCGTGGAGTGGAGCAAGCCAGATTTCACTTGAAACAGGAAGAGGAACCTAGCAAAATTTGTTCTGCTCCACTGCTGATTTATTTTTAACTTTAAAAATATTTTTTTTCATAAGAACAAACATGCTAAGAAATAAAAATAATGTATCAAAATTATTTGCAGTACAGAGAGGGGCCGAAGCTTTAGAAGCTGGTATGAACCAGGCCCATCAATTGGGCGACAGGATACGGGGTCCCCCGACTTTTAAAAATGCATTGAATTTATGCATTTTTTTATTTATTTTGTAGTTCTTGACCTATAATATGCATTGAAAATGTACCCTTTGATCACCCCCTGCAAAATTTTGATATGATGGACCTGGAACGGATCAACTAAAAAAATTGGCTGCTCCAAACCCCTGATAAAACTTTTTTCGGATGTGCCACTGACAGTTATTTTCCCTTTTTCTACTTCTCACACAAAATTTTATAACATTGTATAAGATTTCTTCGTACCACTCCAAAAAACTTATTTTTACGGTTTTTTTTTAATTGTAAAAATAAGTCACGGGAGTCTGTTACGCGGTTTTCGACCACAATTACTGCATAAATTATCGTCAAACTTTGCACACAAGCTTGTCTTCGATGACAATACAATATTACATTCATTTTATAATTTACTATAACGTTAATTAGGGAAAGAAAATGTTGGCTCTGAGGAAATTATCAGAATTATATATTGTTTAAATCCTCATTAAAATTAAAACGAAATATAATAGTAATTGTAAATGAAACTGTGGAATTCAATTAACAATTTGGAATTTATTACTTGAATAAGTCAAGAATAAATAGAGCCATTTCGAAACATATAAAACGAAATGGAATAATGCAAATTGGAGATGCAAAGTAACATTGGGAAAAAAACAACCTACGTGAAAGCAAGTGCTCGTTTTAAGTTTTAAGATCGAAAACTTACTGCCCCCCCCCCTGAACCTGTTTTTTAATTTAGAATGTGCCCGAGAGGTTAAAGGGACTCCCTGGAATGTGTAAATTATAGATGGGTGAGTGTATTCGTACGCTAAACCAGTGACGTTTGCACCTCATTCACACGTTTGGCAGAGATTTTCTTCTCCCATTTTTATCTGTTTGAGCTATTTTCTTTAACGAGAAACGTTTAAGCGTTCTTAATGAGACCGGGTGGGGTAATTTTGACCAAAAATTCGATTTTTACATTTTGATATAAAAAAGTTCCACCGATATATCACGTTGTATCTTCCTTAGCGCCACCAACACTACTCGACATTAAATTACTATATCTTCCTTAAACCTTTACTTTTTACTGTTTGGCAACAGTAATGTTAACTGCAACTGTTTGTATTTGGCTCGGTCTTTTTAAACACGCAGTAATTTCATTTGGAATCGTGGGACTATTTGTGACCGTCGAAAGTTTTGACCTTCTCTATTTTCCTCTTCCTGCTTCTGTGTCGATACAATGTATTCCCAATTAACCGGGCTCCAATTAACCTGATCTCTGCCTCAACCGCTCCTAATTAGAGTACAAATAGCTATAACTATTTGTAATTAACTATTTATAAAACTTCCAAATTTTTGTATTATGTATTTTAATTGCGTCAGCTTTTCCAGATATAGTTTGCGAATGGGCCGCGGCAGCCTAGTGGGTAGGATGTCGGAATTCCAACCGGAAGCTCGGGTGTTCGATACCCGACCCGCTGAAGACCCACCAAATGGTGTTTCTGGGATTCCTAAGCATGCTGCTCAGTATTGTAGGACCTGAAACAGAGAAAATGACTAGCCGGTGATATGATGAAGTAACTCCATCAGACACCCTCCTCCAATCACAAACCAGATTAATGCAATAGCTATTTCACAGTGTAAGATCAATAACCTCCTTCCTATTTGCCGTAACGTGGTTCATTGCCTTTGTTTAAAATTTAAAATATATAACACAAAATATCTTCAAGCAATTTTTCACCGCGTTTGTTGCAGTCAGAGCTGCTCCAAACCACATTGTGCGCATTCGCGTCACATCCAATGATAAACTTTTTATTATCCCTCTTACAGCGTTCAATAAGAGCTTTTTCATTTTTCCTGAAAGAGGATCTTTCTTCACATAAGGGATCACTCATAAATGATGTCACGCTTCGAGGGGGGAGGGGGTTGTGAAATTGTGACAAAGTGTGACAAGGGGAGGTGGTAACAACTAACAAGAAGTGTGACATTGTGCATTACGCAACATAGCGTGACATGAGACAACGGGGGAGGGGGGTCAAATATATGGGGAAAAGCGTGACATCATTTGTGAACGGCCCCTAAAGAAGATGAGAAGACATAAATATAAGTTCATCTTTTTGTCCCGTAATCTCATGAGTGACCTTGACAGCGACTGTACTATTCATTGGTATTATACATAAAAATTATTTTTTTTTGTTTTCAAGTCGTCTTCAAACTTTTGATTATGAATCAAACAGCAATTTTTGCTGTGTAACAGATTAAAACAAAATGGGTCTCAAAAGAATGTGCTAGTAACATTTACATCTACACATTCTGTTGTTGATCCTTTTTGTGATTTGACACATAAATCTCATCCAATATAGTGGATTATTGTGCTGTTTCTTATTATTATTCCAATGTTAACCACTGTTTTACAACATAATAATCAGGCAGTTTTGGCATTATATGTGTTGTTTTATCGTAAAATTGTCTTGTTGTTTAAAACAATGTGAGTTTACTTGGCTTGTTATAAGCATGTTTTGCTCTTTGAAGATACAAAATCATCCCATCATAGCATTTCGAGAAGGGTCAAGAATACCTTCATCTAGCAGTGAAAGGATGATTAGTGTTCCTGATACGCGTTTTTCAAAGGGGCGGGGCCCTGCCCCTTTTTCAAAAAGCGCTGATGCGCCCTGCCCTGTTTTGGACAAAAAAATGCGCCCTGTCTTTTTTTTTTTTTTTTTAGAGTTTGAAAAAAAAAAATTGGATTGGACGAAGATTTTAAGGCACGACCGATGCATCGGGGCCGATTGTTCAGAAAATTAGCCATCGGGATCGGCAGCCGATGTTAACTTCAAAAAAAAAAAAAAAAAACGTCGGTCCATCGGGCCTTAAAAAACATCTAAATGCCCTCATCCTTATACGTAAGATCGTTCAATTGCACGTTATTAATCTTAAGTTCATCTACTAGATACTTTTCTTTACAATATTTTAAACGTTCATTTTCAGTTATCGCGCTATTTTAAAGCAACGCATTTTTAAAATGGCACGGGACAATTTAAGCGCTCAAGAATCGTTAATTTTACAAGTTCAAAGAAACCATAGGCGTAACCAGGGGGGGGGGTTGGGGGTTCAAACCCCCACCCCATTGGGTATGTACTTATTTAGGCACACAGAAAAATTTCTGGCTACGGCCTTGCAAAGCACAATTTTTTCCCCCTAAGAAAATTAAACACATATGCATATGATTTTTTTTCCTTTTTCTCCGAAAGGTTGCGATCATGGCCAAAGTATGCAGCTCATAATAAAGAAGACTTTTCAGCTGGTTAAAAGGTTATAATCAACCCCCTTATCACCTTGGGGGGGGGGGGGGTTAACAGCGAAAGGTGGCTTCAATCACCGTACCACACACAGACAGAGATCCTTTCAATCACTCCACGTGCAGACAAAATAAAGTGCAGACAAAATGCATGATAATAACGATTTTGAGTTCCATAAATAGATTAAAATTTGTAGTACTAAAGTTCTAAAGGGTAACATACTAGTGAACGTTTTCCCGTGCAGGTGCGATAGGCAGGATTTTAAGGCCATTTGACTTTGACGTAACAACTGAAGTATTACGACCAGTTCGTTTCTGAAGGGCCTGAAAATTTCTCTGCATCGCCCAGTGCCCGATTACTGAAAGGGCTTGTAGGGCATGTACACATTAGGGCCTTGGAAAGAGGCCCCCTGCTGAGGTTTCTGTTATTTATAATAAAACACTACGGTCAAAACAGATGTTCGACCACGGGGGGGGGGGGGGGGGTACTTTTTGTGAGCCACAGCTACATGCTACATTAGGTAAGTACTGCATTTTTTAAGTACTATTTCATGGTAGATCATCACATATTTCGCCAGATGTAAATGTACATAAAATGTAAATGTTCATAATTTACTTTTCTAATATTGTCACCTTTTTTTGACGGGATAAGCGCAAAAAAGCAACCCCATGCGCATGCTTATGCATGCGCATGGGGTTGGCAGGAGTACCGTGGTACCCCCATTATACATTTGCTCATCTAAACGAACGCTAATGCGAAACTGGCAAACCTTTTTGCGGTTTAGAACGTGAATTCTATACCTCAAATGCATTAGAAATAGTAATTATTTTGTTTTAACTTTTATGGATGTGCACCTGAGATCAAGGCCCCCCCCCCCCCCCACCGTCAAAATTTGTAAAGGCTCGAGGGAACAGATGGTGCTCTATTTTCTACTTTCCATACACAACTTTTTTCCCCAGATTCTTTTGACCATTTGCAATATTTTGTCTCGATTATCTGGGTTTTTAAATGATACAATAATGTCCTAAAACCATCGTTATACATTCGTAATTTACCTAATCCAATATTTGTCATTAGCATATTCCATAAATTAAACTATTTGGAAATCTTTTATTGAATATTGTGATTTTGTAAGAGTAAGTGCAGTGGCGTAACTATACTATCTGAGGCCCATGGCAAATTTATTGGATGAGGCCCCAGAAAAAATCATCACGCTGTAATTTAATTTTAATACATCACTGAAGTAGTTACCTAACAATATCACTAATATTGTGTGCATTTTAGTTAAATGTCTAATGAATTTAATTTTCAAACGCATGGGTATTACTCATTTATAATTAAATAACACTTTAATATTAACAAGATATTTATTAATAAAAGTCTTTTCTCTGAGCTTTATGTTCAACAAAAGTATCAATAGCTTCATCAAAGTTTATAGATCGGGTCATAGAAGTTTCAACAGACGGAATACCCAATTTACTTAGCCTGCCATGTCCCATAGAATTCCTTAAATAGGTTATTATCAGTTTTAGTTTCGAAAATGATCTTTCAGCGATAGCTGTAGTCACAGGAACTGTAACAAATAACATCAATGTTCACACTGGGGGAAAATACAAGGTGGGATTTCCCACCTTGACCAAAATTTTAAGTGGGATTTTTAAAATTTAAGTGGGAACTTTTCTTTCTGTTTTTGTCTTTAAAAATATTACTAAATTGTCCGATCATGATCCAATACAAACTATGTAATAAAAGATGATTATCTAAGCTATGCTCAGCAAAGAAATAATAAATATCAACAAGGTTCACACAAAACGGATCCTTCACAAAATTCACGATAGCAAAAATGGGTGCTTTATAAAATGTTAAGCTTGAAAAAGATCCTCTGATATTTTAGTTACTTAACCAAAATTCTTTGATGTGTGAGTTTTTACACAAAAATTCTAAAAATTAGTTTAATATTTCCTCTATTTTTTCTGATCATATGTCACTTTATCTATAGATGTTTTACAATTAAAACTGTTAGACACCAGCATTCTCTTGTAACCTTGGGACCAAGAAAGATTCCCTTTCTCCACTCCCCCCCCTTTTTTTTTGATTTTGTCCTCTCTGAATAGGATAAATGAAGATAAATCTGCATTCACAAAGGGCTTAAATTGTTCAATAATCCCAAGGAATGAAGAAGTTGTCAATCTTTGTCCCATGTTATATATGATAAATAGGGTTCCTAGATTCTTCTTTTTATTAATGAGGATAAGATGGCAGTTGAAAATTAACATACTCCATTTAGTTTGTATTGAATTATCAGTTTAGAATAGTAGTTTTGTTTCGCGATGTTTTGAACGCGTGTCCGTTAGTTGCGGGAAATCGCGCAAACGAACTTTTTTTGAGTGGGATTTCAAAAAATACTGCGGGAATCGCGCGATCGCGCGAACCCTGAACATTAATGCAGTACATACTTCAGGAAAGCTGCATGACATAAAATGATTCTTTTATTAGTAAATCAGCAAGTTCTCTAATACACGAAGACTTTTTTATTTTATCTCTGAAGGTGGACCGAAAACTGAGAATTTCCCTGGCAAATGATTCAAATGAACCAATGGATGCATTCTAAAACTGATCATTTTCTTATGAATGCGTTTAATTCTTAATAGTTTATTTCAATTTGTGTATGGTATTTAGTTGTGTTTAACTTTAATTAATTTAAATACTTTTATAAAATTTATAATTTTTAGTAAATTTTGTTAAAAATGTTAGGTTACATCTGCGCTCGCTGCCTCTCAGGCCGGGCACCCCATCGGGCTGAGGGCCCTTGGCATTTTGCCAGCTCTGCCACCCTATAGTTACGCCCCTAAGTGTACTTTTAACTGTTTTCACTTGAATGTTTGATCATTTTTTCCACATAGTTATTAACATTCCTGGCTAGCCAATAATATTTTCTGATTGCATTCCTGTAGTATATTCTACTTTCTCTGTAACATGAGATTTGATGTATCGTGTATGAGTTTTAAGACTAGTAATAGGAATGAGCAGAATGACATGCAATCAACCATGATAGTTACACTTAGCGCATGGAACTATTTAAATGTTAAGTAGGTTAAGTATAATTCAGCTACAGTAATTGAGTAATGAGGTAGTATATTTCTTAATAAAAATTGATTACATCACAAAAGATTAAATGATTAAATAATAAAATAATTTTTATAAAAAAATAGAACCGACTTCAAACTATAAATTGCGCTAAAAAGTGAAAAATAAATTAATTTTTTAAACAACATCGATGTGACTTTTAAACATACTTTTAGGAGTCGGTGCAAAATTAGGATAGGGATAATTCATAAATGATGTCACGATTCGATGGGGGGAGGGGGTCGTGAAATTGTAACAAAGTGTGACAAGAGGAGGGGAGGGGATAACAAGAAGTGTGACATCGTGCATTATGCAACATAGCGTGAAGAGTGACAAAGGGGGAGGGGGGGGGCGCTGAAGTGTGACATATTGGGACAAAGGGGGGGGGGGAGGGGGCAAGTATATATGAAAAAAGCGTGGCGTCATTTATGAACGGCCCCGATAGATAAAATCTTTTGTAATCATGAATCAATTACAAATATATATATATATATATATATATATTCCCAGAATTAGCAACAGTTCCAATATGAAGTAGCAAATGGTGTAATGGTAATTAGACTCATAATTTTGGACCGACTTCTAAAACTATGTTTAAAAGTCACATCGATGTTGTTTAAAAAAATAATTTATTTTTCACTTTTTAGCGCAATTTATAATTTGAGGTCGGTTCTATTTTTATATAAAAATTATTTTATTTTATTTCATTTAGTGTAAATACATTTTTTATATAAATACTCTATTTTTAAAAAAAAATCCATATCAAAGAGCGAACCTTCTTTAAATAAATGGCTCTAAAATCTAATCATTTTTATGAAAAATTCCATTTTGAAGTCGGTTTTAGCAGACAAACTGATTGGATTTAATTTTTGCCGCAGAGAAGCTTTCAGTCAAACTCTTGCGCTAATTGTTTTTAATATTATAGCACAATGGCAAAATTTTTTTTGAACAATGACTTTTACATTTATTAATAGTTTCCCAACAAAGAAAAATCAAGCAAAGCCTTTCCAATTAAAATAAAAAATACTTATTTTTCACCCGCAGCGTTTTTTCTAAAAAACAAATATAGTCAGATTGATGTACGATATTTGAGTTACATGTCATTAAAGAAAATCTTTGTCAATTAAAGAAAAAATCGTCGAAATCGGTTCATTTAGTCAAAAGTTATGGTTGAAAAAACAAAAAACATACTACATTTCTGCCCATTACTTTTGTTTTATGAATCGAATATGGTCAAACGAAAAAACTGGACCTATGGGAAACCACCCTCTATCAATTAAAAAAGAAAAACATGAAAATCGGTTCATCCGATGCGAAGTTATGAAAAAAAAAAAACGACATACAACGACATACATACAGTATGAATGTATAACCTCCTTCATTTGTGAAGTCGGTTAATTAAGCTTCTGGTTTTATGGAAAACGCACAAAACGAGGCATTTGAAAAACGTATAAAATCTTTTGGGAAAAAATTCACAATTTGATTGATAGCAACTTATTAAGCACTTAAAGGACCTCAAATGAGCAAATTTTCAGATTAAAAAAATTGCGTGTTTGAGCAATCACTTTAAAAATTGTAATTTTTGAGTTTTTCTCTAATTTTGAACTTTAATATTTAAGTTGGTATACATCTCAGGCTTACAATAAAATTTGGTTTAATACTTCCATGAGAGCACTTTAGACTGTCTTCTCCATTTTGTTGAAAAAAACAAAAAATAATAAAAATTTCATACGAAAAAAAATCATAAAACGGTAAAAATACATTTTTTCCACCTCAGAAACATTTTTTTTTCGTAGCAATAAAGTCAACTAGATTTTCAAAAATTTTGTCTAAATAAAATACATTTCCTTAGTTATTTATAGAAAAAAAGAATTATTCGAATCAGTTTAATACTTTTGAAAGAGTAAACAATTAAGAGAGAGTGGTTTGTGTATTTTTTATAAACAGCCAATTTTGAGCTGAATTTTAAGTCTGTAACTGAAGAATAAAAATTTTCTTGCAAAATAATTTTGGGATATTTTATATGTCCCTTAGATGTAACTAAGGGACCAAGCATGCTTGGAAGTTAAACACTGGGGGTTCCGCGTCAAGCCGACCACTTGACCGGAACTTCTGCTTCTGCACCCCAGAGCCCTCGGTCTAGTAAACTGGGATGGTCACAATAGGCCATGGCCCCCAAAAGGGCTGGCGCGCCAGTGAGCTTTTTTTAATAGTTTAGTTGTAACTACTGTGATGAAAAAAAAAAAAAAATTCTGTGAGGGTCATATGACATGTTCCGACTTGCCTGCTTGATTTGAATTTGCCTGCAAAGTGTTTACTGAGCCATGGAATGGCTCAGTAAACACTTTGCGCTTTACAGCTCGTTCAGGGGTTGACGCGCTCTTGATCCGTAAAAAGCTAACCAACAAAAATTGCATTGTAATGTCCTTTTTAAAAATTATATATAAACACAAACAATGCAATCAAAGAAAATTTAATTTTTTTAATTTTTTTAAGGGAACCAAAAAGGTTAAGTGAAATTTTTAAAATTTTTTCCAAAAAAAACCCGAAAAAATTTTTTTAAAAAAAGGGAAAAAAAACTAACAAAAATACTGCGTATGATTTTAAAGAACATAATTTATTTTTTCTCATTTTTTAAAATTTAGTTTTTGAAATATACATATCACTCTTATACGCATACTTACATTTAAAAATAAGAAAAGAACTTTCGTTTACAAGTAATTAGTCAGATAATTTATGTCGAAAATACCGAATTGAATATTAAATAATTAGCACCAGTTCCCAGGGGTCCATGTGTGTATTAAATTTCGTTCGATTCTATGCATTACTTTTTGAGTTACAGCGGCCGCACACACAAAAGAAAGAAAGAAAGACCTCATCCAGATACAATCATTTTCTAAAACTGGTCAAAACGAGCTCGGTATACCACCACAAAACGTGTAAATCCGACGAAATTCGAAAATTTTTACGAATCCAATACTTTCTTCTATATATTAGAGTAAAAAGAAAAACCAGAATAAAATAAACAATCCTTTTTACCCTTTTTAAATTTTTATTATAATGATTTTTTTTTTAGATTAGTTACTGGGGCAATAATCTAGGCGTGAAAAATACCGTTTAACATTAACAATAGTGAAGTAAACAGTTCCGATTTGGGCGAAAAACAAAATAAATTCCTGGTGCGCTACTGCTTTGTACAGCGGTGTTTTTATCCAATTATTTTGAACTACTAATAAATACATTACTATATGCAAGAAAAAAAATAATAAAAACTGGTTGTTTGCAAGAAAGCAAACAGTATTTTTAAAATTAGTTTAGTAAGATTCAAAAATATATAAACCTTAATTATAATCCTCAGCTCTTCTGAAAATTTAATGTTATTGTTTAAGCTTGCGGTGTACATAATCGTCTTTTTCCATCTCTTTTTGTGTTGTTATAAATTTATGTACGGCATTTTGTTCATATTAAACAACTTGATGTGAAATTTTTCAAAGTGAATATTATATCTCATTGATCAGTTATTGCTTTTGTGTAGCGTGAAATCGTATGACGTATAACCCAAATTTCCTTTAATTAGAGATCGCAATAAAAGAATTTCACTAATTATTACAATTTTTTATATTATTACAAAATATGTAAAACTGCAAACTTTGAATCATAAATACGGTTAGTAACAGCAAATGAAAAGAACTAAATGCTCGATGTTTGAACAAGAAATATTTTCAAAAGAAAAAAAAAAACGACTCTCGGGAAAACAAGCGAACAAAATAATCCCGAACAGCGGAAAATTTTCCCTAAAACATGGAAACAAAAACACTGTTTTCATAACAGAACGAATCCTAATTGACGGTCGCCTGCGATTGGCTACGGAAAACCTAAACTTTCTCAGCGGCATCACCCATTCATCCAATCAGGCACGCCTTCTCGACGGATGATTACAATACGTCTTGGTGGACTGTATCGGTGGACGTTAGTTCACATTATGTGCGAGCGCTCTCCAAGTGTGACGTCACACCAATAGGCGTGGAGCTCTGACGTCACTCTGTTTAAGCTCTCATTTATTATTGCTATTAAAGCAATATCATTTTTTTTCCAATAAAAACTTTGTGTAATTTTTTTTTACTTTTTTTAACTACAGTTATTATTATTTTTTAAACTTTGTGTATTTTTTTTTTCAATAAAAATGTGTGTTTTTCAATAAAACACACATTTTTGTTTTGAATAAAAATAAGGAACATTGGGTTAATAAATTGTTAAAATTAAACATTGCTTTTTGCTATCTAACAAGAGCTTTCCTTCAGAGCTCCCTAAGCAGTAAGAGCCTTTTAGATTCATTAACATCTTTGGAAAAGTAGCTAAAGCTTTGTGTGGTTTTTCAGAATGATGTTAAAAGATGAAATTTTTTTATGTACTATGTAATTGTCTATTCATTTATTTTGAAAGGAGTGAGTTTGTGAGGTTTTACTGTGATCTAATTGCATATTTTCCTTAGATATTAGATGTCAGTTTGTTACCATTGTAGGACAATTGTAGGACAATTTGAGGTTTATGTTGTGTTTCCTTATAATATAATAATGTATTGGGGCATTATTATAATAAACATGTTTATAAACTTTACCTGTGCGAGACCTTAATTGAAAAGTTTGATGCACTAAGTGCAAAGTATAAAATTATAATGCCTTCATATATAATTTCCTATTTTATATTTTATAAGTTACCTTCCCAAAATTACTGCTATATTTTTGACATTGTTACTGTTTAAGAAGTTAATTTTTTAAAAATTCTTTTTATCTTAAAGTGCTTTCTATTTTATTTGCTCTTAATATATTTTATATTTCTTCTTACAGATAATTGGATATCTCAGATTATTATCTGAAGTGCTAATTGAATTCTAGCCCTGATGCAGTTATTATAGAAAACTGCATCAAGGTTTTAATTTTACTGGAGATGTTTTGAAGATGAAAAAAATAGTTCAGGAGTTGTTCTTGATATTGTGCTGTTTTTGTGTGAAAAAAAATTGCATTCAAAGTTTAAGTTTTATGTGGTATTCAATCTTTTTTTTTTTTTTTCCTATAATTTTGCTTTCATTTGAATACATATGTAAATATATCAAGATCCCCATAGGACATACCTATTTTCTTATTCATTAGAAGCGTAATACTACCTAATAAATTGATTAGATAGTAATTGCCGCCCCCTTAAGGAAGCTGCGCTCTGAGGCAAGCGCCTTGCTGCCTCTGGTTCTCGCTGGCCCTGTGTTCTTGAAATTATTGATTTACGTTTACTTACCCTTCTATATACTTCAGATGAGGCGGCTTCTTTCATATTTCCATCAAAAATGTAATAATAATAATAATAATAAATGTTCTTCAAGTGGTAAAGATTATGCTATCAGTGTAGCTGTTGACTTTTTCAATTTTATAACGTTTTGTGCAATCTTTTTTACAACAATATACTCTGAATGCATTGTAGATTAATGTATAAGGACATACACATAACAAATATTTACACGAAAAGATGCACTGATATTTTAGAAGTGGCATTACTTTACAACTTTTTTTTTTTAATTCAAGCTTTGATTGTACTTTGTGGATTAAATGAATTTCGTATTTTTAAATAGTGTCTAAATTTAATGAAAACATTTGGAAAGAAGCTGGATTTTTTACCTTTAAAAAAAAAAAAAGCAGCATTGATAGTTGATTTCGTAAATATTAAAGTAAATCAATTAATAAAGGGGGCACCATTTGTACCAAGCTTTTTGGTTTGTTGCTAAGATGTTCTGCTTGATTTTTAATTGAAATAAAGTTGCGCCCCCTTTTTTATTCCCCTCCTTCTCCCCCGTCTCTCTAAGTTTATTCATATATAGAGACTTATTTTCATTAATGCTCGCTGTTAGACTCTAAAATCATTGCATGACGTAATTCTTTTAGATGATTTTATTAGAGGTAAAATAAACAGCTTATAGTACAGTACACTAACAAACAGTTTTGTTTCCTGCATTTCAAACTTTATCCAAATTCTTAACAGTAGATAACTTTTAATCAAATAAAACTACAGAAAAATTCTAGCTTGAAATTTACGTTAAAAATTGCAGCTTCATTACAATTATATTTTAATTTTAGTTTTCTCTCTCTCATTTTTTTTTTCTGTAAAAACATAAAGGATTACTTTTTGCATAAGTGATTTCCAAAGGGAACCGTCGTCCCGCACGTCACAGCCCCTACAACGCAGAGACCACCCTGTTTGTTTGTAATTTGTGACTTTCGGTAATGTTCCTGATGAACTCCCCACAGTTCGGAACTTCTTGTCATTATTTAGTGGCACAATAAACGAATGCACCTGTTAAAGCATTAAATAGGGAGGGTTGGTTCTCCGGTTGTTACATAGCCTTTGGGGTGTGAAGTAGGTTCTCTTGTGGTCTGCAATCCCCTTACTGCGAGAGTGATAATGTGTAATATAAATCTATAATGGACCCCTGTTAATGTGCTCACCTTCGGACGAAAATCATTTGATTACAATTACCAAGTGCTAATATTAAAAAATAAAAGTTTAATACTTTAAAAATGCGAATAAATACTATGCAGTAGATTTTCGGAGACTACGTTAATTTACGTGTAATTGAAATTGAATGAATATATTTAGCGTGAAATAATAATTACTAGAAAAGTACAATAAGACTTAGTAAATTATTGATATAAAAATAAAATTTAAAAAAAAAAGCAAGGGAGGAGGGGAAGGGGAGGAATCACCGATTGCTGATTGTCTGCTATTATTTTTTTTTAAAGTTTAACCCCGTCTGACTGAATTTTCAACAAAGTGTGTTAGTTTTTTTTTTCTCTTTAAGCTAAATGCGGAAGCTACTTAATATGTCCAATATCAGTCACACACAATTTCAAGCTTTATTAATTATAAATAAAAATTGTCCGAGAAAGCGGACACAACGCAAAACATCAAAATTTTATGACAGAATTGTTCCAAGTTAAAATATTTTCCTTTGTGTTAAATCCTTATACAGTAGTATCTCCATTAAGGGACACCTCTAATTAAGGAACACTTTTTCTGGTCCCAGTCCCTTTAAATAGGGACCACAATGTATTTACCTCTGGATAAGGGACACTCTATTTAAGTGATATTCAAAGAGAAAAATTTCAAAAATTAAAGTTATATATAGGCTTGCCATACGTCCCGGTATTTTGCTCTTGTGCTTTGTTTTGTTTTAAAATTTGTCGAATGTGATTGAAAATTTTAATTTGTTTCTTATTTATGAGAATTTCGCACCTAGTTTTTTTTTTTTTTTTGCGTTCAAGTAATCCAATTTGTTTTTTTTTTTTTTTCAAATTTGTCAAATGTGATTTCAAATTTTAATTTGTTTGGGATTTATGCAATAAAAAAGAAATAAAGAATTATAAACAAATGTACATGATTTTTTTTTTAAAATCAAATTCATACTTCAACTTAATGTTTGGTTGCATTTTGACAAAGTTTTAATGAACAATCTCATATTCTAAATCAAAAGTATTTTCAAATTATTTCTGTCATCAATTCCTTTAAAATATACTACACACAATAATTTTTTTAAACTAGTTGAAGGTGATTTAAATTTTCTGAGAAAAATGAACTGGAAAAAAATCGTACATTTCCCACTATTCCTTATTTTTATTCAAAACAAAAATGTGTTTTATTGAAAAACACATTTTTATTGAAAAAAAGTACACAAAGTTAAAAAAAAAAAAATAACAGTAGTAAAAAAAAGTAAAAAAAAAATACAAAGTTTTTATTGAAAAAAAATTATATTGCTTTAATAACAATAATAAATGAGAGCAAACTCCTCTTATCTGGAACGTGAATTTCCTTAAATCTGTTAGAATCAAAAACTATATATACTCTCACACACTCAACGCAGAAAACGAAAACGGAGAGTCCACGCGCACGCGGCTTAAACAGAGTGACGTCAGAGCTCCACGCCTATTGGTGTGACGTCACACTTGGAGAGCGCTCGCTCATAATGTGAACTAACGTCCACCGACTGTATCAGCTTCATCCAAAATCCAAGAACATATTGTCAAGAAAGTGACTCCGCTGCCGGCAGGTCGGATCTCGAGTGAAAATTACTCGGCTGCCGGCTGGTCATGTGACCTGTGACACCACGTGATTTTCCATTGTTCTTTCGTCTCCATTCATTCAGAAGAGGTGAGGCATGGCGAAGGATGGTAAGATTTGTTTCATTACACGCTTTTATTGCTTTTCTAACTTTATGTGTGCTTTTTTTCAATGTTTAATCAATGAAAACTTTCGATTGTTGCACAGACTTAATTTGGATTGTATCATTATTGATTAAAATGTAAATGTTTAATAAAAACTTATGTTTTCAGGTGCTTATGGGTTACGGCCAATCTGATTTCAATTTCACTGGAATGCTCCAAGAGCTATGATGATAAAGTTTCAATTAATAGAGGAAAACGTCAAAAGTGAATGATGCGAAGTAAGTTGTTTTCATTAATTTTAGGGAAGTAATGTTTAATTTTCTGTGAAGCTAGAGCATAGCGGAGGATGATATATTCATTGTTTGATTGCTTATTTTTAATTTGTGTCTTTTTAAATGTTTATTGTGAGAAAATCTTCAACTACCTTAATTGCAAGAGATCATTTTCTATAACAATTTAATTGATTTCAATAAAATTGATGTTTTTAGGTGGTTACGGCCGATGATTTTCATTGAATCCAAGCGTACCAATTTACCAATGGATGGTAAGTTTTTTATTATTATTGTTATTTATTTTAACTCATGTCTTTTCTAATATTTATTTCGATAAGATTTTTTGCTTTTCACGTAAACATTAGAGGGAAGGGGGAGTCACTCTCGAATTAATTATGCTTAATATTATCTAACATATGATCCCATGGTGTTTAGGAATAGCAGATCATCAGAATTAAGACTATTAAGCATGTTTTAGTCCTTTAGTAGAAAATACTTACTGATTTAGTATTATTTTTATTAAAATTGTCATTATTATTATATAGAAAATTTCAGTGTCATGGACTCACCTTATGTGAGACATGAACAAACAACCAAATTGTAAATGTTAAGCTTTTGCCATCCTAAAGTACAAAACTTGTTCACGTTGAAATATGATGCTCTCTGTAACCCTTAACTGAAGTTCAAAATATTTTTCAGTTTGCCTCTTAATGTTAAATTGCTCTCAAACAATATCTGCTCACTTTTTAATGTTTCCCATGTTCTAAGCAAATATGAATTGTGTTTGTACTAGTTATTTCACTTTACATGAATTTAATCCATAAGTTCTGTATACCATTCAGCTTTGTTGGCTGGTTCAATAATCTATTAGCATTATGTATTGGGTTAGTGTATCTACCAAGTTAAGACAACTGATAAAATCAGCGGTGTCTTCTTCTAGATAGCAAGAGTGGGTATGATATATCAAGATAAAGTTCTCAGTCCAATACTACTTTAATTTCCCTTTTTGTGTCATCTTACTTTTTGATGCTGTGTTGTGATAATTTGTCTTTCTTTCAGGAATATTTGAAGGAGGAACTTTTTTTTTTACAAACTCTAATGTATAGCATGAAAGAGGTAAAGTTTTATTATTGAAGGATTCCCGGTGAAAGGTGCTTCCAAGCATGTCCGCAAATTATTATGGCGGCATCTTGTAAAGCTCTTTTTCCAGGTAAACAGACAGTAAACATGCTTTTGATGTTGTTCAAGAATTTTGTTCTTTTTATAGAATCCTACAATGCCTGCAAAATATATAGTTTTTTTAGCTAATATAGAGTGAAACATTTGAAATGTACTTATTTATATTTTTAATGCTATTATCTAAGAGGTATATTTTCATTTCTGATCCTGACTTTCAAAATTTAATATATTGAGAAGAAGCTTTTTGTATATAAATGTTTCTTGTAGATGTGTAGACTGCTTGATTTGCTTCCATGTTAATGGAGCTGCATAAGAGAAATCTTTATTTATGACACTTCATCACGTTGTACATGTGTCAGTCTTTGTTTATTGAATAATTACAAGCGGCTCAAATGAATGGCTTCTAGAATCTCAGGAGCATATGAACAGGTTATTAAGAGCAGAAAAGGTCTTGAATGGCGGATTTAAATTTCAAAACTTCTCCACTGCTAGCAGCAATTGAACCCCAAATTGACAGAAAAGCAAAATCCATACCACGTTTATTTGTTTTGTAAGAATTTTGTTACAGTAATTACAATTACATTATTTAAAATTGTAATCGAATGATTTTATATAAGAGTGTTTGGCTTCATCCACCTTCCTTCTAGCAATTAGCATGAATTCCTTGGATGGAGGAAACTTATTCCGGAATAGAAATATCTTAGTCATACTACTGAAAAAGTTTTCTTATTTTCACCTAACTGGATCAAAAAAGTTCTTGACTGAGATGGTCATCCCTTGTGCATGATTATTGTTGTATTATACGAAAAATGCAGGTTCTAATAAGCATGCTCATTTTTTGCATTACTCAATCAATCTAGTTGTGTATTTGAATTATTTATTTTCCCCTAAATGGAAAATTCCTACACTTATCCCTCTTGTTCTTACTGAGTGACTCAATAAATGTGTTGAATCAATCACCTCACCTCCTTTTTCAAAGCAGCAGCTGCAATGCTAGGATTAGAATCTTGTTTTGTGTCAAACTACAAATGTACTATCTATAAAATCAGGAATGTATAGATTAATTTTTTAAAAAGAAGCTTTTTTTTTTTTTTTTGCCAAATGCATATCTTTCTCTAAAGAAAGTGCCAGTTATTTTGTCTCTAATGTGAGAAAAAAAAAATTGTTGCTAATGAAATTGAATGAACAAGTGCAAGACTTAATTGCTGATGAAGATTTCAGTATACTACTGCAAGCAACTATCTTTTAAAAATTTGTTGACAATTTATATTGCTTGCTATAAATTGTCAACAAATTACATTTTATTTGCTCTGAATGTTCTTATATGGATATTAATCCATATAAGAACATTCAGAGCAATTAAAATTATAGCCCATATTCTCATGTATAAGATCACTCAGCAATGTAAGGAAACATTTTTACCTAATGTTGTTGTCCAGTAAAATATTAATTAATGAAAATGTTTTTGCATTTATTGCAAACCTGGTGGAAAAATTCCTCTTAAAATATTGGGTGTTCAATAGTGTGAGGTGTCCCTAGGGCCGTGATAGCCTAGTGGTTAGCATGTCGGACTTCCACCTGGAAGGTCGCGCGTTCGATACCCACTGAAATCCGCCATGTATACTTGGAGATATGTGCATGTAAAATCCGTAGACCCCACTACCTCTCCCCGTGCGTAAGCAATCCTAAGTCCTCGGCTAACAGGTAGGGGTCTGGTGGAGAAAAGTGTGAGGTATCCATGGTACATTTTCTCATCTTGCTGTTGACCAGACAATCTATAATGCCTTTTCATTTGTTAAAATTTTTCCATGCATAAAAACTACAATTATAAAAATAAAAATTTAAAAAAGGTTTTTGTTTTGAACTCCCCCCCCCCCCCGAATTTTTGCTGAAAATATAGGTACCCACCACAGTTTGTCGATTTTTGCCTTCCACATAGCTTATCATTTTTAAACCATGTATCCATGTTTTTATTCAAATTTGTAAAAAAATATCATCATAAAGAAAAAAAATCAAACATGAATTTAAAAACAATTAACCTCTTTTGAACAACCAAGTTCAAAAGATGAAGGGGCAGTAGAAATCATCTAGTAATATAATATTTGATGACTAGAGAAGTTAGAATTAAAATTTGGGACTGTAATTATTAAACTATAATTATTAAATTACATAATACATTTTGCATACAAAAATGGAGGGAATTTGCTTTAAATATTCGAGTCTGGTTACAATTTAAAGAACACTGCAGTTAATTAAAGAAGTTTGCTATGTTGGCTTTTTTTTGGGGGGGGGGGCTGCTATTTTTAAAAAGAGAGATCTATTAGAGTTTGCCAAACAATATTTTATATTTTCTGAAACAGGGCAAAATCTTTGGATGTGATTGAAAAAATTAATCAGTTTTGATCAGGTTTTATTTATTACTTTTATTTAATTTATTTATTGTATTAATACTGAAATGCATGTAAAATTTTAGTTCAAAAACCTCTAAGAATATTCATGGTTTATCTACAAAGAAACACCCATTTGAAAAAGCAAAACTGTCCAAAAAGGAAGATGTCTATTTCAGGTTTTAATAGATATGATGTACTTATACTTATAACATTTACTTTGTTTCATGCATATTTTTACACACCCTAAAGGTTCCAAATATGTAGTAAACTTTTAATTTACATATATTTTCCCAGGGACCAGTCTCATTCTATGTGTCTATGTACGCTTTTTCAAATAATGGCCACTCTAACCTAAAACGTAACACAGGGAACCCAACGAAATTGGTACACACGTGGACCCTGATGGGAAATGGTGCTGATTAGTTTTTGGCTCAATTCTCTTTAAGCGGCTGGGTACGCAGTAGAGCGTTTTTCTCTTTTGACATGACTGCTATATCTCAAGAAGTAATGGAAGAAGTTAAAGAACTTGTAAGCAGGTAAACCTCAGAAAGAACACGTGCTGATTAAATTTTGGCCCCATTTGCTCCAAATCAAACGGCGCAATCGAGCGTTGTTTTTTTTTTTTTTTTTTTTTGTCGATTTCCATAAGGAATGCAAAGATTCAAACAAAAGTTTTTGCATATGTCACTTAAATGAACATTGGTGTTGGTGCTAATTCCTTTTTAGCGCGAATCACGCAATTGAAACTTTTCTCGCTAAGCACATATTTCAAGAACTAAAGCTAGCAACTCATAAAAAAATATAAATAGTGGCACAGTTATAAGCTTTACTGTAGAGCAGTGTTCCTTAATTTCTTTGACACACTGAACCCTTCTCAAGTTCGAAATTCTTCCGTGCAACCCCTGTTTTCTTCAATTGCATATGGTAGTAGTGAAACATTCTGGAAATGAACCATTTGCAATAAAAATTGCAATTGCATCAATTATTATTTATATTAGCTTGAAAAAACAATTCCAAAAGTCAATCAGACATCATATTCAAGTAAGTTTTTAAAAGGCAATATTTTAATGATATGTGTGGTATTGATTTTCACTGTGTCACATGTACTTAACATTAGGCTTTTATGGATCAAAGTTGAACACTTTTGTCAGGTTCATCGTCTATTACCGAAATTTATTTCTTGTCAGTACACAAACTGAAAACTAAATTTCGCACACATATGTAGCTTCAGTGGCGACCCGAGTCCTTGCAGATCCTAAGGCAGAGATGGCGAACTTATGGCACTCGTGCCAATGGGTGGCGCGCAACAGGCATTTCATTGGCACGCTCAGCAGGGGTGCATATTATGAATTACTTTTACTAAAAACAACATTTTAAAAAGAAAGAAAGAAAAGGGACTCCGCTTCCTACACTAGTGGTGCGAGAATGGAATATTATCGAAAATTATTTTTACAATAAAGATTGACACATTAACAGAAAAAGGTTCACTATCAATGGCCTAGCACCTAGGGCGAAATTCTTTTGTTGGCCGGGCCCTCATTATCATCACCGTCATTTTTTTTATTTACAAGTCAATAATTAATGCAACTTTTTAGGTTTTAAAACTTAATCAATTTATGCTTTTAAGAAGCACATCACAACACCTTTTATATTCATATCTAAGCGTCAATTTAAGGGAGGCCATAAGGTCCAGTTTTCTGCTCTGCATTCCTATGAAATTTACGTTATAATGTAAACATTTTTGAAGTTGCCAATTGGAGTTCTTAATAGAAAACCACAAAATATATTTTTTATTGTAGAAAAATGAATCACTGGTACTCTAATTCCGACCAAAAGTATCACCAGAAAGTGTTAAGCGATAATACCTCATCGTATATTTACACACATTTGGGACAGTTTTCTGGTTTTTTTTAAAATTTAATATGAAATTAATTCTTCTTCTGAGAGGACATCTCATCTTATATCTTACGTGTATGCTTTTTTGACCCTTTAGCTGTCACGTCGGGTCATATTGACCCAGGTACAATTTTAATTTCTTTTCTCTTCTATGCTTTTTATGTGTTAAATATTCTTACATTATATTGAAATTAAAACACAATGTTTTACATTTTTTTATACCCAATTTACTAAATTTTTAATTCGGGTCCACATGACCCGACGTGACGACTTGTGTGATGTCTTGATAGGTGACAGCTCAAGGGTTAATTGATTAATCACATAACCCTTCTTCAAACAGAGTACATTTCCCATAAACAAAACGTGTATTTATACTTTAGACTTTATACACGCGGAAAACAATAAGTTATGTGTGCTTTATTGAACATAATACTTAAAATAGCAACATTCTAATAATTGTTAATTAAGTATTAATTTTATGCTAAGTCTTATACATGAGTTTTAAAGCTTGAAAAGAATATATTATAGTATAACTGGCTTAGCTATATAGGCCACTGCTATCAAGGATTTTCTGAAAAGAAGCCATTAAAAATTCCGAACTAAGAAAGCGGCATACCAATACCAAACACAAAATTTTCATGAAAGATACTTCGTGCGGCTAGAGTATGAAAATTATTTGTGTTCCAGGCAGCGCATACTCACAAAACAGGATCACAAACTGTATGAAAATGAAGATTTCATACAGAATGGTAAAATGGCACCCACACCTGTCTGTAGGACGTTAAATTAAAGTGACCACATTTCTAAGCGTCAATTTAAGGCTCGGCGCCACAAGGCGGGGGTGAGGATACCACAACGCGAGACCAAAAGGAGATAAAGGAGATAAAAAAAAAAAAAGATTAAAACTTGTTCTTATATGCCATTTTCTAAGCTAAGCTTGACAAAAATGGAAAGGAGCTCTTAGCATGAACATGATCTGGCAAGGAGGCCCGGAAATAAATGTACCAGAATTTGGAAGCATGAAGAAAAACCAAAATACAATCAATTGCTTTGATTTTTGTACTGACAAATGTAGCTAAACTTATTTTCTACATAATTTACCCATATTTTCACAACTTCCTATTACAAATTGCAATAGAAATGCAACAACTTGATCATTGCCTAGCTGATCATTGCCCTTCACAACATATCATCTGAAAGTTCAAAACTGCATATCTAGCGACAACGGGACAAAAACGCAAATATTTAATGCTGGGAATTGTTTCGTCCTCACGTAGTTAAATTATTTTTAAGTTTTTGTCCTACATTCGAGAATGTATGGTTTCCTTACTCAGGCCGAAAAAAATTTCAATATTGCAGTCAGCGTCAACCCCCCCCCCCCCTTGTGGGCACCCCTGTCTTTCCTACCAATCTACAAGTATAATAAGAAGTCAACATTTCCTGCATAAGGTTTTTGTAATTTGGGAATGCTCCTTTCGGATCAGAGGTTTTTGTTAGGATTTCAATGTAATCGTAGGTTTATATCTTTTTTTTTTTGAATGTAAGTGCGTTGACAAATTTCAGGTTTGCTTTGAAGTATGAATGGCATGGAACTGAATTATCCCTAATCCTATAGGAGGCGAAGGGGGGGGGGGGAGGAATTATATAATCACATGCAAAAAAGAAACCAAACATTGTGAAAGTATACATGAAAACAAAATAAACCTTATGTGAACATTTATAGCGGCTGATATTTTTTAATGTGAGAAACGAATTTAATTAAGATAAGAACATCAAACCGGTCCGTAAGATCACCCGCCCCCTTTTGGTTCGTTTAGAAAGAAACTGCATACTGTCAGCCCCGATTAATCGGGTAACGGATAAAGGAATATCCCGCTTATAGGAATAAAACCTTCCAGAACCGAATATTTCCCCATAGATGCAATGTTAAAGATCTCCGTTTAATCGAATAATTTCCCCGGATAATCCAATAATACTGGTCTGCTTTTAAAATATTTTTGATAAAAAAATTGATTAAATTTCAAAAATAAATAAGTAAATAAGAACAATTTTTGATTTTTCAAGTTGATCTTTCAGCAACACCTCCCCATGCCCACTAAATTTGAGAGTCACTCGTTCTCTTTCATGATTCCCCCCCCCCCCTCCCACCCGGAAGTAAATAGAGGTCATTTTCTAAAGGGTTTCTGGAACCTTCTATTTAGCAATACAAAAAAATAAGGATTTATTTAGATATACCGACTTATTATTACGTTTCGAGGCAATATTATCAGTTCTGTAAGGTAAAGAAATTTTCCCCGCATAATCGAATAAAATATGCTGGAACCAACAGTATTCCTTTAAGCGGGGCCGACAGTATGTAAAAATGGAAACAATTTACAACAAACATTTTAATACAGAACAGAATGCTACTGAAAATGAAAAATTAATTCAACTTGCTTTTAATGCTCAATTTCAATTAAAACTTTTACGTTCGTCCCATAAAAGGTATATTTAATCTTTCTACTCATTTTATTTGCATCACTTAGTATTCGCTTATACGGACGAATATGGAAAATGAGTATTATAGTGGATAGGATAAAATGAATGAAAATAAAATTGTGTAAAACGTGAATTTTAAATTTGAGAAAATTTCAGATTCACCGAATTTTAACTTTTTTTTCAGTTTGCAACGGAACAAACATGTTATTATTAAGCATGTTGAGAATTATCGTGAAAACAATCTATAATGAAACATATGTTTAAAAAAATCCTTAAATACAATTCATTTCGTTGCAAATAAATAAATAAAAATAATAATAATAAGCGCATGGGTTCTTGCCTCAAATTTGTGTAAACTTTTCAAGAAAAAAAAGGAGAGATGTTGTTTGAAGCATAGGCGTAACTAGGGTTGGTGAAAGGGGGGGGGGGGTCACCCTAAAAATGTACAGACTAAACACCAATAAGAAGTGTAAAAGAGTTGAAAATTTACTAGTCATAAATTCTTGTCTCTAAAGATATACTCCGTGTTCATTTCAGGCATCTCCCGGGGGGAGGGGAGCTACCTCCTCGGAGCAAGTCAACTCTCCCCCCCCCCCTGGAAAAAAAAATTCAGATCACAAGTTTTATAAAAAGAAAGAAAAGATAAATTACGCTTTTAAGGGACTTTACTTTCAAAAACACTTTCAGGGAAAGGACATTGAACACTATCACGAGCGACACCAAAAGTAACTTAAAAGACATCAGACTTTATTTTGAAAAAAATGTGGGAGAGTAACCAAACTCCTTTCTGTTTCCTCTAACATCACCAAAGTATCCCGAAATTGCATTGCTAGGAAGATTTCAAAAATTTCCTGGGGAGAGACATCGAACCCTTGCCTCCAGAGTTAGCCTAAGCATTATAGATGTAAGACCAGTTACAAAAATTTAAGTTGTAGAAGAGCCAAATACCCACACCTCTAACTTCACCAAAGATCTAAACATACATCTACTATATATACATCAAAAAGCTATCATATATGTAAAGAAATTCATATTAACATCATTTCTAGTCATATATATCTATATATATGTATATATAAAGGGTATGAGTTTGAAGCATACACAGCCCTTCGTAGTTCTTAACATGCTCCCCCTGCTCCGGAGCCAAGGCAGTATCCAGAATTTTTTTTCAGGGGGGGGGGGGGCAGACTTCGACACATGTAAAGCAAAGTTTTAGGGAGGAATATATAATACTTTGCAAAAGATTTCTGGGGGGCTGCCCATGGGTCCCCCTTCCCTCTGGATACGGCCTTCATTCACAAAAACATTAAACATTCATTACTAGATCTATTAGTTTATTTTTTCATTCAAACGCAATAGAAAATTCAATATTCAGCACTAAGCAATCTTCTATGTCCATGCATTCATAATATTAAAACTTGGAAATAGTGGAATTTTAGAGAAAAAAAATCCAAATTCCCCTACAAAAATGATCATCCCCACAATAAATTTCTGAAAATTTTGTTAAATTTGTAGCAAAACATACCTCAGAAGTGGAAGCGTCTGAATTGAATTTTCTTTTCTTTTTGGATGACAAAAGTATCCATCGCTGGAGTGCAAACATTATTATGTATCGAAAATAATTTAAAAATTAGCTAAAATATAAATAAAACTTGATTGTAAATTAAAATGCAGCATTAAACCGTAGCAGTCAGATTGGAAACATTGAACGGATGATTTTCAGAGTTGTAATGCAATCAGTGATGGACCATAATAAGAAGAAAAAAAAAAACATTTAAAATATAAGAGATGAGAGGTGACGACAGGCTCAGGGCAACAGGCTCAGGGCCCAGCAAGGCTGGTCCTAGTTAATTTAGCAGTCCCCAATGAACATCAAGAGCTTTCTTAAAAGTTTTTACCCCACTGCAATTAACAGTCGCTTCCGGTAAACTATTCCAACTGCCTACAACCCTATTGAAGTAGTAGTTTTTCCTAATTTCAAGATTAGCCAGAGATTTGAAAAGTTTAAAACAATGACCTCTGGTTCTACTTTCATCACATAGCTGTAGTCCATCAACATTTCCCGTTTTAATGAATTTAAACAACTGAATCATGTCCCCTCTGACTCTCCTTTGCTCAATTCTGTACATATTGAGCCTTTTAATGTTTCTGTAATGTTTTGAATACCCTTTTTTTTTCTTTCTGCTAAGAAAGGTTTGAAACGAAACACGCATTTCTGCGGCCCTTAATTAAGTAATATTAATAATCGGTTTTTCAATGTTCCAATGTTTCAAAATTGCGTTTTTTAAAATTTTGCAGAACTAGAAAAAAATTATAAATTTTGATCATTCATTTCTTCCTCTGTTTTTTTTTTTTTTTTCACTTTTACTGCAAAATTTGTCCTTAACTTTTTTCTTATCTTTCTTTCTTACTTTTTTTCATTATTAAAATGAAATTTCGGCGGTCCCTTTCCTGAAAAACGGGGGGGGGGGGAGGGGATGTAGCACTCCTCCCCTCTGGCGACGGCCGTGATTGCCTTTTATGTAAATTTAGTTCCTGATAAATGCAAATTGGAAAAATTAAAACAAATCGATTTCCCCCCTTTCTACACTGTCATGATTTTCGAACTTATTCTTAAGCTTTAAAATTCTTAAGAATTTTCTAATTTCGCATCCCTATTAATGTTCCATTTCTCAACTATTTTAAAAGTTTTTTTTTAAACTGATAATTCAGTACCAATACATTAACTTCCATTTCCTTTAATCAGTCTCACTTTGCCCACCCCACCACAATTTACAAGGTCAAGTTAATGGGAAATATACACACACACACACAAATTGCATTCATTATGCATCTGTGCTCGGAATTTTAAAAAGGAAGGGGTTCAGAAATATTTTTTGTTTTTGGGATATCATCTAATATTTCCGATTTCAGATGCTATTTTTTACCCCCCCCCCCTTGTCCCGGGCGGCACTTCTGGGAGGCAGCAAATAAATTCAACTGTGATGCATAAAAAAGAAGAAAGAAAGAAAGACAATAAAATAAAAAAACAAAAAAAAAAAAACCCCGCATATTAAATTAAGAAAATAACTTAACTTTTGGAAAGAGAGAATTAAATTCATAGTTCGGACTCTCCGATCGGATCATGGATCGCCATGCGGGGGCCGTTCATAAATTATGTCACGCTTTTTTCCCATATTTCTGACCCCCTCCCCCCCTTTCTCACAATATGTCACACTTCAGCGGACAACCCCCCCCCCCTTTGTCACATGTCACGCTATACTGCATAATGCATGATGTCACACTTCTTGTTACCCCCTCCCCTCCTCTTGTCACACTTTGTCACAATTTCACGAACGCCCCCCTCCCCCCTTAGAAGCGTGACAACATTTATGAATGATCCCTCTGCTAACGATTAAAACCAATTACTTAAATTATTTATTTTTCTAGACTGTCAAATTTAAAAATTTAAATTAAAAAATGCGAGGTTATTTTTCTACTTGTGATAGCGAAGTATAAATCATGTTTTGGTTTTACAATTTTTCTTTTAGAGAATTTTCAAAGCATCCTTTTGGTAAAAGGCGGTGGTGGGAGAGGGAGGGGGCTTGCGATCGTGAAAAGGTAAATCATGTCATGCTTTAATCAATATACTAGTTTTTCTTCTATAAATTTTCAAAGCATCCTTTTGGAAAGAAGGGGGGGGGGGGTGGAGAAAGCTTGTAGACAATTAAAAAATTACTTCAACTGTCTTATTATTAATTAGTTCCTAGTAAATTAATCAGAAATTTTAGGGGTTAAGATTTCAAATTCATGTAAAACGTAGGTACAGAAAAAAAACTATTAGGAATTCAATTAGTGTGCAGCTTGGAGCTCGGATTAAGTCGCCACGACAGCTCGCCCATCAAGAAAAAAAAAAGGCGCTTCGTTAATTGCAGGAAAAAAAAAACCGATCAGGCTGGCAAAGCTCCATGCGCAGTAACTTCTGCGTCGCCCGGCAGCGGAGTATTTTTGACTCAGCTGCCGACCAGCCGGCAGCGGAGTCACGGCCACCATTCATGTTTTCACAGCAAACCCACTAATTTCGAACCTTCTGTCAAAATCGCGTCAATTTACTAACCTTCTGCTGCCTTCTACTGGTATTTGGCGCTTTTAAAGAAGGCAACATAGACACTTCTCTAACTCTAAACAGCAGTTGCAATGATTAACGGCAACCGCCAACTGAACTGACACTAAAATACAGTTTGGGTTTTGGTTTGGGTTTCGTTCAGGAGCAGAAACACGCAGGTAAGCCATGACGGTTTTTTCTTACTATACTTGCTTACCTAGTTAAATTGTAAATAATGTCTGTAGATAATATGTTCCTGCATCTGTGTGTTATTTAGCCAAGATAAAGTATGTTAAATATAATCAAGTTACGTTCTTCCACTCGTAGAGTGAAGTTATTACAGCTGGCGACGATGCGAAAAATGGATTAGGGCAACGCCCGAAGTCAACTCAAGGTAATAAAGATTATTATTTTTTCTTTGCTCGGAAGTTATCGAGGAGCAAATTAAAGCGTTGCTTGAACAAAATCAAGAGTTATTAAAGGCACTGCAGAAGAAAGATTCTTCGGTGCAACAAAAAGTAACGGTACAGTTTGACAAATTTAATGATGAAACGGAACATTTCGATTGCTTCTTGGAACACTTCGACCCCTGGTGAATAGTGAGAAGTCGTCGTCAGTCGTCAGCCAGAGTTCGAGTTCCAGCTTCCAGCCAAATTTTATTGTTTCGTTGTGATTGTTACTTTTGTTGAGTATTTTCTGCTCCTTGTCATACCTTCTCTCATGTGAGTAGCTTTTTCTCAACAGGGTTCCCACAGGCCATTAAACGGCCCTATTTTTGAGATTGGTTAATAGGGGCCCCTCTAAAATCCATATTTAGTAGGTAAGAGCTCTAAAAATTGATTAAAGGCCCTTTACTTAAGGACATGCTTGAATCATGTGAATAAAAATACATCATATTGTACTATGTTTGAATCTTAAATGTAAATCACAGCAAGGGCGTAGCCAGGATTCCCGTTAGGGGAGGGGGGGGGGGGAAACGTTACTCAACAGATGTGTAATTAACATCAGGCTTAAAAATATGCATATCTTGAAAAAAAAAAGAGGGGTTGGGGAGTCAGTGTAAAAATATTTTACACAAAAAATAAATAAATAATAATTTTAAAAAACTAAAAAAATCACCCTGTATTCATTTATAAGTACTAAAACTCTTTAAAAATAAAATAAATGACACAGAATATTTCTAATACATGCATTAATGTGTGTAAAAACTATTTTGCTACCACCTAATTATTCACAATCTCAATGTAAGTGCAGTAATGCTTTCTCATAAAGGTTTTTTTAAATGGGCAAGAAAGAACTAAGATTAATAAAGTCATTGGCCATTGGAAAACGCATTCTTGTTTGGTAGGTTCTTATATGTTTACAGGAAAGGGATAATGGGAAAAAGGAAATTAAAGCATTATTAAACGTCTGAAGCGTTCTAAAACAGTGCAGAAAAGTATGAAATTTAGACACATTTTTAATGGGTGTCATCAATTTACCATATTTGGAATGAAATGAAATGCCTAATTTACTTTAAAATATTTAATCAATGCACTTAAGAAAATCCTGCAAATTATTAGTGCAGTCAGTACCGCCTATATGGTCACCCTGTACTCAGAGTATTTCTGGGAACATCAATATTTTTGCTGATGATGTCAAAATCATGGGAATTTAGGACACGGAGGAACAAGTCAATCAGTTTCAAGAGGATTTAAATCAAATTTCTAGGTGGGCAATTAAGTGGGGTATGCCTTTTAATATTGGGAAATGTCAAGTGCTTCATTTTGGTCATGGGAATAAACATGCAACCTATTATTTACAAGGTTCTGTCATTAGGGAAGCAGAAGCGGTTGTTGATCTAGGAGTATTGGTTAGTAACGACTTCAAGTCCAGTCAGCAGTGTAGCATAGTAAGTAACAAAGCTTACAGGATGCTTGGGTTTATCAATAAGGCTATTTCGAACAGGTCTAGGGAAGTGGTATTGCCATTATACAGAAGTTTGGTAAGACCTCATTTAGAGTATGCTGTTCAGTTTTGGTCTCCGTACCTAAAAAAGGATATTACCTTACTAGAAAGGATTCAGAGGAGGGCTACAAGATTGGTAAGTGGTCTTTCAGACTTAGATTATGAGGTTAGGCTTAAAAGGCTCAATATGTATAGTCTTGAGCAAAGGAGAGTCAGAGGGGACATGATTCAGTTGTTTAAATTCATTAAAACGGGAAATGTTGATGGACTACAGCTATGTGCTGAAAGTAGAACCAGAGGTCATTGTTTTAAATTTTTCAAATCTCAGGCTAATCTTGAAATTAGGAAAAACTACTACTTCAATAGGGTTGTAGGCAGTTGGAATAGTTTACCGGAAGCGACTGTTAATTGCAGTGGGGTAAAAACTTTTAAGAAAGCTCTTGATGTTCATTGGGGACTGTTAAATTAACTAGGACCAGCCTAGCTGGGCCCTGAGCCTGTTGCTGGTCGTCACTTTTGTATTTGTATTTGTATCAGCTTTCTAAAGTCCCATTTAACTTAATAGGGAACGCGTGTTAAAGCAAATTATTAGTACAGTCAGTACCGCCTATATGGTCACCCTGTTATAAGGTCACCCCGCTTATATCATCAGTTTTCTAAAGTCCCGTTTAACTTAATAGGGAACGCGTGTTAAAGTAAACTGCTTATATCGTCATGTAATTTTTAGAATTATCGGTTGTATGGTCGCTTTTCCTTAGGTTGGCATTTTGTTTTCTTTAGAAAAATAAACACTTCTTGAGACAGGAAGCAAACGGTTTTTACAAACTCTGTTGCAGAAAATGTAAAAACTCTTAGAGACTTAGAAAAAATTGTGTTAACAAGCAAAAAGCAACGGCAGTCATGCTTAAGATAATATTTTTCTTAAATGTAAGGTAGATGGTAAGATAAAGAATTAAAGTTTCCTGAAATATGTATATGTGTGCTTTAACATTTAAAACGACTTAGGAGGTTTTTTTTTTTCAGTTCCGATTCCAAAAATACATTTATGCCATATGAATCATATTTATTTATTATTCCGCATATATGGTCACCCCGCTTATAGGGTCATATGTTTTTGGGCCCCAGAGGTGACCATAAAGCCGATACTGACTGTAGTAATACAAAAAGGGCAATACAGTTGATCACGATCCATAAGTAGTAGTTGAATTATAAGTAATACTCTATTTTATTCTTCCCTGTACCTCAGTTACCAAAAATTCATGACATCAGACCATCATGTATAACACTCAAATAAGCCTAAAAGCAAATAAAAATTAAAAAAAAAAAAAACTGCAAATAAAAACTAATCAAGAAAATCAACTTGCAAATTTTTCGTGATTTTTAAGTTTTTATAATCTGTGCGAGAAAAAACATTTTTATTCACAATGTTTGCCAAAATAATAGATCACAGATTCATTTAACTCACTGACCAAACATTACCACTGTAACTTTCTGATAATTAATACAATATTAGATCATTCTCAAGTCAAAGATCTATGGAATTGGAAATTAACAAATACTAGTTAAAATATTTTTAGGAAAACAAAACAGTTATGTTTTTCATAACGCTGTAACAGTGAATTAATAGGTTAAAAATTTCTACTAAGACATTTCAAAAGATAGTTCATTGAGTAAGGGAGACCTGGGTTAGTTGCAGTTTGGCACTTTAAAATTTTTCTAATTTTTTGGTTTGAAGGTATTTGAAATGTAAAGTGGGTAATGTAGGTACAAATTTTGGCTACAAATCACACATACAATTGATTCAATATATTGTTGGCCACTTTCTGTGAAAAATTTTTCCTTGTCCAGTTAGACTATGCCAACCTACCCCAGTATTGGAGTTAGTTGGCATAGGTAGTGGGCTAAGTTGGCATAAGATGTGAGGCAAGTGTTTCTACTTGTCTTTATGTAAATTGCTGCAAATGCGTTGAATTTTCGGGAAACTGCACTTTTTTGAACAAAATTTGTAAAGTAAAAACTATTTTCGAAGATGGGTATTTTTTTTGGCTGTAAATAAATTGTGTTATAATGAAACACTATAGTTTGTCGTATATTTTTTATCACAATTTCTGTGCATTTATTACAAATGAAAGAATTATCTTGCACAGTTCAATTTTTTATGAGCCTTTGGTGACACCAATTGCATCTTTTCCTAACTATCCAACATCGAAAACTAGAAAAAAAATGTGTAAAAAAACACATTTTGTTAAAAAAGTTCTTGGCAGAAATTTTAACGTATTTGCCGAAAATGAAGAAATTGTCCTAAAAACTTCCACTTTTTTATATGCATTTTGTACAACCAATAGCACCTTTTCTAGACTACACATCAGCAAAAATCGTAAAGTATTCTCCGGTTCATCCTGTAAATGTTAAGATACATATTTTACATACAAGTTAAAGACTGTCGTTTTGTACGTAATCGAAGGTAACCATAAACCCAACTTCCGCAAATATGAAATTTTAGCATAGGGTGGCACAATTCCCATGGCTTTAACGGCTCAGAAAGTAGGAAATATTTATAAGCTCTTACCAGTAAAAAATTTTCAAAAACAATTTTTCAATTGTTTTTGCAATATGATGTAAGAATAATTAACATATGAAAAGCATAGAAAAAAAGTAAGTACATGAAATTCAAAGATGTAATAAATTATCTAAACATAGGCCTCTGAAAAACAACTACCTGGGTCAATATGACCTGACGTGATAGCTAAAGGTTTAAGAAACTTATAGACATATTTCATATAGTGGAAAAAATTTTTTGCATTATATATGCAATATTTTTATCTTAATAAAATAAGGAATCACAGAAAGAGGACAGAGGAAAAAATTGTTTGCATAAAAATAGTTTATAGGGTATTTAAGATAGAAATGAATAATAATACACATGCAATGATGCAGGTACTTTTCTCCACCAGACCCCAACCTGTTAGCCGAGGCCTTAGGATTGCTTACGCACGGGGAGAGGTAGTGGGGTCTACGGATTTTACATGCACATATCCCCAAGTATACATGGTGGTCTTCAGTGGGTATCGAACGTGCGACCTTCCAGGTGGAAGTCCGACGTGCTAACCACTAGGCTACCACGGCCCATGATGCAGGTACTGGATATAAAGAAAGTTTGGGGTGGGGAAACTAAACAAAAAACTCGCATTTATGTAAATTTGTCTTCAGCAGACATGATAGAAATATTTTTATTCCTTTTTCTTTAATGCAATTCACTTTTTTGCTAAATTCCGTAACTGAGGATGTTCTAAAATTAGAGAAAATAAATATAATATGTTTATTACTTCTATCATCATTCATTTGGCTTTACCAAGACAACTTCATTTTTTAGTTTTTCCCACCCATCCCAACTAAATATTTTCCAGGACAGTAAATATTAGCTTTTGCCATGCTATTTACTGCGTATGGGTAAAACCTGTCCAACCCTGCTAAGGATGCACATATCTGCTGTGAAAAACTAAGCTAAAGTCTGACATGTTCGTACCGCAACTATGTACAAATTCTTCATTAAAAATGATAGAAATGTGAGGCTGATATAAATTTCTTCAATGCCTATGCTATGAACGTAATATGCATTATTACTCCTATCAACATTAATTTGTTTTTCCCAAGGCAACCATATTTTTCATTTTTTCCCAAGTGGGAAAAATTTTGCCGGATGGTAAATACCGATTTTTTAGCATGATGTATTTGTGGGGTGGGGAAAACCTGTCAAACCTCTGTTGACAGATGCACTATAACCACAAACATTGATGTGTCATCCTTTGAGGCTTTCATCTAAGTGTTCACTTCCCACTTTCTTACCCCTTGCAAAGCTGAATTGACTAGCCTACTGAACCTGAGATTAGCCAATAGCCACAATGATTTCATAGGACTCGTATGCTGATTCCCAGAGCCACTCCGCCCTCCCTCTCTGGGACATCGAAATGTCACTTTTGCCAAGGATTCCAAGAAAAAATTTACTCAAGTACCAAAACACCGGTTTCTTTCATAAAACTAGTGCTCTAAAAGCTATTTCGATTTTTTTTTTTTGTATTTTGAAAGTATGGGTGGGATTAAGCGAAGGCCGGTTAAGAGAGGTTCTACTTTATATAGACAGTCTGTCCCACAGAAAAGGTGACTGATGTGAAATAAAATACATGACGTTGGTTTTTATAGTGTATTCCTTTTTTATTCAAAGTTTCCTTGTGAGTCAATACATAACTCTAAACATTAGGGAAATTGTACAAAACAATTTTCATACTCGTGAATTGGAATTGCTTGCAGGAGCATTGTTGTAGACTTCTGGATATCGGGAATCCTGTCAAAATGCCATCCTTTTCATTGTCCTTTTTAGTGCATTAAATAGCCAGAAGTCGTAAGGAGCCAAATCTGAGGAATAAGGAGGGTGGTCAAGCACAACGATACCTTCTGCAGCCAAGAAATGACAACAGAGTTTCTTTTCCCTAAAATTTTCAGTCACAATTTGATGCACAGTTGTTTTAGGAATTCCAGTGAGCTTTCAGTGAGTAGATGCACAACGATCATTTCGAAGAATTTCAGCCACTTTTTGAACATTTTCTTTGACTTGAATTGTGGCCGTGCTCCTGGGCTTGGGGCGTCTTCAATGCTCTCTCTGCCATCACGAAATCTTGCCAAACCACTTAAAAACATTTTTACAGTTCAATTGCTTCACCACCATAAACACGTTGCATCATTTCAAAAGTTTCGGTGGCACTCTTACCTAGGGATGTAAAATTTCCGGAAATTTTGAAGTGGTGGAAAAAAACCAGTTTTTTTCTGGAAAAATTGGAAAAAATGGAAAAATTGATTTTTTGCAAGTGAAAGTGGATTTTTTTAAATAGTTTTTGGGATCGGGGGGGGGGGGGGGTTCTATTGGAAAAAAATGTGTAAATGTTTTTTTCATTATATCTTTGTAACCTTACTGATCCTGCTCTTTTGTTTTATCATTACAATAACATTTTCTATTTTAAACTGCCATTAAAGCTTTTTTTTTTTTCAAAAATAGAAAAGTAACAATATTACTATAGTTTGAAAGAAATATTTAATTGTAATGTACATTCCATAATCCATTTACACCATCATTCCTTTTAACAAGATAAATGCTGCCAATTTAAAGAAAGAAAATGTGGCTGTCATTATAAATATTGGCAATATCAAATCTTTCATTGTTTAAAAGTTTGTTTTGAAAAAAAAAAAAAAAATCTTGCAAAATATTTTTTTTTGTCTGTAAAAAGATTTTATTTAGTTTTATTTTATTTTCCAGTCTAAATACAAACCAGAACTAAATTAGTTTCTGTTAAGCTTTATAATCTAAACCCAAACCAAAACTATATTTGTATTGATTTACGTTTAGAATTTTAAAGCTGAAGCAAAACTTAAAATACTGTTTAGTTCACATAAAATTGGTTGCTATTCGCTGGAATTTAGGATTTTTTAATGAAGAATCCAAGTCTAGTATGGCAATGGAATGTGGATGTTCATCTTCCAGCAGCATTGCTTCAATAAATTCAGATACTGATTCGGATTAAAGTTAATCACAAAAATAAAATTAATTTTGAATCCAAAGTTAATTATAAATTTTAAAGCAACATTTTTTTATTGATTTATCATTATTTTTAATGTAAAAGTAATTAACTCAGAACAGAAGCAATGGTTATAAAGCAAGTAGATTTTAGCATATGTAACTTTTGTAAATTATCAAATAAATTTTTTTACAAAGCTGCTTAGTTTTTTTTCTCCAAAGTTTGTTACATGCATTTATGTGTATGTATATATACAGGGTGCAAATAAAAGTCCTTAGGAGGCTTTTATCTCAGCAACCGTTGGTCACAAACATATACTTCCAGTTATAAAATTTTTTAAAAATTGTAAGCATTTATGATAATGGCATTTTTAAATAAAAAAAAATCAATTTTGTGAAAATTACAGAAACTAACTTTTTATACAGTCCCCCAGTCTTTATAGTCATATTTTAGTAAAAGTTGACGCCCGCCCATCCTAACGAACATAACACAAAATGTTTCCCTTCTGTATGACAAAAATAAAGAGATATTTAGTTTCAATGTTTGGGATTTTTTCACGATTTTTTGGCTTGCATTAAGGGGTTGGTTAAAATTTTTCAATGAAGTATTCATTCTATTCATTGTACAATGAATACTTCCTTCAGATTTTTTAAACGACCCCTTAATAAAGTCCGAGAAAATGAGGAAGAATTCCAAGCGTTGAAATTAAATATCTCTGTCCATTTTTCTCGTACAAAAGGGAAACTTTGTGTTATGTTGTTATGTAATATTTAAATATACAAAATATTTAAAGAAAATAATATTTAAAAATATAAAATATTTTAAGAAAAAAAATTGGAATGTAACTATTATAAATTTCTGAATGCTTTATTTTATACTAGAAATTTCAAAGTTTTCAATTTTTCCGGGTGGAAATAAACCCCTCCGGAAAAAACCGAAAAAAACTGTTTTTTTCCCCAAAATTTCCGGTTTTTTTTCCGACCATTCCCATCTCTACTCTTACCCACTTTGAAACAAAACTTAATGTTTGCTCTTTGCACCATAGCTCTTTTCACGACTGAGGGTCACAACATATTGTTACATACAGTTTTGATTACAGAGTGCAGTCTGTAATACCAATGCTCTTCTCTTTAAAACGGCAGGTAGTTGAAACACCATGCTACTTAATTCCTGCATCAGGATCCATCTCAGATGGCAGTAATAGTTCCGCGATTATAAAATCAGTTGCCTTTTCTGTGGGACAGACTGTGTATATGTATATTAAACAGACAAGACATTCACATTGTGCTTACTTCATGCCAAAATTGTAAATCAAGGTTTTGTACTGTTGTATGTGTTTGTTTTTGATGAGGAATTTTCTGATGTGATTGTCATTTTTGTGTGGTACGTTACTTATTGGTAAAAACAGGGCCCAGCATTTTTCACAGGGTCGAGTTTTTGTGAATTTTAGAACATTTTTGGGAAAAATCTAATAATTTTGTGAAAATTCAGACTTTAAGAGCAGTGATGAAATTTTTTTTTTTTTTTTTTGTGCTCTTTTAATAAGTAATTCTGTAAAAAGTGCAATTTATTAGCCTCAGCCTTTTATGAAGGGTCTGAAAACGGAGCTGAATTTCCTCTGTCGGGAACTCTGAAAAGGGTCTGCGCTGCGTAACTAAGCTCCCCAAGGGAGATTTACATTGCCAAATCAAAAGTTATGAAAGCATTTTTTAAAAATAAAAGAGCTGGTGCTTTTTTTTTTTTTTTTTGCATTAAAAAATTCATGATGACAGCAATTCAGAAAAACTCGTGAAGGTCATGGGTTCTTTTTCACTGGTTAAGCTTAAAAGGTAACTACTTTTTTTTTGAAACAGTGTTGCTGTTTTGCTCAGGACATTTTCATTTGCACTCAAAATTGCTTCTCATGACTTCAAAACAGGTGTATGTAATATTCAATACCAATTTGTGTATTACTTGCAATTATTGCTTTCAATGAAACAGCAGGATTTTAAAGTTTGATTGATAAAGGATTGTAATTTTTCTTTGATTTAAAATGTGATGAGTAGTGTAAGAAACTTGTGAACATTTATATTAGTATATGTCTCTTATATTACTTTGTTTATTTCAGTAATTGAAGAGGTAACCAGCTAAAAGTTCAGCTTAAAGAAGTTCAAGAGGGCAATTCTATGGAGTCTGAGGTAAGAAATGAAGAGCTAAAAGTTCAGCTTAAAGAAGTTCAAGAGGGCAATTCCATGGAGTCCGAGGTAAAAAATGAAGAGCTAAAAGTTCAGCTTAAAGAAGTTCAAGAGGGCAATTCCATGGAGTCTGAGGTAAAAAATGAAGAAAACTTTGCAAAGTTAACTCTGTTTACCACATATAAACTCATTTAAAATTATAAAATTTACTTTCAAGATATTCACTACATCATTCTGAGTAAAAAAATAATGTTAGTTTTTAAAAAGATATTATCCTAGTATAAATTAAAATAATTTAATTAGTTGGTGTCGGACGGAAACACACAAATGGCAAAACTGAATGTTCTCTTGAATATTTCTAGAAGTCTGTGAATTAGCTTATGTTTTAATTTTGAACACACTTAAATTGAAAAGTATACATTTCAATGAAGCACATTATACAATTTTAAAATAACATGTAAATTGTAATTAATTTGAAACTATTTTTACCTTGGTGTCGTACATAAATTGTTCATGTTGGATACAAACCGTTGGTTTTTGTGAAAATAAAAGTTGATGATAGCAATTATAAATATGTAAATTAGTTTAAGTTTTATTCAAGTGTCACATACATATTCTTTTTTACATTTAAAATGATTCAGAAAAGTTAAACTGCCCCCTATTTCATGTTGTGATAGGGGTTGAATACATTTTATAATATCATGTAATTTATAAAAGATTTTGTCCTCATTTTTGGCCATTTAAAATTGCTTTTGGATCGATGCATGGCAGACACTTCTATCTCATTTTTCATTTTTCTTGTAATGCATCCTGGATAGAGATTGGAGTCATATTTTGACTACAACCCAGTCATCGATATTTACTGCTGCTGGCTCATCAATTTCAGAATCATCTGATTCAGACACAGAAAATATTGATATGTTTCTAAATTTACTGTCATTTGAAATGTCTCGAATCTGTACTTGAGTATCCCAAATTGGTTTCACAAAATGAATCAATTTTATGTTTGGAATAGGCAAAACAGCTTTCCAGTATTGTTGCAAGTGTTGCGTATCTCTTTCCATGTCTTATGCAAAATATACTTTATGTGTATATGTTTGGATTCAAGCATGCTGCAACCTGAGCAAATTGCTCTGCTTGTGTCACTAACTCTTTTTCCGCTTTATACAATACAAATACAAATACAAAAGTGACAACCAGCAACAGGCACAGGGCCCAGCTAAGCTGGTCCTAGTCAATTTACTAGTCCCCAATGAACATCAAGAGCTTTCTTAAAAGTTTTTACCCCACTGCAATTAATAGTAGCCTCCGGTAAACTATTCCAACTGCCTACAACCCTATTGAAGTAGTAATGTTTCCAAATTTGAAGATGAGCCTGAGGTTTGAAAAGCTTAAAACAATGACCTGTGGTTCCACTTTCAGCAAAAAACTGAAGTCCATCAAGATTTCCCATTTTAATTAATTTAAACAACTGAATCATGGCCCCTCTAACTCTTCTTTGCTGAAGACTATAACGTGTCGCTAAACAGTTCTTTTGACAGTGCCTCCTATACCATCAACAACCCCTTTACCGCGAGCAGTAGCAAAGATGTTCTACGATAATTTGATGCTATGAGACTGTTGAAACAGTGACAAGTTTGAAAACAAATATCTCTGCTTGAACTGAGAACTTGGCCCATCAGAAAATATATTTACATACCTTATTTCACTATATTTTTCTTTTAGAAAAGAGAAAATGTAATCCACAAATTTGTAGTGAGATTTTTTTTTAAAGAATATATTCTTAAATGTTTTGTTTCACCATATATGGTGAAACAAAACTCAATTTTAACTAAGGAAAATTAAATTGCAGAAAATGCAAAAACTTTCTTTTTATGCCTATTTCACTTTGTTTTGCAAATAAAAGAAAATATGTTGAGAAAAACAGTTGAAAACAAATGTAGTTTTAAAAAAGTAACGGTGTTGTACGTAAATGTTGTGGGACGTAAAATATTTCTTTACGTCCAACACCAAGTTTTTAGTATAAAATATTCAATATTAAAAAAAAATGAAAGTAGGTTATTTCAATGGTATTGAAAATCCTGCTTTACATAGAAAATTTCATTCATGCAGCTTTAAAAGTACTTGCTCAGCATAAATAATTTTACAATTTGGTGTCGGACGTAAACATGTGAAGTGGCTTACATGCAAATTCCATCAGAAATCAAAATGGATAATATTTCTACACATTTTGCAACATTACATGCTGTAGACTGCATACTTAAATGTTTACTCACCTTAGTTTATAATATTAATTCATTTATTTTGAAAGAAACAGAGTTTCTTTCAAAAGAATAGCCAAATTTGATTTCGAAACACACAAAAAATTGATCCTTGTATAGCCTCTTGTATTTTTTAGAAAACTTAATTTATGAAATTTTGGATAAAAGTTTCAATACATACAATTCTCTTCCTTTAAAATACCTAATTTGTTTTAAAATATTGATTTCGAAAATTTGATCATCTGGTTGACCTTTCTGTGGAATTGCCCAAGAGTGAAGCTCACTTAAAGGCAAAATATGCATGCGGTAAATTTCACTGTTTTTCAAACATGACACATATTTTATCGTAAAATACAGTCAAACCTCGTTTTCACGACACTCGGATGACACGTCATTTTTTTAAGTCCCGAACTTGCAACATATAATATAATGTTAAATAACTCCACAATTCATGACACTAATTTATTATACCACTCCATTTATGACGACATTTAAAATTGTGAAAACGGGCTCGATTTAATGTTTTTAACTTAAATCTTTCAGTAAAATAAGGAAGATTTCATGAAAAGTTTGTCCTGCAATTCTTGAAAATGGATTAGTGACAAGTGTTATCAACCTCGTGGAGAAAATCCCCAGCCCCCTCGAACAATCTTGAGCCAGCAAGGCGTGCACAGTAGGTTTGAAAGCGACAGTTGGAAACATAACCACAAGCTCTGGGTGGAAAGATAAAGTTGCGTTGCATGTTTAATTGAACTTCTCCTTAGGGATAGGAGGGATAGGCAAATTGAGGTAGAGAGAATTTTACAATTGTCAGCATTGACAGGCACAAGAAATGAGTGACAAGTTTCATTTGCATTGCTGGTAGGTTTAAATCTCTACTGGGCAATACTTCAGAAAAGGATAAAAGGGACCAGGAGAAAGAATCTGTTTTGAAACTCGACTTTTGTTTCTAAAATTCCAGGGACGCACACAGATTTTAATTTTCAGAGTTTAGGAAGACAGGGCAGGGGAGAATCACTATGGCTATTCAACTGATGTTGAAGTTGAATGGTCACTGTAAATGAGCTTCTAAAAATGAGTGCTATCATATTAAACTCTTTGTTCGAAAAGAAGGAATTTGCTTTCATGGTCCAGTCGGATAGTGGTCAAAAGTAAAGGGGTTTTACAGTTGGGGGAGAAACTTTCAGATAAATTAGATCCATTGCATTCCATTGATTTTGTAGAAAAATACCTTTCTTTGATTGAAGAAGCTAAACAGGATGATTATGCCTTTTTGTACAAAATACACAGAAAAATTTTAAATTGTAAATCAAGAAGTAAGCAAACATTGATTAGCGAATATTTTCGGGCGAAATGAAAAGTAAGTTATCTTTTCTTAATGTTTTTGCCTTGGCTTATTAAATAATACAAAATGAAGGTAATTGAAACTAATTTTAAAAGGCAAATGAATAATAAAGCCGTGAAATGCGATATTAGTACATTGTATGTTCTTTAAATTATGTGTTTTAATTCAATTCCGGTTAAGTCGCTGCTCAACTTATGACGCCACTTTATAGAAAGTCCACAGGGTGTCGTGATAACAAGGTTCGTCTGTATCTCAAACTGAGTGAAACAAATAATGGAGCACGAAGTAAAAGGATATTTAGTTAATTTAAGTTTGAATGATACTTAATTTTATACTAATGTGTCTCATTTAGGGTATATTTGACCACATTAAATGGCATACTTGCATGTAAGAGAAAAATGAATATATGTTCGCATTTTTTTGATGCTCAGCAATTTTTTTTCTTAATGACAAGCAAATTTGAATGTATAGCTGTATAATAAAAAATAATACTAGGGAAATTCACAATATTTTGTCATTTGGTATTTAGCCTTTTGGTAAATACTTGGAGTTTCTAGATATTGAGTACCTAATTTGGCCAAATTTTCTGTGATGCGACCTGGTTAAATATTGATCAAGTATTCTGTTAAGAGTCCCACAAAACTGGTTATACCGTTGCTATGGCAATGAAGCCTGGGGGTCCGCATTAAAAGAAAAAGGGGGTAAAATTTGAAAAAAATTTCAATTAGCATCAACGAAGTAGCATTATTAAATAGGATACTATTGCTTCAAATATAAAGGCAATTACAGATTGCTGTGTTGTTAACCATTTGGTTTTAGTGGAATAATAAAATGCTTGCTGCTTTATGGAAGAAAAAAAAAGACTAAACTGATAACACTATCGGAAGAAATTAAGTATTTCAAAATTAAGTATTTCTTTTCCCCCCCTGTTTAAAAAAAATACCTTAGGAAATTTTTTTTTTTCCCCCTTATAAGTGCACAAGTGTAGATAATTCTTTATTTCTTTCTTTCTGTGTTGACAATAAAAACATTTAGTACTTTTTTCTCAAACATCTTACTTGTTAAGCCATATAAAATCACTTTCTTTAAACAAGCACGCAGAGTTCAATTTAAAGTGCACTAAGAAAAGAAAAAAAAAAAAACCTTTAAAAGCCAGTAATAATATGGCAACGTGTTCCCATTGAATGATGTGGGGCTCTGAGATTTACTTTAAAAAAAAAACAAAAAACAAAAAAAACTTCTAGGTTTTAAATGCTTTAATTTGTTTTGTACTTCTGGAAAATAACTTATCATTACATAATTTTCACAACTCAGTGAGCTGTTTTTAACTTGAATTTAATTTTGGCTATATACCTATGTGTAATTTAAAAGAAATTGTAATGTTTTGAGCAAATATGCAATGCCCTACTTATACAGATTTAAACTTTACAATGCATGCTGTACTACTTCTATCCAAAAATGCTTTTCATACTTAAATGCTTGAAAGAAATTTTCAATAGCACATGCAAAAAAATCTGTAAAATATGCAGAATAAAATGATTTTTTTCTAAGGCAAAATTTATTGCATGTAGGTTTAGCAAAAATTGTAGGCGTCAAATTTGACCCCTCAGCTGGGAAATATAATCAAATCAAAATTTTTGGTCACAAAATTCTACTAAGGACTGCTTATTTCCAAGGAAATTTTCAAAATTGTTACGAAAATTAAGTCTCTGTTCTAATAACAACAAACTGAGAATTTAAAAAAATTAAAATGTAGTTACAGTTATGAAACTTTATTATTATTTGATTTTGAAATATTTGGAATTGGTGAATTAAAAGATGTAAAAAGTGTGGAGAAAAAAATAGAAAGTTCTGAAAGCTATATTTTTGCAATTGCAATATTAATTGTTAATAGTTTCTGAAGAAATATTTTGATGCAGGGAAAATTCATTTGAAGAAAATGCAACATCAATTGTTGGTAGAATTTTTCTAAAGTTGTAGATCTTTTGAAGTCACAATTATGCTAATATTTTGATGTTGAAGATGCAATTTTCTTTGGATGTAATTGATTGAGAGAGATTAATTTAATTAATAATTTGTTTTTAAAAGTAATTCATTCATATTTTTAAAGGTAATTTAGTTTCGTTTTTTCTGTTCACCCCCACCTCAACCCAATTAATTTTTGTTTTGTTATTTTTGAAGTAAAAACACTCCAGGTAATCTGTTCCTTGTGATTTCTAAAGTGTTGATTTTCATCTCTGTTCCTTTTTTTCTTCATTTTTTCCCCACTTTCTATATTTACCAATGCAAGGTTGAAAATCTTAAAAATAGCTACTCTGAAATATATAGATATTTTATTGATGAAATTGCTAGCTTAGAATATTCCGCTTCAGTTTGCTGCAAGGTTGAGTTTTTTTTTTGCTTTCACCTGGTTCTGAAATGTTACTTTTTCTGTTTTAAAACAGTAGTTTAACTACCTATTAGGCTCCTAATTTGTTCAGTTAACTCATTAGGCTTTTCTAATTTGAAATTGTTTGGGTCCATCTTGCTCCAAAGCATTCATTTTGCTCCATCCTGCTCCAAAACAATATTTTGACTGCTCAGGAGGTATATTCATTGTGCCCTAATCCCCTGCCTTCATTAAGTTGAAGTAATTTAAATTAAGATATTAAAATTATTTCAACTTAATAAGATGTACAGGGGGTCGCATCGCACCTTTCTTCCAAAGATGGATCACATTTTTAGATAAATGGCTGTCATTTCCCCCAAAAAATGTTTCCCTTGTTGGAGATTTCAATATTTTTTGCATCTTTTAAATGTTTCAATTTTTCTAATGTTTGGAATTTATTTTAACATATTCCACCATAGATTTGCTTGTTTGATTTTTTGTTTTAATAGAAAAAAAAATTAATTTCTATTTATTTATTTTTGCATTCTTAATTTTGGTTACTTTACGTCAGGGATTCCCAAAGTGGGTTCTGCAGAAGGATCTTAGGGGCTCCTTTGTCAAGTTATTATTACATTAAATTATCTTGTCATGTTCAGAAAAACCAGTGACGTAATGAGGGCCATATTAGAAATTTATTTGAAAGGGTAGTTATGAAGTTTCTGAAAATAAAAATACATTTGAAGGAAGCAAAATACGAATTAAAAACTGTTCAGAGAATCAAGTAGGTTTTTCTATTACTGTAAAATTAATGTACAAATCATAAAATGACTCGTTGCTCTGCTTAAAACAACTCTGAAACTCTAATGGGACAGGTCAAAGACTATGCATTGTTTAGTTGTCTGATGATAAAAGGTTTACAATTAGTTCAATGACATTGACTAGTGAGTAAAAGGGGAATTCACTTTGTTTTGTTAATTTTTGTAGCACTTTTGCCTGATTTCCGAAAGGACTCTAGTACGTTTAATAAACAAAAAATTGGTGTTTTGTGGATGCCACTGGAAAAACATTTGTTTTTATTGTCAAGTACTTTCATTAATATTTCAAAAAAGTTTGAACTTTATTTGCACAGTCATGTTTCATTTTGGAAATTGATTACAAGAATTGCAAATAGGTAATGAATGTTTTCTATACAATGAAGTCGTCCTCCCCACTCCCTTCCGAAAACCAGTTTTTTTTAAATGTTCGGAATCATCGTATATCAAACCGGCATATCAAATTTGGTTTAAAAATTTAATTAAATGAAAAGTTTTTAAAAGTATATGAATTATGAACTTACTAGCTATTTGAAAGCGGTAGGATGTTTAAAAATATGTACAATGGAACCCCACCATTTGTCCGCCTCGCTATTCGTACAACTTGCTATTTGTCCAACTTGTTCAATGTTCAAGTAAAACTCAACTCTCCATTCATACTTGTCCCACGATTTGTACAGTGCCAGGGGCCAGGGTTGCAAGTTTGGCTTTTTTTAAGAAAACGATCGAGAAATTATGCTCGTTTTGAACTCTTCTGGAAATAATTTGTTTGGCATTTTGGGTTTTTAAAATTTTTTTTAATACTTTTTAAGGTTTTACTGATAATTTTAACTTTCTAAGGGGGCAGTAAGAGAAAGTGGTTGAAGAACTTTCTTCTTCAGAAGGAGGAAAGTAGTAAGGAACGCATTTCCTTTGCAGAAAGTAAAGAGCTGCGTTACCCCTGCGAGAAAACACAAAGAGTGGTGGAAAATGGCATCCCAACACTGCTGTAGTCAACAGGATTAACTTGTTAAATGACAATGCTATTGACCATTTTAGAAAAATTCTGAACAATCGTCTAAGCAGACAACATTGGACAGGGTTTTAGGGAAAGAAACCCAAGATTCTTCTAGTGCAAAAAGATAGAAAAAAGAAAGAATAGCAGAAAGGGGGGGGGGGGGAACACCTATAAATTCATGTACAGTACTTTACATTTGTTTTTTTCCTAGGTTTAAATAAGCAACCATCTGTGGATCTGGAACGAATTAATCCAATTTACATTGTATCTTATGTGAAAAAATAATTCACCATTCGAACTGCCTCCTGGAACGAATTGTGTACGAATAGCGAGGGTTCCACTGTATATTATTTACAGGTTTCAAACAACAGAACCGAATATCCGGTGGTACATATTTCATAACGGGGATACCGGATATCCGACATTTGATAAAATCAATATTCTACGTATGACCGAATGGTTCCAAAACCAGGGTTGGAAAAAAACCTGGTTTTTTTGAAAAAAACCAAAAAAACCATTTTTTTTGGTTTAAACCAGGTTTTTTTGGTTTAAAGCGGGTTTTTTTGGTTTAAATAGCATTTGTAGGATAAACAATTTGACTTTTAGAAAATCATGGAGATTTTAGATCCTTAATTGTAACTAAATGTTATTGATAGTTAATTTATTGATAATTAATTAACTAAGTTAAAACCTTAAATTTTAATTACCTTATATAGGTGCAGCACTTTAGTCGTCAACTTATAGAGGGTGGAGATTTTTTTTTTTTTTTGTCATTTCTTACGCTATGCGTTTATTCATTTGTGACTAATTAAAATATAACATCATGTATTAATGTTACTTTAAAATTAGTAATTAGCTATTTTTAACAATTATCTAAAATATCATTAGATAAATTTAATCTGAATGACTTACAATGTATCCTATACAACTTTAAAATTAAAGCACTTAGTTAAAGATAAATGTGTTAGTTTACTTATTTGACTGTAAAGATTCCCTAAAAATACATAATTTTTCGAAATGACTAGATCAATTAGAAGAAAAAGAAGAAACTTATTTAAAGAGCAAAAGAGTGAGGCTCATAGTAGTTTTCTAGAATAGTTAACTAACACAGAGGTTTAGCGTTTAGGCAAACTTTATATTGATGTTTCATCCATCTAGACAAATACTGGTCTAACATTATAGCATAAAAAATATTATCCTGGAGAACTTATAGAAGTTTTTTTTTTTATCTTTGCAAAAATAGATAAATAAATAAATATAGTAATAATTAGGCAGCCAACTTACAAAGGGTTTTTTATAATACTCCCACCCAAATTTGGTACTTAAGTGGTCAATATGGACAGGTGGTCAAATTACAAAGGTTTTCCTACATTAAATAATATAGGGCTGATTCCGTTCCTGACCAAAAGTGGTCAACTTAGACAGGTGGCCAACTTACAATGATGGTCAACTTTACATGTTTTACTGTATTAACACGTTATAATACTCAACTTATACAGGCCTTTCAGCAAATTATTAAAGAAATAATTATTATGCAGGTTGAGTTTTAACGAAAGCATGTTTTACTAAATCAATAAAAAATAAGCAAAAATGAAAATACATTAGAGATAATATGTGTTGATTTACAGTATCAGTAATATCAACACATGATTACACCATAACACTTATACAAATCAGCAACATTGGCTTGGAAATTATCACTATTATTTAGATATTTTTTTTAAATACAATTTTTCCAGATTAAAGAATAAATATATTTTTAAAAAGAAGAGAATAATTTAGGAAAAAAGAAAAATTTGCACTGATTAAAAAAAAAGTTTGTTACTTTACAGATTCAGTAATTCATGACTTATGTAATGCTGTGCTTGCAATTTCTGCACAAATTGGATTTTGCAATTCTTTATAATGTGAAAAATAAATGAAAAAAGATTTGGTTTCTTAAAAATTGTTATCTGTAACATACATTTGCAAATTGGTTATTATGAAGTTATTTTATTATTTCTAATATATATTCTTTAACTCCAGGGATTACAATTGAAATATCATTTTAATTTTTATAATGACTGAGAAGAGTTTTTTTGAAATTAGCTTTTTCAGAGCTAATTTTAGAAAAACCCAAATAGTCTGACATAGATAGTCTGTAGATAGGAGATGAGAAAAATTTGTACTGATTAAAAAAAAGTTTGTTAATTTTCAAATTCATTAATTATCCAGTGCTGTGCTTGTAATTTCTGCATAAATTAGATTTTGCAATTTTTAATGATGTGCAAAATTAATGAAAAAAGATTTGGTTTAAACCATGGTTTATACCAACGTGGTTTAAACCAAACAACCCTGTCCAAAACAATCAAGAAATTTCACTTTTAAAAAATTGTAGAAACCCTGCTTTATCACTACTTACACAATATTTTATTACTGATTCAAGTGAATAAAAATCGGTTAATAAAATCAAATTATTACAGAAAATGGCGCCATTTTCCGTTAACCCTGTACTTTCTATTAGGGTTTATTTTCTTGGGGAGCTCGAGTGCATTTTCAGAAAAAACAACTTAATAACTTGTTTCATGCAAAGTAATAAAATGTGCTAAATTACGCTTCATGTAAACCACCTGTGTTAAATGAATCCCTTTGTTCCAGGGGAGTAGTAAGGGCAACCCATCTGCGGCAGGTGGAGCTTCCAAGCGCCCCGCTGAAGATTCTGGAGAATTACCCAGGTAGGATTTATTTTGATTGATTGTTCTATCAACTGTTTACCTGAAACTGTTCTGAAAATTGAAAAAAAAAAAAAATGGTTTCCAGAAAAAAAATTTCAATTTAATAATTTTAAGATTTTTTTTGACGAATAATATCTGCTTTTTTTTCTTTTTTCCTACCTTCAGCCAAGCAAAATATTTTTGCTTGTATTTAAAACACTGACAATAATGGACTTCTGGTATTAATATTACAGAACTTTTATTTAATCACTTGATCTTTCTTTTTTTTAGTTTTATTTTTTTAAACCTTATGTATGTGTATTAGGGTAGTGCTTATTTTTCGAAGTTTTAAATTTTCAACCTCTTACCCTCTAAATTTGTTCCATTATACCAAAAAAATGATTATGATAAAATTTTATCACCAGCAAACAATATTTAGAGTTAGCTCAAAGAGGGTAAAGTTTCATAATTGATTTTGTGAGTTTTTGAATTTTTAAGCAAGATTAAAATTATATGATTTGCAATTATCTTTAATTTATTTAATTATATTAAAAAGTAACTTCTCTATGAATCAGTAAAAATTAGACATTTGTAAATTGTATAGCTTTTATGAAATAATTTTCTTAATAAAAAATACAGTATTCAAGTGCACCTCATAGGTGGCAACAACTGTCTAAACCAGTCATCGCCAAACTTATGGAGCCACTGGGAAACTGTATCTTTTCTACATTTTACTATGAGATATTCCTGCCCCTTTCCCCTCCAATAGAAAAGAAAGAAAGAAAAAACAGGACAAATAAAGGTTGAAACTTTTCAGTTCTCAGTTATTTATATATGTGAGTGGGCAGCTACATTTTTCATGTACTATCTATTTATGCCAGCAAAATATTCTTTATTTTCTGTCTGAGCCACGAGCTATCAATGGGAATATTAACAAAATATGGAAAATGAACAGTTGTTGGTGTAATTATGTGCAAATTAACCACATGAGTACCACTGCAAGCTACTAAAGATTTCCTTGCGAGTTACTTTTAGTTGGCATTTTACAGTTTGATGACTACTGGTCTAAACTATGGGTGGGGAACCATTTGGCTCTGAAAGGAGACTAGTGTTCGGCTGTAGTTAACTACTTCTAGTTAACTAGTAGTTAACTACTAGTTGTAACTACTTTTGTTTTGAACTAGTTAACTTCTAGTTAAACTACTTTTTCCTCAACTACTAGTTACAACTATTTTTAAAATTCCAACTACTTTCGAAAAAAACATTTTAAATCTACTTTTTGAAAAAAATGACTATTTCATCAACATTACATTATTTAAATTTTTAGCTTATGAATATTACTCACACAGATGTATTTTTTATATTATGTTATATAATGAAAAAGTACTAATAAAAAAATCATAATATTTATTACAGTATTTATGCAAATTACAAAAGGGGTTTCTAATAATAATCAATAAATAGCGCCCGCACCAGCACATGCACAATGAAGTTTCATTTAAAGACCAAATCTTTATTATGGGGAAGTTTTACCTCTACTCCAGTACCATGCATGGGTTTGGGATACCATAAAACACAAAAAGAAAGAAAAAATACTGTTTTTTTTTTAGAAAAAACTGATTTTTATGATTCTTTTTTTAGACAAAATATTGATTTTTATGATTAAACAAAAAACTATTTATATCAGCTTCTTCCAAATTTGAAAAATATATAGATATTTTTATTATGAATTTTAATATATTCTGGGTTCAAATAATTCATTAGAATTTTAACTCACTATATGGTATCCCTAATGCATTTGGTCCTCTAGGGAAAGGTGGAATAGCTCCGTTAAAGTGTCAAAGAATGACATTTTATTAGAGAACATTAAGTTTTTGGACATGCTGACTACAGCAAAAGCATCAACAGCACCTATAGAAAGGATTTTTTCTACATTTGGAATAGTGCACTCAAAATTAAGAAACAGATTGGGGGTTTCTAAGGCATCAAAACTGGTATTCTTGATGAAACATCTAAATAGTAAATGTGATTAAGCTATATTAAACATTTTATGTGATATTTTCCCGCTCTGTTTATATATTCAAGCAGTTTGCATACACTCAAAAATTATAATGGTCCAGTCAACATATTTGTATATATTCAAGAAATTATAATACATTCAGTCCAGAAAGATAAACTTTCTCTTCTGTTTCTTGTTGTTCTCTGTTTATTAAGCATGCATTTTTTATATAATATAATTAATTAGTAATTAATTTTGAACTAGTAATAAATAATTATTTCAACTGAAATAATCTTAAAATTCTTTGAAGACATAAATACTTAACTGAATTTGTTGCTGTATTTGTGTGCACATATATATTTTGCTTAAAAAGAATCCAAACAATCTGATTTAAATAAAAAAATTACTATGTTTTATTTTTTTAAAGGAAAAAAATCACCAACCCTTCAACACAATTTGAAAGAATATAATCTAAATTCTAAAGCATACACGTTACAAAGTTATTTTGTTAATGAATGGGGGTTGGGCAGAGGGAGAATTTTAAATTGATATTAAGTGTAAACCCCTTCATTTTACAGCTGCTGAAAAACTTATTTCTTAAACACATAAATTATTAACTTTATTAAACAAATACATATTAAAATAATAGTTTAAATTTAGAGAAAATTGTTTTGTCTTTATTCATATTCTCTTTATATATTAATTGTTCAGTGTTATTTGGAAATATTCAATCTTGGAATGTTTTACAGGAATTCCTTTGAAATTGTTTTAATGATTAAAAATAATATTGAGTTGAATTATTAGGATTAAATATTTAAGAACAAGTTTAGGGAGCACGGTACCTACTTCCAAATACTTTTTCCTTTAACAGTCAAATAAAAAATATTACATGCATTTAATTCCAATTATGATTAGAAGTGATATTTGAAAGTAGAACCTCATTGTGATCAACCATTAATTTAATATTTAAAAGAAATCAAATTTTTTTCAACATCTTCAAAATTCAGAGTCAAACCCATGCTAATTATTGTTAAACATACTCCGAGGAATGCACATACAAAGTTACAAAGCTGTATCTTTAAAGGAAAAAAAGCCTTAGGGATTTTATTACACGTCACTGGTCAAAAATACAAAGCAGAGAAAAATGCGTACAAAGATTTTAAGTGCAGAATGAAAACAGCAAAAATCATTTATAAAAACCGGAATATCATTTAAAGTTTTGCTCACATAGGTTTGAAATTTTGCATGAGGCTTTAAACATGAGTTTTATCTGTCGATATGAGTAATTTAAAAAATATAGCTAATTTGAGCAATTTTGAGGTACAGTGCCACCTTAAAAATGGAAATTCAAATAAATTATACTTAAAAGTAGTTAACTAGTAGTTAACTACTTTTGGAGAACAGTTAACTACTCGTTACAACTAGTCTCAGAAAAAAGTAGTTAACTAGTAGTTGCAACTAGTTTTGTTTATAGTAGTTAGTACAGTGAAACCCCGATTTTACGTTTCTCAAGGGACTGGGCAAGAAAAACGTAAAATACGGGAAATACATAGAATGCAAAAATCAAATAGAAAAAAACTAAAGGTAGTAAAGATGACTCTTTCAAAAGGTATAATATCTATATTTTACGAAAAGAACATTATTATAGATACCATTTTAAGATAATTTTAGCACATTTAGATGCGATTCCTGGCGTTTAGGCTGAAAATAATCCGTAATAGTGGAATGTTTTTTAGTCATTGAATTCAAAGTGAATGCAGCATCTTCTAGGATTGAAATACGTTGCAAGTTTTTTTTCCTGGTCTTTATAAGAAGGAGAATAGTCTTTCACTATTTGTAAGCTCTTCATTGCAATAGTGAAGGAAGGGACGGGCTGTGCTTCCGGTTCTTTTTGTTGATCTTCATCGGCTGCCGAAAAGTACAGACGGAAAAATATTGCTTATTTTAGAAAAATTTTTTTTTTTCACTTTCCAGGGAAAACGTAAAATGCGGGAAATTTCCTATAAACCAAACTTCCAATCCGGGTTAAATTAACATTATTAGTATATGGAAAAACTAGGACCTGATGAAAAAAACATAAAATGCGGGAAAAACGTAGATTCGGGGGACGTAAAATCGGGGTTTCACTGTAGTTGGTAGTTAACTACTTTTTGACGAGTAGTTGCCGAACACTAAAGGAGACACATTAAATTTCCTGCTTGGGGTTAGCTGATATCCTATGTGTAATACACATGGTGTAACATACACTGGCTAGGAGCAACCCCTAGCATATATTAGGTGGCATGCCATTACCAGATAATATTAGTACTAAAAAAGAACACACAAATGAATAGAAGGTTATTTTTTTCCCTTAGTTTCATCAATTTTTATTTTTATTGTTACTGCTGCCCTCAAAGGAAGTGGCTCAGAGATTCAGATTTGCCCAATTCATCAAACTCAAAGCTTTTAATGCCTTACTTATCCTTTACAACTTACATTGAAACTATCTAATATGCTCATTGCACTGCCTCAAAATCAAGCAGCATCTATATTATAAATACTGCATAATGGTCATATAAATATTTTGTTTGGTTTAATACAATTAGATATAATGCACTTGGGATTCAATAGTGTTATTGAAGCAATATTTACAGTTTCTTTTTTTTTTTTCATGTCTAATGCTCTCAAATTTTATTTGTGGGACCTTTTCCCCACTTGCCAAGTTCACTGTAGTGGTAATCTTTGGTAGAGAGCAGTCATACTCTTTTGGTTAATCTGCACATAATTACACTAACAACTGTTAGTAGATTTTCCATATTTCGGCAATATTTGCATTGAAAGTTTATGGCTCAGAAGGAAAATGAAGAATAATTTTTTGGCAAGAATCCATGCAAAAGCAGTAACTGCCAATATAGTAGCTCTCTTGTCTCGTTCTGGCACTTATAAATAAATAACTTGGAATTGAAAACTTTCTTACTTTTTTGACCTGTCTTTCTTTACTATGGGGGGGGGGGGGAGAATAACTCATAGTAAAATTTGGAAAAGGTATTATTGCTTAGTGGCTCCTTAAGTTTGGCAATCACTCATTTAGACAGTTGTTTCCATCTATGAGGTAGGCTTGAATCCTGAACTACTACTTAAGAAAACTACTTTATAATAGCTATGCAATTTACAAATGCTTAATTTTTACTTATTCATATAGAAGTTACTTTTTATTATAATTACATAAATGAAACATAATTGCAATAATCATAATTTTTTTCTTGCCAAAATCTCGTTCTATTATGAAATTTGAGCTACCTCTAAATATTATTTGCTGGTGATAAAATTTTATTATAACCATTTTTTGGTACAATGGAACAAATTTAGAGGGTAAGAGGTTGAAAATTCAAAACTGAAAAATAAGCACCATCCTAATGGGTATACATATGTATGTAGTGTGGTCAGATGCTCATCTAATTATTTAAGCTAGCTGATTCCCCGCAGAACATTTGCGGGATATAACCATTTTAACCATCTAGCTGCTCATGTTTTTTAGCGAATTTGATTCGCTAAAAATGGATCTACTTTATGCAACTGAAGCCATCTCTGTAATAAAACCTTAATTATTGTCGAAATACTTAAGATATTGCATTACTCACGTTTTATCAATGAAACACACACAAGCCGGAATAATATTTTAAATACACTTAAAAAGCTCATGCCCATGGAAATCGCAGGATGAGCAATTTTTGCTACATTTATAATGTTGCATATGGAAATCACGGGATAATCAGCCAGAGCGTTAAAATTCTAAAAAACGCTTTAAAATTCAAAAGGCTTAAGAAAAAAGATCGCTCGATATCTACAAACTAAGGTGTTGGCGCCCCTAAGAATTTGAAATTAAAAATTGAGTTGTGAATAGAAATACTTTTCAAGAAATAGAAATAAATTTGTGAAACTCCTTAAGTTACGCTTTTTTTTAATGTTTTTTCAGTTTTTCTGATCATGCAGCATTGTTTTTATTGAGATAAAGTACACAAAAAATCTTGAATGTCAACCGTTAAATCAGTGGCCATTTTATTTTGCGGGAAAAACTAAGTGAAGTGTCTCAGACAGCCCCGCAGACCCCCGAACAGAAGTGCGTATCAAATTACTGCACTGGGGTGTGGGTCTTGGTAGGAATTTTGCGAAAGATTGATTCTGTATGGCACGTTTCATGAGTATGAGCTACTATTTTTTATCATGGAAGTCCCCTGTTGTGGGTAAAGATGCTCCCTGAAAGCATGTGAGCTGTATAAGTGATAAACACGGAAAGTGGTTCCATCAGGACATTTCAGTTATGGAAAAAAGATATCAAGGGAAGTGGAGTGCAGCTATGTTAGCAGATTACTGCTGGACGTTAAAAAGGGACATTTCTGAGGCAAGGTATGCCAAAACATGTCAAAATGGTTCCTTTTAGAGTAAATAGAAAATTACTTGGGGTTTTTGGTGGAAATGCATCAAATGTAAAAATGACAATGCTCTTAAAAAAGGGGGGAATCCTAAAGACTTTATTGACTGATCTTAGAAGTATTTTCCAATCCGAATTCGAAAATGAAAACCATGTTCCTTATCATTTAAGGGTTTTGCTTGCAAGGTACTGCAATAGTTTAGGGTACATGTTATTAATGTAAACTATTACAGCACCTTCCACGGAAAATCTTTACGTGATAGAGAAAAATGGTTTACATTTTTGAGTTCCGTGAAAAATACTTCTTAAGATGAGTTAACAAAGTCTTTGGGGCAGAAATTTTTTTTTTAGACCCAATGTAATTACAGTAAAATAAAATATTTATTGCAAATAAACTTAATCAAAATGTGTTCACAAAATAGAATTCCTTCACTGGCAGATATCACTATATTCTGTTTTTAGACTTCAGGATTTTTTGAAAAATCTATAAATTGCTTTCTTCAGACAGGTTGAATATTTCATGTGTCATTGGTTAACACCATATACCACCCTTCCTTCTCCAAAAAAAAAAAAAAACTCCCAAATCTGTGTTTAACTTCAGATGTTCTATACCATTGCCATTTTCCCCCCTTCCAAAAGTTTGCCATTTTTTCTCCAAATTTGAATGGGGAACTACCCTCCACTTGAAAATTTGAATTTCAGACCCTGTAAAAGTGTTTGGCTTGTCTACAGTACTAGCTAAACTAAATATATAATTTTTATGGGTATTTGTATTGCTCTTCAAACTCCACACAATTCTTGTTTTGAAATTTAGCCACTGAAATTTTTGCAATGACTAAAGTTCAGCATTGGTCACATCCTGGGAAAAAATATTTTTAATAAGTTTTCAGTAGTTAGACAGTTAAAAGGAATTAATGTTATAGCAGAGCAGTTGAAAAAATGCAAAAGACCGAAAGCCTTGTCAATCTGTTTCCTTAATTAATATAATCAATGGTTTTATAGTCTGAAATGTTTTGGAAAGATTTTGGTCTGTTTTTGCATGTAAGTAAGATGCAATTTTTTTTAATGATCAATTCTTCTCTCTTCTATTTTCAAAGTATCGATTTAGAAAGGTTTTTCCTTGTAGCTATGCATAATGCCTTACAAACATCAGAACTGTTCTTTTTTCGTACCAAAATTCCTTTCTTTCTTTTTTTTCTTCCAAATTTTCTCTTCTAACCTCGCTAGACAAAACCCTGGGGCAGTGAAACATTCTAACAAATGCAAAACTCTTTCTATTTTGTTTTTCCCCAATCATTTTTGCATTCTTTATAGGGTTTTGAGCTTAATAGGCTGAATGTATGTAACGCAGGGCTCCCACGGCTGCGCCAATTGCGCCAAACTGCGCCTAAACGATTTTTCTGCTACATGCTGCTACAAAATGCGTTTTTTTGGAAAAATTGCGCCAAATCGCGATTTTCGGGAAAAAATCGAAAAAAATTTAGATATTATATTTTTTTCACCTTAAAATCGGCAGTATTCGTTACATTTTTCCTTTAGTCAACTAATTTTTTACCTTTGAAGCAGTTTATTAATGAATATTAGCTCTACCCTCTCTTAAGAACATCAAGTGTGGATGAGAAAATTGAGCTGAATGAGTGATGTATCCCACGCTTGTATAAGAAACAGTGAGACGATTTCTCATATTTTGTAGTATTATAGAGAGAAAAATAATTCCTCTTATCACTATTTATGTTCAATATTTTATTTAGTAAATTTTTATTGAAATAGATAAAAAAAGTTTAAAATTTCATAGGACGTGGAAAAAATAAACTTAGCGTTTTTCCTCAGTGCACTTTGTGTTTTCTATTCTAATGTTTAGGAAATACTAATCAATGTGAAAAATCAATAACAGAACAGATGTTAAAAAGATTATTGCTCCATTATAACAATTCGTAAAAATTCCTTAAGCCTACTTTCCACGTGCAAGCAAAGGAGTGCATACATTCTACAATCTTTTTGCATCCGCTACAAAAATCGGATTTTTTTTCATTTCAACTATTTATAATGTTCCTTTTCAAAGTAAATAATCGAAATGTATTTTTATTTTAAATAAAAACATTGTTTGAAAATATATATTTGTTCCCGAAAGTGTTTAGAGATAGACTTTCAAACGCTGTAAAGTTAAACATTAAATTGCAGCTTTTTTTCTTTTCTCATTACTCTTCTATATCATATAACCACAAGCAATTAAAAAAGACAAATATAAAGACAAAATAAGTTACAAAATTAGTTAAGTTAGAAAATTTTAAAAAAGCATGTATATCTTAATGAATTGATGATCTTTAGCAAATATGTTAAGCAATATTATTTGAAGAAATATAAATTTTGTTGTGGGTGAACGACCTCATAAAAGTACTCTTGCTTAAAGTTTCAATTTTTTAACTAGATTTGAAAGCTATGAAATTATCATGCATTTTCTCTTTCTTTTAATTCAATTTAGTTTCTTTCAGCATCCAATTGCTGTAACCCTAGGACTCTTAAAATTTAATTGTAACTATTACACAATTTTTGAAAGATGTAAAGATAAATTGTTAGAAAAAAAATCATTAGACAATAAATTATCAACCTATAATAAGAAATACATTTTGCCTTTCTGTTATAAAACTGAAAAATATAATTTGGTTCTTGAATTTTCTTGCTGCAAAATTATGAAACCCAGCAATTTACTTTTGGTGCCATTAATTACTTCCAAGGCACCTAAGTGAGCATTTAGGATTGAAATTTAAAGGAATATTTCTTAATCAGAAAAATAATAAATATTACTGCAGGTAGAAAATAGGATAGAGTTCAAATATATTTTTTGATAAAATATGAAATTATATTTAATTGATTCAAAATTTTACTGTTACTATAATCACAATGGTTATACCTAAATAAGTACCATTTAAAAAACAAATTTTAATCAATGATAAATAGTTTTAAATAGTTTAACCTTTCATATTAGTTAGTTTTTGCTTATTTTCTTGTAAGAATAGTGTTTTAGCTATTAAACAAAAAAGAGAGAATGTAATGATTTTTGAAAAGAAGAAAATTTTAAGCTTTCTTCTAGCTATTCTTAATCATTAGAAGAAGAAGAAGAAAAAAAAAAAACTACAGAACATTTATTTAAATAATCTGTTTCTTGAGAAAAGTATTGAAAAACACCTTTATAAGGGTAATAGGTTTAATTAGTCTTACTTTTTGAATAGGTTATGAATAATTTCTTATAAGAAATATAAAAATAATCCAGTTTTTGAAATAATCTAATTCAGTTTTTGAAGGATGACTGACATTTACATTTCCTATCATTTTGGAGACTTGAAACTGCTCTTACCCTTGATGTATGAAAATGACATTACTTTAAAACAGCCATTTAATATTTAAAAAATAAAGAAAAAAACCCTCCAAAAATGATACAAATTTGATATTTTCGGCTCCTAAGCTGATACAAAAGTCGATTTCTTTTGCTCCAAACTGATACAAAAGTTAAATTCTTCTGCTCCAAACGGATACAAAAAGGACATCTTACCTGCTCCAAAAGCTGCTACAAATTGTGTTAAGGCGGTGGGAGCCCTGATGTAACGCAAGTGCTAACATTTGCTATTTCAAAAGATAGATACCATGTTGCAGTCAATTAATGTCGTAATAGCACCACTGAGTAATGGCAAAACTGTGTTAGGTATGAGTGGGCTTGGTAAAACTGAAATTAGCAGCAATCAACGGAACTCCCCCCCCCCCCCCAATTAAAGTCTAGTTAGGCCACTGCGACTGAGTACACCTTTATTACTGTAGCAAATAACATTTTATATTAACGTTGTTTGTAAGTAAGCATTACGTAATTAAGTAACACATAATTTTTCAAAGTTATGTGTTGCTTAATGCTTACTCACTTTACATATATTTCAAAAGAAATGTTGATTAAAACTGATTTTGCACAATTGTATTATATGGCATTTAATCCTTCAAAGCTAAATATCATTTTCTGAAGAAAAAGTCCACTTATCTGGTGTATCTTGCATAAAATAGTAGTTTCTTAGAATCTGCACACCAGGAAAGTCATGATTTTCTGTGAAAAACGCTGTATTGTTGTGGATATTACGATATACCAGAAGACATTCAAACTATCTTTAATAGGGTACACAACCAAAACGCTACATACACAAAAAACAAATCAATGTTGCCATCCGGCAATACTTAATCTTTTGACATAAGATCGATTACATTGATATCGATTATATCACATCTCCCCCTATAAGTCTTTAGTCCAAAAGTCTCTTTGGAATTTTAATGATTCTACCACTGCGAGTTTTGTTTATCTTAAGTTCGGGAACTGGTGTAGGGACATCCCTAGCTGTATCCGCAACTGGATCAGGCACATTTTCTGACACTACAGCATTGTCCTTAGTTGGCGGCACATTTTCTGGCAGGTTGTTAGGCAATGCTGGATTTATCTCCGATTCATCCCAGCTGAAATTCAGAGGAAGGGATGCAGGATGTAGATGAATTCTATTTCTGCGAAACACACCTCTTGGTGATTCGATGATGTACGATCGAGGGGTTGTATGCAAACTTTTTACCTTTCCATATGATCTTAAGTCTTTCACCCAAACCGGTTGGCCTACTTCCAGTGGCTGAAGGTTTCTGGCCCCGTGGTGGTTGTCAAAGTTTCGTTTTTTTCTATCCCTTAGTTCTATTTCCTTTTTCTTTAAGGATTGGAAATTAGCCAGATTAGGGCACAACATTTGACTTGTTGCGGGTATGGGAGTTCGCAACTTCCTTCCCATCAACAACTCTGCTGGGCTATACCCGTTTTCCAAGGGGGTCGATCTTATGGCTAACATCATCAGGTATGGATCCTCTCCTTGAGATTTCAGGAAGTGATTCTTGAAATTTTTTACCATGGCTTCAATGAAGCCATTGCTTTGAGGAAATTTAGGACTGGATGTTAAAATTGAAAATTTGTATGTCTTTGCAAATTTTCGATATTCTGAATCGATAACCTGAGAAAACTGAGTCCCATTGTCGCTTTTGACTATTTCGGGTATGCCATGTCTGGCAAATATTGATTTCAAGTGTTCAATGACCTCTAAGGATGACAGATTATCCAATTTCCCTACCTCAAAATATCTGGAATAGTAGTCTGCTACAATGACGTACCAGTGACCTTTTAGCTTTAAAAGGTCGGTTGCAACTATTTGCCATGGTCTTTCTGGAAAATCGCTTGAAATCAGAGGTTCTTTATGATAGCTTTGATACTGTATGCAATTTGCGCAATTTCTGACTAAAACTTCAATTTCTTTAGATATACCTGGCCACCAAACAGATTGCTGAGCTCTGGCGCGGCATTTAGTTATTCCCTGGTGCCCATCATGGATTCTATCTAAAATTTCTTTTTGAAGCTTTTCAGGAATCACAATTCTTGCGTCTTTGAACAGAATTTGATTTTGCAGTGATAGAGAATGTCTATGTCCCCAAAATCGTTGAATCTCAACCGAAATTTCATTTTTAGGTGGCCATCCGTCTTGGCAGTATTTGATCAATGTTTTACAAACGGGATCTTCATTTTGTAACTGTAATATTTCTGCTAGTCTTTCATCAGATGCTGGAAATATATCGATGATGTTTTGGACATACGCGGCAATTTCTTCTGACAATTCTTCATCTTCATTTTCAGATGTAGGACACCGAGACAAAGCATCGGCAATTACCAGCTCTTTGCCTGGTTTGTAAGAAATTGTGAAGTCATATCTCATCATCCTGAGTTTTATCCTTTGTAAACGAGGAGTTAACATGTCTAAAGGTTTTGACATGAATATCGGCACTAAAGGCTTATGATCCGTTTGAATGTGTACTTGTTTACCTACTATATAGTCTCTGAATCTGTCACAAGACCATATTATGGCTAAAGCTTCCTTCTCGATCTGTGCATATCGTTTCTCTGCATTTGATAACGTTCTAGATGCATAACAAATTGGTGAAATACAACTTTTCTCCATGTGATATAAAACTGCCCCAAGACCATATGATGATGCGTCACACGAAATATAAATCTCTTTTTTTAAATCAAACATTGATAACCCGGGAGTTTGGCAAAGTTCGTCTTTAATTTTCTGAAAAGACACCTCTTGGGCTGGCCCCCACATCCATTCAACATCATTTTTCAACAATTCAAATAGAGGATTTGCTATATCGGCCATTTTAGGGATGAATTTACTTAGAAACCCGCTCATGCCTAAAAATCTTTTTAACTCTTTTACCGAGTTAGGTCTGGGAAGATTTGCTATAGCTTCTGTTTTCTTCGGATCTGGTTTAATTCCTTCGCTTGAAATTACATGTCCGAGAAATCTCACCTCCTTAACTTTAAATTGGCATTTCTCGACATTAAGAGTCCAACCTGCAGCTTGGAGTTTATTTAACACTTCCCTTAGCCGTTTATCATGTTCTTCTTCCGTTGCCCCGAATATCACAAATTCATCCATCAGTCCGACAATTCCTGGACCATCTGGAACCGTTTCCCTAATTCTTTTCTGGAATACTTCTGGTGCAGATTTTATTCCAAAGGGTAACCTTTTAAATTTATACCTCCCAAAAGGCGAAATGAAAGTTGTTAAATTTGTTGATTCTTCATCAAGGCTAATTTGCCAAAACCCCGCATTAGCGTCAATAACGCTGAACACTTTAGCTTCACTAAACTGACTCAACGTATAATCGACTGAAGCCATAGGAAAATATTCTCTTTCTATGTTATCATTTAAAACTGAAAGGTCTACGCAAATTCTAATGTCACCCGACTTCTTAGGAACTATTACCATAGGAGCACACCACTCCGTAGGTTCATCAACTGCTTCAATTATACCCTCTTTGGTCATTTGTTCTAATAACTTTTGCAATTTACTTCTTAAAGCCAGAGGAACTCTTCGCGGAACAGATATAGCATAAGGTTTTGCGTTTTCTTTTAATTTAATTTTATAAGGCTTTTCTACTTTTCCGAGACCACTGAATAATTTTGGAAATTCATCTACAGGGTTTAATTCGGAATTCACTTGAAAAATCCGCTGAATAAGGTTTAAATGTTCACTAGCCGTGCAGCTTAGTAAAGAATGTTGTAAGCCACTAACAACATACACTTCATCTTTAAAGATTAGATCTTTGTTCTTCAGATCCACACGGAGAACACCAGCAATATCAAGATTTCCCCCGTCAGGACCGCAGATTACTTTCTTGGAATTAAATAACTTAAGATGTTTAAGTTTTGCATCATAAGTGTCTTTTGGAACGACCGTTACTTCAGCTCCTGAATCAATCTTAAAATCTATGGAAGTATCATGTATTACAACCTGGGTAGTCCATCGATCGAATAACTTCTCATTTTTGTTAATCGCATTCAAAACATAACCCAAAAATGCAGATGGTTTTGTTCCCTCTACTTGATTAATCTGAAGTTTCGATTTGCAAACTTTGGCATAGTGCCCGGTTTTTTTACATCTATTACAGATCGCTTTACGCGCTGGACACTCTTGTTTAGTATGTTTCTCATTTTTCCCACACCAAAAACAAGCTCCTTTGTTTTTGGACACTACTGACTGGGAATGATTATTAAATTTAGGTTCAGAACGAAATTTATCATTGGTTTGTTTATGTTTGAACGTCTGATTTTTCGGCGTTACGGCTATTCGATTAGCAACTTTAAATGACGAAGTATCGTTTACTATAACGCTTTGTTGGCTTTTGATTATTTCAGCTTGGCGGGATTGCGTAACGGCTTTTTCCAATGTTAGTTTAGTGTCAAGTTGCAGATTTTCCGACACTTTTTTATCTCTAAGACCACAAACTATTCTATCACGAATCATCTCATCGTGAAACGAAGCAGGAAATTCACACGTTTGAGCTAGCGAATATAATGCAGTAATAAAATGCTCAACTGATTCGCCCTCTTCTTGTGTTCTGGTATGGAACTTATAACGTTCGTAAATAACATTACGTGTTGGAACAAAGTGCTGTTCAAATTTTGTTTTAACTAAGTCAAAATCCTTCTTCTCTGCTTCTGTCATATTGAATGACGCTAAGATATCTTCAGATTGCGCACCCATAAGATATATTAAAGAGTTTACCTGTTCTTCTTTGTCTTTTGTTTTCAAACCTGACGCCGATCGAAATCGTTCGAATCGATCTATCCACTTACTCCAATCATCCGGCCGAAAGGAAAATTGTTCGGGCGCTGGAATCTGATACATTTTGAAGGCGCGTATTCAAGCTGCCACCATGTATTGTTGTGGATATTACGATATACCAGAAGACATTCAAACTATCTTTAATAGGGTACACAACCAAAACGCTACATACACAAAAAACAAATCAATGTTGCCATCCGGCAATACTTAATCTTTTGACATAAGATCGATTACATTGATATCGATTATATCACAAACGCTTTAAGTCATGGAAATTCAAAGTTTGTCATGAGTTTTGGACTCTGGAACCTATACTATAATAAATTTGCCTAGTACATTTCCCTGTATTTTTGTGTCAAATGGTGCCTTTACCAATTTACAGTAAGAAATAAAATAATTGTTTGTAAATTTAGTCGAAATTGTGTTCTCAAAATATAAAACTGTTACCAGTAGATCTCTAGATTCAGTTTTTTGACTTATTGAGTTTTTTTTTTTTATTGATCAAAATTAATATTTCTTTTGCATATGACATATTTTTTGGGAGGAAGTCCAATCCCTTTAATGACATATTCTTAAATATGAAATAGGTTGTATGATATATTGGTGTACTAAATTTCCATTGTTTTTTATGATAATGAATTACAAGATACAAAATGCAAAAACAGATGCATGTCTGTGATTTGTTGCAAATCGAAACTGTTCGAAAACAACTGTGCTTAGTTTTTTATCTCAGACATATGCAATTTGATTTTTGTGCAAAAGTGGTTTAGTCAACTGGGTTGAAAAGTATATGTTTTTTTGTCGAGGAATGTATACCGTGTAATTATTTTCTTTCTAATGGAAAATTTTTTCCCCACAAATTTGTTTTCATAAAATTTGTCTTAATCTGCTATAACACGAAAATATTTTGCTAAAAATTTAGCTTTACCTGATGTGTAAGTGTTTTTTCCTGCTACAAATTATGAATCCCCCAGGTACAAAAAGGTCTTTTTCTGCTACAAAGCTCTATTTTCCCTGCTCCAAAACCATCTCATTGAATGAGACCTCTGATCAGAGAACTTATAAACCAAACAGAATTTTTCAATGTGTAGGAAAATGCAGATCTGAATTTGAATAAAAATTCTTTCCAGTAAGAAACACACTACTGAATAGTTGAAATAAATGAATGAAAAAAGAAACATTTCGGATCTGATAAATTACTATAAAAATGCTCTTTATGTCAAGCCAAAAAATTCAGGTTGGTAATTGTGCTATTCCGTCAACAAAAAAAGAAATTTTTAATACTAAAATCAGGGTTGGCAAGTTCTTGACAATTTAATACAATCATTTAAACCATCACTGCAAAAACCTTCTTTTCAAAAATGTCAGAAACTTAAATATAGGTTTTTGACATTTTTGACTGATTCTGACATTGATTCCCCCAGGTACGAAAAGGTCTTTTTCTGCTACAAAACTCTATTTTCCCTGCTCCAAAACCATCTCATTGAATGGGACCTCTGATCAAAGAACTTTTAAACCAAATGGAATTTTTCAATGTGTATTAAAATGAAGATCTGAATTTAAATAAAAATTCTTTCCAGTAAGAAACACACTACTGAATAGTTATATCTTGTAATTTAATCAACAAGTAACATTTATTATTGATAAAAGATAGTGTTCCTAAAAATCTTTTAGAAAAAGTGAAATAACTCAAATCACTTCTTAGCAGTGGCGGATCCATAGGGGGGGGGGGGGGGCACGGGGGCCCGTGCCTCCTCCAGACGCTTTAGGTAAGGACTAGAAAGAATTGACTTTCTTTTCTTCCTTTACGCTAAAAACGAGGAAAAAGAAACTATTTTGCAGATGGAGCGATAAAACTTCTATTCTATGTGACTTCTATTCTTTCAATTCTATGTGACAAACTGAGATAACCGGGTAATTGCTAAGACAGAAAGAAGCAAACACCTGCAAAATCACTTAGACAGTTGATTTATGCTCACGTTAAATCTTCAATAGACTTGAAGAAGACTCCATTTGACCCCCCCCCCCCTAAATTTTCGCGAAAAAGAAGTTATTGGTGATTTTGCGAGCTGAAAATTCGCGAATTATATATGAAGAAAACCAAAAGTTAAAAAAAGTGCTCGAGAAAATAAGTGCTTTCACAGTATATATTCCTTTATTATATATGTCCAGTTTTAAAAAAATGTGTTTTTTTGTATTTAATTAGGGAATAATTAATTAAAATTTTATTGATAATTTAAATTTAATAAATCAATTAAGTTTAATTAAATAATTGATTAAATTATATTTGGAAATTAAAATGGATCACAGTTTCTGGAGTTGTGTCCCCCCCCCCCCAGAATTTTTTTCTGGATCCGCCACTGCTTCTTAGGCAGTTTTTACCTTGAAAGAGTATGTTTTGCTTTAGCCAGAAAATCTCACACATAGATAATACACATATGCACAATTAATATTTTTTATTTACTGGACAGCAGCATTACAAATAATAAATATTTTAAAACAGTGAAACTGCATAGCTGAAAAGTAAATAAGAATTAAGAAAAAAGAAAGAAGGGGGGGGGGGTGAAGTGAAGCGTCCCACTCTACCCACTCATAAAGCAAGCACTCACAGCTCTTGTTTGAAATTTTTAAGGAAACTGATATTTTTGTTTCCCTTTCTGTTCAGTGCTCAATATTACTGGCATTAAAGACACTAAAGTAAAATGCTGCTAAGCAGGGTTGTTAAGCATTTGGCATAGGCGCAAAAACCTGGTAAAAACCATTCTGGCAAAAAATTAGTTTTTGCTACTTAAGTGGCACAAATAGCATTCAGTATCCAAATAATCCCCCCCCCCCAGCTAAACTAAAATTTCACTTAAAAGAAAATTTAGTTTCAAAACCAATGTTATTAATAGTTAATTTCGGTACTATGAGCATTATATGTGCATATTACTGCATTATAAGTATGCATTTTATGAAAAAATACTCAATTTCGTATTGAAATTAAAAATGAAACTGAAACTACATATATGCAAAATTTTCAGTGAAAAAATAAATAGAAAATTACTGTTAATTTTGTTTTTCTGCAGTTTCTATTGTTTCAAAGTGGGGTTAGGGGTGGGGATCATTGCGCGTTTATAACTGATGTTATGATGCAGGCCTTTCACAATGCTATTAGGTGGAGTTCGGGATTTGAAGACACAGAAAATGAAATTTCTGAAAGATATAAAAATATTTTGTTCGTTTTTTCCATAAGCAAAAGGAATAAAATAAAACATGTTTTACTTAATAAGACAGACAGAAGTTTTTCATTGTAAAATTTTGAGTTTATTTCAACTATTTTCTTTTTCTGAATTCTTAATTTTAACTTTCATTAAATAGTTTTGATGTAATATTTATTAACAAAACAAAGGTTTTCAATAATATCCAAAAATTTAATCATTTAGGCTCTTGTTAAATTATAGACCTCACTGCCCATTATTTAAGAACAATATATTACTATAAGTGTTTTTTCCATTTTACCCCTGGTTTTTGCCAGTTCTGGCAAAAATACCAACCTTGCTGCTAAAATGTGCTATTTGAACATAATTTTTACTTCATTTATTTTATTTTTAGCATGTGTGTAATAACTTATCTTTCATTATCTGAAATCGGCAAAATCATGGATATTTGAAACCTGCCAGATTTTTTATTTACCACCCGATTTCGACCTTGTCGTAGTGTGTAGTTGTAAAGTAAGATGTGTGTTGTGTTTGAATTGTAGCTTTTACAATTTAGCATTAAAGCAAATTCAAAATCATACTAAGAAAACTAAAACTTTTAAATTAGAAAAATAATATTCACCTTCTAGTCAAACTAAAATATTTTTTTTCTAGAAAGACATGTTAAGAACAACATTCTACGAATGCAAATAATGATACGGCATTAAAACAAAATTAGATTTATTGAAAAATTCATGATTCTGGCTTATTCATATTTTTTCATGTGAATATGGTGAGCACCTCATAATTTTAGAGAAATTATAAAACACAATTAACTAAAATTCAATTAATGAAATTTCACTTTAGCTGGCGAGATAAATATATTAAGACAAGATCAATTGCGTTTCATTTTAACTTGCCGAGCTGCTACCAATAAACTTGCATTGAATACTCAAAGATAAAAAATGATGTGGGATAAAATAAGACTTAACTGAGATTTTTTTCGTTTCTGATGTATATTTATTATTACAAGTTGAGGTGGTCGGCTCGACGTCGACTTACCTCAGATGAAATTTCCTGATAATAGGAAAAGGTGTGCTTGTTCATTTTTGGTGTTTCTTTTTGATCACGCTGTTTGTTCATGCTAAAAGCGCGTTTGGGAGTGAAAAATCATTTTTTTTCCAGAAATTTCTCATCTCGGGAACAGCTATCGGATCATTCAGCAGCAAGGAAAAACATCCAGAAGCACATTCAGCAAACAGGAATGAAAGTTCCTTTTTTAAAAGTATCGCTAAAAAATCTTGTTTCCGCAAAACATCATTAGTTTGCCATTTTTTTTCCATCCATACCATCGTTGCAAGGGATTAGGTTGGGAGCAAACTTATCTTGATTAGGTATAATATTGAGATGTAACATTAATGTGCTCTATACATTTTTTTTTTTGTAGTCTTTAGTATCTCACAATTAAATATCAGCATTTTTCTTTCTTCCTACGACTTTTCCTTTCGTGATGAGCCGTATATGCTTATACCGTAGCCTACGAGGATGGCAACAGCGCTGGCTGTTTGAGAAGCCTGTTATTTTCGCTTAAAAACCCGGGGACAGGGAGAATGAATTTCGCCGCCAGATGGAGCTTTTAGTGAGGAAAACAATCATCTGACAGATGCGCTTATTGTACAATACAGATCTTATTGTACAATAAAGATCTTCACAATCTTCATAATGGATATCCCTTAGCACCAGAGAAGATTAAAATTAAAACTGAGCAGCTCTCTCCCTTTGCAGTTGATATGCTTAACGGATGTAAATTTACACCATCCACAAAATTAGTACCAAATTTAAACAACAAGACAAATTACATAATATACCATAGAAATCTTCAACTTTATCTTTCCTTGGGACTTCAATTATCTAAAGTGCACAGAGTAATTAAATTCCATCAGAAACCCTGGTTAAAATCGTACATAGATTTTAATACAGAGCAAAGAAAAAAAGCGTCCTCAAGTTTTGAAAAGGATTTTTTCAAGCTAATGAACAATGCTGTATATGGTAAAACCATGGAAAATGTGAGAAAACACATCGATATTCAATTGGTAAACACAGAAAAGAAATCTAAAAAAATAGTTGCAGCACCATCCTTTCATCATTTTAAAATCTTTAACCATAATCTTGTTGCAGTGCAAAGATTGAAAAGTTCCATCACACTCAACACACCAATTTATGTGGGGTTCGTTATACTTGAACTTAGTAAGTATCATATGTACAACTTCCACTACAATCACATGAAGAAATTTTATGGTGATAATGCTAAATTATTGTTCACGGACACTGACTCTCTTACATATCAATTATTCACTGATGATGTTTTCGAAGATATGAAACATCATTTAAACATATATGACACTTCGGATTATCCAAAAGATCATCCCATATACAGTGAAAAAAATAAAAAAACAATTGGATGCTTCAGAGATGAGCTAAACTCAAAACCTATAAAAGAGTTCATTGGCTTACGTGCAAAAATGTACTCAATAAAGACACGAATTTGAGAAGAAAACTGCAAAGGGCGTTGCAAGATCTGTTTTAAAACGAAAAATTAAGCATGAACACTATAGAGAATGCTTAAATAAATATAAAGTTATGCGCAAACGCCAATATCGCATACAAAGCGAAAATCATCAACTTCATACTATATGTTCAAATAAACTGACACTATCTGCATTTGATGATAAACGTTTTATTTTAGATGATGGTGTGACCTCTTATGCATACGGTCACTATAAAATTAATACATAGGTTTTCATACAGACCAATATGAAAATACTTATTCCAGTTATATTTTCTGTCTTATATTTAACGTATGTCCTTTAGCGAGAATTTTTATTTTATAGAATAGTTATTTCTATGAAATATATATTGAAATGCAATAACAGTTTTCATCCAATACATATGTATAAAATAGATCGAAAAAATTTAATCTTAAAGTAATTTTTAAAATATCTGTTTATTTTAAATAAATGAATTGTTTATTATCATATGTCTCTTTACTGTGTGAATGTTTTTTTTTTTTTTATTTATTTTTTATTTATTATTTTTTTTTAAGTTTTGCATGCTTCTGTGAAATAGCTTTATAAGATTCACTTGATATTTTTTTTGAAGTGTAAGTTGGAAAAAGTAAACATTTAAAATAGTTTAAGTAAAAGTCAATTTTACTATTCTGTTTCGTATTTGGATTTCATAGAAATGTGATTGGCGAATCTATCTTGAGAGAGAAATCGATTTATTTATAAGTTTAAGCATTATGTTTTATTATAAATTATTTTTTTTTGTAACGAATGCCATTTTTGAAAATGAGTTCGAGAGAGGAGGTTGTGTGGATGGTTTTCCTCTATATAAGCATCTGTATTGTTATGAGTTTAATATACATATTTACTGGAAAAGCAGATTTTGCAGTTGATTTCGTTCTTTTTCCGAATGATACTTCTAATTCAATTGTTTCATTTCGGGGATGATAAATTTTAATATTACAAATAATCAATTCTCCTGCTGCAATGAAGAGGGCGTATCAGGATCCGAGTCGCGAAGCAAGTTTTGGTGGTGTCGGTGCATTATTTTATGCTGCACGAGGAAAAGCTTCGAAGAAAGAAATCAAGAGATGGTTGCAAGGAGTCGATGCGTATACGTTACACAAACCGATTCGAAGGAAGTTTCCGACAAATCGGGTCATTGTACATTCAATCGATCGTCAGTGGCAGGCAGACTTAGTAGATGTTTCAAATTTACAAAAGTATAATGATGGATATCGTTACATATTAACATGCATTGATATTTTATCAAAATATGCATGGGCAATACCTTTGAAAACGAAACGTGGACAAGATATAGTTGATATTTTTAAGAATATCTTTTCTGTGAGAACGCCAAAGCTTTTACAGACGGATCAAGGAACTGAATTTAAAAATAAAAAGTTTCAAACATTTCTCCAGGAGAATCATGTCAAGTTTTTCACGACATTTAATTCAACAAAAGCATCTGTGGTGGAAAGATTTAATCGTACACTGAAGACAAAAATGTGGAAATATTTTACAAGTCAAAACACGTATAATTTTGTTAATGCTCTAAACGACTTAGTGAGCAGCTATAACAACACTTATCATTCTACAATTAAGAGAAAACCAGTAGAAGTGAATGCCGAGAATGAAAGAGATGTATGGTTTACAGTGTATGGAAATACGGTAGATGTTGAAAAAAGGCCTTGTGTTTTCAACATCGGAGATGTTGTTCGCATTTCTAAGCAAAAACTTACTTTTGAGAAAGGATATGAAACCAACTGGACTGAGGAACTGTTTATTGTAACGGAGTGTGTGAAGAAAGATATTCCTGTATATAGAATTAAAGATTTGTTAGGTGAGTCTATTCAAGGAACCTTTTACTCACAAGAATTGCAGAAAGTGAAACTTAAAGAAGATTATACTATTGAAAAAATATTGAAGAAACGAGTGAAGAAAAATAAAACGGAATATTATGTAAAGTTTCGAGGTTATCCAGCGAAATTTAACCAATGGATTCCGACTTCTAACTTTTCGATCTTATAAAATACTTAAACATATCCACTTAACTTTCATTACAAATCATGAGTTTCTACGTGACGCTACTGAGTGATAGCTCTATGAATTATTTTTCCGATAACAAGACTTCGCATTTTATTACGAGATTGCCAACACCAATTGAACTAACAGGTGAATGGGAAGTAGGTTTAGTTGAATTCATTTATCCACATACTTGGTATAATGTGAATAGTAAAAACAACCTTATTGCTTTTGATTTAGGAGATGGAAAAGAATTGGGTAGGAATATACCACCAGGTTGTTATGAAAGCGTGCCAGATATTTTAAAAGCTATATCTATTGCCGATCATGAAAATAAAATTTCTTTTAACTATAATCATGTTACCAAACGCGTTCGCGTAAAAGTAAAAAACAATGCTAGAGTTATTTTTCACAGTGGTTTATGTCAACTGTTAGGGTTTGAACCTACTGTGATTGAAAGAGAAAGTGAAACGCAGAGGGAACAAACAACGTTTAGTCCTCTCGTGGCGGATCCAAATGCACATTTTAAAGTTTTGATGATATATACAGACATTATTGAACCACAGATTGTAGGTGATGTTTTTGCACCTTTATTACGAACTGTAAAAGTGAGTGGTAGCGACGGAGAAGTTGTAAGTGTAGAGTACGAAAGGCTGCACTATTTACCTGTTAGTCGGAAGATTATTGATACTGTCGAAATAGTTATAAGAACAAACATGGGAACTTTGATGCCATTTGAACGTGGACGTTCATACGTGAAACTTCACTTCCAACAAAAGTATCTCTCATAATGCTTGTACCTTATCAATGCTGTCAAAAGTCCTTTGAGGATTATTACATTAATCAAACAGGGAGTGGACTTAATTTTTATCAAGGAGCTCCCTATCAAAGAGGATATGGAATCGGGGGTCTCTTTAAATCATTTTTTAGAGCCGCTGTTCCACTTTTCAAATCAGGAGCCAAAGCAGTTGGTAAGCAAATACTAAGCAGTGGTGTTGATGTATTCAACGATGTGTCAAGTGGTGAAAATTTGAAAGTTGCTACAAAGCGTCGATTGAAAGAAGCTAGTAAAAATTTAACTGATAAAGCAGCAAACAAAATTAAGACAATGATTGGATCTGGAAAACTAAATAAAAAGCGTAAACTTTCCAAGAAACGTGTCAGTTTTCGTAGAGTGAAGAAGGTGAAAGCACACGATATTTTCTCTTAAGAAGAAGATGAGTTCTCTTATTCATAAAGATTCTCCTGTATGCGTGAAATCAGAATTGGATCTGTTTTCTGTACCTCCAACACAAGCTGCGATTGAAAAAGGTCAATTCATCGAATATCATCCCATTGCTAACATACGTGATGGAGGTCCCGTTTAATTCAACATCTCTGGAAGTGGTGAAGAATATACAGACTTGAGTACTTCCTATATTTATGTGAAAGCTAAAATTGTTAAGTCTGACGGATCATCACTACCTGAAAATGAACCTGTGGTACCAGTCAATTTATTCCTGCATTCTCTATTCTCACAAGTTGATATTTGTTTGAATGAAAGAAATATTTCTTCTGCAAGCAACACATATCCATACAGAGCCTACATTGAGACAGTTTTGAATTACGGAGAAGATGCAAAGAAAAGTTTACTGAGCAGCGAACTCTTTTACAAAGATACTCATCCTGAAAAAATCAATCCATTAGCTGGGGATGCAGAACTTGGATTGAAAACAAGATATGAACTTAGTAAAGAGAGCAAAACTATTGACATGATTGGTCAATTACACTCTGACATTTTTCAACAAAATCGACTCTTAATGAATTTGGTTGACATCAAAATTAAAATGGTGCGAAGTAACCCCACATTCTGTCTCGTATCAACAAAACAAGATGGAGATTATAGAGTAATATTGGAACATGCATCATTATTTATCAGAAAAGTTAAAGTCAGTCCCGGAGTTTCTTTGGGCCACGCAAAGGCTTTAGAAAAAAGTTCAGCAAAATATCCAATTGATAGAGTGTTGTGTAAAACATACTCTGTATCCAAAGGGAGTTTTTCCTTTATGCAAGATAATGTATTTTTAGGAACTATGCCTAAAAAAGTGATTGTCACTTGTATTGAAAACGCAGCTGTGAATGGACAGTATGCCAAGAATCCTTTTCTGTTTTCCCATCATGATGTAAATTTTGTAGGTATTTATGTGGACGGCCAACCTGTACCTTCCAAACCCTTAGAGTTAGATTTTAAAAATAATAACTATATACGTGCCTACCATACTTTATTCTCTGGATTTAATACTGATAAAGGTATATATTTAACTCGTGATGAGTATTCCAGAAGGAATGTACTATATGTTTTCGATTTATCTGCATACTTGTGTAATGGACCACATTTAAATTTGCAACATCAAGGAAATTTGAGAGTAGAAATTAAATTTACTACTGCTATTTCAGAGACTCTTTCTGTGCTCATTTACGCCGAATTTCAGAACGTGATTGAAATTACGAAATCTCGTCACGTTTTGTGTGACTTTGCTAATTAAAATAAAAATGAATTCTGAACAAATACGGCGCATCTTGCTTCAAGATAAATTTACCAAAAAATATTTCATAGATGTAACACCAAGTGATTATTTACCAATCGAAATTTCGAAATTTCCTGCCTGTTTTATTGTCAATGTTGATTCATCATCAGAACCTGGAAGTCATTGGTTAGCGTTCTATATACAATCAATGAATCAATTGGAATTTTTTGATTCTTATGGAAACAAACCATCATTTTTTGAAGGAGCTATAAGTGATTTTGTATCAACTTTTTCCAATGTAACATACAATCCTATGATATTGCAAAGTAATTCCACTGCTGTTTGTGGACAATATTGCATTTATTATTTGTATTCAAGATGTCGTGGACAATCGCTAAAGACTTTGCTTTCAACTTTTGTAACCAATCATATTTGTAATGATAAACGTGTGTATAATTTTGTAGCTAAGTTTTTTAATGTACATCCAAATTTGTATCAATAAAAGTATTTATCTTTTACATTTTCTGCTTCTGTTTCATTTGTCATGGATCTTCCAAAGCTACAACACAGTTTCACAATGGTTGCTTCGGGTCCTACTGGGAGTGGGAAAACCGCATTTTTTGCAAATATGTTGAACTATAGACGTGAAATGTTTTCCATAGTACCCGATAAAGTGGTATGGTTTTATGGGATACATCAACCTCTGTATAATGAGATAACGGATGTCACATTTATAGAAGGATTTCCCTCCAACTATGAAGAGTATTTAGGAAAAAACACTTTATTTATTATAGACGATTTAATGTCTGAATGTGGTAAAAGTGACTCTATAACGAAACTTTTTACGCGTGGATGTCATCATCTAAACATTTCAGTTATTTTTATTACTCAAAACTTCTTTCATAAAGGAAAAGAAATGCGTGAAATACAGTCGGACCTCTATTTAACGAAGTCGCAAAATCCAGCGAAAAAGTTCGTTAAATGGAGAAATTCGTTAAATAGAGATTTACATTTTTTATGATACTTTGGCTACACGAGAACTCATTTTAAACTAATGAAAGCTCTACATATCATGTAATAATAACTATAGCAGTTTACTTTTATTATTTCACTTAAGAAAGGATAAAACAAAGAATAACCATTATAATCTGGAATTAAACTTATTCACTACTCTAAAAAAAAAAAATGTTTATATTTATTTTAACACATAGTGTGCAGAAGCTTTAGTAAAAGTGTTTAAAGAAAGAAATACTTGAAAAATAGAGTGGAATTTTTTTTAGATTATCAGAAAAAAGTTCGTTAAATAGAGAATGTGCTTCGTTATTTGGAGGTTTTTTCACATGGAAAACCTTAAATATTCATACGGCCAAGAAGAAAATTCGTAAAATGGAGAAGTTCGCAAAATAGAGGTTCGTTAAATGGAGGTTCGACTGTAACTTTGAATGCTCATTATATTATTTTGTTTAAGAATCGAAGAGATATGTCGCAAATTTCGCATTTAGGAAAACAAATATTTCCTAGACACTTAAAATTTTTCCAAGAAGTTTATGAAGATGCAACGAAGAAGAAGTTTTCTTATCTACTGATTGATTTAAAAAGTGACACTCCTGAAGAAATGCGACTGCGCACACATATTTTACCCAATGAAACTCAATATATCTATCAAAGATTTTAATAAAATGAAATGATATAAGTAAATGTAGTTATTTCTGAAAATGGCAGTCACTAAGCAACAAGTGAGAGAGCTGCATCTCCTACAAATTTGTCCTCCTAAATTGCAAAAAGAATTACTCAAAAAAATTAATATACAGTGCATAAAAGCCATTTGCGAATGTTGTCATAATACTCTTAAAGGAAATATACCTTTATCAAAGTATCAGAAGAGAACACTCACTAAGCATAAAGAAAGTTTACGTAATTTAGTAAAGCGAAAAACATCTCTCGCAAAGAAACGTAAATTGATTGTGCAAAAAGGCGGATTCTTGAATGTCCTCATCCCCGCAGCATTAAGTGTTTTAACAGGTCTTATCAATGGAGTACGCTAAAAAGTATGCACTCATTCCTGAAGAAATGGTGACAAAGCACGTAGTTTCAAACAAACAGTTATCTGAATTGGATAAAACTATGATGCAAAATTTAAACAGTTCTTTAGAAGAGCATGAGAAGATATTAAGATACAATGAAGTTTTGCAAAAGAAATTGCAGTTGACTGAATTCAACTCTCCATGGAAAAAAATACAAGAGGATGAGGAAGCAAGTAAAAGTACGAAAGAGAATCCTGTCACAGAACAAAATAACTATGAATCGATAATTTTTAACTCTGTGAATAAAAAGTCGCAAAAAGAGGCCAGGAATCTTGTCGATATTATGAAAAGACATTCAAACATTCTTTCGTGGAATGAAAAAGGAGAAGTGTTCTATCATCAGCAGAAAATTGAAGATTCTAACATTGTCGATTTACTAAACCTCATTTTTAGCAATAAGAAAGACACCAATGTACAGTCTAAAGATGTATTTCTCGCTGCCTTAAACGAGATGAATGCTCCAAAACATTTTATAAAAAACAAGAATTTATATGATGTTAAACCAGCAAATGTATCACATCCTGTAACTACGTCAACTATTGTACCGAAAACAGGAAAACGTAACACTGTATCTAAATTGAATCAAGCTGTAATTCCAAAATGGGAGAAATTGTATAAATAAATTTGGTGATTTTAGTTTTTGATTCGTTATTGATTTTAATGTTTCAGTATTATAAGTCTTTTTTCCTCCTTCATTCATTTATAGAATTCTCTATGGCTACATTTAGCAGTATACAAGGGTATCTTTCTAAGTCGAAAACATAAATAAAAGACATATCAGGATATAATTAAAGGGATTAAATCTAATTAATTATACATTATAATTAATTTTTGTTAATACTATTTAATGTTCGAATTCTAAAACATTGAAAATTATTCTAAGTTCAATAATAGTTCCATTTTCTTCTCGTAGATGGCGCCACAATCAGTTTTACATTACATCAAGTCTTAAACTGAAACTAAAAAGTGTTGCTATTCCAAAACTATAAACTTTTTAACGCTTTTCGTAGTATTGAAACAGTGTTATAGTAGTTCCACTATTTTCCGCTAGGAGGCGGAATAATAGGGTTAAAACCTAAATTAAAAAATATTGCCATTCCGAAAATATAAACTTTTGAAAAACAACTCAACTCTACTCGTAAAAAACGCCTGAGGGCATACAACTCAACTCTACTCGAAAAATGCCTGCGGGCATACAACTCAACTCTACTCAAAAAACGCCTGAGGGCAAAAACAACTCAACTCCACTCGAAAAACGCCTGGGGGCATACAACTCAACTCCACTCGACTAACGCCTGAGGGCATGCCTGGGGGCAATGGGAGGCGGATCAGCCACGCCCACGCCTGAGGGCATTGCGCATTGCGCCTCTTGGGGCAGAACTGTCCTTTTTCATCTACTTTTGTTTCAGTTTTCAGATTGCTTGTTAAGTTCTGATTTTAGATTAACTTTTTTCCTCACTAAAGTTAATTTCATAAAATTAACAGAATTTTCCCAAAATAAATCATACTTCGGCAAAAAGTAATCATTTTTTACATTTAAAAATTAAAATTCACTTGGAAAAAAAAGAAAAAAGGCTGCCGCAAAAAATTATGATAGACCTTGTACGCCAAATTAATTTTACTCATCTTTCCAGTCACCACATACATGTTTGCTATTTTCTTGACAAAAACATCTCACACCCATCCACAAGAAAATTGACTATATGCTAGCAGGCTTTTATAAGCTTTAAACTCCTCATATGTATATGCACCGACACCATAAACTTAAGTAATTAACAAGGTCTATGTAAGTCAAGTACTTCAAATCAGACACATTAGTTGAAAGTTCATTTTTACTTAACTAATATGGGTTCTTATTGTCGATGATCTTGATTTTTTTCGATAAATCTTTGTTTAGCTTCATTATCAAGGCTTTTGCAATGTTCAGAATACATTTTAAACCTAGGAAAAGGATAATGCAGTAATTTTGCATTAGCATCAACAGGCAACACACATTTGGATCGTATCAAGCATAAGGGGCTTCCCCTCCCCCTTAAAGTACTCATTATATATAGTTACAAAATGATTAAATAACATTTCTTTCTATTTTCATTCAATAAAAAATTAAAAACATGTGAAAAACATAGGATTCTTTTTCAAATACCATAAAAAAAATCGTCAAATTTGACAAACAAATAAATCTAATGCCTTAATTGTTTGACATTTTACCAAATATTACTGAATAAATAATCACGGATACTAAAAACAAACTATATTTTTTATCAAAAATATTGTTGTTATGCATGGAATTGCTCACTAGCTAGTGTGCAAGTACATCATACAAAAGTGAGCGTAAAATAATCACTTGTCATACTTCATTTAAAATAACCAATAATGAGGGTAACGATATTTTATATGCAGTGGGAAATTTGTTCATTAGTGTATATATTTATTGAACTGGAGCAGGGGGCAATTGTTAAAATTTTTGGTTCCGTCTAATTTTTACATTAGCAAAAATGCATGGCTAATTAATTGGACATTTACAAAAAATACTAGATGAGCAAATGGATAAGAGGCAATGACCAAGGAAGGAAACACATTACAGAGATGCAGGTGTATCAATAATGGTTAAAAGGAAGTACGAAGGCTTTTTGGGATAATTCTATTTTAGGCACTGAAAATGCTAAGCGTCTAAGACTTGAACATAGAACATAACAATGATTTGAGGCATTGATTTTGGAGACCACGATTACAGGGATATACAGTACATCAATAAGTAATACACTACCACTCTGCCTCAGTCGTTCCAACTGTTGAGTTTTAAAAAAACTAAATTGCTGGTTTTCTATGTTCCTTTAGATCACCTCTTTTTTTTTCAGAAGTGGAAAATTTTAAAGCATTTGATTATTTTAAAGAAAAGTTTCATTCTGCTAAATGTCTTAGTAGAAGTCATCTTCATAATTTACCAGAATTTTAAGACTAACAAATGTATTAAAGGACCAACCAAACAGTGGAGAGCCTGATATTTCTGAGGATACTAAAAAGGATGAAAGGAAAGAATTTTTTTAATACGGTTAGAGGGTTTTAGATGATTAGAAAATTCATATTTGAGCAATTAGACTTGAAAAAAAAAATGGTTAGACTATATTTAAGGGTGCCCCTTGATTTTCGCCAAGCTGGGCATTGCAAAGCTGCAAACACAGTGCTGTAGTCGAGGGGAGATGACGTCCCCCTACCTTTTTATTTTAATACAAGCGTCCCCTCAATCGTTTTACATTTTAACATAAGCGTTCCCCACTTTTTGATTTCAATTGCTTATCTTTAATTGTATTAAGCATCTCCCCAACTTTTTTTTCAGGACTACACCGCTGTGTAAATAGAAATGGCGCCAAACAAAAATCGCCAATTTCGCAAAGGGTAGTAGCCTTAAGTATATCTTTACAGTAGCGGATTTAGGCTTAGGCCCGTGAGGCCCAGCCTAGGGCGGCAAATTTTGAGGGGCGCCAAAATTTTTAAAACGACTGAAATTAAAAATCTATTGGGTTTTCTGTAAACTGTAAGACCAAATTTTAAAGTTTATTTTATTGCGCGCTCTTACTATCTAAACATAGTATCTTTTTGAGGGAAGAATTTCTTCGTTAAAAAATTAATCAGGCTAGTACTAAAATCTGAATTAGACAATTCAGATTTTAGACACAGAGATTAACAAAAAGATTTTTAAAACTTTTTTTTAATGCTAGCATATGTTTAATTTATACCTGAATTAGATTTCTTATCATTATTGTTATTATTTTGTTTATTTTTACACATATATATAAACACATATGCATATATATATATAAACTTTTCTTTCGTGACAAAGAAAAATGGCGCAATATCGTCTCGGGCCTAGGGCGCCCTCAAACCTAAATCCATTTCTGTATCTTTACCAATAAAACACTGAAAGAAATGATGAATTTTCAAAGGTGCAGTATCTGCTTTAATTTATATTCTAGAAAATAGTGCCAAAATTACAGGATTAACTGGTATTCAACTGAGGATTGATTTTAAAGCAAACTCCACTTAGATTAGTGTTTCCGAAATTATTAAAACAAGTATTCAAGTCGCTGAAACTACTAGACCCGTACCTCCCCTTGCAAAACCAACTCAAACAAAACCTGCCGTCTTTCAGCATTCCAAATTATTAAATTTTGTTCTAACATTGTGTTTGGCCTGCCTTGTAAAATAAAAGCAGCTGCTTTACATTAATACAAAAATATGTGCAAGCCTATGTTTACACTTGATGGGATAATATCCTAAAAGTCAATCAAAAACGAATGCCGTAATAAGTAAAAGGCAAACGTAATCAAAAGACCATTGGGATTTTTTTCCTCCATTCTTTTCAATCAAAAAGTACAATTTGTATAAACATAGTTAAGTTACGAAATAGAAATCAAAGCATATACAATTAAAATGCAACATATGCATGTTTAAACAGTGTATCACTAAAGACATGCTATACAATACAAATGCATATGTCAGAAAAAAAAACATGTTGCATAGAATACCATTCACTAAACAGTTAAAAACAAATTCTAAAACATGTATTTGGGAAATTTAAAATGTCCAAAACAGTCTTTCTGACATGAAATATACTGCATTAGATTTCGGTGATTTAGACAATTGGAAAAGTTCCCTTTAATATTGATGCACGCCTTTATGGCATCCATTTGAAAAGTGCACTAGTATACAAGTATTTGTTAATTACACCAAAAACCACGACTAAATGACTAAGTTCCCTTTTTATATCTCGTTCTAATGTACGGGGTAATTTTTTTTTTTCAGTTTTCAGATTTTATGCTAATTTAAGATTTTTAACTATTTTCTCACTAAAGTTAATTTCATAAAATTAACAGTTCTCCAAAAACTTTCACAAAAAAAAAAAAAAAAACATTTTGCACTTCAGGAATTAAAATTCACCAAAAAAAGAACAGCAGTAAAATATTTTGACAGATTCTGCATGCAGACTATTTCTCACCTTTACATAGTCACCATCACACACATATCTGCTATTTTCTTGGCGAAAACATTTGAAATTCAAAAATGAGAAAACTGGTAGAACGCTTGCAGGTTTTTATATGCTTTACATTCATCAGAAGAATATGCACTAACAACGTAAAATAAGTTATTAACATATCTATGCAAGTCAAGTGCGGAAAATCCGATACGTTAGTTGAAAGTTCATTTTTACATAATAAACACAGGTTTTTATTATTGATGATCTTGATTTTTTCAATATATATTCCCTCAGCTTCATTGTTGAGGCTTTCGCAATACGCAGAAGCATAGGCGTAACTAGGGTTGGTGAAAGGGGGGGGGGGGTCACCCTAAAAATGTACAGACTAAACACCAATAAGAAGTGTAAAAGAGTTGAAAATTTACTAGTCAATAAATACTTGTCTCTAAAGATATACTTCGTGTTTATTTCAGGCATCTTCCGGGGGGAGGGAGTTAACCCCTCGGAGAAAGTCAACTCCTCCCTCCCCCTGGCAAAAAATTCAGATCACAAGTTTTAAAAAAAGAAAGAAAAGAGAAATTACGCTTTTAAGTCACTTTACTTTCAGAAACACTTTCAGGGAAAGGACATTGAACACTATCACGAGCGACACCAAAAGTAACTTAAAAGATATAAGACTTTATTTTGAAAAAAATTGCGGGGGGGAGAGTAACCAAACTCCTTTCTGTTTCCTCTAACATCACCAAAGTATCCCGAAATTGCATTGCTAGGAAGATTTCAAAAAGTTTCCTGGGGAGAGCCCTCGAACCCTTGCCTCCAGAGTTAGCCTTAAGCATTATAGATGTATGACCAGTTACAAAAATTTAAGTTGCAGAAGCCCCAAATACCCACTCCTCTAACTTCACCAAAGATCTAAACATACATCTACTATATATACATCAAAAAGCTATCATATATGTAAAAAAATTCATATTAACATCATTTCTAGTCATATATATCTATATATATGTATATATAAATGGTATGATTTTGAAGCATACACTGCGCTTCCTAATTCTTAACATGCTCCCCCTGCTCCGGAGCCAAGGCAGTATCCAGAATATTTTTTCGGGGGGGGGGGGTGGCCCGTGGGTCCCTCTTCCCCTGTGGATACGGCCTTGATTCACAAAAACATTAAACATTCATTACTAGATCTATTAGTTTATTTTTTAAATCAAACGCAATAGAAAATTCAATATTTAGCGCTAAGCAATCTTCTATGTCCAAGCATTCATAATATTAAAATTGGGAAATTGTGGAATTTTAGAGAAAAAAATCCAAATTCCCCAACAAAAGTGCTCATCCCCACAATAGATTTCAAAATTTTCTTAAATTTGTAGCAAAACATACCTCAGAAGTGGAAGCGTCTGAATCAAATTTTCTTTTCTTTTTTGATGACGAACGTGTCCATCGCTGGAGTGCAAACATTATTATGTATCGAAAATAATTAAAAATGTAGCTAAAATAGAAATAATACTTGATTGTAAATTAAAATGCAGCAGTAAACCGTAGCAGTGAGGTTGGAAACGTTGAACGGATGATTTCCAGAGTCGTAAAGCAATCAGTGATGGACCATAATAACAAAAATAAAAACATTTAAAATATGAGAGATGAGGGAACATCTGTAAATGAGAATGCAATGCAAATACAGTTCATCAGTTTTCCAATCGGCTCATCTACAAAAATGATTTTACCAAAATGGGTGTTTGGACAGGAAGTCATAAATAAATACAAACTGCTCTTTAAGTTTCTTGATGAGCATCCCTTCCTGTCTTGAGGGTTTAACCCATTTGGACAATTGTTGGCTAGGGGTCCTATATTTTCAGACCCCAGCGTCTACAACACTGGTTTATCAGAAAACAAAACTCCATCACAGTGGAGAATATTTTCCACGAAACTTATTACTCGTGCGATTGTATTCCCAAATTGCTGCTTTTGGGTAAAAAAGACATCAAGAAGGAAAGAAAACCCTCTGAAGTGATTGAAAGGATCTCTATTTGTCTGTGTGTGGTACGGTGATTGAAACCACCCTTCACTGTAACCCCCCCCCCCCCCCAAAATGATCAGGGGGATTATAACCAGATGAAAAGTCCTCTTTATTATGAGCTGCACACTTTGGTCATGATCACAACCCTTCAGAGAAAGAGGAAATAAAATCATATGCATATGTGTTTAATTTTCTTAGGGGAAAAAAAATATGTGCTTCGCAAGCCCGTAGCCAGAATTTTTTTGTGTGCCTAAATGTGCCTAAATAAATCAATACCCAATTGGGGGGGGGGGGGGTTTAACCCCCAAACCCCCCCCCCCTGGTTACGCCTATGCGCAGAAGACATTTTAAAATTAAAAAAAGGATGAAAATATAACTCTGCATCAACAACTGCATGCTACATATGCGGCGAGCCGAAGTTGCTTGTCCTCCAGCAGCTGTTGCCAGGTTCCGTTGCTATACAAAAATGACGTCATTGCGAATGCCCTATTGCTTCAGTTCAGATATATTTTGTATAGCTTGTACTTTTGCTTTTACTTGAAGCATATTATTTAATTAAAAAGGAACAACAAAATGAAGCTGTCTTTAGTGGATTATTATGAAAAATGAAACTAATAAATAAAAAATACACGGTTTCAAGAAAATATTAGTTTTTTTTCTTTTTTAAAAACAATTTTATGAACTAGTCACTTAAGGAAATTATTTAATGAGTTTTTAAAGAAATGTAAATATCAGATTAGGGATCATTCACAAATGATGTCATGCTTCGAGGGGGGAGGGGGTTCGGGAAATTGTGACTGGGGGGGAGGGGAGGTTGGTATGTTGAGGTGTGACATTTTCTGTAAAAGGGAGGGAGGGGGGGGGGGTTCGCAAATATAGTGAAACCGTGATAACTCGACACCCCAAGAGAACATGAAAAAATGCAGAGCTAAGCGGTTGGCAAGTTACCGAGGTTCCGTAATTTCTATTGTTTATATTAGTCTGCATTGTTATTTACTTACCATTCAAGTTATACAATCCAATTCCAGTAACTGAAATTATCCCAATTTATTATTTATTTATGATTGGAGGGAGTCTCAAGCAGTGACTGATAAAATGAAGAGGTCAGCTTGGCCATCGACGAAGGGCATGCTTGTTGCTGCGTTTCTGGCTCCCCGGGGTACAAGGGGAATAGGGGAATCTTCCAGGAACTTTCCTATCATTGTTTTCCTGCAAATTATTACAAAGGGACTATCTGATAAACTTAATATATGAAATCAATAACAGTGCTCTGCAAAAATAAAAATTTCTGCCCCAAAGACTTTTTTAACTGATCTTAGAACTATTTTTCACGCTGAACTTGAAAATGAAAACCATTTTTCTCTATCACAAAAGGATTTTCCGTGCAACGTACTGTAATAGTTGACATTAATGACATTTACCCTAAACTATTGCAGTACCTTAATAGCAAAACCTTTAAGTGAGAAGGAAAATATTTTTCATTTTCGAATTCAGCTTGGAAAATGCTTCTAGATCAGTCAAAAAGTCCTTAGGACCCCCCCCCCCCTTTTTTTAAGGGCGTTGTAAGTTTTAAATTAGAAGCATTTCCAGCAAAAAATCAAGTAATTTTCTATTTAATTACTCCAAGTAATTTTACCTTAAAAGGGTTGAATTTGACATGTTCTGGCATACTTTGCCTCAAGAATGTCCCTTTTTAACGTCCAGCAGTAATCTGCTAACATTAATTGCACTCCCACTTCCTTGATATCTGTTTTCCATAACTGAAATATCCTGTTAGAACCGCTCTCCATGTTCATTGCTTATACAGCTCCCATGTTTTCAGGGGGCATTTTTACACACAACAGGAGACTTCTATGATAAAATTTTTTTTTTTTTTTTTTTTTTTTTTTTTTTTTTTTTTTTTTTTTTTTTTTTTTTTTTTTTTTTTTTTTTTTTTTTTTTTTTTTTTTTTTTTTTTTTTTTTTTTTTTTTTTTTTTTTTTTTTTTTTTTTTTTTTTTTTTTTTTTTTTTTTTTTTTTTTTTTTTTTTTTTTTTTTTTTTTTTTTTTTTTTTTTTTTTTTTTTTTTTTTTTTTTTTTTTTTTTTTTTTTTTTTTTTTTTTTTTTTTTTTTTTTTTTTTTTTTTTTTTTTTTTTTTTTTTTTTTTTTTTTTTTTTTTTTTTTTTTTTTTTTTTTTTTTTTTTTTTTTTTTTTTTTTTTTTTTTTTTTTTTTTTTTTTTTTTTTTTTTTTTTTTTTTTTTTTTTTTTTTTTTTTTTTTTTTTTTTTTTTTTTTTTTTTTTTTTTTTTTTTTTTTTTTTTTTTTTTTTTTTTTTTAGATTACCGCTCTTGTACCGAAACTGGAAGACGCGAGGAGACCGGAGACACCCCCCCCCCCCGAGAGCCCCAAGGCGATGCGAGTGACATATCCAGACCAGACTCCCTTTCTTCTCGGGCTCTCCAGCCATTCCCCGTGGAGAGTGGAGCCGCAATTAAGAATTCTGAGAGACCGCAACAAGCAGGACAACAAGCGTCTCTAGCAGACTATTATATGGTCCTGCCATCAAGGCTCTGAGACCGCCACACAGAACCTTTTATATTATGATCGCCCGTAGGTTACAGACCGCTTAGGATAGGACTTCAGTACACAGTTTGAATCCTTTTTCTTGTAATCTTATCTCTTCTATCCAAGGGTAGCGCTAAAAATTTCAGCTTTCAGCAGGTCAAGATTACACTATTGCAGGACTACCAGATTACGGATTTTTTCCTTAAGATTACGATTAAAATTACGGGAGAAAAAGGATTACGGGATTACACAACTTCGATTATGATTATGAGAATATGCCATCATCAGATTACGATTACGATTACGATTTTGTCAAAATGTAATCGATTACAGCCGATTACGATTACGTAATCGCGATTACTCCAAGCCTGATTCAAATTAAGAAAAATTGCTAATATGGGTGAAATATTTGAGTATAATAGAATGTATATGGAGTCAGATATTGTGGAGAATATCCACCACGAGAAGTTTGTTATGTCCATGGTTATGTCCAGTTGGTTATGTCTCAAAGGAGTAAATTAGCGCAAAATCGTTGTCCCCAGTGCGGACAAAAGAGGATCCATCCTGGGAAAAAGCTCCCCCAGCTGCTTCGGACTGCTTCAGGCGGCCGTTAATTAGGTCCTTTGGACGAATTTATTATCGTGAACTCTTCAAAATCCAGGACCATGTTCAAAATCAGAAAGGTTCGTTATGAATGAACTACAACTCTTCATGTGACTTTGTAGAAGTACATTTTAAATTTGTGTGTAAAAAGAAGAGGGTTTTTAAAGAATTGGTATATTTTGTATTGATACTTAGTGGGTGCTAAATGTAGTGTAGAGTTTCGTAAAGAAAAACAGAAACAAAAATGAAAATGGTCGATCAGTTTAGTTTATTATTTCCCTTCATTTTACTGTAAATCACTAACAAGTGTTTCTTGAGGTCATAAGATATAGGAACATAGATCGTATATTCGGCGACAAATATAATTAATTTGTGTTCAGTACATTTTCTGGTTATGAAGTGTTATTGGGTAAAAGAGGTACATTTTTAAGAATGCTAATTATAATACCAGTGCGAATCTTTGCTCTTTTTTTTCCACACATTTTCATAGATATCAAACATCGTCAGAAAATGACAGAAGTAAGAGTTGAGTGTTAAGAAGTCATTCAAGGGATAAAGGGAACGTTTATCCACCCCTGCAGCCATAAAAATCATATAACAACTTAGGGACCCTTCATAAATGGTGTCACGCTTTTCCCCCTATATTTGATCCACTCCCGCCTTCGCCACATACTGTCACACTTCAACATACCCCCTCCCCCCTTTGTCACAATTTCACCAAACCCCCTCCCCCCTTGAAGCGTGACATCCTTTATGAATGATCCCTTATATTCAAGGCCTAAAATTGCAAATTTTACAGCGACAAGCTCTTCTATTGTACTAGAAACTGTACTCTTAATTTTTATTGAAATGAACTGTAATAACTTCTTTTTGTGTTGCGGAAACAACACTTCGTACAAAATCAATAATTCAGTGTCAAAATCATCGTTTACGGTATATGCTTTTTCAAACACGGAAGGAAAAACTGGCATTTTAAAGATTTTCGTTGTAATATTCGATCTAGAATAGATCACTATAGATAAATTTTCCTGTAATATGGAATATAGCACATTTCCGATTTTGATCAATGAGCAGTTATTTATGGTGGGTGCGGTGAAAATATAGACATGTTAATGAAAATCAACGTACTCCTCGGGGTTGTTGATGGGAACTTAATCTTAAAAACATTATCAATCCATGAACATTTTCAGTGCCGAATTAAAGGGTGCAAGATCCCCCGGGCGGCATTTCTGGGAGGCGGCAAATTCAACTGTGATGCAAAAAATAAAAAGAAAAAGGAAAAGAAGAAGAAAAGAAAATAAAATAAAAAAAGAAAAAATATTTAATTAAGAAAATTTGACTTTTGGAAAGAGAATTAAAATCCTAGTTCAGCGCTCCGATTTGACCCTTGACCGGCTATTTTGCTAACGATTAAAGCCGATTAGTAATACAATTATTTATTTGTATAAACTGTCGGAAGCTCTAAAATTTAAGTATGCTCAAAATGTTGCGTTGTTGACCAGTCGGCCTTCTCCTCGGAGGGATGCCAAATTTCGCAATATCAAAATTAAAAAATTTCAATTAAAAAAAGTCAAGGTTTTTCCCCCTTGTAATAGCAAAATATAAATCATGCTATGTTTTTCTTTTCCAAATTTTCAAAGCATCCATTTGGGAAGGGAATTGAAGGGAATTGAACAAGTCCCTATCTAGCACTTAAGATAGGGACTTGTGATAGTGAAATATAAATCATGCCACTCTCAAACAATGCAATAGTTTTCTTTTACAAATTTTCAAAGCATCCTTTTTGGGAAGAGGCGGGAGGTCGGAGGGGGGGAGGGGAGCTTGTAAGTGTCGTTGGGGGGGGGGGGGAGAAGGCATACGTGTGGCTCTTCGATATGGACGCTAGTAAGAAGGGATTCCGGCTGTCCCCCGGGTTAAAAAAAAATGCTTACTTTGTTCTGAATTTCTATGAGTATTTTTATGAGTAAAATCGTTTAAATTTTAAAGGTTTCGTTTGTTTTTTTCCCTAATATTTTTGCAGTCTCGAATGCATCTCCTAAGGCTTCAAATTTCACTAGTTTGCATTTAGTTTTTAAAATTTCTCCGGGGGAGAATCCACCCCTTCAACTGTCAGAATTTCATATATGAATTTAGGGGAGGGGCCCCCTAATGTTGCGATGAAAGGACCATGTCGTGGGAACATTAAGAAAATTTTCTGGGTTTATCAGTGACAGGGACGTAACTAAAAGTCCTTTTCTAACTGGGGCAAGACCACGATTTGTATTTAGGAAAGCATACATTTAGAAAATTTAGCGTCCCTAAAATAATCTGGCGCCCGGGGCATAGGCCCTGTCTGCCCCCCTCTAGTTACGTCCCTGATCAGTGGCCACCAAGTAAGCCTCAAAAAAAAAAAAAAAAAGCACAGCGCATAAAAGTTTATGAAGTGTGAACAATAATTGAATGGAGGGGGGGGGAGGCAGTTCTTCCCCGCCTCGGGAAACTCCAAGATCCCGTACTGAACTTTTTCATACATTTGCTTCTAGTGTAAATTTAAATAAGATATACTTCACATTGTATCTAATAAAATAAACAGTTGAAAAATAGGCAATAATACTGATTAATATTTTTACTTATTAAGCTAAATTTATTTTTATCTCCAAACTTGAATCTTTATTCATGTTTCTTTTTTAAACTCACAAGGATGGATTCGTACTCAAACGACCCGACATGTATAATAACACAATGCTTTAGCTCTTTGCACAGCTAAGAAAGAAAGACCTAACATCTGTTTTCATTTTGCGGTTTGCCTGAGAGCAACACATCCAACAAAAAGACTTATCTCCCCCGCGGAAGATGATACGATAACGACAACACCCCTCTCCCCTCTGAACCTTCTAATTTCTAGGAATTCCGAACGAAAAGCTATGGCAAACCTTTCGCCAATTTCCAAGAAAGATCAGTTGAAGTTTGGCGGCAAATGCATGCGAGCTGCCCTAAATGTTTGTTTTTTTGTTGTACACCTCAGACCTGCCACGGTTGTTTTCTCGGCAATACCGAAACCGAAGTGTCCCATCTTCTTCTTTCTACCATCTTTGACGAAATGGTCTGTGAAAACGGGATCGCGCGCACGTGCGGGTCTACTGCGACTAGACCAGCACACCGGAAATCGAGTAGATAGGGGAAAAGGCGAAAAATTGCTCCCTTTCGATGATAGCGCCGCCTATCGGTCTACTAGTCGCGTCGACTCGACAATACGAGCACATGGGCCCAGAAGTGGTTAAAAGTCGGCATTTTTTTATCCCTGCACGTCCCCCCACGCGTCCCCTGTTGCGTCTCTCCTTATAGCGTCTCTAGTAGGAATCACTAGGATGAGTCATCCAAAGCGTGGTGGGCGGCCCGTCAATGGGCGTGCAGGGTTCGAAATTAGGATGGAAAAGTTAGGCGCCATTGGGTCCTTTCTTATTTGTTTTAGTTGCGAAAATTGTCCTGCTAGGCGTCATTTTTCAATAATTCAAATTGCTTGGGCAATCAACTGATAACCATTAAGAAAGTTGTACAATTGTTCAAAAATATCGCAAAACATCACAACCTTAATGAAAAAATTATTGATAAGTAAGAGAGAAAAATGTTCGAAAATCAATTTCTGTTAGCAATTTTTGAGAAGTTGGTCATTTTACTTAAGTTTATACATCTATATAAACGTTTATTTTTATCAGTGACTGATAAAATAAAGTGAGTGATAAGTGACTAATAAAATATGTGAGTTAACATTTTTTCAAGTGTTATTTACAATCAAGCGTTATTTACAAAAAAGTAAGTTACACTTGATTGTAAGTTACTTACAAACGAGTAAAAATTCACAATTCAAAAATTTGAAGTTCAAGAAATTACTTCAAAGGTATTGTAAAATCTCAAAATAACGAGGATTAGTTGAAATTTGCTAATAAAAATGTAATGGTATAAAGTAATAACAGATTTTTTAAAAAATAATAAATAAATTTTTAAAATGACGGTGAAAAATTGTGGTCGTCAAAGTAAAAGTTTTATGAAAGGTTAGGCGTTAAAAGTGACGACTGGATGTGAAATCCTGGTCGTCAAACCGAATATTTTAGTTGTGAAATACGACTAGCGATCGCTAATTTCGAACCCTGGTGGCCATTCTAATTTAAAAGAATTTTAATTGTGGAGAACTATCGGCCAATTCTGAAGTGGAAATACCAGAACACTTCTATTTTGTATTTAACTGCAATATTGATGATAAAGTTAACAATGATGAAATGTCAGTTTTAGTTTATATAGCTGGTTATGTAGGCTATAAATTATCCCATAAGGTGCATTGTTTAGATTGCATTTCTATGCTAATATCTGACAAAACATTGGAATTGGAGAGCACGGATATTTATCAACTTTTGTTACTGACTGATAGAGGCAGACTTAAATTTCCCAAAAAATTATTGATAGATGTATCAGTATATGCTTTACAGATTTTTCGGAAACTAATAAGTAAAGAGTACGAGCTGTTATTTTAAAAATTTCTTGAGCCTATAAAGTTATTTGTACAGCTTACAATAGGAAAATGGAAATTATGGAGATGTATTTATATAAGATTATACAAAGGGCAGAAAATGATTGTAATTCTAATAGCAATAAAAAAAAATTATTTATTTTAACCAACTGCTCAGCGTATTTGAAATGTAACGCCAATTTTCACTTGCAGAAGAAAAATTTACTCATAAAAAACCGAAAATATTGAATCTTACACGTTTGAAAATTTAAGATGCAAATGGTGTATATTTTTAATGTGGCTTAATTTTTTGTGAAAATTATTTTTTTTTAAATTGTTTTGCTTTTAATTTTTATGCTACAGAACAATGTTGGTTGAAACTGTCAAACTCAAATACCTAACTCTTGACATTAGAAATATCATAAAAAGATGCATTTTGATTACATATAAAACAATTTTGTAGAAGGAGAATTTTTTGGTAGAAGGGGAAGGCAGTTTTTATATCTGTCAGTTAGTTCGATTATAATTATTAGATTCATGAATTTTATTCTCTAACTTGATAGGTTTGTAAATAAAGAAATTGAAATGCTATATGTGTTATGTATATTTTTGAAAATGAAAGAGCATTTAAAAATTGTGAACAAAATTTCAATTTGTGTAAATTTAATCAATACTTGAAATTTAACAGTTTAGTTGAAACTAGAATCGGTATTTTCCCTTGCAATTTGCTCTCATCAAAGTTATAGTGTTTTTTTTTTCTTTTTTTTTTTTTTCTTGCTTTTGCTTTTTCATCTATAACTTTTGATTAAATGAACTGATTTTGGTGATTTTTTCTTTAACTGATAGAGGATCATCTAATTCAAAGATCGCACGCCAATCTAACAACATTTGTTCTTTGGAAAAAACGTTACGGGTGAAAAATAAGTATTTTTTAATTTAATTGTACTGTTAAAACTTTCATCATGAAATTACGGTTAAATAGCCGGCAGCAGTCTGTCCATCCAATTCACCGTTAAATTTACGGTTTAGAACGATTTTGTATCTTTACGGGTCCTAAACTATTTCCAATCACACTGTTAGAAATTTCATCATGAAATTACGGTTAGATGACCGGCAGCAGTCTGTCCATCTAATTCACGGTTAAATTTACGGTTTGGAACATTTTTCTATCTTTACGGGACCTAACCATTTCCAATTAACTTGGTTAAAAAGCCGTAAATACTAAAGTTTACGATTTTATAACCATTTAAAAATGGTTTCAAAACAACATTTTCACTGTTTTTGAACCATTTCGGGGCATAGAATCTTCGAGGCGTAGAAACCGTAAAGAAAGCTTGCAGGACTCGAATCCCGAATGCGTGGTGTACAAGTCTTCCTCTCTATCCACTTGGCCACCGTCATCACGTAAAGCGGACGTTTATTTATCAATAAATCTTCTTTTCTAACAGGCAAACGGCCTTAAAATTGAGATTTCAGTTTTTGATTGGATCCAAATTTATTTTTGGTCTAAATTTACTGTATATTGACGAAAATAATTTTATTTGTTGCAAAAATTAAAATACAAATAAGCTTCAGCAGCTCAAATTATGGGTTCGCTCATTCGCAAACAGTTTGGGAATCCGATGTCTCAAATTTTTGTTTTACGTGTGTATGTGTTTCTATTTAGTATCCACTGCTTAAACCACTTTTTTTTTCTACTTTTTTTATGTACACATGCAGATTTTAACTGATAAATCCGTATTCCTATTTTAAAATAACGTACGACTGGTAAGGTTTCGCAACCAGGATGGAGCCCGATTCTTATTGAGCGCTTGAAAATTACGGTTAGTTAAACGTTCTTTAGGATAAACAGAGAATAAACGATTTTTTTAGCAATCAGCGGTTTTAGTACCATCTTTTTAATGGTTATTCAACTGTTGTCATTAAATATGGTAAAATAACAATCAAATAAATGGTTATTTTACTATTTTCTTACGGAAATTTTTAACAGTGTAGCGTGGTTAAAAAGCCATAAATACAAGGGTTTACGGTTTCATAACCATTTATAACTGTAGTATGGTTTCAAAACTAAATGAAAGTTTTTACGGTTTTTGAACCATTTCGAGGCGTAGAATTTTCAAGGCGTAGAAACCGTCAACGAAGCTGCGGGAATCGAGCCCCCGGTGTTGGTATAGTGAGCCAACCTTGCGCTCTAACCATTCGGCCATGTACACCGCTCGAAGCGGAAGTTTGTTTATAAATAAATCTTCTTTTCCAACAGGCAAACTACATTGAAATTGAGATTTCAGTTTTTGATTGGTTGTAAAATCATTTTTGGTCTAAATTTACTGTACATTGACGAAAATCATTTTCTTTGCTGCAAAAATTGAAATACAAGCAAGCTTCAGAAGCTCAAATTATGGGTTCGCTCATTTGAAAACAGTTGGGAAACAGGGTTCGAAATTAGGATGTAAAAGTTAGGCGTCATTGGCACCTAGTATTTTAGTTTTAGTTGCCAAAAATGTGCTGCTAGGAGTAATTTTAAAATAATTCAAATTGCTTGGGCAGATATAACAGCCGGTAACTATAAAAATAGTTGTGCAATTGCTAAAAAATATCGCAAAACTTTACAACCTTATTGAAGAAATTGATAAGTATGAAAAAAATATTCAAATATCAATTTCTATTAGTCAAAGTTGGTAATTGTAAAGTTTATGAATCAATATAAACAGTCCACAATAAAATACAATACGAGTTAATTGACTTAACTATTTTTTCATGTGCTATTTCAATCAGTGTTACTTACTTCATTTGTAAGTAAAAATTTTCAACTCCAAATTTGAAGGTCAAGAAGTTACGATAGTCTTCATAGACATCGTAAAAACTCAAAATACAGAAGATTAGATGAAATATGTACATAAAAATATAACTATAATGTTATGCTGAATTTTAAAAATAAAAAATGTCGAGTTGGTGCAAATTGTGGTTATCAAACTAAAAGTTTTTTGAAAGGTTAGACGTCAAAAGTGAGGACTGAGTGTGAAATCACGGTCGTCAAACGGAAATTTTTAGCTGCAAAATATGACTAACGACCGGAAATTTCGAACCCTGCGCCTGTCTATATTGCATATATATAAGCACCTGTCTATAAACTATATGAAGAGTCCACTGAAAAAACGACCTAAGTCACAGACTACTTTTTGAAATTTGCTTTATGTTTTATTCATTCATTTTATAACATAAATGCTAATTTTAACTATACGAGCCTACTTTCCCGTAACACCCAAATTCAAATTTATAATACATAATTTATGTTCATTTATAATACATAATTTATAATAAAACATAAAGCAAAGTTCATCAAGTAGTCTGTGACTTAGGTCGGTTTTTCCAGTGGATAAGCAATTTGAGATCTCATAAAATGTTGGGAGCCCCTGCACTAGAGTATCATAACCGTGACATGAGGCTCGTAAAAAAAAATAAATAAAAGCAGGAAGGCTAACCTTGTGAGAAAATAATTTATTTTGCTCATGATTTATTGTGGCATTTTCTTACACATTAAATGGTAGAAAATTTCTTTTTAATTAACTTCCCATAATTCGGCGACTGGAGGGTTAAAACCAACGCTTCATGGAATGGCTTCTTTAATTGTAATTTTGATAAGTGTTTAGCAACTTCCAATTTTGTTATCGCACAACAATTATATATGGAACTTACTGGTCTCTGTGACGGTGGCGTCCTGTTCTCGTAGCTGCAATTCCGTGTCATTCTCAGATCCGACGGTGGAGACGGGGTCTCTGTAGTGTTGTAGCTGGCTGCTGCTCCCCATCACTCACTCCAGGTGACCTGTGGGGAAGAATATATATATACAGTAAAACTTGTGAAGTTGACCCCCTTTGCAAGCTGACCACCTGTACTAGGAACGGAATTAGCCCTTTATTATATAATGTAGGGAAACCTTTGTAACTTGACCACTTAATTTGACCACCTGTCTATATTGACCACTTATGTACGCGAAATTTGGGTGGGAGTAGTATAAAAAAAACCCTTTGTAAGTTGACAGCCAACTTATTACTGTATTTATTTGTTTATCTATTTTTGCAACGATTAAAAAAAAAAAAATGAAAATAACTTCTCCAGGATATTTTTATGCTATACTGTTAGACCAGCATTTGTTTGGATGGATGAAACATCAATATAAAGTTTGCCTAAACTTCTTTGGAAGTTCACCATATGGGAAAACTGCTATGAGTGCTTTTTTATTCTTTTAAATGAGTTTATTCTTTTTTCTTCTATCTGATATAGCCATTTTGAAAAATTAGGTATTTTTAGGAAATCTTAACCATCAAATATGTAACTTACATAATTAATAAGATATTAAACTGAGTACTTTAATTTTAAAGTTGTATAGTATAGGGTACATTGAAAATCATTCAGGTTAAATTTCTGTAATGAAATTTTAAATAATTGAAGAAACATAGCTAGCTACTATTTTAAAGTAACGTTAGTACATGAAGCTATATTTTAACTAGTTATAAATGAATAAATAAGAAATGACAAAAAAATAAATAAAATATCTACCTTCTATAAGTTGAACACCTGTCTAAGTCACCTAGTGCTGCACCGCAAGTGCGCAAGTGGTCAACTTACACAGGTTTCACTGTATAATGAATGAAAGAAAGAAAATAAATAAATAAATAAATAAAACCAACCGTTTTAATATATTACGCAGAAAAATCTGAATTTTAGAGAGTTTTCTTTTGCAAGTAATAATTACCCTATCTTTCTAATTTTTGGTTCTGAAGCTTTTTTTTTTTTTTTGTTTTTATTGTTGCCTCTGAGATTATCAGTTTTTTAAAAAACATGTGTTTGCAAAATAATACTAACTATCCTACTGTTTTAAATTTTAAGTTCTGAAAATTGTTTCTTTTTTTCTTTTCTTTCGTTCTTTTTAATTTTGTTATTATTATTTTTTTTTTTTATATTTTTTTTTTTTTTTTTGACTCTAAAAAAGAACCTTTTTTTCCATTCTGAAAAAAAACTATTTTTTTCATTTTTATGTGCTTTTTTTTTTTTTTTTTGCTTTGACTATAATTTATGTTTTTCTACCGTCGTTTTGCTTTCTCCTAGCGTTCTTTTCTTTTCACTGGATCTTTTCGTTTGCATTTTGCAACCATATCTTCTTTAATTCCGAATTCTTTGAAAACACTCCCCTCCCTCTTTCGAAACTGGTCGAAAGTCGGCACTCTTTTTTACAAAGGAACGGACCCTTTCAACAGCATTCAGCCCATCTGCGTCAGTAGGCGTGTCAGAATTCGTTAGCACCGCCTTATAATAAGCGAGAGAAGGTAGTAATGAGGAAAGAAAAGTGTGTTTCGTTCCTACCAAGAGCAAAGGGCTCAGTTCAAAATAGAAAAAAAATATATATATATAGGACGTAGTCCGTGTCGATTCAGGAAGGTAAAAATAAAATCTTACCTTCATAGTCTCAGAAGTTTTTGAATTTCACATATGTTAAAATTCAGAACAAAGTGAGTTATAGGTATGTTTTTGTTTTGCTCAAAAAAATTATTGGCCCGAGATACAGGCCGTCAAAGATGGCGCCTCCGGCGCAATTTCTCACTTGCGATTTTTGGCAAAAATTTTCAAGTGCTCTATATTTTGATGCAGTTTTTTTTTTTATTTGACAGATAATTAGATTCTGTTTAAGATGAAGGGCTACAGTTTACAATATCTGTTCAACGTTTTTTGATGCAGCCTTCTGAAAATATTTTTAAAAAATCTTTTTAATTTTTTTTCTCAAAAAAGCCAATCTCAAATGAATTTATTTCTTCACATTTGGCTAATATTATTGAGTACTACATTCCCTGAAAAGGAGAGCTTCTATATTTGCGCTCAACGGTTTTTAGAAATATTTTAAGATTTTGCCATATATTTTATCAGTTTTCTTTATAACAGTCATATGTTGGTTTCATTAAGTAAAATTATATTACTTTAATTTTCTTAATATACGTATATTAGAATCATATATTTTCTCCCTTCCCACAAAAAAAATTACCTGTAGACAAACAGCCAGACATACATTGCCCAATCTTATTTAGCCGCTACTTTAAAATATTTATCTATTCCATTTATTTGTTTTTAAATATCATTTTTTTCATAGCTAGAGTTTAAATCTATCAGTTGTTAATTTTAATATATGTGCTATTCAGTAAAACATACATTTTTATCTTTGATTTCCATATTTTACTATTGATCTTATGTAAAAAAAGTGGAATACTACTGGGAGGGGGGGGGGGGGGATCAACTTAGGATTCAATCACTTTGTATTTTCCTTCATTTTCTTTCATAAGGAAGTTAACAAAAACAAAGCATATGCACAGAACATCGCTATTTGTTTTATCTATAACTTGTAACATAATTTTAGTACATGATATGTTTTGGAACACGTCCATATATTGTAAGCTTTAATATGTTTTTGGTTGTAATATGTTAGTGTTTATTCTTTTTTTCTTCCTTTTTTTTTTCCTTTTTGAAAAGGTATTTCTAATATTTATCAGACTGTACATAATTTAAATCAGATGTCTTTTTCAAAAAATCATTGATTTAACTCAATAGCTCTAACAAAAATCAAATCAAACAAGAATGTTGAAGAATTTATTACTGATTTAAGTTAGCATTATGAGTTGTCTAATTTTTATGCAGGTGTTTAAAGAAGGAAGTAGAAATTTCAGAGAGAAATAGGTATCAAAATATTTTCAATGGGGCAATGGAATAATTTGAAGGAGATAATTAAAATATCCGAAGCTGTTACATGTATTCAGAAAAAGCTAGAAAATAACCTAAATCAGTAAGATAAAGTAACTATACAATACCTTTTCAAAAAATACATGGCATTGACACCTCTCTTTCGTCTTTTCTTTTTTTAGCCATCTCTAACCCCAAGATATAAAATAAGAGGTTTAAGAGCCAATTAAATTTGGTTAAAGAAAACACTGAACACTGTTCATAATTTGTGCACTTAATTTTTTTAGACTTTAATTTGAAAAAGAAATTGCAGTCTATGTCAACATTTGAGTGTGGGAAACTAACTGCTGTAAAAGAATGCATGGGTAATAAACAGCTAAAAATTATTCAGGTGTTCATCTCAGCAGCAAATGAACTAAAGTTTTCTACATTTGAATTTGTTCACAACGAGCTCACAAATTAAGCATAGGAGTAGAAAAGACAGCCAAACTTGTTTTTTTTTTTTTTTTTCAAATAACTTAATGGCAAATGGAATCAAGAAAATACTTAACTGTATGTGTTATTTTAAAATAAATTCGATTATTAATCTATTTGGGATTATGAATAAATGATAATACAGAAATTATTTTAATTACCGGTATACATATATTTATATTACTTGCTAACGGCCTGGCGAATGTGCAGTAATTAATTTTTCCAATATATGCGTATTGGGTTGAAAATACAGTGTATTGCATTCATTTTTCTAAAATTTTAGCATAAATATACACTTTTCAATGTAAAATTCTTATTTTCACTTAAATAAATATTATATTCATTGCATTTTACTCAGAATGTCAATCTTAAGTTATGTTTATTGGTGTGATAAGCAATCTGGTTTAAAAGATGATTAAAAAAAGATATTTCTTTAATTAAAAAAAATCATGGTTTTTTTCATGCGCTAATATTTGTTAAGAAGTACATGCCATGTCAAACAAAATTAAATTTGGATAATTTTGACTTAATGAGACCAATATATGACTATGTTATAAAGAAAACTGAAAAATATGTGGCAAAATCTTAAATTGTTTCTAAAAACCGTTGAACGCAAAAGTGGAAACTCTCGTTTTCAGGAAATGTAGTAATCAACAGTATTAACCAACTGTATCAAAATGAAAAAAAAAAATGAAATTGGCTTTTTTGTGGAAAAAAAAAAGAAAAGATTTTTTAAAAACATTTTCAGAAGGAAGAAACTTTTATACAGATATTTTAAACTGTAGCCTTTCATCTTAAACAGAATCTAATTATCTGTCAAATAAAAAAAACTGCACCAAAATATCTTACACGGTTCAGAAAATAGAGCACTTGAAAATTTTTGTCAAAAATCGCAAGTTAGAAATTGCGCCGGAGGCCGCATCTTTGGCGGCCTGTATCTCGGGCCAGGAATTCTTTTGAGAAAAACAAAGACATACCTATAACTCACTTTGTTCTAAATTTTAACATATGTGAAATTCAAAAAATTCTGAGACTATGAAGGTATTCCCCTGCCTGAATCGGCACGGATTATACCATAGAAAAAAAGATCCATACTTGTTTTACTTATGGAGCTATAAAAGGCTTTTTTCTCCGTCATAGCTGGGTGTCACCCCTGACTGAGTGACACCTGGGGCGGGTCGCCCCCACTTAGCTACGGCACTGCTTTTACTCATTCACAGAAATTCACTAAGCGTAATTTCTTTTTCACATTTCAATAATGCGAATTTTTCTTTTTACTTATTTGTAGTGTTCGGCATTAGTTAACTAGAAGTAGTTAACTACTAGTCGCAACTACTAGTTAACTAGCAGTTATCTACTAGTTGTAACTACTTTTGTTTTGAGCTAGTTAACTACTAGTTAAACTACTTTTTTCCCAACTACTTTTGAAAAAAAAAATTAATCTATTTTTTGAAAAAAATAACTATTTTTTGAACATTAAATTATTTAAATTTTTAGCTTATGAATATTACTCACGCAAATTTTTTTTTGAACCAGCACATGCACAATGAAATTTCATTTAAAGACCAAATCTTTATTATGGGGAAGCTTTACCTCTACTCCAGTACCATGCATGCGTTTGGGATACCATAAAACACAAAATGAAGGAAAAAACACTGATTTTTAAGATTTTTTTAGAAGAAAATACTGATTTTTATGATTTTTTTATAGAAAAAACTGATTTTGGTGATTCTTTTTTAGACAAAATATTGATTTTTATGATTAAAAAAACTATATCAGCTTCTTCCAAATTATTAAAATATAGATATTTTTTATTATAAATTTTAATATATTCTGAGTTCAAGTAATTCATTAGAATTTTAACTCACTATATGGTAGCCTTAATGCATCTGGTCCTCTAGGGAAAGATGGAATAGCATCGTTAAGGTGTGAAAGAATGACATTTTACCAGAGAACATTAAGTTTTTGGACATGCTGACTACAGCAAAAGCATCAATAGCACCTTTGGAAAGGATTTTTTCTGCATTTGGAATAGTGCACTCAAAATTAAGAAACATATTGGGGGTTGATAAGGCATCAAAACTGGTATTCTTCATGAAACATCTAAATAGTATAAATGATTAAGCTGTAGTAAATATTTTATGTGATATTTGCGATCTCTGTTTATATATTCAAGAAATTTGTATATACTCAAAAAATTATAATAGTCCAGTCAACTTATACATATATGTCCATACAACTTGTACATATTCAAGAAATTATAATATATTTAGTCCAGAAATATAAGCTTTCTCTTATGTTTCTTGTTGTTCTCTGTATAAAAAAATACTATTTTTAAATTTTTTTTAAAACAAAAAAATCACCAACCCTGCCTTCAACACAATTTGAAAGAATTAATCCAAATTCTAAAGCATGTCCGTAACAATGATATTTTGTTAATAAATGGGGGTTGGGAAGAGGGAGAATTTTAAATTGATAATAAGGGTAAACCACTTCATTTTACAACAACTGCTGAAAAATTGTTATTTCTTAAAAATATAAATTGTTAACTTTACTAAGCAAATACATATTAAAATAAAAGTTTAAATTTAGAGAGAAAGGTTTTGTCTTTATTCATATTCTCTTTATATATAAATTGTTCAGTGTTATTTGGAAATATTCAATCTTTGAATGTTTTACAGGAATTTCTTTAAAATTGTCTGAATGATTAAAAATAATACTGTGTTGAATTATTAAAAATAAATATTTAAGAACAAGCTTAAAAATGAAAATTTAAATGAATTATACTTAAAAGTAGTTAACTACTTTTGGAGAACATTTAACTACTAGTTACAACTAGTCTCAGAAAAAAGAAGTTAACTACTAGTTGCAACTAGTTTTGTTTAGAGTAGTTAGTAGTTGGTAGTTAATTACTTTTGACGAGTAGTTGCCGAACACTACTTATTTGTACTCCAACTGGTGGCAAAAAGCTGCCTGTCCTCGACATAACTTTTATATCGTTACTTTTCTCAATGTGAATAACAAGGAGACTGTACAGAGAGATATTTTGAATATTGTTCCATTAATTACGATTTTCTTATTTTTATTCTGCAATAATAAAATCACATGTGATAAGATGAAGCTAATTTTCCATATAAATTGAACCGTCGTCCCGCAGTGGACCAGTAGGTAGAAGCTCGGATCCCGCAGAACACCGAAAGTGAAGCAACATTGACTGAGGTCAGTGTTTGGGAGGGTGACAAACTTACGCGGCTAGTTGCTGCGGCCCATGTACGCTAAGGGGAGCTGATGCACGTGAAATAGATCGTGGCTCCAATGTCCTCCAAGTGAAACGATACCTCTGGGGGTGCCAATCCCAGGTGACGGTCTCTCATCTGGGAGCTGGTTCAAAAAATTACGAGACCTTTCAAAAATCGGACTCCGTCCTACAAGAGCCCCGTTAGACTCCGAAGCAGCGTACCCCTTCTTCCTCGCCACACGTGAGGACACGACAACAACAAATTGAAAGTCTGAAGTACAATTTGTGTTTTAGATTCCACTTCATTTAAGGTTTAAGAAATTGTCTTTAAAAATGTATAACAAAAAGTGATTGCTTAGGCAAAAAACCCGTAGATTGATATTTACAGAAATGATGGAATATATTTATGAATATAAAACTGGCAGGAAACCCATCATTGAACTTTCCAACTCTTAGCCACAGGCAAAGAACTTTTTTTTTTATTTATTTATTTATGTTTGTTTCGTGTAGGTGAACTCAATTTCTCTTAATAATAAATCCCGTTGATTTTCCTTGATAACATGTGTGCATGTAAAATATATTTAATTTCAAAGCTTAAAAATGCAAAGAATTATTAAATGTGGCATTCAAACCCAGGAATGTGCTGCAAATGTTAACTTTGCTCATATTTGTGCCTAAGTTATGATTTTGATATGTGCTACTGCCTACTCATAGTGAATACGTTTTTCGAAACATAATATATATTTCTGCAGTAACTTTCATGCAAAAATATTGCAAAAAATAAACACTATATAGATTGCTAGTGCTAGTTTTGAGATTATAATACGAAGAAAACAAAGTGAGAAATGTGAATATAATGGGCAAACAATATTCCTTTATTAGGTTTGTGCTGGTGCATAAATATAACTGCCCCATACTTTTATTTAACTAACGTAGAATGTGGGTATACATGTCTATACTGTATTTTAAAAAAGAGAGCTTGCTATTAATAGTTTAAAGCAAAGTAAAATGACGGTCAAAAGAGGAAAGAAAAATCCAACGAGCTTAATGACTTTAAAAGTTTAATTAAACGATAGATTTTACGTCCTTAAAGGCATTTTGAAACATGTGAATATGTATTGTACTATTTGCTTTTGAAATCGAGAGACCCTCGTTATCATGAGATGCAGGCTAAGCATCGGGAGCTAGGAAGCTTCTAAGCAGCTTCTTCATACAGTTACGGAAAATTGCCAGGACATTTGTGATTGCGCAATGGAATCAGCAGTTCTGCGTGACGACTCAAGTTCTTTAACTCATTTTAGACCGATCATAGAAATTATATAAAATGTGGCATTATTTTCTTTGAAATATGCTTCAACTAACAAGTCTGAAAACAAAAAACGCAGTTATATAACGATTCATAAAACGAACTGTCGATTTGTTCCAATCACCGCGAAACGAAAGACGTCTGAATTAGGATAAGCTAATATAGCTTAACTCTGCTTAAGTAGCTGCGGTTTTTTAGACAATCTAACGTTTATTTTAGGTAAATATGCTGTAGCAGATAACATGGCCAATCCAAAGAAGGCGGGAAAATATTTATTTCTGATCACGGTTGAATATTCCCCTTTTTTACCATATCGCAGGATTTTATATATTTTTTTGCATATTTGTTATTTTTAAGCATAACTGATAAATACGGCCATATTTATTCGCATTTCGTGTTCAATTGAGACCTTGAATTCTAAAAATTTGTAGCTTTTTCGAAAGAAGGATCTTGAGTCAATTGTTTCGTCATATTTGTGCGCGTTATGGGGTGAGTTTGGAGAGCCAGTCCGTTTTTTTCTCAGCTCGTTAGTGAGCGTGAAGGGGGAGGGGACTATCTCTATAAACATCTGCCAGGGGACAGGGTATCCTTAAAAAGTTACGCTCCATAAAATAAACGGTCGATTTGAACCGCCTCTGAAGGATGCGAACATTTTAACGAGATCTCTATTTAAGCAGTATTCGTTGGTAGCTTCTCAAGAAAGAAAACATATATCCATTTCTTTCCCTCAGTGTACAATCTGTCCAATTCAGCCTGGGAACAAGAAACTAAAAAGTTACGCGCCATAAAACGAACGGTCTATTTGTAACGATAACTCAAAAGGACGCAAAACCGAACTTTTTTTTTTTTTTTGTTTTTTCAGAGAAGCATTTCCGTTTCTTCCCCTTGAAGGATGCTGATTTAAACATCATAGGAAACCGGCGTCACTAAAAAGTTGCTTTTAATGAATGATTAGTTGACCTCCTTAGCCATATGTTCAGTGTGTGGGTGATCCGGGTGTTTGCTGCGAACTTTGGCTATATATTTTAGCATAATTAAACCAGAGCAGAATTGCCATAAAATATTGCAATTTTGTGGAAGTACGGGCTAGGGGTTACTGACATTTGTTCCTATTTACGAGATAATATGGAACGTAAACTGTTTTTTTCACTTCATAGCTAAAGACCGTTCTCCCCCGACAAACTGTGATGCTGGGTGATTTTCAAATTTGTTGACGGATTGAGTTTCACACAATTTGAAAATTTTTGTTGCATAAAACATAAAAACTTGCCTACCTTATAATTTATTGCATTCTGAGCAGGTGGTTTTTTCGAGTTAATTTATTTATATTATTTCTAAAAGTGTCTTGACAAGGGATTGTTTTTCTCATGAGTGTTACCGTTATGAAACATTCTGTAAAATAATCCTTATCAATAATTAATCTAAAAAATCTTGTTTAGGTAATCTTAAATACTTTGTAATAAATAAAAATAGTATTAAAATTTACTTATTTAAAATTTTTAGATTATTTTAATAGCACTTTATCTCAGGAGTGTTACTTTGTTTCTTAAATGAAGGATATAACATTCAATAAAAACGTATTTTATTAAAAATTAAATATTTTCACTGCAGGTATAAGAAGTAACTGGATGGCTTTAATTAGCAAACCTTTTTTTAGTTATTAACTAACAAATATATTAATACAATTCTGTTTTCTAGCTACACTTAAGAGAGATGGTAACACTCATCAGACAAACAAATAATAATCTTGCAATAATGCACCAAAAATAATAATAGTAATAAAAATAACAATAATAATAAAAAGAGAGACCAAAATTGAATCTTTTTACCCCAGTAATTGTTATGTTACATTGAAAATGTAATAAAACATCACTACTCTCATGATTCTGATCTAGAAATAGATGTTTTTAGACAGCACTAATAGAAAAATAATTTCAGTTTTAAAGTAAGCAGTAAAAATATCGAAATAAATAGTTCTAATTCTGAAAACCATATCTTTCATTTAATTTAAGTAAAGTGGAGATAATAGTTTGCAACACATCACTTTCTTATTTAAATAAAGTAACAACTGGCATACCCCAACAAATGTTTATTTATTTATTTATTTATTTATTTATTTGGGGGGGGGGGGGGTTTCACGTCCGTAATTTTTTTTTTATCTACCCCTTAAGAATATAACAAAACACACAAAAATCATATCTTCCGACGTTAAAATTTTGTGCTTTCTTTTTAAAAAAAAAAATATATATATATATATATATATATATATATATAAAACTAGTAATAAAATATATTCTTGAATAAAAACCCAATATCAGCTTGCTTGAGTTAAAACTCATAAAATATCTAAATCTGCAGATTTATTTATTATGTGATTGCTTTGAATCATAATTCTAACTTCCTTCTCCTTCCAAGTAACACTCATGAGATTTATTAAAAAATTCTTCACTAAAAAAAATTCTGACTGTGTTCCTGGAAATTTAATTGTGCCGATTGATTCCTCTACAATAAATACACTATTGCTGAATTTCTTACTTTTAAGTTGTAAAAAATATTTGGAAATAAATGGGTAACACTCCTGAGAAGTAATAAAAATATACTCATCATGTTGAATTGTATGTTCCACTATACAAGAGTAAAGGAATAAAACTAATCCATTCTAGATGGTACGAGGTTAAAAGAAATATACGAGGTTTCCCTACCACAGAACATAATTACAATATTTAAATATTTTGAAAGTTAAATGATAGAAGCTTTCACGAGGTAGCACTCCTGAGCTGCATGTCCGGACAAAAACTTTCTTTAAATGTTAAAATATTAGATAAGCGTTTCAGAAAAATCACTTGCATTTTTGGGAAGTAAGTAGACACATATTACTTCATGTTTTAAATCATATTGAATAAAAAAGTTTCTTGCAATGATAAAAAAAGTACTCTGGTTCTGTGAATTTTTTGCTCCTGTCACACAAATTTCCATTACTTTCCAGCTAAAGTAATAGAAGAAGTCTACTATTTCACAACTTGGAAAAAATGTAATTGAATTAAGTATGAAATGATGCTGCCCTACAGGTTATGATAATGGCAGAATAATAATTTTATCGACATGAAATTCAGATTGTATACTGCGGACATCAAACCGTCAATCTTTTGGAAAATCTTTTAATAACAATTATAATTAACAGCGTATTATAAACATAACTTTTGTTCAATAACACAGACATTATAATTCAGCATTATAAATATAACTCAATTCGATAAAATTAACATAAAAATTCAATATTATTTTATTTATAACTTCATTATTTAAATGCGTTTATTTGTTATTTCAAGAGCACACGTGGCAAAAATAATTCTTGATATAAAAAGTTTATTAAAAACCACAATCATCACTGGTTTTATATCATTGCAGGAAGGTCAATTTCGGTCCAATTTTGGAGGGATATCTGTCCGGTGTCGGTGGGAAAATTCAAGTCAGGTCTGCTAAGAACATTGCAACTAATGAAAGTTTATGGTGAAAATAGCGTGCTTTCTCTCTAGTTAAGAGATCTTAAAACATTTGAAATATTTTACAATTTACAACGTATTTTTACTTTCGGAAAAGATGTGCACTCAAATTGTGCAGAAGGCTGTGTTGAAAATACAGTAAAACCCCGTTAAAACTCGGGTGTCGGGGGACATGTCTGGCGTTATAACATAACCGCGGTAAAATGAAACTATATCGCGCTAAACTATATCATATTCACGAAATGATACTCACTTTTGTCGCATCATTTTTAACTTTATGAATTACTCGTAACTTTCTTTCCTCCTATAGAATTTTTTTTTCTTTTCTTCTTTGTTGCCATTTTATTTATTCACTGTAATTGCTGTGCAAGAAGCATACATCTCCAAAGCATATTTTAAGGAATTTTTACTGGACGACATTAAGGTCTCCTTCCCCTAATATCCATGACCCCCTAAAAAAATCATTATTCATCAAGTTTCTTTGAATTAAATTATAAAATATTTTAACAATGTTAAACTGTTATTGTGACTTTTTTTTACTGATTATAGTCGGTTTTTCGAAAAAAAAAACGGGCTTTTTTTTAACAAAAAAAGTCCAGCCTACCTGGGTTTTTAATAAAAATCCCGGGCTTTTTCGTTTTTTTTTTTTTTTTTTTTTTTTAGGAAACCTTTAAATAGTGATTTCTGTTTAAGTAATGTACTGAGTCATTGTTTCGCTATTTTTTCATTTCATAGCGCTATATCATTTTTAAATCATGCATCTACGTCTTAATCAAATATTACGTAAAAAAAAAAGAATCTTTAAATTAAAGAAAAAAATCAAAATTAAATTTCAAAACAGTTAAATTTTTAAATGAAATATTATCAAAAAGTCTTTCAGTTAAAATAATATGAATATTTAAGAAATGAACATTTTCTTCTGCGTAGAAACAAATTGTTTGAATAATAGTTTTTTACATTGAAAGAGGTATTCCTTGTAAATCTGAAACACATACATGCACTATATTTTTTTCAATTTGCTTGATAATTTTGTTCTCCAACTAAAATGAAATGTATTGAGTAGAAAAGTCAGCTTAATAAAACTTGAACAGTATTAAACTAGTAGTAGTTATTAAGTAAAGTAATAAACCTTTTATATAGAAATGCATATGGATGCAAAGATTCGAGTATGGTTGCCGTTTAAAGGACAGTGCAGTTACCAAACTTCGGCTATTTTATTTCATTTTAAGTAGGTTTTAAAAATCAATCTTTACTTGGTAATTTTGTACCAAGCTGCTATTAAAAGGATATCTGTTACAATTTATCAAATAATTTTTTCACAACAATGCAAAAAAAAAAAAAAATTGAGTTGAAATGTATAATTTGTTTTGATCACCAACACATTTTTGTTTTAATTTAATAATGAAATGCATGCTAAATTTTGGTTTTTAACATACAAACATGTTAAAATGAATAAATAAATGAATGAAAATAAGTAAATAAAATTTTAATAGAGATTCAAGAATATTGAGTGTTTATCTCCAGATATCTTTAGAAATATCTATATAAAGAAGCAAAAATAGTTCAAAAACGAAAATGGAAATTCCAGGTCTTGTTAAAGACAAATAATTTAACATTCAATTTGACTCTGAAGTAAATTGGACCTGTTTCAGCGTCGTCTGCTAGGTCACGTGATCTCGGTGTCACGTGATCTCGTTTAGCGTCAAAAGCCTTGAGAAATCCAATGTGATTGAGCTGTTGCGAGTTATTTTCCCAATGTTTTTAATAAATTTATTGCAATGCCTTCATTTTGTGCTTCAGTTGGATGCTCTAATGCATCGGATAAAGAAAGCTGCAAATCAGCTAATGTTTGTTTCCTCGGATTTCCATTAAGAAATCAAAAAGTATTACGTGAATGGTTGGTCAAAATGCGGAGGCAAGTATCACACCAAGTCAAAGCTAAAAGCTTTGTTCGCAATATTTTGAAGAGTCCTGCTTCCTATACCAAATATTCACGAACAGAAGATTTTTGAAGGAAGATGCTGTCCCTACACCATTTTCATTCAATAAGCCATGCGTTAAACGACAGAGAACAACATATCAATTCAAGTACGTAAAGTTTCATGCTTCTTAATCAAATGCATGTTAGGCTATTTAAACGCATATTTAATGCATTCAAAAATTATTTTATGTATCATTGAAAATAGTTCATGTTTTTTTCTTACTAGTGTAAATGCTTACTATACAATATAATTAATATTTTATATTTCTTTTGCTTATCTTTAATAATCTTCATTCAAAAATTTCATTTAAATTGATGTTCTAAATCTTCTAATTGTTTAGAATTAGAAAAAAGTATTGCATTTACACTGTTGTGTAACATAAACAATTTTATATCATGTAAATAAACTTAAAAGATTAGAATTCATATAAAAAGTTAAAAATACACATTACTTTTATGTTTGCTATTTAACATTGTAAAACATCAAATTCAAGATTTATTGATATAAATTAAGAAATTCCCGAACCAATTAAGCTATTTTTGAGTAATATAATTGAAAGAAAGAAACAACAAATGAAAATGACAATAATTCCAGCCATTATAATATTAAACATGTTGAATGTAACACGTAAGAATCATTCTGCAAAAATCACTTTTTTATTTGGAAAGAGTTCATCAGTAATATTTTCCACTTGAAATGGACTTACTTGTGTCGAGACATTTGATGTGGCGTACGATTTCTTAAACTTAGGGGACCTGATCAATACAGGCCTGGGACCCGAAGAGCAATTTTTTATGTTTCTTGTGCGAGTTCGCGGTGGTCTGACACTCGATTTCATGAGCGTACTATTCAATTCCTCCAAAAGTTCGCTTTCAATTCGAGGATGTTGAGTTCAACGATTGATGCAATCCATGAAAAAGTGAAACATGTATATATATATATATATATCTAGCTATCTAAGTCGCAAGTCAGAGAGTTCATGCCAGAGGCATTTGTTTTGAAATATCTCAATTGCAGTGCAACTCAAGGCCGTAGCCAGAATTTTTTTTGGGGGGGAGGGGGGGGGCTGACTTTGAAACATTTATGTTGAGGAAAGTATCAGAGAGGAATATGTGCTACATTGCGAAAAATTTCGGGATTTCGGGGAGGGGGCCCTGGCCCGTCGCCCCCCCCCCCCCCCCGTCTGGATACGGCCTTGGTGCAGCTTGCGTACTTATGGCATGTTTACTATGTGCTGGACAGCTGTCAGAGAAATTTTACGTTTAATTTATTTAGTTGTAATTCATACTTATTGCATGTTTATTAGGTGCTGGACAGTTGTCCTGGAAATTTTTCTTTTAATAATTATTTAATCGCAATTCCTACTTGTTGCACATTCATTAGAGGCTGGACAGTTGTCCGGGAAATATTTCATTTAATTTAATTATAATTCATATTTATTGCATGTTTATTTGGTCCTGTACAGTTGTCCTGGAAATTGTTTTTTTTTTATAATTGTTTAACTACAATGTAATTTTAATATTTTAATTCAGTATGTCCCAGGTATGTTTTAGAGTTATGTCCAACAAGAGTTAATGCAGTTCACGATTTGAAGCAAGTTCTGAAGGAATGAATAATTATTGCTGTTTCTTTTGCATTTTAACGCTGAATGGTATATGACAGGAGATTTGGTATTGATTGTTCATCAATTCTTCTGTTGTAGCTTTTCAGTTTACGCAAATTTAATACTTTGTATCTAAGTACTGCATTTGTTTTCTTGTCTCATGTTTCTGCTTTATAGTACTACACTCTCTAATGTGCAGTGTAGGAACTAGTGGTGTAGTCCCAGAAAAAAGGTGGGGGACGTTCACAGTACAAACATCAAAATGTGGGGGTACGCTTATGTTGAAATTTAAAACAAGTGGGGGTACACATGTGCTAAAATAAAAAGGTAGGGGCACGCCGTCTCATTTCGACTACACCACTGGCTGAAACCAATTGCATTAGTATTTATTGAGACTTGTTTGTAAAGTTTTTATTTCAGTCGAGTTTTCTAAAAATTGAGCTTTAAAACAAGTATTATAATAGGGATCATTCATAAATGATGTCGCACTTTTTGCAATATATTTGACCCCCCTTTGTCACAAAGTGTCACACTTCAGCATACCTCCTACCCCCCTTTGTCACACATCACGCTATATTACATTAGCTTCTGTACCTGTAGTGTTGCAGTTCCGAAACAAAGCACTATGTTATAGATCACATTTCTCATTCTATTTTTGAGCTTTTAATGACATTTGTGAGCATAATAATAATACTGAACATATGTGTACTTAGTTTGTATAAAATAAGATCACGTTTACTACAAAGATGATAATTAGCATTAATGGTAAAAACTATTAATCGTTTGAATGATGAAAAATGACCCGTTCTATTTATCGTAAAAGTGTACATGCCCAAGATTTCCTTTTAAACTTTTAGCTAGAAATATATTTAAACGTTAACAGCATTGGAGTTTTCGATACAAAATTGAAATCAATGAAACTTTAAAATCAAATTATAGAAATGAAAAAAATCTTTAAAAGTAAATTTAATTTGCTGATTTTAAATGTAATCAAAATGTACGATGACACACTTTCTTGAACCCCCCCCCCCCCTCCTCAAAGCTAGACATCATTTATTAATGACCTCATAAGGATGTGGCCAAAATTATCGTCAAGTCGTCAGTGTTCAGATTCAATGTTATGTAGGTTAATTTCTATTTCCTTTGTTTATGCATCATTTATTCTATAAAATCTCATATTTAACTTTAAATATTATTATTATTGCAGCTTTCTTTATCCGACGCATTAGAGCATCCAACTGAAGCACGAAATGAAGGCATTGCAATAAATTTATTAAAAACATTGGGAAAATAACTCGCAACAGCTCAATCACATTGGATTTCTCAAGGCTTTTAATGCTAACCGAGATCACATGACCTGTGACGACACGAAAAACAGGTTTATTTCTTCAGTATGGCAGTCAACCTTGTAAAAACATACTTTTACCGAAAGAGGGGGTCTTCCAAGCGGACCGGCTCAAAAACACCTAGGTGAGTTTTTTTTCAGCTGGGCCCACTTTGGCGAACGCTATTTATTCTCGACTTTTCTACTTTTATTTACGTAAAAGGCAGTGCTCGTTCATATGTTTGTGTGTTCATTTGAAATCCAAGACGAACCTGTAGCATCTATTCCACAATCATGGAATTTAGCACAAAGTTAGTTCCAAGATTGTAAATTTGTGGCTCGAAGCTACTTTTTAAAATTAGGAATACCTTTTTTCTTTTAATTTTAATTAATGCCATTCGCTAATAGGAGACGAAAAAAATTTTTTCGCAGTTTAAATTTTCATGCAAGTCGAAACCCCAAGCTTTTCTGTATTAAATAGTTGCTTTTTCCGAGGAATATAATCTTTAACAATGATGACGTTCGAGGAGGTAGACAAACCAGCGGCTATTTCCCAGAAATTGTATGAAGTTGACTCCCTAAAAACATACTTTTAGGCTTTCTTTGATAACGTAAGAAGAAATGAGAGGTAGGCATTCTCTCCCGAAATTTCTTGTGAAACTGAAGTAAATTGAAATCTACCTTTGGAGAGTTAATGAAATGAAGAGTGCGGCTTTCCCTAAAAATTTTTAAAAACGGTAATTTATCGGTAGGGGAAGGAGTTTTGACGGCCCTCCTCGGCAAAATTTTCAAAACTGAAGCATTAAAAACACAATCATTAGCTCTCTTTAGTGATGTTAGAGGAAGGAGTGCGGGTTCTCTCCCAGAAATGTTTCATAACTGACTGCCTAAAAATGAAATTTTAGTCTATGATGAAGTTAGGGAAAAGAAAAGGTTATAGGGTCAGGGTTTTCTACCGTTGTTTTTTTCTTTTTTTGAAATTGAAGTAAATTAAGCAAATTTAGGATATCTTTGATGACGTTAGGGAAACGATGGGGAGAGGGGTGTTGAAGGCTCTGCCCCCGGAACATTTTCAAAATTGAAATCTAAAAAAACGCATTTTAAGGTCATCTTTGGTGAAGTTATGGGAAAGTAGGTTCGGAAACTTTGTGTGGTACTTTTACAACATTGAAGTTCTAAAAATTGCAAGTAGTCTATATTTTTTCTGCTAATTCTAGCCCGCTTCTCCCTTCAAATTTTCCGAATTTTAAGTTCCAAAAACGAAACTTTATGCTATCTTTGGAGACGACAGAGGATACGGCGGCTTTTCTTCAAATATTTCTGAAAACAAAATTTTAGGCTATCTTTGTTTCGGAGAAGGGTTGGTGCGTTCGTTGCTTTCTTGCCGAGTTTTTTTTTTGAGACATAGAGTAGTAAAAAGTCAATTTTGGCAATGTTTGATAGTTTTAAGTATCCGTCAGAAATTTTTGAAAACGGAACTTATGCACAAACGTATTCATAAAACGTCTTTGCCATGGTTAACCAGAGAAAGTGGAAACTGCAGAAGAATTCATGAATATACGCCGGATTGCACCGAAAACGAAAAATTTGCTTTTGTTAAGGAAGAAAGGATTTTTTAAAAAACTATATCTCCTTCCTTTCTTTCCATTTTCTTCTTTTGCCGGCAACATCTGTAGTGATTGGGCGACAACATCTCGGCACTGAGCGCCCACGTTCTATCTTATTTTATGCCCTGCACATCTCAGCTGCGCAATCAGTCTATCGACCAACTGTGTTTCTAGAATAAAAGTGCTTGAGAATCTCTTTATGTTATCAAAATGGGATTGTGAAGGGGAAGAGGTCTTAAGAAAAAATTAGATTTGGAAGGGGAGGAACGCACTTCTCACTGGGGAATAATGTTTACTTTTCAGGAATGCTAAAGAATGTATTGTGTCGGAATGCTCCATATGGATAATATTAAATAGGTGTTTTTAAAGGTACCTTTTCTGAAAATCTGTTGGAAGTACACTCTCAAAATTTTTTCTGCAGGTTAACCATACCTTTAGTGCTACACTGAAATGAGCATTTTGTAACATTTTGATTTAAAGTTTAAAAGAAAAATTGTTTTTCGACGCATACTCAGAAAACCTAACTTTTTGAGAGAAAAAAAAAATTAAAAAAGTATATGCATGATTTTGCTAAAAGCTCATTTCAGTAAATTCTTGGGTACATAACAAATGTTCCATATAAATTTTAGGGACATGTGAGTAATACTTTCTGAGAAAAGGTGCATCAAACTTTCAAAAAGCGCCTTTTAAGGAAAACGCGTTTTAGTAAAAAAAAACTATCCATATCAAAACATTCCTGCCCCAAGGCCGGACTAATACTCCGTTTTTCCGTGCTCAGACACGGAGTAAAAAAACCCAAGGGACGCTGAATTACTAAAATAAAAAGATAAAAACAGCAAGAACTTTGTTGGAAAATGATTGCAACAATTGTTGCAATCTTTTTGCAAAACTTACTTGGGGAAAAAATCGAGAAAACAAAACAATCTATTTTATGTATTGATAGCCACAAAACTTTAAGGGCATTGCTCCAATAATTGATACGGGGTTGCATCTTTTAGGGAATGAGAGAAAAAATTCGTGAAAGGATAGAGGGCAAACATATATAAAAAATCTACATGCAAATCTGCTCTTTTGCATACTTATAAGTTGTTGTATTAGAAGCACCTAGAAGCAAACGGATGCAAGAGTTAAAAATGAAAAATTTGAACAGAACTTGTTTAAATGACAGCGTAAAACATCGATTTGCTTTTGTAGCTCGACATGTTAGTGATAGCCTGACAGGTTCAAATTCATTTTTAAAGACTATTTAATCAAAGTTGCCTTCATAATTCTAACTTTTTACTTGTTTTGCGCAAAATTTTCTTGCACAAAAGGAAACCTCCTGGTTATTTTTACAGCAAGTCATGGCTTCGGGCTCATACAGTGGTGGTAAAAAAATTGCCTCACCCTCGCATTTTCACAACAATGGGATGTATGTGAGAAGTTTCGGTCGACCGATTAACGATGAATGTATGCGAAGTTTTGCAAAACTTATGAAATAAACATTTAACAGCAGGAATTCGATAATTGTTTACTTTATTTATGGAAATACATGGCCAAAACTGTAACAAGTACAATGTGAAGTGCATACACGTTGCCAAGCAGGTTTTAATTGTAACACTCTTTCTGTTCAAAAATAAACAAAAGTAACATGGAAATGTTTGATCATCATAAAATACGCACTTTTTCGTCGTCCACTTGGCAACGTGGATGCACTTCACATTGTACTTGTTACAGTTTTGGCCATGTATTTCCATAAATAAAGTAAACAATTATCGGATTCCTGCTGTTAAATGCTTATTTCATAAGTTTTGCATAATTTCACATACATACATCGTTAATCGGTCGACCAAAACTTCTCACATACCATTGTTGGGAAAATGCAAGGGTGATGCAATTTTTTTACCACCACTGTATGTACTTTTCTCCACCAGGCCCTTACCTGTTAGCCGAAGCCTTAGGATTGCTTACGCGCGGGGAGAGGTAGTGGGGTCTACGGATTTTACATGCACATATCCCCAAGTATACATGGTGGTCTTCAGTGGGTATCGAACGCGCGACCTTCCAGGTGGAAGTCCGACGTGCTAACCACTAGGCTACCACGGCCACCACTGTATGTACTAGAGACTTGTGCAATTTTGGCCAACAACAAAGATTTGGAAACCATTTTAGTAGCTGCAGAATCATCACATGTATATATATATATATATATATATTGAAATTGGTAAGGGAAATGAAATTTACTCCAATTTTACTAATTCTTCCAATACGTATTGCATACTAGGAATGTAGTTTTCACAAAACGCATGCTTATAATAGGGCTATAATTGCAGAACAACGAATATTAATAAAGAAAAACTCTTGAGGAAACACCACTCTCATCTTCTCATAATCCAATTTTTTATTTTTTTATTTTTGTTTTTAGCTATTTATATACTTATTTTATTACGAGATGATAAGCTTTTTTCCATGTTCTTCTTTATTTTCATCTTTTTTTCTAAAATAAATTTACAGTATATGACAAAGAAAAGACCAGAGTTTTGAAATTAAAAAACTGCACCTCAACAGAGTTCAAATAAATTATTAAGAAAAACGCTTAGAAAATAGGGCAATAACATAATCATAACGTAATATGTCTCTGAGAAAAGATTATTTATGAGTACTTTTTGGAGAATGCCTTTCCTGTAATTCCAAAACGGATACGCGGAACTTCCCTTTCTAAATGTTTTCTTTGAGAGCCAAAAAAGAGGGAGACAAAAAAGAAAAAAAAAACATGAATGGGTATATTTTATAGATATAGTAACTGCGGCAGATATTCAACGACTTTCACCCCAGAGGAAGTGATTCTTTTTTTCAAAAGCTGGGCAACGACCATGTTATGGGCAAGAAAATGTAAACATTGCGTCTGAGCATCGCTAGTATTTTTATTTTACTTCTGTTATATATTTAACTTACATTGTTATATCTTTTTGGTGATTCTGTTATATCTTTTCAACTGTTAGATATTTCTTCTAAACATGCCTAAAACGTGCATTGCTTTCAACTGCACTAATCGCTATAAAAAAGGAAGCCGAATATCATTTCATCAGCAAGCAGATTTTCTTTTTGACATTGCAAATTTTATTGCGATATTTTTATAGATATTTAAAAGTCTACTTAAAATAGTAAAGTTTCGTTACTGAAGCAATGGAACGTTTTAAGCAAGTCAGTAATGCAGTAACACTTTATCAATTCACGCTTCGTGGAATTATAAAAAAGAAAACATAAGAGGAATTCTATCTCGTTAGGAATTATTTGTTTCAGGAATATTGTTTTGCAAAATTTTGCTTATTTGACTACTTATTAAATACATAATGGGGTATAAGCTACAGTGCTGGCCATTATAAGAGATCTACTGTCGATTATTGTTAAATTAAAGTTTCCTGTAAGCATTACAACAACAAAAATACTGTAGACCTATAGGTAATATTATATTTATTGTAGTCCACCTATTTAAGGTATAATACCATTAATAATTAAAAAATAAAGTTTTTTTAACATGAAAAACCGTTCCAGTAGTCGGCCTTGAAAGTCCAGTGCGCGGTCATGTATGAACCAGTGGCCGGCCGTTCTGTTTTCATTAATTTTATGGGATAATAAAAGAAATACTTTCAATAATAAACTTTCATGCGCAACTTGTAACACATAATTATACAAATGCTTCATTATTACGGTATTTACAAGATAATTCTGCATTCTTAATATTTTCGCAGCTTTTACGCTTAAATCTTATACTTTAAAATGAAACCATTTAAGATAAATATCACTACATACACTTTTGATCCTCATCTACGCATCACTAATTAAAATAGTGTCATACAGCGCTTGTCTTTTTGTAAATTTCTGCGTCGCGAAACTGTTTTAAACTTTAATCTATGGATTTATTAGAAAAAAACCCTATTAATATACTGAATATATAAAGTTCACACTGTAGTTTGTTTAATGATTTCACCTCAAAATAATGCTTATGAAAATTTCTTGACAAAGGACACAATTTTCCGCATCAAGGTCACATCTTTCAAATATAATTTTCTATTAAAAAAATGTGTTTCTTGCTGTAAAAAAACTTGAGTTGAATGAATTAATCTTTCAATTTCTTCGTGATTGGAATGAAACTCAAAAGGACTTTTGATAAAGCAATCATAGAGCCCCAGTGGCATAGGGTAGTGGGGTCTCCTGGTCACGACCCCGCCCTGAAGGTATATGGCGCTCGATCAAATTTCAAGTGACTGTTGCACACCCTTCAGTAATTTTTAGCTACGCCACTGAGCCCAAAAGAAAAGCTTTAGCAAACAACGAATTACACGAAAAAGAAGACATGCATTAATCCTTTTGTCAGAAATTCAGCAGAGTTTTCTTACAGATCTTTCTTCGCGTCCCAGCAGACCATGGGAAAGTCGAATGTTGTATGATTTCCAACTCTCTTGAGGTGGGAAATACGTGTAAAGGTCTCAAAAAATTTAAAAAATTCTTCATAAATTGATTCTACAACTATTCAATAATATACCCTGAAAATTTCAAAGCAAAGTTCCAAGTCGTTTAAAAGTTATAAGTAGTTGAGCGAGCGCCCCTTTTTGGAGCAGTTGAGCAGGTAGTCAGTCCTTCATGAATGACCTGAAGGGTGTTAGAGAACGTTAGCAGATGTTCTTTTATTTTTTCTTTTTTTCAAGCCTGATTTTCTCGAAACTATTTTTTTCGAATTTGCCTACACTCTAGCTCGCAGAGTTTCTGATCAAATTTAGCACACATTTTCCTTATATATGCAGGCTTTTGTTGAACTAGAATCATAAACATATCTTTATTTTTACCTTTTTTATTATATAAAAAGAACAAAAAAAACGGTTAAAAATCGTACTTAGTTTTCCATTCTAAAAAAAATAGAAATGTTCAATTTTTTGTGATGATTTTAGTTCAACTAGAAGAGACACTTGTAAAAAAACGCAGATTTTGAAAAAAATTGATTTCAGGTAAAAATTGCGACCTTCAGGATGTACGTAAACTGCCTCGCCGGGTGCGAATTTAGAAACACTACCAGCTACGCAGAAAGTTCAGATGGCGCTACGATCGCCCGCCACTTGGCAAGATTTTACTCCTCGCCGAATGCGCCAAGCAAAGGCATGTTGCTTTTGAGCGATTTGCGCTCACCCCTGAACTAGAGAGCGCTCCTGTCTGAAACTATTCGCCGTAGGCCGATTTTCACTGCGCTCGTCAGTCGATAACGTTCGCATTGGGACATTTTATTAGATTTCGGCGAGAAATCTTTTTCATAAAAACAAAAGGATGCCATCAGAACTTTCAGAATGAAATTAAAACACATTTATATACTTACTCAGTATGGGAAAAAAAAGATTGCTACAGAAAATTGCAATTTTAAACATTTTAGATGTGTTATTTTTGATACATAGATACGTATCAAAATATATTGAAGGATTATATTTTATTTAAGCTCAAAATTTTAGCACTAGCATTTGTTCATTTCCATATAAGCAAAAAAAAATCCATTTTCATATAGTTTTTAATAATATTCCTGAAATTTATGAAGTTATGTATGTCACACTTGTCTGATAAATGCAAATCGTGACTCGGATTATTTAGATACTAAGACTTTAAAAATCAAATTAAAATGAAATAATAAATTAAAGCAAAAAATTTAAAAGCAATAAAGCAAAGAATAACGGAAAGCTTTCTGTAGATTTCAAATTGTTAATGTACAAATAATTTTCTTCAAAATAAATCCATGGTAGGCAAATAAAATGATTTTGGTTGTTTTTTAATAAATATAATTTCCTGAATGTAACATTCATTTCAATATTTTTCAGTAAGTGCAATTGCAGATAGTCAATTTTTATTTTTCAATTATTTTGTTGATAAACTTTTTTGCTTGCGTAATATGTTTTTAGAAAGAACAAAAGAAGTTCCTATACATTTCAGATGGATTACCATGAAGATGGTCACTTCTGAACAATGCTATACGACCACTCAGAGAAGCGCTTCCTTTCTCTCCGTAGGCCGAAATCTATTGCTTCTGCTGCGCTGGCGATCAACTCACATTATTAATCAGCTTGTTTTTGCAATCAAACCATCAAATAACGTCCACTGAAGAATTTACTTATAGAGCACACATTGCAGAACAAATAAATCAAGTTCTATACTAAAAATTGGTAATAAAAAATTATTGCTTTCCTAAACTTAAAAAAACTTTTATTAGGATAGGAAAATATTTTTGTGTTACTTATGAATATTTTTTTCTCTTTTGTGTTCTCATTGACTTCATTTTGTGGCGAAAGCGTCGATGCTGATTAAAGTTTAAATTAGCTTCTAGGTTCAAATTTGAAAGCAAATCTTAGGCCTTTGCATTTTAAGATAAAATAGCACGTTAATTTCTGCAAAATTTGGAAGATTATTGATTTTAACAGTATATATTAATTATGTTTTGTTTTTGTAAACCTTAATCGCATTTTATACAAATTAAGCACACACGAAATCATTATTATTGTTATGCTCAGAAATATCATTAAAAATTCAAGATAAAATTGGAGATGAGATCTATAACGTAGTGCTTTGCTTCTGAACTATACAACTAAATATGCTTATGTAATATAGCGTGACACGTGGCTGGGAGTACATTGAAGTGTGACATTTTGTGATAAGGGGAGTCAAATACAGTTAAAAATCGTGAAATCCTTAATTTATAAATGATTCCAGTATCATGGCTTTTTCAATGTTTCTGACTTCTTATATTTCGGGGGAAATTTATGAATTCCGCCAACGTAGCACGTACAAAAATAAAAGAAACAAGGCATCAACTTTTCATTCAAAAACTTCCCAGTTTAAAGAGTTTGAAGATTATATCTTTCAAGAAAATAAGACAAAGATCCCCTGACCCTCATAAAAGTAATGAAGAACAAAATAATCCCTCTGCCACACATATTATAAGAGCTACAGCTCAAGAAAAACAGTCACTATTAGATGAATTAAAGCGACTTGTATTCTATGACAATATTGACAAAATAAAACTAAACAATTTCACAAATTATCTAAAGAATATTAAAACTGGTACTGAATTTAATCAAAAATTATATTTAATAAATAAAATTGTTGCACCTAAAAGACAGAAAGGCAGAAAAATTAAAGTTCAGCCAACATCCCTTTCTAGAAGAAGAAATGGAATGCCAAGAGGATCAAGCAGAATACCTGCAGGACGACCATTAAAGTGCAATTCACACCAAAAATGCAAACGACAAAGAAATTTGTCCCAAAATATTAACTTAAATCAAGCCAATGCCAAAAGCCACAACATTTTTTAGTGTTGATTCTGGAAATAAAAGCCTACAGATATAAATACTTGTTTCCATTTCTGAGTAAAATTATATTCAAACCACTCAAAAGGTTTTTTTTTTTTACTGCATTATAATTTTCCTTCATTTTCTCAACTTGTAGGTAAAAACCCCAAGCCATCAGTGCTTGAGGTTTCTGCTAAAAGTACCTATTTTTATTTTTTAATGTTGCTATATAACTAGACACAGGATTATATAAAATTTAAATTGTGAAATAAGTCGTTAAAATGCTAGAAAGTAAGCTTAAATGGACTGAAATCTGTTACATGGATGCAGCAAACCACAGTATGAGTCATGACTTTTATTTAAAACTACGAAAAGGGGGAAGTCAACTTATACAAGTGTTACTGAAGAAAAAAAGCACTTAATAAATCGTCAGTAGTACTAATTGTCACTGGAGAAATGTGATTTGAAAATAATTTAAATTTTTTCCACTTTAAAATTAGGGCATCAACTTAGATGCAAGTACATAGAGTAATAGTTTCAATATGACATATGAGGTGTAAGAAATTGGGGCTATTTTTTCAAATCAAACTACGGAGAACTACCATTCAAATAAGGCTTTTACTTAAAATTTCAGACATAGATTTGGGAAGGCTATGAAAAAATTTTACATGATAGAAATTGTTCATGATGTAAACATCTTCAGTTATTAAAATCTAAAATACAACGAAACTCAAATATAATTGAAGATAAAAGGACTGCAACAATTCTGCATTAAATTCAAGTGCTCGTAATAAAATGGTTTACTATAAATTTAGATCATTAAGATGAATTTAATGACAAAGAGTTACAAAAGACCTGCTTTTTACTTTTCCCAGACTAATTTATTGTAGAAAGAAAAGAAAACTGGTCAGTGTTGTCCCTCCCGCCTCCCTTTTTTTTTTGGTTAATTGAGGGCATGAAAATATAAGCCATTCTTTCTGAAATTTTAAACAATTTGAGCTGTTGTCCAATTCCTCCAAAACTTCATTCAAGATGGTTTCATGAAATAAATGAACTAAGTCAGAGATTTTGCTTGTAAAAATTGTGTTATGTTGGGTTGTTAATATTAAACCAACAATTTCTTTTATTCCCCTCATTCTACTGGAGTTCTTGTTGAATCTGGAGTCGCAGTAACAAAGTTAAAGTTTTTATGTATAATATATATACATTATACATATATAAATTTGAATTAATGTTATTGTAATTGTACTTTGGTTTACTGCACATAAATAAAATTATACACCAATCCTTCAAAATAACTTCTATTAATGGAGGGATGGGAGTACCTTTCACAATCTGAAACTAAGATATCAAAATTTAAATGCACAAAATGTATCACTGATATTCTCTAAATTGAATTCAAAAATATTAAGGGGCAAATGAAAAAAAACTTTTGTAAGTTGCTTCTTGAGAAAAAAATTGCAAAGTGAAACTACGCCCTTTTTTTCACAGTAGCTTTGATTTATATAGCATAGTAGCAATGTGTTTAGATTGATTCAAATGATGTTTGTTCACACTTACACCCAGTTTGCGTACTTCGAATACTAACGAAATACGCCAACAAACTACGGTATCATTTCTGTTGTCTTACAACGTAATTAGAAATACCCCTGTGGAATTTAAATACCATTTCTTTCCAACGACAGGTACACATGAAAAAAGAAAATTAAATTAACGAATGATTAGTTCAAAAGCACAAACTGCTTGTAACTTTTTTTTTTATATAAAACACATTAATTACTTGTTTTAAAAAAGCGTTTTGAACCCTCACCAACATCGTACCATATCCAAATATACTCGTTTACTCTATCTTTAGTATAGCAACAGTAAACAAACAGAGGTGACGCATGCGCAAATCGCTCAAAAGCAACATGGCTTTGCTTGGCGTATTCCGGCGAGGAGTAAAATCCTGCCAAGAGGAGCGCGATCGCAGCGCCATCTGAACTTTCTGCGTAGCTGGTAGTGTTTCTAAATTCGCGACCCGGGTGGCGACTTACAGTGTGCAGCAGCCGATATCTCCGGGATTTTTCAACAAAAATGTTTGCAAATTTTACTAAATGTTCTTCAATATATTTGTAAAATAACCTCAAAATTCTTTATACGTTTATTTATTCTTTATACGTTAAAAAACTTCATTTAAAATTGTTCTTAATACGCCGTTTTACACGTATTTCCCCTTAAATACAAAAGTACCTGGCTAAAAGTGTTAGGTTTTAATGTAATTTTTTCAATTAATATAGTTATTTTATACATTATTTATTTAATTAATTAATTAGTAACACATTATTTACTTAAATGATTGAAAATTGTTTTCTGCAACGTTTCCTTTCCGCAAATAAATAATAAATGGGGCTTTATGTCCTAAATATTGATCTTCTTCTTCTACCCTTTTTCATGTAACATTCCGTGCAATATCATAAATTATAAAATATTTGTGATGTGAAACAAAAATTATGAGTTTTAAAGTAGTTAAAAATTTTATTTTTCCAGTTCAATGTGGCATAATTGTAATACTTTTATTAAAATAGTCTATTTTTAATCGACTTCACAAAGGAAGGAGGTTATACATTCATACTTTATGTATGTCTTTTTTTTTTTTTTTTGTCCACTCATAACTTCTCACCGGATGAACCGATTTTCCGAATTTTTTTTTAATCGATCGAAGGTGGTTTCCCATAGGTCCCGTACCTTCGTTTGACCATATTCGATAATTAGGAAAAAAGTTATAGGTGGAAACGTAGTATTTGCTTTTTTTTTTTTTTTTTTTTGTTTTTTCATCTATAACTTTTGACTAAATGAACCGATTTTGATGATTTTTTTTCCCTAATCTAATAAAAAGTAGAGCATGTATATAAAAAATGTGTTTACACTAAAAATAATAAAATAAAATAACTTTTATAGAAAAGTAGAACCGACTTCAAATTATAAATTGCATGAAAAAGTGAAAAATAAATTAATTCTTTAAACAACATCGATGGGACTTTTAAACATAGTTTTAGAAGTCGGTAAAAGAGTCATAAAGCAAATAAAGAGCTATTGGATTGAAATAAATGAAGGAATTGGTATAAATCCATTTTAGCTTTTAAAAATTGAGAATTAAATTTTACATGCAAAATTATTTAAAGGGCAACTTATTAGTTGAAGAAAACAGTCAATTTGTCTGTTTATACAGCACTTTAAAATTATTTTCTGAGAAAAAATTTAATTCAATGTGTTCTTAATGATGTAATGTAAGATATCAAGCAGAAAATCTGAAGATTTTGAAAAATTCTTTTGTTTATTGTCGACGAAAGTTGGAAAACGTGGGTTTTATGACCATTTACCCCACCTGACCCTATTTCAATTTTTCAAAAAAATTTGTAGATTTTCGTGTTATGAGTATCTTCCATCGGAAAGTTTTGCTCTCATTCTACCCATTAATTCGCAGAAAGCTTTTTTGTTTACTTTTCTTTTATTAGTTGCAATTTCAGCCTTTTAATTACATGTTTGCTATATCCTCCTCGTCATAGCTGGCCAGACAATAAAATGCGTCCAAAGAAGGGACGTAACGAAGAGTGATTTGGCCGAATAGTCGAATACCGAATATTCGGCCGCCGAATATTAAAATTTCTAGAAAATCGTTGTAATAGAAAGTATTTGTAAAATTTAAAGTTATTCACTAAGTCAAACATCAATTACACACAATCTATGATGTATGATTTAATTCTGTTTGTTAAGAATTTAAAACTCTTTAAAATAAATTTATTATCTCTATTGTTTTGAATGTAATGAAAGTATGAATTTCACCCACAACAGAAATGACAGGTTTTCTGGTAGTAAGCATTAGCACTATTTTACTAATTATTTAATTCAAATGCAAGAAATATTATTGCTTAGTAAACGTTTACCTTGCTCAAAACTGTTTTATGAAGATATTTTAAAAATTATAAAAGTTAATATTTTTATTTTATGTGGTATTTTACATAACCATTTTTAAAAGATCTATTAAAATTAATACACTTAACTGGAATAAATTTTTATTTTCAAAAACCCCAATAACTTATGCTACCTAAATATTCATGATATATTTTAGGCATTTCGCATTTATCTCTTAACCGATATTCACAATAAATCAGTCTACCCAAACAAAGTCTGACTTCCACTTGGTTAATAACAAAATAAATTACTCATGTTCTCCATCATAATTAACTATTGCCAGCTTTTGGGAGCAAATGCTAAATATAAAATTCAATATTACAACTTTAAAATCCATTTTTGCTCACTCAAGCCTGAAACAAGGTTTAAAAAAAAGGAGCTTTTTCTAAATTATTCCATCAATATTCGGCCAAGCCGAATTTGACCTTACCTAGTACTCGGCCAGGCCGAATACCGAATAGAGGCCGAATATTCGTTACATCCCTAGTCCAAAGCCTCGAAATGATTTATTATTGAACGATTTATTACTCGATCTCTTGTTCTTGTTAATAAAGAAAAATTCCACTCCAGTTCACATTATAGTAGCCGTCTACTACATTTGCTAATTAGTTTTTTTTTAAATTAAATTGTAGTACTTTTTCTATGAAATTGGTTTGACATTCTTACATAATACAATCTAAGAAATAAGCTCTTCCTCGTCATTTTAAACCCACATGAAAAATTATATTAGTATATGAAAATTCACTTTTAGTTTTCTTATTTAATGCTTCAACTATTATCGAAATTGAGCGTTTTGTTTTGGAATTTTTGAACATAGATGCATTTCTAAAAAACTGAAAATATTCTGAGAACTGTATTTAAATATTTTTTTAAACGAAAAAACACATAATACATTAAACATAAGTTCTTTTTGGATTTATTCGTACATTTAGTGCACGGAAAATGAACTTAAAGTCAGCGAGCGCAGATGAATACAATAAAATACAAATGACAACATTACTCACAAAATTCAACACAAAAACAACTATAAACTGAAATTAATTCCTAATTATATTTATCTTTCTCTATGAAAAGTGTTAAATATCTGCAGATAATAGAGTACAGATGAGAACATGTGTAGTTAAAACTTGCTGAAGTGGAAAAATAATTACATAAAACATCTAATACTGAGTTAGTAAAGAGAGTGCACTAAGTTTGATCGAAGTATAAATTTATGCAGACGATAATTATCTTGACCCAAAAATAAACTCGACAAGTTCAGCCTCCATGAGCGAAAATAGGATTCGTAAAGGTTCAGATACTGTAATTATCGGTAAATAGCCCGCATCGGTCGTATAGTCCGCAGGAAGAATAATTCATTCTAAAAAAATTAAGTTTGGAGCATAACTCGCATTATTGTATAACCCGCACCCAGAAAAAAACATGTGATACAACCCTAGAAAACAATACATTCGCCTGTAGCGCCCGAGCCCCAATCTGCTTTGGACCATTGTTTCGAAAGCTACGATTTATTTCTCTGCATTTTGTTTTGCAGGAAAAGAGGTTTCGATATTTTTGAACGGTAGTTGTCTTTTTAATAATACTTCTTTTTTTTAATTTCATGTATTGCCCGCATCGTTATATTGTCCGCAGGTAGTAAAAAAGGGAGTTTTTTTGTAGATAACCCGTGGGCTATGCACAGATAATTACGTAATTTGTAATCATTGTTTAAGTTAGAAGAAGTCAACATTTAGTGCTTGAATAATAATCAATCAATTACCCAATCATTGAAAGCTGGTGGTTTCAGAAACTATTAATAGCCATCCGCATTAAGTAAGAATGCTAAGAATGATAACGATATGCTATTCTTACATTTGCATCGCTAAAACTTTTAGAAAGAGAATTATTTTTTTAATTATTATTCATTACAGGAGAGAGTAATTAGAAGGGGTTTAGGCTCAAATCCCCTAAACTTAGAAATTCTGGTCATACTCACATATTTGCTGTTCCCATAGTTAAAATCCTTTAATTTTAAAATAAATGCATGAGTCTCAACTAAATATATATACATATCGTACCTTTAGTTTAGGGGAGTCACATCTCAACACAGATTAATTTCGCAGGAGCGGTATTTCAAAAGTTTTAACCATACTTTTAAAATTAGTTATATTATTTTGGATTGTTATAATCTCTTGTGGGCATTAGTGTCTTTAGTTGTATGTGCAATTTTGTGTGATTATTACAGAATTATTTAATATTTCAGTTCAGTTATTGCCTGTATTTACTCAAATAAAATAAATAGTAGATAGAAAAAGGAAAAAAAGTTCTGACACTAGTACATGAAGAACTCAGCAAAATAAACTTACTTCTGAATGAACAGTGTTTTTGAATTATCGCCCTGTTGTACTGGAGGCGCAATATGTCTATATATATATATATTCTAGTACTGTTTATGTACCCTCCTGGGTTACGCCCCTGCTTCAGCACATGCTTATAAATCACTTCATATGACAAGCTATTCATATGCTATAATTATATTTACCAACTCTATTTTGAGGAAGTGGCGGTAAACAAACGAATTTTCTATTTACTGATAAAGAATCTCATTTGAATGAAGTCTGATCATTTCCTGCCTTTTTGCCCCTTCTTTTCTTGATTATTCCCGAACGTGTGTTGAGGAAAAATCGGCACCAAAAGCACGACAGACAGCTTGGAATCGAAACCAAGCTAACAGCCCTGAGCTATGTTAAGTGACGCTCTGCCGTAATAAGAAAAGCAAAACAACAAAAAACACAAATCTTCGACGAGGAAATCGGTGGATAGTGTTTGCGTCGTTCTATTTTTCCGTGGAAGATGTCTTTCCTTCTCGTCGACAGGGTGGCGTAGTGGTAAGACGCAGGTCTCGTATGCCCAAGATCGCAGATTCAAACCTGGCCCAAATCGGTGCATTTTCAAGATGCAGAAAATCGTCTGCGTCCATGTCGTATGATTATGGGGCATGTTAAAGATGACTTGAGTATCCGTTTGGCATGGATACTCTCGGCTAAATTAAATTCCTAGTGCAGATTGCATTAACGAAAGAAAGCTCAGGTGCCCCATCTAGGGGAAACTAAGCGTCAAAAAATTGCGGCAATGGTACCACACTCATTGTGGTGCCGCTGAAAGAGTTGGTACCAATCATGGGGACGCACTAGGTCTGCAATGGTTGATGATCAATACTGCAGCCCCATTGGAAAAAAAAAATTTCTTTCCTTCTCTTGAAGCAGGTCAAGTCCCATTACCAGCGAAATGCACGATACAGTAATGCAAGGGTTATGCAGCTGCATTTTTTACGTTTTTTAAGTTTAATAACTTATTATTAAGGTAAAAAATACTACATTGTTGCAGTCGGCCGTATTGTTAAAAATTTTTTGTTAAAATATTTTTTTAAAAAACAAAAAGCGAAAAATAAACTTTGTAAGGACTTAAAATAGTTGAAGGAAAAAAAGTATTGATAGTGTACAAGAAAAATTAATTTTAAGTAGGAACCCCTTTGGAAGTACTTGAGGCTAGTGATGCAATCACAATTGAAAATAATACATATCTATATGCTTTCCACTGCAAGACTAGTATTATTTTAAACTCAAAATCAATATTCCGTTACATATAAATAAATTATAGCACGAACTTTTGATGTGCTTTCATATAGTTGTAAAAGTTTCTTAATGTCTCAAAGAAAAGATGCGTTAGAGCTAAAAATATAATGAAACTATTAAAAACTAGCGGTACATGCAACGGCGTTGCCCGTGCAATGTTAAAATAGCGGCGCCTACGGCGCAACTTGTTTTTAGTCCCAAGCAAGTCACCGAAGGCGACCTCTTAAGTCACTTCTGAGCCGATAAAAATTTATTTCAGCCTGTATTTTTCTACAAATGTATATCTACCTTGACTTAGGTGTAATTTTTTTTCACTCTATCACTAATAACCTATATTTATTGATCTATATTTGTATCATGTGGCATATTTATCTTTATTACATCATCAAAACTTTTACATAGCTTTTTTTTTTACTCTGACTCTGATAGATATCAGTACATTCTTTCTGAGTCTGAATTCAAAAATATAACTGTTATTTCATAAATGTTTATTTAAACCAATAAAAAGAGTAAATTGTGATACAAAAATTAAAAAATAAGTGTATTAGTAGCTTTATTCATAAACATACATTTTGAAATCAACTCAGAGAAATGAATTTATATAATTGTAAATATGAAATTTTAATTGCCACAAATTAGTCTAAATAGGGAATTGATAAATTGATCAGACTGGACTATGTATATGTAAGCAATTTGATGAAATAAAAAAAAATCAGTGGCAGCTATATGGGAAGTATGTTGATAGTGAAAATTGTATGGAATGCAGTGGCGTAGCTAGCATGGGTGTGACCCAGTTTAAAAGATTAAGCCTTCCCCATCCAAAAAAAAAAAAAATCATGTAAACCGTGAAGTATGCGTTTTAATGAAATATAATAATTTTTTGTTAAAAAAATTGCAGTTTTGGAAAAGAAGAACACCATTTGCATCATAAGCCTCATAATATTTAAAGTATTTGTTGAGGGCACTGGTTATGATTAGCGGTTAAAAACATTGTGAATATTTTTTAAAGGAAACACTTTGCTCAAAAATAGAAAATTAAATTGGATATTTTTTTCTCCCATTTTAAGTATTTGTTTTATTTTAGGGAGCTTTTAAAGGTTCATTTTTTTTCTCCATCGGGGCTGGTTGTCACCCCTAAATGGGTGACACCTGGGGCGGTCCGCCCCCACTTAGCTACGCCAATATACAAAGACATTTCTTTAGTAGCGGATAATGGAATATCCTGCCTATAAATTTGCTTTTGGAGTATCACGTCAATTTCTGATTGCATCGCTTAAGAGACATATCTTGACAAAAGTAAATTCGAAAGTGAATGTGAATGCAGAAAAGGGAAATTTTATGGTTCAAAGCTGAAAAAGAATCTGTTACTAAATTAGTACACTAAAAATGCAAGGAAAATTTTATTCTTATCATGGAATCCTACCTACAGTTCCTAATGTTAGTGCAATGGACACTTGCTTAGTTATGAGCAGAACATGGAATATTGCTTTTTTTTTACAGCATTCAATGCCACAAAAATGGCAATCGGGGTGATGTTCTGACACGAACATACTTATTTTTAATATGCTCAAGTCGTATTTTTTTTTATCTAGTATTGTTTCTTGGCTAATTCAGTGGTGAAAGTTCTCTCTGGCTCTGATTTCAACTCTGTAAACAACACTTTTTTATAGGCAGGGGAGGCATTTTCAATGAAACTGATAGACTAACGATTTGAATTTTGTTACGAATGATGAATTCTTGAAATGGTTGGGAACGTTATCCTTTTATGCTACAAATGATGAATGGCAGATTTCAACTCTTTCAAAAAGTATAATATCTATATTTTCGAATACATACTATTTTAACGCATTTAATTACGAATTCTGGAATTTAGGTTGAAAATAATCTGTAATAGTGGATTGTTTTTCAGTCATGGAGCTGAAAGTGAATGCTGAATCTTCCAGTATTGAAATGCTTTGCAAGTTTTTTCCCTAGTTTTTATGGGAAAGAAAATATTTTCCACTATTTGTAAAATGTCCACTATATGTAAGCTGTTCCCTCCAATAAGAGTACAGTACATAGCATGTAATAGTGACATGCTAACGAGATCGTCTTTAGACTCGAAGTGTTGTAGCTTTGTTGGTTTATAAAATGGCAAAAAGAACGAACTTCTCCAGTTCCATACTGGAAACGAACGAACTTTCTCACACCTTGATAAACTCGAATAGCCCCTTTTTGAAATTTCTTGAAAACAAAAACAATCCTCGATTGTGATTTATTTTGTGAGAGAGTAATAATTAACTTTTAACAATGTGCTTAAAGCTTTAAAAAAAAGCACAAAAGGAAAAATATTTCTAATTTTAGAAAAATTTTCTTTTTTCACTTTCTGGGGAAAACATAAAATATGGAGTATTCAATAAGTAATAAACTTAGAATCTGGGATATTTTAACATCAATTAGGATACGGAAAAACTGGGACCTGATGAAAAAAACGTAAAATGCCGGAAACTTAGATTGGCGAGGCGTTAAATCGGGGTTTCACTGTAGATATGAAAACTTTTCACTTATAATATGATAGAATAATGATAAATATAATGAATTCTTGAAATTGTTGTCCTTTTTTAATACAAATGATGAATGGCGAATTCTTGAAAATTATGTGAACACTACACATTTATTCAAGTGTGTGAGTATATTTAGAAATAATAATGGATATTAAAGTAAACACAAAATATTAAGCAAACATTACAAATTTACGTAAGTAAAATGCATAAATGCCTCAACTATTTTTAAAACTCTTTATTTAAAAACAACTTAATTATTTTATTTTGAATGAGCGTATCATGGGAGATTGTCAGAGGCGTAGCTAGGTGGGGGCAAGGAGGGACAGCTTTCCCCAGGCACAGCGTCAAGGGGAGCCAAATTAGTGTTAATTTATTTAATTTTATTTTTAAATGCAAGAAGAAAATTATTTGAACTGAATAGGTGTGAATATGTTCGACAAAAAAGTGGGAGCAGCACAAATCATATCGGGAATGACCAATGTAGCACAGGAGTGCATAGGAAATCAGACAAATAATTTTGCGAAGTCAAAGTGTCCCATTTTCCCTTTAGAAGTGAATGGCCACTACTAAAAATGAAAGTTAAAAGGGCTGCTTTTTAGAGTTTTATCATTTAGGAAGCATAAAAGTTTTTTTAAACTCCCGTTAGGGAGCCTCTAGGCCCCCAGGGGCACAGGGAGGCGCAAAGTCTTCAGTTGTCCCCAGGCGCTGAAAACCCTCGCTACGCCTCTGGAGATTGAAATCCCCCGCCCATACAAATTCGTCACTGAAGCAGTGCTCCCGTCAACATGTTCAAAAGCAAAATTAAATTCTCTATCGATCGAGTGAAAGTTAATTAAGTAACAAATTTAGAATCTGGGATATTTTAACATCAATTAGGATACGGAAAAACAGGGACCTGATGAAAAAAACGTAAAATGCTGGAAAACTTAGATTGGCGGGACGTTAAATCAGGGTTTCACTGTCGATATGAAAACTTTTCACTTGTAATATGACAAAATATTGATAAATGATGAATTCTTGAAATTGTTGTAAATGCTATTCTTTTTTAATACAAATGATGAATATCGAATTCTTGAAAATTATGTGAACACTGCACATTTATTCAAGTGTGAGTATATTTAGAAATAATAATAGATATTTAAGTAATCACAAAACATTAAGCAAACATTACAAATTTACATAAGTAAAATGCATAGATGCCTCAACTATTTTTAAAATTCTTTATTTAAAAACAACTTACTTATTTTATTTTTAAAGTGTGTATCATGGGAGATTGCAACACCCCCCCCCCCCCCCGCCCCTACAAATTCGTCACTTTTCTGGAAAGTAGTACAAAATATTTTGCTTGTCTGAAGGTAGAAAGAAAAGCAGATACTAATTGTAAAAGAAAGTTGAAATTAATACATTAAAATTTTTTTCGGAAAACCGTTTTTTTTTTCAACTTTCGGAATAGGTGCTCGAAAAGTTTCGGAAATGTCGAATCATAATCAGCCACCTATTTGCTACTGATGCAAACTTTTGGTAATTGCAACTTTTAATAGATTGCAGCAGAAACAATATAACCCTGCTTATAACAATAAAACTATCTTCAGCCGGCGAAACACACTCGCCTCATGCATGGCTCAAATCATGTTTACGTTTACATTACATTCAACCGCGGAGCGCGGAAATCCTAGCTATCTTCACTTCAATTCTAAAATTATTCGAACGAAGTAAAGAAAATACTGGGGGATTAATATTTTAATTGTTAAATTTAAAAAATTTTAGGCCGAATTAAAAAAAAACGGCTTCGTCTTGCAAAGCATCAGGCTATAATAGAATTTTGTGCCAATTTTTGCAACCGTACGTTGTGTAGATTTTGCTGTAGAGCGCGCAGCCACAACCTCAAAAGTTCATTTTATATATATAGATTTATTGGTGTAAGTGGAGAAAAAAAAACCATTTTCCCCAATTTCAAATTAATCCCGATAAAAATGTTTACATGTGACCTTCAATATATGAAATCCACCATTCTATAAAATGCCGTACTAGCCATGTTAAAGAATGCCTGCATTCCCATACACCTGCCGGTACTAAGTACATAAGGAGAAAGCCGATTTAGAGTGCTGCCGGGTGTGATGTTTTTTTTCTTCGCGGTGCTCTCCGTTTCCCCTTAGTATTCTAAATTATTTCCTTTCGCTAATTACATGCTATTCCCCGCTTTTAACTTTTAAACTTCTCAAGTGACCTCTAGAAATTTTATCTTTATCTAATCTGCCCTAAACCTTTTCATTTCTTTTAAACTAAGGCCATTCAAATCATTTCTAGTCAGTTATAATCCCTTCGTTCCCTTTTTTCTTGAAATCGTGTATAAAAAATGCAAGGAATCAATTGTAGCCGATTTTTTTTTTCGTTTGTCAAGAATCCAAATATCCCTGCCAATTTGAAATTTTGTTCTTCGGGAGATCCAAATTGGTTTTATCAAAATTTTAATTCATGTTTCAAATTAGTTTTCGTAGTAAATTTCTGTTAAATTTATTTTTATTCCTTTTTCAATCGTTGCTGGTCGTCCTATGACTGCGCGTCATCTGTATTTAATACGTTATTTTCGACGAAAATGATGAAGTCCCTTTAGGGAAGTTCAATTGCATGATTTATTGTTTCGCACATTACGGACACCATTATATATAGCTTTAGAAACCGTTGTGAAGTGTTTGTATATTTCAAAAATTCTTTTCAACGCAACATTTAAGAAATTAATGAAAGGAACTTTGTGCACAAGTAAAGTTTAAAATGTCACGTTATTTATAGCACAAATAAGCATTAAAATGCATACATATGCATCGGGGATTGCTTGAAATCCCTTTTTCAATGCGATAGTGGAGCTTCTAGATGCAAAAACATTCAGAAATTCCACTATCGCATTGAAAAAGGGATTCCAAGCAATCCCGATACATATGTTTGCATTTTAATGCTTATTTGTGCTTTAAATAACTTGCAATTTTTTAACTCAAAATTTGAGAGTTTTCTCTTATTACACTGTTAGAAATTTCATAATGAAATTACTGTTAAATAACCGGCAGCAGTCTGTACATCTAATTCAAAGTTAAATTTACGGTTTGGAACATTTTTCTATCTTTACGAGACCTAAACCATTTCCAATCAGCTTGCTTAAAAAGCCGTAAATACAAAAGTTTACGGTTTTATAACCATTTAAAAATGGTTTCAAAACAAAAGTTTTACCGTTTTTGAACCATTTCGAGGCGCTGAAACCGTAAACGAAGCGTGCGGGAATCAAACCCGGGTGTACGGTATGCCAACCTTGCGTTCTAGTCATTCGGCCATTTACACTACGTAAAGCGGCCGTTTATTTATCAGTAAATCATCTTTTAAAACAAGCAAACTACCTTAAAATTGAGATTTCAGTTTTTGATTGGATCCAAAGTCATTTTTGGTCTAAATTTACTGTAAATTGACGAAATCATTTTATTTGCTGCAAAATTAAAATACAAACAAGCTTCAACAGCTCAAATTATGGGTTTGCTCATTTGCAAACAGTTCGGGAATCCGATGTCTCCAATTTTTGATTTACGTGTGAATGTGTTTGTTTCTATTTAGTAACCACTGCTTGAGATACTTTTTTTTCTTATTTTTTACACAAACATGCAGGTTTGAACTGATAAATCTTTATTCATATTTTAACAACAACGTACAGCCGGTAAGGTTTCGCGACCAAGATGGGCTCCCGATTCTTATTGAGCGCTTGAAAATTACGGTTACTTAACGTTATTTACACTGTTAAAAATGGATACTTAAAAATAAGTAAAATGTACTCATTTTTGAGTACTTCGCGTTCTTATAATAGCTCCGAGTACTTAACTCTTAAATTTGAGAAATGCACGTTCTCATTTTTTTGAGTACGCTCAGGGGCTCGAATATGAGTATGTATCAAAACACACATACTCATTTTTGAGTACATACAGGACTCGAATAGGAGTATGTATCAAAACACACATACTCATTTTTGAGTACATACTGGACTCGAATAGGAGTATGTATCAAAACACACATACTCATTTTTGAGTACATACAGGACTCGAATAGGAGTATGTATCAAAACACACATACTCATTTTTGAGTACATACAGGACTCAAATAGGAGTATGTATCAACACACACATACTCATTTTTGAGTACATACAGGATTCGAATAGGAGTATGTATCAAAACATACATACTCACATTTTTGAGTACATACCAGACTCAGATATTGGTATATAAACTTTTCAAATTTAAGTAAACTGAGTTTCAATTTTTTAATGCATGAACTTTAGACTAAAAAAAAAATCCTGTAAAATTTACGGTTTTAAACCGGAAGCTGAGTTGGTTGTGGAAAACCGTAAAAATTACGGAGTAAATCCGTAATTATAACGGTTTTTTACCGTATGAGAAGTTTTTTCCCGTTAAAGTTGCGGAGTAAATCCGTAATCATAACGGTTTTTTCCCGTAAAAGTAACTCCGTAGTTATAACGGATTTTGACCACACAAGAATTTTTTTGCCGTAACATTTACGGAGTGAATCCGTAGTAACGTTTTTATACTGTACTAAAATATTTTCCACGTTAAAGCTACAGTGTAAATCCGTAATTGCAACGCTTTTTTTCCACAGGAGAATTTCCCCCGTAAAAGTTACGGGGGAAAGACGTAGTCACAGTTTTTTGCCATCGAAGAAGTTTTTCCCGTAAAAATTACAAAGTATTACAAAGTAAATTCGTAGTCAGAAAGAAATTTTACCATACATGTTAAAATTTTTCCCATAAAAGGTAAAGTAAATTGAAAATCACGACTTTTCTTTCCATAAATGAAAAAGTGCTCCCCGTAAAAGTTATGAAATAAATCTTCATGCTTTTTTTCTCCGTATGAGATTAGGTTTTCCCCATAAAAGTTGCATACTAAATCCGTAGTCAATGTTATTTTATTTACCATATATAAACGAATTTTCTCCAATAAAGTTTTAAAAAAAAAAAAATCAATTTTTTAACCACATGTCAAACAAAGGTACAATACCTAAGTTAGACGACCCTCTATAGATTTTTAAAAAATCGTTAACCAGCTCATTTAGTCAAAAGTTAATGATGAACAAATGAAAAACAAAATTCCTAATTTCCATCCTCTTTTTCAAATCAGCATTATCAAAGTTAAAGTGCTGGCACTTCTGCACTAACCTTTTATTAATAACAAATTTTTAAGTTTCAGTGAAATGTATAGCATATAATAATTGTGATTATCTTCCATGAGTGAGAAATACAATACTTTCAACATTCATTGCAAGTATGTTATCCATCATTTAAATTAAGTATAAAAGTTGAATACTGCCCATATAAACAATACTTATATTTGATCCTTTATTTTGAATTTTTTTCCATAGACAGTGAAAACAAATTTTTTCAACTCTTAATGATAAAATATCCATATGATTTTAACAAAGTAGTTATAAAATATATATTGGCTATTGTTGTATCATATAGAATATGTTAAATCCCACTTAGTTTCAGCAAGTGTTGATATAATACACAGCATGATGTCATTTATTTCATATTTTCAAAAGTAAAAAAGTTCACTAATTAAAATTGCTTTTCACATTAGTATTAAATTTTGTATATAATATTTTCAAATTAAATTTCCTAAATTAAAAATCTTAATGTTTTAGGAAGAGTTATTCTACTTTAATATATGCAGTTTTAAAACTTTGTGAACTTACAAAATTAGAATCATCCAAATTACTGCAAAAAAAAAAAATCAAACCATGATTACAAAGCAATAACAAATGAAAAACTAGGACACTATTAAAAAAATAAAGTTGTTTATTTTCATAATATAATTTTCAAAAACAAAACATGTTTAACACTATTTAAAGTCCATAATTTATTTAACAAAGTCAAAACTTTAGGTTCATGGCAGTCTTTTTTTTTTTTCTTGGTCTTTGATGCTTTGAAGTCTTTATCGGGGTTCATCTTTAGAAAACACCTGTAAAATAAGATTAGACAGAGATTTCTACAGTGATTTTTATATTTTGAAAGTTTAACAATATTTATAGCTCATTTTAAATAAAATGTATGTACAATCAAACACTATGCCAGAGTTGTATTTTTGCCAAAACTGAGGAAAAAAAAGGGCAAAAATGATTCAGAACAATAAGTAAAATTATTCATTGTTCTGAAATAATGTATAATAAGGTAATATGAGTCTAAATATTTAAATTACTTTTTGGTGCATTAAGCAAAAAAAAAAAAAATTGCTTTTAATTTTTGACAAACAGCAGTTTACAAAATTTAAATTTCTCTAGGCTTTATTAAAAAGTAAAAATCCAGAAAAAACCAATTTGAGTATTTAGGATATAATAGAGGATAATACGCTATTATTATTTATTTTCCCTTTGTTTTTTTTTTAAGTTTGTTTTAACCCTTTAGCTGTCCCATCGAGTCATATTGACATAGGTACAATTTTAATTTCTTTACTTTTCAATGCTTTTTATGTGTTGCATATTCTTACATTATATTAAAATTAAGACACAATGTTTTACTTTTATTATACCCAATTTACTATTACACAACGTGACCTATACGACACAACGGGTCTATATTACACAACGTGACCACTTATGTGATGTCTTGACAGATGACAACTCAAGGGTTAATTCTTATCCTAACGGTGTTATAAGTTGAGTACTATCACTCAATAATAAAAATTGCTTTATAACTTTATACAAAAATTTGAGGGGAAAATAAAAGGTTACAACTTTATCATCTCATCAGAAAATTAAGTTTAAAACAGGATAAAATTTATATATATTTTTTTTTATTTTGGCTAAGCTGTAGTATAATCCGCCCCCCGCCCCCCTTGTAACAAAAACCATGAACAGCCCAGCATCAAAGCTTTTAACCTCTTTCATTGATAACTTTTTATCAACGGCCACTATGTATGATGTCACAGCAGAGTCGGGATCATTCATAAATGATATCACACTTTATGAGGAAAGTGGGGTTCAGGAAATTGTGATAAAGTGTGACAAGGGAGAGAGTAACAAGAAGTGTGACATCCAGCTTATGCAACATAGCATGACATATAACAAAGGGGAGAGGGGAGTCAAATATGTGGGAAAAAAGCGTGACATTTTTTATGAACGGTCCCTCACCTGAAAGTTGGCCAAAATAGGCAAAGATTAAAATTAAGCTGTGCTCAGTGAGAAATTTGTAATGTCCTGCCCCCAGTAGCAGAAATCTTGCAGCATGGCAGGCAGTGAGCACTGCAGATTTATCTTGAAGCTTGCAGATTAATTAGCCATCTCACAAAAATTAAAAAAAAAAAAAAAAAAAAGCGAGAAGGGAAAAAAGTTTTGTTTTTTAAATGATTATATTTTCCCCCCAGGATAAAGACTTTTCCTTCCTTTCAAACATTAAACTGTGTTGTATTGTCTTTACTTCATTTTCTCTCAGCTTGCATTAATTGCATGTTCAATTTTAAATTTTATTAATTTATTTATAAATTGAAATATTATAACATTTATTTATTGTCTGCATGTATTATTGTTATATGTCGACTATTTTAAAATGCATAGCTTGATATTTTTTATGATTGTAAATTTGGTTCCACTTCATTTGGTGCCGCAGATAAATTTCGACTTCTGAAACTCATGCTACATATTGATACAGAAAATTCTGCACCGGGGTCCTGCTTTGTGACCATAAAACTATAACTAGCCTTTTTCTGTAATGCTACTAAAATTGAATGCAGCTGGAGAAAGAGTTTTAGTTCTTTAGATTTAACTTTTCTCACATGTTAGTAAATATTGCATTTTTTAAATTTGTGCTACAAAAGATTAATTTTAAATTAAAATAATAATAATAATAAATGTAGATTTAAAAAAAAATCTGTGAAAGCACATTGTATGCTTTAAGATGTAGCCAGATATGAAAATTAACAATATATTTTGGATATGCTGCCAAAAGGAACTAAACCCAAATTAAAAATAAAAATTCGAAATTTTGTCATTTATGAGAGGAAATTCTATTTGCCATACAAAAAAACACTTAGTTTTATTTAAAACAAGAACGCTTACACTTTAATCTTAATTAACTAAAGTCAGATAAAAACATGCCATAAAACTTTATCACTTACCAGAAAAAATCAAACATGGTGTAATTGGTATTATGGCCATGTTTTCCACCTCCTTAGCAGTTACCGCACTCTGAAAATGAGGGAAAAAAAATTACAAAGCTATATATATAAATATAGCTTTATATATTATAATAGGGTATTACTGTTATTTATTTTGATTGATGAAAGCAACAAAGGAAAAGATTTTCTGCACTTTGTAGATGAAATTAAACAGATTTTAAAAGACAAAGTTTTAAAAAAAAAGCATTTTCAAAAAATGTTACTACTGCACGTGTTGATTTATATTTTCCTCCCAATAGTAATTAGATTAATATCAGCAATAACAATATTTTTAAATAGCACATTTTCCCCTTTCCAACTCTACCAAATTTTCAAAATTTCAGTTTACAACCTTGAGCCACATGTTTGTGTATTTTAGATAATTTTATTGCAAAACTTTTGCTTATATCAATGAAACCTTTTAGAATTGCTACTAAGAGTTGGACGCACGCTGGAAAGAAAAATGATGAAATTTGGTTTGTTTATATTTGCAAAACAGATTTTTTTTGGTCATAAATAACATTGTTTTAAAATAGCACTATTCTGAGCTTTAATTTTGCATGGATTTAAATTAATCATGTGTAAACCATCTAAACATTTAACTAGAAAAAGCAACATAACACACCTGACCACATGCAAATATTGAGCTGCTTATGTCTACTACAGAAGTATCTAAAATTAAACCTTAGCTCTTATGAATTGTTTAAGTATACCTGCCTGTTTAAACCAAAATATCTGTTTTTTCACTTGAAATATCTTTTTTTCTCTCATTCATTGGAAAGGGGGAAATGTGCTATTTACAACCGAAAAAAGTCTGGTTTGCAATTGTAAACAAACCCACACAAACACATTTAATACATTAAAATGGTAATGATTGTGATCAATTAATATACACGTAAATAACTAAGCAGTAATAATAGTAATGCAATAAAAATAGTAAAAGGAGAATTTTGTTAACGCTGAATTTAGTAAACATTATTCCATGCTTTGAAAATTTTCCCGTCGCAAAGCGTGGATATTTCAGGAAATAAAATTTTTAAAATTTGAGTGTAAAAAATGAAAACCTAGGACTACCACAATGTAGTTGTGAAAGAGAGCTTTCATTTAATACTAAAATTTGTAATTGAGAGTTGCAATGTTGAAGAAGAGCTGGAAAATTACTTAGTTTGTGGTATTCGCATCCTAAATCAATCTTAAAAAACAACTCCAAAAAGTTAAATAGTTAAAAAATTTCACAAATGCTGGAAAGTTTACATGTGTTGGCACAAATGGGATTCCACTGTAGCAAAAAATTTCATGATGAACTTAGAATTCTTAAGAGAAGTGCAAAAGGGGTACCAAAAGTGCCGTCGATAATGTAAATGAATTGCAATCTATCAAAACAGCTTATATTTGTAAATTAATGGGAGAACTATATAATTATTGATTTAGAGAGGAACTGTATCCCAGATGGAGTTCCAGAATTGCAAAAATTTATTTGACATTATAGAAATTAGTGAGAAAACTGAAAAAAGGGCTCAAAAAAGCCTTCGAGAATGGAAAAACCGACTATCTGAAAATCTGACATCAAAAGCTTAACTAGTGAAATTAATACTTAAACCGTGGTATAAATAGGAACCCTGACACTTACTAAACATGACTGAAACATAAGAACATGAAAAATTTTAGCAGAAATTAAGAAATTTTGAAAAAGCAAAATTGCATCAACGCTAGAACAGCTGCGGCAAAGTTAGATAATATGACTAAGATACTAATAATCTTTCAGAGAATGATTAAAATGATATTCATTAGAAGGAGGAGAGATGAGCACTGCTTAATGAAGGCTTAAAACCCATTTTTGAGTGCCTGTGGCCTAGTTAAGGGGCTTCTGAGTGCTAAAGAACCTCTATAAAAGACAAATTTTACGAAGGTTGAAAAAGGCTGAAACTGAATTAAAATATGGGAATTCTGGAGCTAAGTAACTACTCATTGTTGTGCAGGGCTTGAATAGCTAATAGAATAACTGAAGAAGATTTAATAATTAGTAAAACTGTACACTAAAAGACGAGAATTTAGATAGACTCTAGGGGAGGAAGGGGGCCAAAAATTAAGAGAAAAACTGGAAATTGCACTGAATTTGCAGTAATTTTAAGTGAACTTGGCAGATTGCGTGAAATAAAATAACATTTTATCGTTCGAAAAGTAGTCATGATAAAAATTTCATAAAATAAACAGTGATTTTGAATGCAGCGTGCAAAAGGGCACTTTTTGAAGTTAATTCTTAAGCATTAAATTACTAGTTGGGTAAATAAATTATATTTCTTTTGATTGTACAGGGTAAAAAAAGTAATTAAATACCTTTAATAATTATTAATGGATGGGAGTTAACACGAAACAATTTATACCTATGGAGATATCAGTGAGTTAGGAAACTTAAAGGCAGTTCTTAGGGTTAAGATAAATTTAATACTCAATAATAGTCAATACTTCTCATTTTTAATACAATACTTAACAAAAAAGTTTGTTAGTTTATTATTGTTAATGGATTCAAGTTTTTCAAATCACTCCTACTTACATTATACACAAAAAGAAAATTATAAAGTATAGAAGAAATGATGAAAAACTGTTTCTGAAATTCAGGAACAAAACACGTGCAAAAGACATTAGCTAAGAATTAGGCAATGGAATTTGATTAAATAACGATTATTTGCATAATAAGAAGTAAAATAATATTTCTTACTTTCAAAGTTAGCGTAGAATTCCATCATTTTCAATTCTTCCAGCTTTTCCTTAAAGAACTCCATTGTTGTTTTCCACCAGCCGGCAGTTGAGAACGCACATGGAGCTGAATGAGTACGCATGTGTTCAAAATCACCGGCGTATTCTTGCGCGCTACGTAACACATTTGCTCAAGATATAGTTCGTAATTTCGAAGAGTGAAAACTTGTATGTTCTGCACGTTAAAAGGTTCATAATAGTACACGCATTCACTAAATGATTTCTTTTGCCATTTTTAATATGCGATCAGAATGACAAGTGATTATATTTATATCTACCCAGAAGCTCATTTTTAAATCAGAATCATCACTTGTATTTGAGCGCTTAATGTTCTCGTTTTTGAGTTAATTTTACTTAAAGAAAAACAAGTACATGGAAGTACTCATTTTTAAGTAGATTTTTTTTAACAGTGTAGGATAAACAGAGAATAAACGATTTTTTTCACAATCAGTGGTTTGAGTACCATCTTTTTAATGGTTATTCAACTGTTGTAATTAAATATGGTAAAATAACAATCAAATAAATCTTTATTTTACTATTTTCCTACGGAAAATTTTAACAGTGTGCATTTTTTTTCCTCAATCCCACAAAAACCGCTGCATCGGTGATTCACTACTTATGAAAGTGTCCGGGCATAAGCAAACCAAATTAGCTGCATTTGATTTAAGAAAGATCATTTTTGAAGTCTAAAATAAAAGGCTCAGGTCACGTACGTCTGTATAAAGGGACTCTAAGGCCACGGACTCATTGCTTGCTGGTGCATGGCGGCATTAGATCAATGTAAGAATTTGGTTAACAGCAGAACTGAAATAAATTATTTGTACAACGCTTTGACAAGTCAACTTCCCAACGCGGGAAAAATATCCTAGCTCACAGGCGCCTTGCCCCTCCATGTATTCACAATGTCAAACTACCCTTTGCAACGGGACACCTGTTGCATGGGCACTGTTTTACATTTGATCATGTTATGTGTCACTGAGGGAATCCACCCTTTCCTGTTGTATTAATCAGAACCAAGCCAAAGTTGACACATCTGCCGCCTAAGCTTTTTTCTATATTCTCAAAGACACGCAGGCCGCCTTACACTTTTATCTTTATCCTCAAATGCACCGACTGTTTCTTCCTTTCCCAAATAGTCACGTACGCACATCCGTTCTCTCTGTAATTGTATGTTCGCGTACGCGGCCGGCATCGTTGCGTCATGGGAAGGTGCGAAGCTCGTACGTCCCAGGTCAAAGGGTCGAGCCTGGCAGTGTCGGTGGATTTTAAAGACACAGAAAATAGTATGCTCCCATGTCGTATGATTATATATTCAATGAAACCACATCCGCTAAGAGCATTGAAACTAATAGAATTTTTTGGTAGAAATAGTGTGCTTTCCCCCTAGGCAAATTACATCTTCAGTTATACGGAGCCTTTTCAATTTTACACTATTTTTATGAGTGAAATTAGGTGTAAAAGTTTTCCAGAAGACTGTTTAAAATACTCTGATGACTGAAATTTCAAGAGGACCAATGCATTTAGTTACGATACTGAGTTGAAGCTAATAGACATCATTTGATTTGTGTCAATTTATTTTCCGTTTAATCACCAAGTTTTGTAAATGTTATGTTTCCCACATTTTTCACGTCAGAAGTGTCTGAAAGTGGGTTGCTTTTTGAGCGATAACAGTCGATCATGGTTTTCACTGTGGTAATTTTAAAGCCCACATTTACCGTAATTATCTGTGCTGCCCGCGGATTATCTACAAAAAAACTCCTTTTTTTACTACCTGCGGGCAATATACCGATGCGAGAAATACATGAAATTCAAAAAAAGAAGAAAAAAACTATTATTAAAAAGACAACTGCCGTTCAAAAATATCGAAATCTCTTTTCCTGCAAAACAAAATGTAGAGAAATAAATCGTAGCTTTCAAAACAATGGTCCAAAGCAGATTCTGGTTTGGGCGCTACAAGCGAATGTATTGTTTTCTAGGGGTGTATCCCATGTTTTTTCATGGGTGCGGGTTATACATTGAACTTAATTTTTTTAGAATGAATTTTTCTTCCTGCGGACTATGCAGCGATGCGGGCTATTTACCGATAATTACGGTAATTGTTTCAGATATTCTTAATTATTTCGTAGAATTTCTTTCACATTACAAAATGTTGTCAATGGTTTGGGAAAGGGGGGGAGGGTAATGACTCCCATGACTCTCGCCCTTGTATCCACCCATGGTCTTATTGCAAATTAATTGCTTTTAAAGACCCTTAAATCCTTTTTAAAAAATTATGACAACTTTATTATGAAACAAGAAGTTTCGTCCAGAATTATACCAGCCAACTTTCCCGTATACACCAATATCAAGTTGACAATCTAGCTATACATAAATATATATATATATTTCATGTAGCTTTAGTTCTTACTTCAACTTTTCTGTCCCACTCTAAGAGAAAATACAAGTATAATGCTTGAAATGGAACTACATGGGGTACACACATGGATCTTGATGGGAAGAAGTTCCGATTACCGTAATTATCTGTGTATAGCCCACGGGTTAGCTACAAAAAAACTCCCTTTTTTACTACCTGCGGACAATATAACGATGCGGGCAATACATGAAATTTTAAAAAAAGAAGTATTATTAAAAAGACAACTACCGTTCAAAAATATCGAAACCTCTTTTCCTGCAAAACAAAATGCAGAGAAATAAATCGTAGCTTTCGAAACAATGGTCCAAAGCAGATTGGGGCTCGGGCGCTACAGGCGAATGTATTGTTTTCTAGGGTTGTATCACATGTTTTTTTCTGGGTGCGGGTTATACAATAATGCGAGTTAGACTCCGAACTTAATTTTTTTAGAATGAATTTTTCTTTCTGCGGACGATGCAACGATGCGGGCTATTTACCGATAATTACGGTAATGAGAGCGTTCGGTGCTTTAGATCAGCGGTTCCCAATCTTTTTTTTTTCGCGTACCACCATCATACTTGCAAACCATTTGCGTACCACTGCGGGTATAGCTTTATGATGTAGAATAGAATACTAATAGATTATAGAAAAATATTGAGACGACTATGTAATATAAATTACACCATTTTTGCTAGTTATTAAGGCAGAAGAAAGCGTTAATTAAAATGAAGCTGCATACATAAAATAAAATATATGAAATATATTTTATTTCATATATTTTACACAATTCCTGTGAATCCTGTGATTTGATGAAGTTCTCTACCTTGACAGATTCCTGTAAAACACATTTTAAATGGCTCAGGACTACCCTTTGCTGCCAACTGCTGTTTATGAATGCTGCATTGTACAAAAGTGCAGTTTTCTGTCAAAGATTTTATTTTGCAAAAACTCCTCCGCTTTTCCCGGTCAATAAACGAACACCATTAGAATGTAAAGCAACGCATGCATTCAGTTAGTCCAGCCTATCTCTTTTTTTTTTTTTTTTGCCTGCACGCGTACCAACTGGAGAGATTTCGCGTACCGCAGTCTGGGGGGTCTAGAGAATGAGTTAGCTCTAAAAAAAAAAAAAAAACATTAAATAGAGCTGCGGCATTTTTCAAGGCTTAGCCTAGGAAATTTACAGCTGTTTTTCCCCTAACCACCTACGCCGCTAACGGCTTTACCGAAACGAGAGACGACAGATTTGTAGCCTCGAAAAATTCAGGGTCAATTGCTATGTGACCCTGAGGAAGCGGGTCTCATCAGACAGAAGTATACCACAGAATAGTAGAAGTTAATTTTTACCTCAAACTTGGATTTAATTTGCTTCTACATTTATTTTTAATAAATATCATATTGGAAAAAGCGGCTTCACGAAGACAAATAGTAGTGAATGGAAGTAAAAAAAAAAAAAAAACAATGCTTTTCTTACAAAAATTAATTTAACTTTGTGCAAGTAAGCAGTAATAAAAAATTATTTCACGTTCAGAAAACTCAAATAAGCATTAGTGCTTATTTGTGCTTTCTTAACGTGAAATTATTTTTTATTAATGTTTTCTTGTTAATAATGGGAATGTATTTTCAACTTTGAGGCAAAATTCTCCGAACAGAATTTCGTGCCTCTGAACAGAACTGAAAAACTGATAATGCAGGACTCCTGCAGAACTGAAAATGTGGTGTTAGTAGTCCCGTCAGAAAGCCTCTGGACTGCCTCTCGGAGAAGCGAATCCCTTCTCTCCGTAGGCCGAAATCGGAGGCCGAAATCTACTTTCTTCTGCTGCGCTGGCGATCAACTCACATTATTAATCAGATTGTTTTTGCAATCAAGCCATCAAATAACGTCCACTGAAGAATCCACTTGTAGAGCACACATTTCAGAACAAATAATATTAAGTTCAATACTAAAAATTGAAAATAAAAAATAATTGCTTTCCTACACTTTAAAAAACACTTTTATTAGAATAGGAAAATATTTTTGTGTTACTTATGAAATTTTTTTTTGTTTTGTGTTCTCATTGACTTTATTTTGTAACGAAAGCATCGATGCTGATTAAAGGTTAAACTAGCTTCTAGTTAAAGTTTAAATTTGAAAGAAAATCTTGGGCATTTCCACTTTAAGACAAATTAGAGCGTTAATTTCTCCAAAATTCGAAAGATTAATGTTTTTAATATTATATATTAATTACGTTTTTATTCCTTGTAAACCTTAATCCCAAGTTAAGCACACACATAATCATTATTATTGTTATGCTCAGAAATGTTATCAAAAGTTCAAGATAAACTTTTAGATGAGATGTATAATGAAGTGCGGCTTTGTTTCTAAACTATTATACAAATAAATATGATTATGTAATATTGCGTGACATGTGACTAGAAAAAGGGGTACGTTGAAGTGTGACATTTTGTGACAAAGAGGGGAGGGGGGTCATATACATTGAAAAACCGTGACATCATTAATTTATAAATGATTCCAGTATCATAGCTTTTTCAATGTTTGAAACTTCTTATATTTCGGGGGAAATTTATGAATTACGCAAACGTAGTACGCACAAAAATCAAAGAAACAATGCATCAACTTTTCTTTCAAAAACTTTCCAGTTTAAAAAGTTTGAGGTTTATCTTACAAGAAAATAAGACAAAGATTATGTACAGACCTTTTGGAAATGGATTTAATTCTGTTCAATTTATTTTTGACTTTTTTTTAGTTCTTTTTCAAAAAAAAAAAAAGGGTTAATAATTTAGTGTTGGAAAGGATTTACCGCTGTAGTTCGCTTTTTGCTTCTTAGTAATTCATAAATTTTTAGCTCAAAGTGAGAAACGTAATTCCGATTTTCAATAATTTAAAACATTTCTTTTATTCGTCACACAGTTTTTTCTGTAGCCTTTAGAAGGAAAGATCATGGCGTAACATAAAGATGCCCTTAAAACATCTTTTATTTTCTAGTAAAAGGGAATCTTCCTAATTTCTAGAATTCTGAGATGAGAGAGTCAGAAAGTGTCCGCTGCACAAAAGCTTCTCTTTTCAATAGCCCCCTTCTAATCACACAGTCATAAAAGACCACCGGAATACAAAACGTAATTGTGGGAACCTGATAAGAACACTATGCAAATACTTTTTCTTCGCTTTTGTTGGATTCTTATACGAATGTGTATAGCGTTGTTCAGAAGTGACCAGGCTCCTAGAAAATTATTTCTACATTAACAATTTAAAATCTACAGAAAGCTTTCCGTTATTGCTTGCTTTTAAATATTTTTCCTAACTTTTTTATTTCATTTCAATTTGATTTTTAAAGTTTTAGTATCTAAACAACCATAATCAAGATTTGCATTTATCACCCACAAGTGTGACATAAATAACTTCATAAATTTCAGGAATATTATTAAAAACTATATGAAAATGGATTTTTTTTCCTTGTATGGAAATGAACAAGCATTAGTGTTAAAATATTAAGCTTAAATAAAATATAAGCCTTCAATATATCTTGATAAGTATCTATGTATCAAAAATAACACCTCTAAAATGTTTAAAATTGCAGTTCTACTGTAGCAATCCTGCTTCGTGAAAAGTAGAGGTTAATTATCTAAATGCAGTAAATTATTTTCGAACTGGAAATATTAACTTTTTTTTCCATACTCAGTAAGTATATAAATGTGTTGAACTCATTCTGCAATTTCTGATGGCATCCTTTTGTTTTTATGCTAAGATTTCCTGCCGAAATCCAGTAATGTCCCAATTACGAATGCTAGCGGCTGACGAGCGGGGTGAAAATCGGCCTACGGACGTTGCGCAATAGTTTCAGTCCGGAGGCTTTCTAGTTCAGGGGGTGTTGAATAGCCCCCCCCCCCCCCCCCCGCTTGTTACACCTTTTCTACCGGTCAGGTCACTTTTGGTTGACTGATTCAAACAGCATTTTAGTTATTTTGATTTTAAGCTTTTTTCTGATTCAATCTTTTTTAATCTCTTCTCTTTGTTTTTGCCGGCACGCGTACCGCGTGAAGCGGCTTCGCGTACCACAGTTTGGGAACCAATGCTTTAGATTAAAAGCACTTTCTTAGAAAAAAAAGAAAAGAAAAGAAAAGAAAAAAGTCTCGTCTGTTATGACACTGAGACAATTTTCTTTTTCAGTCAAAAAAACACTTATACTCTAAATGTCCAATTTAGACCCGGATTTGTCTCAATTACATCTTATACTTTGTATGTATTATTAACTTTTCAGAGGTTCACTCTTCAGCTTCTTTGAAATTTGGCCTAGCGCGAGCCCTGCAGTCTAGTGTTATTTATTTCATTTGTAAAAATTCACAATTCGAAATTTGAAAGTCAAGAAGTTACGATAATCTTTACAGGTATCGTAAAAACTCAAAATATAGAAGTTTAGATGAAATACGTATATAGAAATACAACTGTATAAAGGTAAGCTAGATTTAAAAAATAAATAAATGAAAAATGACGACTTGTTGAAAAACTGTAGTTGTTAAACTAAAAGTCTTTTGAAAGGTTAGGCTTCAAAAGTGACTACTGGATGTGAAATTGCAGTCGTCAAACGGGAATTTTTAGTTGCAAAATACGACTAACAACCGCAAATCCGTTTCGAACCCTGGATAAAAGTACTGGGAAGAAGTGAGAAAGCTCACAAAGTACCAAAATTTCATTAAGGATGTTACAAATGATTTTTGTGTCCACTTTAAGCAGCAGACTATAGCTAAATTCGTCAAGACTTTCTAAACCGTGATGGCACTGACTGATGATGTTTTTAATTATCCAGAGTGATTATTTTTTTCTTTGTTATTTATGGTAAGAAAACGTGAAGGAACGTACCACCGTTGGATACAGACATCGAGGATCTAACCCCAGGATGTTGACGAATTTAACTATGTTCTTGATATTGTAAGTGCTGCTGGAGATAGACACTGGGACACACGGAACACATAAAAAAAATTGCTTTTATAATTCCATTACTTTTGCATGTTTCGATAACCCATTATTATTTTTCAAAATCAGGTCATTCTTTCTGATACAATCTTTATTTTACGAAAACATTGTTATAACGCACATGTATAGGGATGCACGCTATGCGAGTGTCTAATTAAAAGCTCATTCACATTTGTTTCAATTTTGATATTGTGGAAATTGCCGCCCTCTAAAATCTGCCAACCTAGAAGGTGGCATGGCTCATACCCCCTGGAGTCCTCCCTGGTTAGTAATGAGTTATCTCTTAACAAAATATCGTACCCTACCTGTGAATTTATTACTATTAGCTATTTTTTAAGCTATTGTCTTCTTAAAAACAATGACACCAGGATTATATGTATATAACAGGCTTGGAGTAATCGCGATTATGTAATCGTAATCGGCTGTAATCGATTACATTTTGACAAAATCGTAATCGTAATCGTAATCTGATGATGGCATATTCTCATAATCATAATCGAAGTTGTGTAATCCCGTAATCCTTTTTCTCCCGTAATTTTAATCGTAATCTTAAGGAAAAAATCCGTAATCTGGTAGTCCTGCAATAGTGTAATCTTGACCTGCTGAAAGCTGAAATTTTTAGCGCTACCCTTGGATAGAAGAGATAAGATTACAAGAAAAAGGATTCAAACTGTGTACTGAAGTCCTATCCTAAGCGGTCTGTAACCTACGGGCGATCATAATATAAAAGGTTCTGTGTGGCGGTCGCAGAGCCTTGATGGCAGGACCATATAATAGTCTGCTAGAGACGCTTGTTGTCCTGCTTGTTGCGGTCTCTCAGAATTCTTAATTGCGGCTCCACTCTCCACGGGGAATGGCTGGAGAGCCCGAGAAGAAAGGGAGTCTGGTCTGGATATGTCACTCGCATCGCCTTGGGGCTCTCGGGGGGGGGGGGGTGTCTCCGGTCTCCTCGCGTCTTCCAGTTTCGGTACAAGAGCGGTAATCTGTCCGCAAGTCACAGATTTCGGGGTAGATAAGCAAGGGGAAGTTGTCTATAGAAGGACCAAATGCATCGGTCATTTTGCTTCCTTAATTACCCCTTCAAAACATATTCAAACGGTTGGGCAATAGGCGAGAGTCTGGTCCCGGTTTGGAGCCGGCATTAAGAATGGGCGCACCATTTTCCCTTTCAATAATCGAAGTAGACTGCCCCCCTGAAAATCTAGTGTTGGTACTATCACCTACACACATAAAGGGACATGAAATGACTTTTGTGTTTTCGCCTTTCTTTAACGGCAGAAGTGAAGAATTTTTCTAAAGAATAGCACATTTACACTTCAGCAATTTAGGAGTAGGCGTTACATGATGCTCTATGCTTAAGATGCATGAAATCTTAACCCTGGTACGTGTGATTATTATTATTTTTAAAAATATGTTCTTCGAATATTTAAAAAAGTACATACATTTAAATCTTAAATTTATTTATATTTTAATGCTAATATTCTTTTTAATTAATAGGTATGTAAAAGAAAATGATATATGTTCAGACATTTTCCCAATTGTTTTTTACATGCATGAATTAATATTTAGGAATTATTTTAAAAATTTAATTATCTTTTTCTTCTTAGAATTACCTCAACAGAATTTTGTATTTCAGTTGAATCTTGTACGTTAAACTTGTGTTGTAAAATTACTTGCACTTTATTTTTTTTATTAAAACAGTTAGTACATGGAAAAAAATATATGCTCGTGCATGTTTAAAAAAAAACCCACAAAAATCATATTAAAATATTATAGTCATTCGTATTATAACTATGCTTCATATTACTTTTTAACGATTACTAATTTTGCTAAGAGTTATTTGAATGTTCATGTTCAAATTTTTTGAAATTATTCTAAAATGCAGCATTTATTTTCAAAAGATTATTTATCTCTTACACTATCTGAATATTTTGTTATCTCGTGCAATTCATGCACATCTTATAAGTGATTTCATAAAGAATCATAGAAAATTATTATTTTCAGTAAACTAATTGGTGTTATGTGAAATATTTGCACAATTTAAACTAGAAAATAAATACAATGGAGAAATATACATTTTCAGAAATTGCGGCCAACTAAATTTTGATTGTATGCACACAAAATAACAATGAACCAGGTAAATCACTTATGCATTACATATACATTTAGTGCATCGTCTTTGCTTATATACAAAATATGATCAATGTAGTTATTCCTCACATGAGTTTTAAATATTCGAAAAATACTGAATGTGCCTTTCCTGATTATACATATATATATATATTATATATATATATATATATAATGCAAATTTTACATTTCTGCAACGACGTCATAATTCCAGAACTGTGATGTTGAAAATGTTTCATTATAATTGCATTCATCTCTTATAAAATCAAAAATTTAATTAAAAATCATAACTTTTTGATTTATGACACTATTGTGAAAATGAGAGTTGTATGCATAAAATCGGATAATTTTATGCTTATCTAATCGTAATCAAAATCGTAATCGGATGTCATAATCGTAATCGATTACATTTTTCAACGACTGTAATCGCTGCCGTAATCGTAATTACTTTTTGGCAAAGGATTACAATCGTAATCGTAATCATAATCTCTCAATTTCTCCCTTTGTAATCGTAATCGTAATCGATTACGTTTCTTTGTAATCGACTCCAAGCCTGGTATATAACATACCCAATCAATTCTAAAAAGAAAAGTTAGTACTTTTTAGTATGTAGATTACGCCCCTTTTTAACATAATATTTATCAAGACGCTGCAAAATTTTCAAACTACGAGATTTTTTTTTTTGCAACAATAGCTTGTGCTGCGCCAGCCGCTCCTAATGAGTTGTGCTATACCGTATGATCTCCTCCCCCGCCATAAACTGAAACTTGTCAGCAAGTCAGCGAAGAAACGTGGTATTGTCAGTGTCAAGCAAAGAAGTAACTTTATCCGGAGTTTATAAAAAATGACATTTCTACTACCTAAGTCTAACTTGAAAAAATAGGCGCAATTGTGTATACCATTAAAATCCAAAGCTCCGACTTAAAAAAAAAAAAAAATCCTCATTTTTTCTTAAGAGAGCTGGGGTGGTCTTAAATCACTCAGTACAGCAGCCATGAAGAGACTCCTTATCAGAATGCAATATCTTACGCTTCAAAATCGTCGTATTACTGACAGATACCACACTTGTGAACATATTTATTGCACACTAGTGAAAAGCAGTGCATGCTGTTTTCCCTTTTTCTAATAAACTCCAAAACCTCCCTCGAAGTGCGAGAAATTCCTGAAGTATTCCACTGTTATTACTAGAGAGGGAATGTTTATGGGCTGTTTTTATCATTTCGGATAACAACCTCTCTCGTTGACATCTTTATTGTATAGATAAGAGCTCCGAGAATGAATTGACGAAACCCGGAATCCACCGCGGAGCGGAGAATGTAGCAAGGGGGGAAAAGTCAGTGACTTGAATGTTGTTGTCTGGTTGATCGTTTTCGAGTTTTAAATGTATAAAGAAATGATGTGGAGAATTGCATTTTAGAATTACATTAAAATACATAACATTGCCGATGCATTTTAAGTCACATTATAAATTATTAAATAACATTTAATCCTTTGGATTTAAAATAACAAAAAGAAACAAACATGCTATGGGAGGAAAATGATGTGTAACCCAAATTTCAATTAGAAATTTAACCCATTAGGCGCCAATGTTCCCATTTTGGGAACATGCTATAACTTTTAGTTATTAATTTTTTTTTTTTTGCAAAATCAAATGAAATAGGCATAGATACCCTCTGTACATTAGAAAAAAACAATTACTTATTAAAAAAAATGTTGGAACATTTTTTTAATAAGTAATTTTAGCGGCGTATAAATAAGTAGCGGCGTTTAATGGGTTAACAACATTGAATTTATAAAAGTTTTCATGTCTGAATACTACAAAAAAGAGCTATATAGCTTTAAAAAAATGAGAGGAATCTTACCAAGATACCAAGTGATGCTTTCTATGGATTTTTCTTCTGTGATAAGATCCATTTTTTTACCTTTTTGCTGGATTTTCTTTTGTCCTCAAGAAGTTTTGCATTTAAGTACCTGATTCTTACAAATGCTCTCACTCGAGAATAAAATTTAATTGCTTCTATGCAAGTATTAGGAAATTTGTCCACCAATATTTCATAAAGTTCTTTCGTAACATTCTTGGTTTTGCGGATGCTTTTTTTGCCGTGGATTGAGAGAAAGATTTTTTCGAATTGCTCGATTTTTTCCAGCCACTCCTCTGATGGAACTGTCAAACCCCCTTCACGCAAAGCATTTATCCAGGGAGCATCTTCTTTATTACTATCACTAATTGTTAAGTGTCCAAGAGACGGATCACTCTTTTTGACACGAAACGCGATATAACCTGCAATATATTTAAGGACTTCGTGTTCAAGGAAGGTCATTAAAATGTTCGGGTATTTACTTTCCAACTCCCAAGAAATCGGAAGTTCTTCTTCACATAAAATACAGCATACCTCATCTTCATCCTTTTAAGGGCAAAGCAATTATCTCATTGTCATCAAATGCATTTTTGATTACATCTGCTGCTGCTGCAAGTAACAGTGAAGTTGTTCAGAGCTTCTTTTTGATATGGTGTTGGTTTTTGGAGATAAGGATGGGCAATTTACTTATTAATAGTAATTTTTTTAACCTGCTAATTACCTCTATTGGGGATGGATGATCATAAAAATTGCCTACACCTCTTATTTGTCTAAACAAATTTTCTAGCGCATCCTGAGTCAAGCGAGCTGTTAAAATATAATTAAAGTTCTTTTAAGTTTTCCCACAAGCCATATAAGGATGCTATTAATATGAGAATTCCTTTCTGAAAGGGAAGCATAGTTTTTTTGCCAAAATAGCATAGTTGCGCATCTCTTCTAATACCTTTTTTTTTGTTCTGCGAAATATTTCTCTATTCCAAAGCCCGATTGCATTGGCTTATTACTCTTAGGGTTTGGGTGGGTGCTGTTAAAAATGTCAAAAAACATGTCCACAAGCTTGAAAAATTTTGCAGCTTTTCTGTTTTGAGTTAACTGCTCTATTGCAGTAGCTGTAATCGTAGAGAATACTGATTTGGCAGGTAGCACTTTCTGCCAGTCATTTCCTTTCACCATTAAATGTTCTGGTCTGAGTTTGGGGGCATATTTTAATTTCCCCTCTGTCTTTTGAAAGCACTTCTTCTAAGATATCTTTTTTGAGAAGAGTACGATCTGCTAAAACAAGGCCGCTGTCCAAAAAATCATTTCTTAATTTTAAAAAGTGAGGAGGATCAGCAAACACCCAATTTTTTTACTCTTTTTGCACGCATGTTCAATTGAAGTATTTTGAACAGCAATGTTTAATTTGCGCCATAGGGTAGAACCACCAGCCAGATCTGATACAATTGCAGAAATTGTAAAGCCGCAGCTCTCAGCTTTCTGAATTATCTCAGAAAGAAGGTCTTTTGTCATAGTTTTTTGAAAGTCGAAGAAAATCGGTTGCTTCCAAGATCCCAAAATGCCTCTCGCTATCACAAACTGTACTTTTGAGAAAGAGCCCAGAACTCGATCATCACTTAGATCCTTAAGCGTAGCTAAGGGGGGGGGGTGCAAAGGGGGACAGCTGTCCCCGAGCGCAGCTTCAAGGATCTCCAAATTAATGTAAATTTATTTTATTTTTAAATGAGAAAAGAAAATTATTTGAACTGGAAAGGTGTGAATATGTTCGACAAAAAAGTGGGAGCATCGCAAATCATATCGGGAATGACCAATGTAGCACAGGAGTGCGTGCTAAATAGCCTTAAAAGGCAGTGAAACAACTTTTGAGTTGGATTTGGGATGTTTTCTATGGATCGAACCCGTGATGACTCTCTAGGAAGGGCTAGGGGCATTTTCTTTGAACAACAGTGATAAAAGAAACGGACGCCCAGAGAACCCAGGAAAGGTAACTTGAGATAGAAGAAAAACAAATAATTTTGCGAAGCGAAAGTGTCCCTTTTGCCCTTCAAAGTGAATGGTCGCTAATAAAAATGCAAGGTTAAAGGGCTGCTTTTTAGAGCTATTTGTCATTTAGGAATCATATAAGTTTTCTGATTCCCTACCAAGGGCGCCCCTAGGCCCCCAGTGGTGCGGCGTGAAGGGGCACAAAATCTTCAGTTGTCCCCGGGCGCTGAAAACCCTCGCTACGCCTCTGCTTAGATCATAACAATATCTGCATTTCATCAAAACTAAGTATGCACATTCTCTCAGCTTCAGACATAGCTTCAGAAGTTTTTTTAATTAATTGCAAAACATTTTCTAAAAATTCTGGGTTTGCAGGGAAACTTTTAACACCATCTTTTGAGAGTGCTTGCACTTGGTAATGGCATACCGATTTTTGTGCGCCAGTGCTCATAAGCTTTTTGTGAAATGGCCCTCAAAACCAAACTTCTCGAAATGTCTTCCGGGGTCCATTTTATACGCTTCTTTTTTTTTTCTATCATCGCAGACAACTGAGTTTTCGTTAAATTTTTTTAAAAAGAACTTTGAGTTTTAGCAGCCTTCTGAAACTTTTTCCTTACATCTTTTGCTTTTAGATATTAAACGTTTCTTCTCAATTTGCAACTGGAGATTCCTTCTCGTTGCTCTCCTTTTATTTTTCATTATTTCTCTCTTTTCTTCTGACAATTTTATAACCATTTTCTCTAAGAAATGTATTTTGATGGTCAACGTTTCGTTGTCTTTTTTTAATGAGTTACAATCAGAGCAATTGGACCACAGAAAGTGGTCCTATGTGACTCAAAATTCAAAGTTGTCGAAATCTTAAAAATGAAACATATTTGGAATCTAGAAAATGTGTATTTTCCAAAAATGGTGATATTTCTTTAAATAATAAACAACATTTCTTAAAATTTTAAAAATAAGTGGAACATACTGATATTTTTCATTTATTGCATTTTTTGCTAATGTGTATTTTCATGAGCATCTGAGAATATAAATTATCATTAAATAATTCTTACTACGATATATCACTGTATAAACATTTTAACTTTCATATAAAATTTTGAAATTTTCCCTACCTACATTTTTTTTTTATTAAAAGTTGCTTAATGAAGGCAAGATAATTACTGTGTAACACACGTAACAAAATTATACATTTTTTGTTATAATAAGCTTAATAAAATAGATTTTTTTAAAAAACTTTATTTCATAAAACAAGATAACGAGTATATTTCAGGGGAAAACTTTAAAAATTTTAATCACCATTAATTTTTTTTTCAATAATTAATTTTTTCAAAGGTAACACACGTAACAACATATTACTTGTGTTACGTTGCGTGTGTTTTACCAATGTATTATGTAGCAGTTTGTTTTCAAAATATTCAAAATGCACTAAATGATAATTTTATTTAGAATTGATTGAAATTAAAAAGTTTGGTTGCTTAAATAGTTATAGAACTAACTCAACAGCCATCTTCATTCATATGACTTAAAGAAATTTCTTATTCTAGAAAATCAATGATATAATTCTTAGTGTAAAATTTAAGTAAATACGCAATGGTTCGTACATAAATTTTTTGTTGAGTGAAAACTTTGTTTACTTGCATTCGAAGAGCCAAATCATTAGTTGGAAGCTAAGTGCTAAGTCAAGGCAATAGCAACATTGTTGTAAAAAGTTCAGAAGACTTAGCAAAATTAGCCAATCAATTGATGCCTGCTACAACTATTTCGCATATAAGTGATGATAACATCACTGAATTTATTAATACATTCAATCCATGGGAAAATATAAGTGTTATCCACGGCATAAAATCTATGCATGTGATACAGGTATGTCTAGATCAGGTTGCAAAACTATGGTCCACAAACAATCCATTTTTGCTAGAATTTCCACTTGATATTCTAGATTTCCGGTCAACTAATATTGAAGTTCCAAATAAGAGTCGTTGGTACTCCACTAAAATATATTTCAGATTATAACAACTGTTATGTAATGGTCAAGTTACAAACCATTGCTGAACGGGAAGTGTTCTATCTTGGATACATTATGGACATAAAAATGCAAATGGACACCTGAAAATACAATAATATACCTGAAAACTCAAAATATGTATTTTCCCGTAGGAAAATACATATTTTGAGTTTCCAGAGAATAATGATTTTGACGAAGTAGGTGTCTCAATAATTCACTCTGTTTTACTCTCTAAACCACAGGTTCTCAACGTGGGCGATGACGCCCGCTTGTGGGCGTTTGGGACTTTCAGGGGGGCAGTAAAAGAACCAGAGAAAACTGGGGGGCGTTGACACGGAGGGCAGATTAATTAAACATAGTCTAAAATAGACTAAGCACGCTGATTATGTACTAACATAAGTATTACGGTTATGGTCGATTGTTCAACGATTTCTGATAGCATTCCCATCTTTATATTTAGCTGAACGTGGCTATAGTGCTGTAGTAACATTGGTAAGCAAAAAGAGAAATCTGTTCCATTTTACTGAACGTGGCGACTTACGATTATTTTAAAGTAAAATTGAGCCTAATATTAGCAAACTCCTTCCCCCAATGCATCAATTCAACCTTCTCATTTGTTAAGTTACGAATTCGATATCTGAAAAATTTAATAAAAATACTTTTCAATATAATTAAATGTGTATAATGATTGCTCTCATTAAAATAGTCTCCCTCAAAAACAGAAATAGGATGGGTTCATATCCTATCTACAAATAAAATGTATAATATTACACATTTAAAAATATATTTGTGGGAATAGCCATTTCAGATTCGCAAGTAAAAAAAGGGGGGGGGGTGCAGAAAAAAATATTCTCAAATGGGCGGTGGGCAAAAAAAAGGTTGAGAACCTATGCTCTAAACCAAGGAAAAGCAGGGGTATATTTTCCCTTCCAACTGTGAGCTGCTTCATATGCTAAAATAAATTACTTTTTTATGTTAATTACAAATAACTATCTTTTAGCGAAACATTTGTAATTTTTTTTCTTGAAAAATTCAGAAGGTGTAACACACGTAACGTTCTGGTAACACACGTAACGCGCCTACTTCTCCAATTTTAAAATATTTCTTAAAAGAATAAAATTTCTAAAAAATTACTGAAAACATATTTGATAAACTATCATTCCATGAAAAAAAAAAATTTAATCCTACTCACACATACATCACAGAAATAAATTTGTATATTCAATGTTTTGAATATGCTGGATTATAAAGGGTAACACACGTAACGAAATTTCAGAATTTTTTTTTTTAACAAACAGCAAAACAATATATATCTTCGAAATTTTTGTGGATACTTATAACACATGTACTTTTATTAGCCAAAATTAAGAAACCTGAAAAATACCCAACAAGTTTGTTAGAAAGCGCATTAAAATTGAAAAATGCCGTGTAAATGTAACACACGTAACAAAAGAATCGCCCAATTAAATTAATGTCATAAAGCGAACAAATGTTCTCTTCGTCACAAACTTCCTTCTCTTCGTTTTCTTGTAAAGAGATTTCTTCAATACGAGACAAAGCATTTTTTAAAATATTTCTTTTCTCATTTCTACGATTTCGGTCATTTGCAGATGGAATATCGCTCTCAGAATTATTAGATAAATTTAGGCTGGGAATAGCATCAGGTTTCAACATTCTTCTTTCTTCCAGACCAAGTAGCTGGCTCTTTAAATATACTTTGTAATCATTTTGGGCAAAGTGCTCACTACAAATTCTGGCATTAACAATGTTAACTGTGTCTTGTCTTTTGCATTTATGCAGCCATTCTCTTGACAACTCCTGATCTTTTGGAAATCGGTGATAAATGATGTTATCTCCTCTAGTTTTTTGAATAATTTTTGCACGTGGCTATATCACACGAAGGCATATTTCCAATTTCTTCAACTACAGTCAACCATATATGATTTTTAATAGCTTATATAATTTATAATAAGGTATACTAAATCTAGTAAAAGTAAGATACAAAGGACAGAGCAAGACAATTTAGACTATCTGAGAATAAACAGCAACAAATTTCTCATTAAATACTTTATCAATTTTGTTACACACACACACACACATATATATATATATATATATATACTAACAAATAATATTTCATAATATATATTGATGAAATTTTCGTGGCCCCTTGTTCATTCAAACACTTATTGCCATTTGCACCCAAGACTTAAGAATTTTTCAACCCACTAAAAAATTCTAAATCGTCAAACCACGCTATTTTTACTAGTTAAGCCAATTGAATTTTAAAGATATTTAGTTTAAAAAATACTCAGTTGAAAATGTTTAAACTTAACTTTGGTGAAAAAAAGCATCAGTGACCCCCGAGCTAGTAGTAAAAAAATATGAACAAAATTTGTCCCACGCCTCAAAATGGTTCGCCATGATCCCTGCGCTAAATTATTCAATACAACCAGTGACGTAGCTAACACGGGTGGACACCCGGGGCAGATATTGATGATGTCACCTACCCCCCCCCCCCCCCGAAAACGGTAAAAATAAAACAAAAAAAATCATGTAAACGTGAAGAATGGATTTTAATGAATTTTTTTATAATAAAAAATGTATATTTAAATAAATGTTCAAAAAATATGTAAAACATTCATCATCAAACTACATTACTTTTGATCAAGAAGTATAAGCATATTTAGAAAAACTGACTAAGCGGGAAATCAACAATGACAGACTTAAACAAATTTTAAAACCTCTTCTTTCTAACTTCAGCCGTTGCAGAATTCTCTCACTGTACTAGGAATTTAATTCAGCCGAGAGCATCCAAGCCAAATGGATACTCAAACAATCTTTATTATGCCGCAAAATCATACGACACCGACACTGTCGATTTTCTGCATCTTGAAAATCCTCCGCCTTGGGGCCAGGTTTGGCCCTGCGAACTTTTGCGTACGAGGCGAGTACCTTATCACTACGCCACCCTGCCGTCGAAACTATGAATATTTTCATATCGTTTTGTGACAAGAATTGTAATTGCTTAGCTAAGAGCAAGTTTTAAACTACTAATACTTACTGCACTAGGAATTTAATTTAGCCGAGAGCGTCCAAGCCAAATGGATACTCAAGGATTCTTTATTATGCCGCGGAATCATACGACACCGACACAGCCGATTTTCTGCATCTTGAAAATCCTCCGCCTAGGGGCCAGGTTTGGCCCTGCGAACTATTGAGTACGAGGCAAAACCTTATCCACCCTGCCGGCGAAACTATGAATATTGTCATATCGTTTTGTGACAAGAATTGTAATTGCTTAGCTAAGAGAAAGTTTTAAACTACTAATAGTTCATCGATTTTTTAGCGTTTTATATGTATTTATAATCTTATATATAATATATAAAACATATGGCAATTAAAAAATGTTCTAATTGCTAATACTTCTGATTAAAAAATTTGTCCAATTGCAACTCATTTCGTCATCGCTCTCCAAGTCTTCAGAGGCAGAAGTAATTTTCGAAGCATATTCGTTGCGTCGAAATGGAAGAAATTTTAATTATTGAGATAATATTTTCAAGAAGAAAATAAACCAAAATTCCAAACCTCCAATCGAGACATCTTGCCCTTTGCACCCCCTCCCATTAGCAAGGAAAGAGACTAACAGATCTTTGAAATTTACGGAACATTACAACTTCCTTTCGATGGCTGTAACCTTTAGCCTTCCCCAAATTCTCTGATCTCCAAAGCCATCTGTTCTCTAAGTTTACGTTGTGTTCGTGATTTTTGGAATTTTTCGATAGGCATAAGGATAAACACTTGCTTAATTTCCCACGAATTCTTTGTGTTTCGGAGGCTCAGACTGGGGCCAGGAAAGACACATTTAAAGCCACCACCCCCTTTTTTCGATGTATTTCTTGAGAAATGTTTTTTCACATCATCGGCATTCCTTTGATAATTCTGGCATCTGCCACAGTAAAACGGAAGCGAAAAGGGCTGGTGCGAGACGATCGGATTGACTAATGGTCATAAATTCTCTGCCTCTGCGTGTTTGTGACATATGCGGACTCTAGCAATTAGTTCAGCGGTGTCTCTTTGTAGTGATCCGCTTGAGGCTCATTTATCTGGAAGGGTATTCAAAGTTATTTCTTTGAAGTCTAGAATACTGATGTTCTGGTTCTGATTATCCTAGGAATTGATACACATAAACCTTTTGTTACATATAAATGGAATTTCAATGTAACGACAATAATTTAGGGCTTCACACATAGAGAAAATAAAGTACGCTGCTTAATCCTACATTTTTGAAAGAAAATCTCGTACTTAGAGAACTAGTTGATTTGAGAGTGATTTTTTAAACAAATGAAGTAATTAATTCTCATGCCAATTTGTAAGTTATCGAAAATATATTCCAGAAGATTAATGACGCAGTGGCGTAGCTAGCAAGGGGGAGGGGGGGATGGGGTCACCCCATGGAAAAGATTAAACAAAAAAAATATGTAAGCGCGAATTATGCATTGTGATGCAATACATTAAAAGAAACCATCACAACTTAGAAACAAAAAAAATGGGGGGAGGGGAAATATCATTCTTATCTTAGTATTTAAAGTATTTCTTGACGACAACGGCGTGTTTAGCAGTTAAAAAACACTTCGAATATATTTTGGGAAGAAAACACTTTTCCAAGTTGAAAATAGAAAGAAATTGATAGAAAACGTTATCCAATTTGAAGTATTTGCTTTGTTCAATGTAGCTTTGAAGGGTTCTTTTTTTCTTTCGTCGCGGATGGGTGTCACCCTTGAAAGGGTGCCGGGGGAGCTGTCCGCCCCCACCGCAACCACTTAGCTACGCCACTGAATAAAACTTAAAATCTAGAAAATATTTGAATCGCTTAATTTAGAAAAGGCACGTCACATGTTTCAAAGTTTACACACATAAAAAAAAAATCGGCGGGGCATTTCTTAATTTTCCCTTTTTTTATGTTCATTTCAACGAATGGATCTGAGTGAAAAGTATGTCCTTTTAAAACATAATGCGACTACCCGAAAGGAGTTTAATCAAAACATAGACTTAAAAAAAAAAAAAAAAAAAATCATGGTATCAAATCTGGGTATCATTTTTAAAATAAAGAAATACTTTACATAATTTGATTTTTTATTCATGTTTTGAACGTAGAAGTTTGTGATAGAATTATTTCTGCTATTAATACGATCATAAACCTAAAAAAATGTGATACAAGAATTATATTAGTTCACAAGGGACATCAAAACTATTTATATTAAAATCGGACACATGTTTTATTCAGTTACTTATTTTATTAAAATGTTTTTATTTTTTTGTAATGTCGAATAATACAGGCTTCAGTTTTTGCTGTAAAATTGTTGCTCGTTAAATGAGTATGATTTATTGAAGCTCGAACGGCTTTTCATGAATCTTTGGGGTTAAGGTAAACAAACAACCCGGAGAAGTAACAACCCTTATTACCGAAGTTGTGTAGTGATGTTAGGGTCAATCCATGTGAAACCATCCAGAAAAAGCGAAAAATGTTGCTCGATGTTTTTGATTGTTTTTATATTTTGGCAGCCAATTTATTGTTATCTTGAGACCCCAAAACAAGTGTTAAAAAGTTTTTTAATTCTTGAAATTTTTTATTACAGAATTTTCCAAGTCACATCTTTAGTGATTTTTCATGAAAATACTGCTTTACATAAATCTTTGTAACATTTTTATTTCTGAATATTTCAAAATGGTTTAAAAACCATTATATTCTGTAAGAAATGAGAAAAGTTTTGCTTTCGGTTTCTTTTTTGATATATTTTTTTTAAAATACGGAGATGGAGTTTGAAAATACCATTTTCAAAACGAAAACTTGCGTTTTTCAGGTTAAAATTTTTAATGGAAGAAACTAAGACTCGCCTTTACATTTTTTGCCCTGAATAGATACCTTTTGGAAGTTTCATCAGAAGCAGTATGGAACATTTGGAGGGTTTCCTTTATTTTATATAATTAGCTAAACTTGGCATTTCGGTGTAGAAATGCCAACTTTGAGACTCAATATCTAAAAAGGGACTGAATGAAATTTTATGAAATTTTAGGGGAATAATATTTTTGTAGATATTAATATGTAGTAAAGTTTTTATAAGTGATATCGAAGTTGTTTTAGAAATACAGCACCTCGAAGTCAGGCAAAAAATCACGTGTCTTTCCGCCTTTTTTCACATCTAAATGTCATCATACTGCCTTATTTATTTTACTCAATGCTTCAAAACGCTTATAAGATCTTCCAAGGCTTATAAATTTACTTGCAGCGACACATAAGCAACAAAATCAACGATCAATGTTCAATTTTAACATCCATGTTTGTTTTGATGTAGTGAGCCAGCACATAAGCATATCATGTCTTAACTAGTATTCTTTTTTTGCTAAACTTAGTAAATGATTTGACGAAGAACAATTAGTCACGTAGTCTAATGTTTATATTTTTCGATTATTCAAATTTTGCTTTGAAACTGCAACTTTAACTAATGCAGTTTAACGTGAAAACATTTTTTCCCCTCTACCTTGTTTAAACACAAGCAAAACAATTTAAAAGGAAACAATAGTAATACATAAATTACCATTGGATTCTCTTTAAAATACTCGTTTTTTTTTCTTCGTTTGACAAAGAGTGACTTAGTGCTTTTAATAAAAAGATAAATTACTTGTTGTAGTAATTAAATTAAAACACGATATATTAGTTCACTTCATCGCAAGTAAACAAAATAGTAAGAAAGCAAAGTTTTTACGTTAACTCTGCATTAGTTCAAGTTGAGTCTCAGACACAAAATTTGAATATTCGACAAATATAAAAATTAGACTACATGACTAATTGTTCTTCGTCAAATCATTTAGAAAGTTTAGCAATAAAAGGTTACTAGTTAAGAAATGATATACTTTTGTGCTGGCTAACTACAACAAAACAAACATGGATTTTGAAATTTAACATTGATCGTTGATTTTGTTGCTTATGTGTCGCTGTAAGTAAATTTATAAGCCTTGGAAGATCTTATAAACGTTTTGAAGCATTGAGTAAAATAAATAAGGCAGTATGATGACATTTAGATGTGAAAAAAGGCGGAAAGACACGTGATTTTTTGCCTGACTTCGAGGTGCTGTATTTCTAAAACAACTTCGATATCACTTATAAAAACTTTACTACATATTTATATCTATAAAAATATTATTCCCCTAAAATTTCATTCAGTCCCTTTTTAGATATTGAGTCTCAAAGTTGGCATTTCTACACCGAAATGCCAAGTTTGGCTAATTATATAAAATAAAGGAAACCCTCCAAATATTCCATACTGCTTCTGATGAAACTACCAAAAGGTATCTATTCAGGGCAAAAAATGTAAAGGCGAGTCTTAGTTTCTTCCATTAAAAATTTTAACCTGAAAAACGCAAGTTTTCGTTTTGAAAATGGTATTTTCAAACTCCCTTCCCTTTTTTTTAAAAAAGTATATCAAAAAAGAAACCGAAAGCAAAATTTTTCTCATTTCTTACAGAATATAATGGTTTTTAAATCATTTTGAAATAGTCAGAAATAAAAAAGTTACAAGGATTTATGTAAAGCTGTATTTTCATGAAAAACCACTAAAGATGTGACTTGAAACGGCTGTAATAAAACATTTCAAGAATTAAAAAACTTTTTAACACTTGTTTTGGGGTCTCAAGATAACAATAAATTGACTGCCAAAATTTTAAAAAAATCAAAATCATCGAGCGACATGGCCTGGATGATTTAACATGGATTGACCCTGTACTGTTTTCAGAGTTTTATGTGCGGAATCATGATCACAGAATTTAAAGATCAGGAGTATAGCTGTACTGTTGTAGTTTCGATTCCGTATTTTGGCGGGGAATATAATGTTAAATATAGCAAATGTTACATTTATTTTTATAAAAAATGCTAATTTATTCGATAAAATTGCCGATTTTATTAATAAAACAATTTCAGCCTTCTTGTTTAAAGCTTAACTTTATAATGCCTGGCTTAATTAAATTTAATCTCATTTTTTTTTTTCTTTCTAATGAGGCTGCAGTATTGGTCCTCAACCATTGCAGACCTAGTGCGTTCCCAGAGATTGGCACCCAACTCTTTCAGCGGCACCACAATGAGTGTGGTACCATTGCCGCAATTTTTTGACGCTCAGTTTCCCCCTACATAGCGGCCCTTGAGAGCTCGTTGATGCAAACGGCACAAGGAATTTAATTTAGCTGAGAGTATCCATGTTAGTCTCATATTAACTTAGAAAGTAAGCACGGAAAGCTGTTACAATTACCCTCTTTTGGGGCCAAGTATAACGTGCATAAAAAGGTAACTTAACGTTAAAAAAACATGCACATTCTCATTCCTCTATAATCAACTTTTATAAACCGACATGAGTTCGAAGTTATTCATATCATAGCAAGTTCATATAAGTCATTTGAGAGAAATTAATAAAATAATATTCCGTATGGGAAAAAAATCAGTCGAATAACAAAATGTAATGCACAAGTACCTTACACAGTAGCTTTTAAATCACTTATGACAATTTTGGCACTAATGTCTAATTTGATAATATTATAGCTATAATGCTAGGTTCTTTATTCTGGGGTCTTCTTACAAACGACGCTTACAGGATTGTATGACTAGAGTGCTGTTACTTAACTGGCTACAACCTGCCCCCCCCCCCCTTCTCCCAAATGGCCACTTTAAGGTTTACCTCTCAAACGATTAAACCACTTTGAATATTACTGAACAAAGATGAAGTACGGTAAACGTACTTAAATTCGGCAAATTAATTGTTATAAAAACACATACACTGTAAAAAAATCTCCTGAAAATAACGGAAAAATTACCGGCAGCAAGTTGCCGGAAACATTCCGTTTCTGATAAAATTTTCACGAGACTTCCATTCTCAGAAGTAAAAACCATGTTTTGAAGCACTACGGAAATCTTCCGTTAAAATCATTCAAAAATAAACCTGAAAATTCAGGTTTTTTTAACAGTGTATCTACGACTCAGAGAAAGAGCTAAACCAGCGCGCGAGAAAAAGTTCAACTTTAATCACAAAAATTCATTTTCACGCTGTATCATAGGCAACGTAAAAGTAAAGCCCATTGATGGTATAGTTGTTTCTTTGAGTTTAAAAAACAAATACTCAGAGCTATATTGCCTCGTCTTGACAACTGTGTGAGCTATATTTTGCTAAAAAATCAATGTATATTACAATTGGCCCCTGTTACTTTTGACCTTACTCTCCCCAAGCGACTTTGCTTGTATAGTTGCACTTGCAGACCGTCGTTTTATGTCGGTATTCAGTGGAGCCCGCTTAATATAATAGCCAATTTGCCACGAAAAAAATTCAAATGAGCGGGATATTCCATCATCCGGAATCACAGAAACAATTTACTACGGCTTGGTCAACACCCCTGAATTAGAAAGCCTCCGGACTGCCTTGCGAAGTAGCGAGTCCCCTCTCTCCGTAGGCCGAAATCGGAGGCCGAAATCCATTGCTTCTGTTGCAATGGCTCGCTTGTTTATGCAATCAAGCCTCTGCTAATAACTCATTGCAGGAACCAATGACTGCAGATATTTAGGAAGAAATACATTTTATTCTATACCAAAAACTGACAGTAAAAATTTAATATTTTAAGCTTATAATAGTGTAAGAAAATATACTGTAATTATCGGTAAATAGCCGCAACCGTTGTATAGTCCACAGGAAGAGAAATTCAGTCTAAAAAATTCTCTGCATATTGTATTGCAGGGAAACAGATTTTGCTATTTTTGAACGGTAGTTGTCTGTTTAATAATACTTTTTTTTTTTAATTTCATGTATTGCCAGCAGGTAGTAAAAAAAGGTGTTTTTTGTAGATAACACGCGGGCTATACACAGATAATTACAGTAAGTATATGAAATGCGTACAGGATGCGTGCTTGACATAAGTTACCAAATCGGAAGTTTTTTTTTTTTTAAATTTTGATTTTACCTATGTAACTATTTTATTCATTGCTAGCATTAGTATTTTTTACACATAAACAATAAACTCTTTTTCTTGCTACTATATTATTATTATTATTTTTAAACAAAAAGCGTTTTTGTTTTGATTCGGCGAGATAAAGCATCAATCACTTATGTTCTATTATACTAATTTATTAAATTTATTTAATATCGCTCAAATGTGCTTTGTTCATAGATTTTGTCCTGTGTTTACCTGGTCTACACTACTTTTGGCATTTTTCAAACGTAAAGCAATCATTTGAAAAGAGCACATTCCATTAAGTGATACTCCATTTACACTCAAAACAATTTCTTTAACATCTGACTTCTTATTTAAGTGATGTAATTCCAATTCTAAGATATGTAACTGGTTATTGCGCTCGTGCAGCTTTGAAAAAAATCAATGTTGTTTCTGTGAGGATAGCATTATTACCACGATAGACTTCTTGAAATTAATTTCAATTTTAGTTTCTCAAAGAACTTTGAGAGATCGTGGTGACTTAAATATTCACAAGCAACGATGGTTTAAATTTCCAATGCATTCTTATTTAATTACTAACATAAAATTACTTTCCCTCTAAATATTAAAAGATTTTTTAAGGTAACAAATTTTTCAAGGTAAAGGTTAAGGTTTATTTCAAGCTTCCGTAAATACTTTAAAAACACAAAATGTTTTCCAGACGTTTGGAGAATGTTCACAACGAAGATGAATTAAGAAACTATCAATTCTGCTTCGATCAACATTTCCTTAAAAATTGTGCATGCAAGAAAATACATGAAACATTAAAAATTGAATAATTTTAATCTAATTTGTAAAAAAAAGTAACACAGATGTTGCATTGTAAAAATTTAATTTATGGACAAAATATTGTTGAGAATACATTTAAAATGGCATATTTTTTGCAAACAAAAATATTTTAGTTGTCCGTCATTTGTTTTAAATGAATTTATTTTAACATTAGGAGTTCAAAACACCGCAGAAAATTTCCATTATTTACTCTTAAATATGTTGCCTTAACTTATAATGTCCTTTAAATTTCAATTTTAAAGCGTTGTTACCTTAATAATCTTAGTCAAGATTTTTGTTTAATAGTTCTTGCTCCGTTAATTTCAAGCATTATATTCAAAACCATAAGAAAATGATTTTTTTTTTTCATATGGAAACTGAACTAATTTTAAAGGACAGTAAGTAAAAAAAGTAAAATAAAATAAAATCTTGTAATATCTTAGTTACCTATCTAGTATCAAAAATATCGCCGGTAAAATGTTTAAAATTACTATTTATTGTAGCAAACACATTTCATAAAAACTAAATGTTATTTATTTGAATGCAGTAAAATAATTTCCACGTAGAAATAATACTATTACATAGATACTTTTTCATAATAATTAAGTAGGGTCAGTTGGGGTAATTGTAAACGCTTTTTCAATGTTTCAACTTTTGATCCTTCCCTACCTCTTGAATGAATTCAGAGATAAAATTGTGAGCATTGTAGCCCCTACTGTACTTCTTGTGAGCAAATGTGTGCAAAAATTTTGACTTTATTACTGTTTGTTAGTGAATGGAGCTCGTGTTTACAATTACCCCAGTGTGTTTACAATTACCCCAGAGATCTGGGGTAATTGTAAACAGTGATTTATTTTCGAATAAGGTTGATGCAAATGGAAAATTGTTTCATACACAGTCTGCTTGAAGGGTTAAGGAGTTCCGGAGCAATGGTTCTCAATCTGCGGCCAACAAGCCGCATGTGGTCCGCTGAGTTTTGTTATGAGTCGGCTGAGATCATTTAACGAGAAATACCTTGCAAAAAATCAAGTAATGCGGCAAATTGATACAAAATGTGTCCCGCAGTGGATCAGTCGGTTAAGCTTGGATCCCACAGAACACCGAAAGTGAAGCACAACTGGCCGTGGTCAACGCTTGGGAGGGTGACTACCTCCCGCGACTGATTACTCTGAGACCGAGTGCGCTAAAGGGAGGAGTGCACGTAAAATACATCGTCGCTTCAAATGTCCTCCAAGTTAGACGACTGCAGTCCCAAATATTCAAAACTTTATGTTAAAATATAAAAGCTGTAAAATTTAATTCAATTGGGCTACAATCCATTGGAAGTACGAAATGCATAACTGAACGAAATATTTTGACAAATTTCAGCTGTGCTCAAACTTGCAATAATCATTGTTTCGGAGTTACAATGAACTATTTATTTAGTACAAGAATCAAAAGTTTCACATTATATTAAAGAAATTTTATTTTTAAAGACCTTTTTCGAGAAAATGATCTCATAGTTACACATCCTCGTAGGATTTGTGTTATTTAAACCTACGAGGATTATTTTTAATCGAGTTTGAGAATATCGATTTGTTTTGAAATTGTGTGTTTCATTTGTTCAAAGAGTAGCACTGCCATACCCATTAGAAGTCGAAATGCAACGGTGATTGAGATTGCTTGATCACGGACCAAATGAAATTGCTTTTTTTTTTTCAACCCTATAACGCTAACCTTTGAAAAAATGGGTTCAAAGAAGGGGACACACTTGGATGCGATTTTTTTTGGTCTCCGTGGTCATTTTAATGTTTTCCCTCGGGATGTCCGATTTAAGAATAGGAACAGATGGGTAAGAAGTTTATCAAGACCAGTCAACTTCGCCACGGCGGTCTGTCAATTTGCCGCCCCTTCTTTTCGGAATTCAGGCAAAGGTAGTAATGTACAAACAGGTGTGCTGTCCTGCAGAAAAACTTGTGTCTTGTTCTTGTATGACGGTAAGTTTTTATACCAAAATTAGGAACATGCATTTTTAAGCATTTCTTTTTCTAAAAATAAAACTAAATGAATAAAGCGCCGTTTCTAAAAGTGTAATGACCGGCGCTCAGCGCAACTTCGGCACTAATGTAACTAAAGATTTAAATTAAAATATTGACGTCCTTTTGATCCCCATTTGCATTCATTTAAAGAGCATAATCATTATTTTAATAGTCTTTTTTTTTTTGACAGGCTGCGTAGCGTTTATTAAAGAAAAGATCAGAAAAAGAAGAGATAAATAAACAAAAAATAAAATAAATCATAGATTAAGAATTTTATAAATGTTTAGGTGCCAACTTGCAATTCAAATGAGCAGGCGATTCACTAGCGTTTCGATGCAGTGCCGGATCTAGGGTGGGGCAAGCCGGGACCCATGCCATGCCCCGGTCGGCACTTCTGGAGGGTGGAATATTCAACTGTAAGGAAAAAAAAAAAAATAAAAAGAAAAGGAGAAGAATAAAAAGAAAGAAAAGAAAAGAAAAAATATTTAACCCTACACTGCGCAAATTTTTTTTTTTTCGTAAAATTTTTTTTGTGTGTTGTTTGTACTAGTTTTAAGTGGGAAAAATACTAAAAAAATTCTTATTTAATTCGGAAAAGTAGAATTCGAGAAAAATTGACATGTTGTTTAAAAACAACACTGCGCATTTAGGGGTAACAAAAATAATTCTTTTATATAATCATTTTTACAAATGAAACCAAATTTTAATAAATAGGCATGCATTATAATTATAAAATAGCATTAAAATATGAAAAATTATTAAAATAATTTATTTTATTATTATTTATAAATTTATTAAAGTAAAAATTTGCAGATGAAGCTAATAATTATTAGTTACATGTACGAATTTTTACTTTGATTACCAATAAAGTTTAATAATAATTTCACTAAAAGATTTTAAACAAGAAAGCTAACATCTGTAGGGGGTCTATGCGATAATGTTCATTTCTTCTTTGGTTAAACGTGAATGGATTTTAAACAAAATTCCTAAATAATAATTTAATCGACCACTTTAAGCTAATTTGTGCAATATTTAACAATAATCTTCTAAAATATACTAAATAAAGTGAAATAGAACAATCTGTGACACCTGTTTTTGTTTATACTGCGAATAACGCAGGAGTATAAAAATTGCCCCCGAATGCGCGGTGTTGTTTTAAAACAACAAGTAAAAAAAGCGCCTTAATAAAAAATTTTCCCGAAGTTTTTCGGACAACTTATGTTTATTTTATTTTAAAACTATGTAAGCAATTAGAGATTTTTTTTTAAAATAAAATTGTTGCTTAAAATTTGTAGGAAAAAAAAATTAAGAAGTTACTGTTTTTTACGAAATCAACATGTTTTACGATTTTGTGAAAAAAGATGAACCTTGAGTTCAGTTTACAAGATCTAGGGGGAAACTATATTAACTAATATGATCACACATACAAAATGAAACGAAAGAATGCGCCACATGTTAAATATTACAAAATAAAAGCTTAGTGAACGAAAAATGGAGGTGTTGTTTAATAAACAACACTGTGAAGTGTAGGCTTAATTAGGAAACTTTAAATTTTGAAAGATAATTAAAATCTTAGTTCGGCGCTCCGATTTGATCATTGATCAGCTATTTTGCTAACAAATAAAACTGATATATAATAGCATTATTTATTTGTATAAACTGTCGGAAACTGAAATTGTGGTTAGGGGGCGGCAAATTTCGCAGTGTCAAAATTTAAATTTTAAAATGTCAAGGTGTTTTCCCCTGGCAATAGTGAAATACGTAAAATTTAAGTCATGCTATGCTCAAACAATACAATAGTTTTCCTTTTACCATCTGCTTTTACAAATTTTCAAAGCATCCTTTTGGGAAGAGGGGGCTTTTAAGTGTCGTTTGGAAAGGCAGACACGTGGCTCTTCGATATGGGTGTTAGTAAAAAGGAGGAGGGAGGAGTCCTGTCCCCTGAATTTAAAAAAAAAGCCTTTTTTTTCTGCATTTTTATGAATACTTTTAGGAGTAAAAGCATTTAAATTTTAAGAAGTTTTTGCTTGCATTCTTTTTCTAGCATTTTTGTTCCAAATGCATCTCTTTGGGCCTCAAAATGCAACAGTTTGCATATAGTTTTCAAAAATTTCCTGGGGGAGAATCCCCGGACCCCCCTTCTAATGTTGAGCTTAAAAAAACATGCCGTGGGAACATTAACGAAAGTTTTATGGGTTTATCAGTGACCCCAAAGTGAAAAATCCTGAACAAAAAAGGCCTGCGCATAAAAGCTATATGAAATATCAACAATAATTGGACGGCATTTTAAAGTTTTGCCCCACCTCGGAAAACTCCAAGATCCGGTACTGTTTCGATATAGTTTGGTTATATTCCAAAGCTAAAAGAAGCCATACAGAAAATACTATTCGTTTAATGCTATATCGAGCCTCTCTCTGAAATTAATAGGGATCAAGATTAAAAGCATTATAGAACTGATAAAGTTATACAAAAAAATAAATTGCATTTACCCCCATGGTAGACAAATGTCTCCCCTTTGTGACAGTAGGGAACAGTCTACATTTAAAAATAGCTTGTGGGGACCACCTGTTACGAAGTTTGTGCTCATTTCTCCCCAATTTAAAAGAATCATTCTAAATATTTTATATACCCTTTGAAATGAGAAATAATCTAAATATTTTTGTGTAAAAGAAAGTAAACGCTAAAATCAAAACACAAAATCTGCACAATTGGTGCATATTATGTGAATTACATTAAATTCTATAAATCTACATTTTAGTTGAATGTGATTAAAACACTTTTTTAATTTGAAAAAATAACCGCGATTCAATTTTTAAAATTTTTTTTATTTTATTCATATATGTGAAATAAAGCAGGATTTATCTTACGTATTTATTTATATATAACCTTTACTAGCATAATAAAAATTTAGTTCGATAAATTAATTATTTAAAATTTTTAGCGAACTTACTGAAAAATTATGCTCTAAAAGAATGTCCTTTCTTCTTGTTATATTGTTTAAAGAGTAAATAAAAGTTTTATTACTTAATTAAAAATGAGAAACATAAAGAAACTTTTTAAATCTACTTTCTTGGCAAAGGTGAGAAAAGGCTAAAGTAGGGAATCCATATGATTTTGAGACATAGTTTACTCACCATCAAAACTGTTTTATTTTGTTTCACACTTTAGAAAAAAAGGGAAACAATATGATACAAGATACATTAATGAAGCAGTTTAATGTAAGAGGCGGGGGAGGGGGAGATAACGTATCTAAAGTAAAAAGTATGAAAAAATACTAACAATAAATTTTAAAAAGAAAATGGCAATGAATAGATGTGCATTTTCCTTTTCAATATCAGCTCATAATCTAAATTTGGTAATCCAGGGGTATCATCATGGGGGTGTTAGGTTCATGGCGCAGAATGCACCATTGAAATTTTAAGGGGGGTTGTTATCATAGGGTTTTGGCCGATCTTGGGGGGTCAGGGTCGATTTCGCCCATATTTAAACTTAAAGTCAAAATTTTCGAAATTCTCTTCTGAGAGTGTCAAAGTAGTCAATTTTGAGCTCTGTCTTTCTTGTATGCATTGGAGGTGCGATACCTTCAATGCTTGATTCATGGCAGAGTAGGTAAGTGTCACCAATCGGGAAAAAACAGATGCTGGAAAGGTATGAATGCAGAGCATTGAAATTTTTTTTTTTGACTGCAACAAAATGCACTGTTATCTGTATAAAAATTATAGTAATAATAATGATGGAGACAACCCCCCCCCCCCCCCGTCCGCCTTCGTATCGAAGGGGCGGCAAGATAGGTTTTGCACGCGGGCGCTCAGATGGCTAGAAGCGGGGCTGACTAGATGAAAAGAAGTGGCGACTAAATCATTACCTAGCAACAGAGGCGTTGCTAGGGGGAGGCAAGGGAGAGACAGCTGTCTCCGTGCGCAGCATCAAGGGGCGCCAAATTTATCCTAATTTAATTTATTTTTAAATGCGAAAAGAAAATTATTTGTTCTGAAGAGGTGTGAATATGTTCGACACAAAAAAGTGGGAGCACCACAGATCATATCGGGAATGACCCATGTAGCACAGGAGTGCGTAGGAAATCAGACAAGTAACTTTGCGAAGCCAACGTGTCCCATTTTTCCCTTAAAAGTGAATGGCCGCTAATAAAAATGAAAGTAAAAAGGGCTGCTTTTTAGAGCTATTTATCATTTAGGAAGCATAAACGTTTTTTAAAATGTCCTTTAGGGGCACCCCTAGGCCCGCAGGGGCTTAGCGCAGGGGCACGGGGGGGGCGCAAAATCTTCAGTTGTCCCCGGGCGCTGAAAACTCTAGCTACGCCTCTGCCTAGCAACCGCCACTCTCTCGTCGCCCACAAAAAAAAAAAAAAAAGCAAACATTCCTTCCTCGAAAAAGACCATATTTTTCCTTCCTCCCGCGTACTTTCCCGAAGAGCCAAAAAGAGAAAACGCACTTACTCTTTCTCCCCTCGCCCCCTTACGTCCTTGCCTAATGACGCGGTATTATGTATCTTTTCGCCGTTTTAAGTTCAATGCTAAATGAAATCGCAATTGTAAACACAGCCCGTGCTCTTGTTTTTGCATTTGTTAGGTATATGATTAATTGAATAAATGCAATTGTTCCTTTATGCTGAGTCAGTGGCTGCTATAATTAATAAATGAAAATAGTAAACTTCTTAAACAGCAGTTGATATTTGTGGGTGATTTATAGAAAGAATACAGTGAAAGCTGTGTAAGTTGATCACTTGCGGTACAGCATTTTGGTGGTCATCTTAGACAGGTGGTCAACTTACAGAGGGTGGAGACTTTTTTTCTTTTTGCTATTTCTTACAGTATGCATTTATTCATTTATAACTAATTAAAATATAGCGTCGTGTAATGACGTTACTTTAAAACAGTGATTAGCTCTTTTTTCCCACAATTATCTAAAATATCATTAAAGAAATTTAACCCGAATCACTTACAGTGTATCCTATAAAACTTCAAAAGTAAAGTACTTAGTTAAAATTAAGACAAAGATCATATTAATTATGTCAGTTACTTATATGATGCTAAAGATGTCCTAAAAAAATATATTTTTCAAAATGGCTATATCAGATTCAAAGGAAAAAAAAGAAACTTACTTAAAGAATAAATGAGTGCTCGCAGTCGTTTTCCCATTTGGTTAACTTACAAAGAGGTGTAGGCAAACCTTATATTTTTTGATGTTTTATCCATCCAGGCAAATACTGGTCTAACATTATAGCATAAAAAATTTCCTAAAGAAGCTATTTTAGTTTTTTTTTTTTTTATCTTTCCAAAAATAGATAAGCAAATAAATATAGTAATAATTAGTCGGTCAACTTAAAAAGGGTTTTTTATAATGCTCATACCCAAATTTGGCGTACATAAGTATTAACATAGACAGGTGTAACTTAAGTGGTCAAGTTACAAAGGTTTCCCGACATTATAAAATATAAAACATAGGGTTGATTCCGTTCCTAACAAAAGTGGTCAATTTAGACAGGTGGTCAGTTTACAAAGGTGGTCAACTTTACAGGTTTTACTGTACTAGATAACTGAAAGTTATCCAGTGTATTGTTTATGTTTACTGATTTCCTCCCCCCCCCCCCCATCATAAATTTCATCTATCTCATGAACATTATAAAGAAATACTAGCGCAAAAAGAAAGAAAATCAATTTGAAAAATTCCGTTTCTTGGCCTTTCCGGTTTATAGACATCCGAATTTTTGACATTTCACTGTATAAGATGAGTAGAGCACGAAATAAAATATCCCTAAATATAAAATAAAATTTAATTTGATGTGCTTTTTTTTCTTCCTCTCTCCGAACTATCCATTAGAACCTCTTTCATGGTTGTTTTTTTTTTTTTCGAAATTGCTTTGACTTGCATAATTCAAGACAGAGCATACTTTAAGGAATTTTCACTGGGCGACATTAAAGTCTGCGTCCCCTAATGTTCATGCCCCGCCCAAAAAAAAAAAGTTAATATCCATTGAGGTTTTTTTAATTAAACCGTTTACATATCGCTTATAGAAATGAACAGAGTCATATCTGCAAAAAATCGTTTTTTTGGTTTTTTTATCAAAATTTTCAGATTTTTGCGCTCTTTATATTGGGAATACTGTTGTAAGTAAATGTTCAAATATTAAGGCTAGAGAACACTAATGTCGCTATGCGTTTTGGCTGGAACCGCTAATTCTCACAAGTCAACACCGCCTTATTGCAGAATAATTCGGTTGGTTATAGTATTTCAACGGGATAGTATCGCAATTTTTGCAAGTACAATGTTTTATCAGGTTTAATTTCAAAATCCATGTAGTTTATACACTAACAACACATGGAACTACTGACGTAACATCCGATACGACAATATTCATTTCAATTTTTCATTTTTTGAAGTCCTTCATTAAGGTGAATACCGTCGGGTTGGTAGATACGGCAGTTTCTATTTCTGATTTATTATTACCTTTCAGCAGTTTTGTCGAATAAACTTATGGTTGATTGGTGCATAAGGCAGTATTCATTTCAATGTTTTTATTTATTTGGTTGCTTTGTTAATGGTACTGCAGCACAACTATCACAATAATGTGCATTTCTTAAAAAATAATTAGAATTGCGTTCCTATTTTAAGTTCTAAATTGAAAGAATTACGTTCCTATTTCCTAAGTAAATAAACTTTTATTTTTTATGTTTTGTTTTACTTTTTCTTTTAAATGCTATTTAGCTTGCTTTCTTTCAGATAACTTATAGGTAGTATGAAGGCCTAATTAAAGCTTATATTAACCAAATAATATAAACATGTTCCAAGGGGAAAAGTCTCAAAATAATAATAATAATATTAATCGGAGACAAGTAGTTTTTAATGAATTGGACATTGTTACCCATATTTTTCTACAGGAACGAACAATACTTAGTCACTGTACTACTTTTTAATAACTTACAAACTGTTATTTTGGTGCAATACTAGTAGTGAAAAGATGGCAGTTCTACGCCAAGAGGCGCAATGCGCAATGGGAGCAGGGAGCCACGCCCCCCCTTGCGCCTGCCGAATAGGGTTGAGTAGTAGGGTTCCTGATGCTATCCTCGTAGAAGATTACGAGGGTTTCTGAGTGGAGTTGAGTTGTTACTCTGCGTCTGAAGTTTAGTTTTTTGGAATGGCAACACCGATTTAGTTTTGGTTTTGATTAAATTTATATTTTAGGGAATGGCAATGGTTCTACCGTGTGTTGTAGTTTCCATGACAACGTATTTTTACGAAGAGCCTCCTAGTGGCGAAAAACAGGAATAATTATTTTTTGGACTTAGTCGTTTTCCGATGTTATTTTTAATTTCCAACTTGGGTTTTCCACGAGCGGTAACATTAATTTATTTTTTTTAATTTCAAGAGTTGAAACGCTCATGCTATCATCCAGCGAGAGAAATTATTTTTAGACATAGAATATTTTATTTAATTACATTTTCTTTCAGATATTCGAATTCATATACCACAAACCTTAATGTTGTAAAACTCATTCGATCAAATCATGATTATTATGTGTTTTTTTTTCCCTTGCGTTAGTATCAGACTTAACTGATGTGTTCTAACGGGAATTAATTAATTATTTCCATCAGAATTAAATTTCACAATGTTTAATCAACTCATAGCACTATTTTAATCTTAATAATGTATAAGTAGCAACTATCTCCTAATTTTGAACATATTTTTTCTCCCTAAAATATCAAACATAGGATTAATTGTGAACCAATCAAATAGCTTCTTGAGGAAGTTTAGACTTAATGTGAACCAAACAAATCAATCATCGAAATTTAAAAAATTTAAGTCAAAGTTAATTATAGAAATGTTTAAGACTTAGAAAAATTTTTAAAATCTTTTTTCCTAAAGTATGAAAGTAACAAAGTTGAAGTCTTAAACGTGTTAATGTACACGGAATTGTGTGGAATGATCTTTGCTGTTCCTGGTTGGAGATGGGAGGTTAAAGTGTTGTTGATGTCGCAAAAGGATGTCATTGTTTTAGTATATTCTTTTCTTGTTCTCCGAAGGTGGTTTCGAATGTATACATAGTTACTTTAGAAACTTTTATAATTTAAGGGTTTGTCAGCATATAATATGTTTTAATTTAAGCACTTAAATGTTTAAGATATTGCTTCAACTGTGAATACGATGAAAGAAAAACTATTTGCGAGCATAGAGATTTGAATCTTGTATTATCATGCTATATTCTGAATTATAATTTCTATAGAATTAATCATTTCTAAAATATGTTTTACCTCTTTTTATAGGCATGTGCAATTTGTATGAAGACCTTCACTCTTCAAAGAAATTTGATTAGACATCTTAAAACGCATTCTACAACAAAGATGTTTAGTTGTGATCAGTGCGGTGCGTCTTTCATGCGTAACTACAAGTTGAGAGAGCATCTGAAGGTACACTCCGTGGAAAATTTACTTAGTTGTGATAAATGTGGAATGTCATTTGATGTTAAAAGACAACTGAAACAAGATCTTATGGCTCATAGACCTGCTGTCATTTGTAAAGAGTGTGGGAAATACTTTAAATGGAATTCTGCCTTAAATCGTCATTTGAAGGTGCATAATTCCACAATATACGAATGTTCTGAGTGTGCTAAACAGTTTAAGCGAGAGGGTATTATGAAGAGACACATGAAGATTCACGGAAGAAGCTATCCATGTGTGGAGTGTGGAAAAGTTTTTACACAGAAATCAGGTCTATTGTATCATATTCGTGCTAATCATAGTTCTGCAAAAGCGAAGGCTGTTAATATGAGACCTGTTCCTAAAAGAGAGAGACCTAATTGTCGAACTGCATTAGGAGTTTTTGCTACGGAGTTCGTAACTCCAAGCCCTGAAAATTCGAAGGACTTTAAAATGTGCTTTCAAGAATTAAGGCCGCAAATTCATCAATTGATGGTTGATGAAATGGATGAAAAAAGAGCTATTAAGTGGCGTATAGTAATGAAAGCTGAGATGACGCGTAATGTAGGAAATTATGATGATGATGATGGGGGTGGTGGTGGTGAAGATCGTATCACATCTTATTTCGGAAGTACAATGCAAATTGAACTTATTAAAGAAAGTATATCCGATCACTTGAATGATAGCATCTCACAAGTTGAAAATGCCCTGGAAGAGTTTATACAACTTGGCTCTGGTTGGGTATTCGATCGTATTATTAATGTATAAGTTCTCACTGCAAAATATGCACCTTTAGCCGCCGAATAAAAATTATCTAATATTAATAAATTAATAAATGTTATCATAGATAATAGAATGTTCATAAACATTAAATTGATATTTTCATCATATTAAAAAAAGGACTATATAGATTAATTTATTTAAAATTATGTAAATGTATACTAATATGCTTTTGAAAAATGATCAATGACTGTAGTTGATCTTTCTAGTTGTTTCTTTATTCTAAAATATCGAAAGTGTAAGCTATTTAAGATCATTATTACATTTTAAATAATTTCTTTCTCATCTAAATGTTTGTGTTTGATGATTTCGGAGTGGAGTTTGGGGAAGGGCTGGCACCTGGGTTATTAAAAAAACCCCCAAATGTTGAAGCTTTGAATGAGATCTCCAGGTGTCATAGAGATGTTTTTCTTTAGGTAAAAGACCATATATTGTATGTGTGTGTATATGCATTTGCATGTTTATGTAAGTTTTAAGTTATGTTTTTAACTATTAAAATAGAGTCTCGCTTAAGTTTCTACAATAATAAGCAGTTGTTTATGTATTTGTTTATTTGAGTATCTCATGTAAGTCTTCCTGTTTCGAAGTTTTCATTGTTTTAAAGATAAGTTTCAAAGTTTGTAAATAAATATGATTGTAAGTAAAAGAGAGACATTTCCTAAAGTTGCAAGTTTATAAGCTTTTCTGTTTCTAAGTTTTTTGTGTTTTGGTTCTTCAAAGTTTTCAATTTTTTTTTTAAAAGTTTATTTGGTTTTTCTCCCCTTTGTTTTAATTTTACTGAAAGAACCTAAGTTTTTTAACGTGTTGAACTTAGTACTTTTTACAATTTACAGTTAACATTTATACTAGTTTCTATTTGAACGGTTTAATTTTTAAGTTTAACAGTTCTTGTTTTAGTACTTCAATACATTTACTTTTAACTTCTTGAATAAATGAACTGATCGTTAAATGTTAAAGAGTAAGTTTTGAAAGTCTTTGAATAGATGAATTGTTCGTTTAATGTGTTATGTGCTTGATTATAATATTAAAGGTGTGAACAAAGTAAAGATTTCAAGTTTGTATGTTAGTAATAGACTTTTTCAAAACATGAAATTTGCATCGAAAACAGCTTGAAAGTTTTCTTTGAACTTTGCTAATAAACCTTTTCAATGTATAAAACTGGTATTGGAAATAGTTTTGTTAAATATTTTTATCGGTTGTATTACTCTGTGAAAATCTTAAAAAATTGTGTTAAACACTGAGTTTTGAAAATAAATAACTCATTAAATAGATGAAACGTTCGTTAAATGATTAAGAGCAAGTTTTGAAAGTCATTGAATAGATGAAATGTCCGATTAATGTGTTATATGCTTGATTATAATATTAAAGGTGTGAATAAAGTAAAGATTTCAAGTTTGTATGTTAGTAATAGACTTTTTCAAAGCATGAAATTTTGCAGCGTAAATAGCATTTAAGTTTTCTTCGAACTTTGGTAATAAACCTTTACAATGTATGAAACTCGTGTTGGAAATAGTTTTGTTAAATATTTTTCTCGGTTGTATATCATAAAATCTTTGTAAATTATAAGTTCTGTGTGAGTCGTAAAAAAATATGTTAATGATTGAGTTTTGAAAATAAATAACTCTTTGCATAGATGAAACGTTCGTTAAATGTTTAAGAGTAAGTTTTGAAAGTCTTTGAATAGATGAAACGTTCGTTAAATGTATTGTATGGCTTGATTATAATACTGAAGGTAAGAAATTCTTCACTCGGAAGTAATGAATTAAAGGGTTATATCTAGGAAAAAATGTGTGTTTAAGGAAAACTGTCTGAGTTTGGTGAGTTAAATACATAGGTCTTCGTAAAATTATTAAATTTATATGTATGTATATGTTTGCATTTATGAAATATTTTTTAATTAAAACTTACTGTTACATTCATATTAAACTTCAATTGAAGTCAAATTGGTTTATCGATAGTGTTAGTCAGCTGGTAGCATCATGTTTGCATGTGTCATTCTTCGATTGGGGTGGTCGATGAGGTATTGCTACCTTATCTTCGTCAGCTGATAAGAGCCTGAAGAGTCATTTCTATGTTGTGGTTTGGAGGGGAAACATGTACGCTCTCTCTTCTCTGTAAGTACATGATGTTTTATATAATTTGTATTTCGACTTTAAAGTATTTCTTAGATTGCATTCTGTTAAAACTAGTTTCATGTAAGTTTGAATAAATGAACTATAGCTATATTGCATGAAAAACTTCTTCGATTTTCAACGTGTGAATGATATTATTTTAAGTGCATTCTCTCTGTGTTCATTCACTAACTGTAATGCTAGATTTTGCATAGTTGCTTTTGTGTTCATGTATATGATAACTGAAAATTCGCAACGATTGCTTTGCTTAGTAGGAACTCGGTGGAGGAACTGCTAAAATTGTCCTCTATTTCTAAGAGGTTTTTTTAGCAATCATTCTTCCAAGTTCTGATAATGGATGTTATTAATTATTTTTAATGGAAGAAGTTTCAACAGATGTTACATCTTGTGTGTGTTTTTTATGTCTTTGAGTATAATATTTCTAACTTTCTTTTTTATTTTCTGTAGCTATGATTTTAAGCATTACCGTATTTAAATTAAGTTGTACTTCTGCGATTTTAGTTTCAAAGATTCTAAGTTTGTATGTAAGTAATAGACTTTTTCAATGCATGAAATTTGCGGTGTGAACAGTTTTAAAGTTTCTTCGTGATTAAGTAATAAACTTTTTCAGTGTGTGAAAATCGTGTTGTAAATAGTTATGTTAAATATTTTTCTCGGTTGTAGGTATATCATAAAATCATTGTAAATTATGAGTTCTGTGTAAATCCTAAAAATAAATAACTCTTTGAAAAAATGAAAAATTCGTTAAATGTTAAAGACATAGTTTTAAAACTCTTTTGCATAGCTGAAATGTTCGTTAAATGTATTGCATTGTACGTCAATCAGGTTGTTGAATTGCTTCGCAGTTACAAATTTAGCAATATGCTCTTGACTATTTTTAAAGTTTCTTTAATCATGATGTATATGACCACAATAATTTCTGAGATTGTATTCGTTTGAAACGTTAAAATGTGTAAAAAAAATTAATTAAAAACAAAATAAATAAATATTGAAATGCACGAAAAATTCGCTTATCATTCTATGTGAAATAAAGTTGCTGAACATACTCTAACTTCCACTATTTCATGCAAACTCTTAAACTTTGAAAAAAAATCTAGTGGTATAATATTGATTAAAGGATGATTATCTAATGTAAATATAGTCTTAGTTGATATAAATTCATTGATTTGTATTCATGGAAAACAGTAAAAATGGGTGTAAACCTGTTTAAGTATAGAAGAAATCGCCAGTTTTTGTAAAATTATTGTTAAATTAGCATGTATAAACCAGGCTTGGAGTAATCGCGATTACGTAATCGTAATCGGCTGTAATCGATTACATTTTGACAAAATCGTAATCGTAATCGTAATCTGACGATGGCATATTCTCATAATCATAATCGAAATTGTGTAATCCCGTAATCCTTTTTCTCCCGTAATTTTAATCGTAATCTTAAGGAAAAAATCCGTAATCTGCTGGTCCTGCAATCGTGTAATCTTGACCTGCTGAAAGCTGAAATTTTTAGCTCTACCATTGGATAGAAGAGATAAGATTACAAGAAAAAGGATTCAAACTGTGTACTGAAGTCCTATCCTAAGCGGTCTGTAACCTACGGGCGATCATAATATAAAAGGTTCTGTGTGGCGGTCGCAGAGCCTTGAATGGCAGGACCATATAATAGTCTGCTAGAGACGCTTGTTGTCCTACTTGTTGCGGTCTCTCAGAATTCTTTTAATTGCGGCTCCACTCTCCACGGGGAATAGCTGGAGAGCCCGAGAAGAAAGAGGTCTGGATATGGCACTCGCATCGCCTTGGGGCTCTCAGGGGGGTCTCCGGTCTCCTTGCGTCGTCCAGTTTCGGTAAAAGAGCGGTAATCTGTCCGCAAGTCAAAGATTTCGGGGTAGATAAGGGGAAGGTGTCTGACCAAATGCCTCGGTCATTTTGCTTCCTTAATTACCCCTTCAAAACATATTCAAATGGTTGGGCTATAGGCGAGAGTCTGGCGACGGCATAATAAGAATGGACCACTTTCCCTTTCAATAATCGAAGCAGACTGCCCCCCGAAAATCTAGTGGAAAGAGTACTATCACCTACACACATAAAGAGACGCACACACACACACACACAAAAAAAAAAAAGAAGAAATGCCTTTTGGCGTTTTTTTTTTCTCCTTTCTTTAACGGCAGAAGTGAAGAATTTTTCTAAAAAATAGCACATTTACGCTTCAGCAATTTAGGAGCAGGCGTTACATGATGCTCTATGCTTAAGATATATGAAATCTTAACCCTGGTACGTGTGATTATTATTACTTCTTTTCAATATGTTCTTCGAATATTTAAAAAAATACATACATTTAAATCTTAAATATATTTATATTTTAATGCTAATATTCTTTTTAATTAATAGGTATGTAAAAGAAAAAGTGATTTATGTTCAGACATTCTCCCAATTGTTTTTTACATGCATGAATTAATATTTAGGAATTATTTTTAAAAATTAATTATCTTTTTCTTCTTAGAATTACCTCAACAAAATTTTGTATTTCAGTTGCATCGTGTACGTTAAATTTGTGTTGTAAAATTACTTGCACTTTATTTTTTTATTAAAACAGTTAATACATGGAAAAAAATTATATGCTCGTGCATGTTAAAAAAAAAAAACACAAAAATCATATTAAAATATTATAGTCATTCGTATTATAATTATTCTTCATATGACTTTTTAATGATTACTAATTTTGCTAAGAGTTATTTGAATGTTCATGTTCAAATTTTTTGAAATTATTCTAAAATGCAGCATTTATTTTCAAAAGATTATTTATCTCTTACACTATCTGAATATTTTGTTATCCCGTACAATTCATGCACATCTGGTAATTGGTGTTATGTAAATATTTCCACAATTTAAACTAGAAAATAAATACAATGGAGAAATATACTACATTTTCAGAAATTGCAGCCAACTAAATTTTGATTGTATGCACAGAAAATAACAATGAACCAGGTAAATCACTTATACATTATATATACATTTAGTGCATCGTCTTTGCTTATATACAAAATACGATCACTGTAGTTATCCCTCACATGAGTTTTAAATATTCGAAAAATACTGAATGTGCCTTTCCTGATTATATATGTACATATATATATATATATATATATTACAAACTTTTCATTTCTGCAACGACGTCATAATTCCAGCACTGTGATGTTGAAATTATTTCATTATAATTGCATTCATCATCATTTCAGTTATCTCTTATTAAATCAAAAATTTAATTAAAAATCATAACATTTTGATTTATGACACTATTGTGAAAATGAGAGTTGTATGCATAATATCGGATAATTTTATGCTAATCTAATCGTAATCAAAATCGTAATCGGATGTCATAATCGTAATCGATTACATTTTTCAACGACTGTAATCGCTGCCGTAATCGTAATTACTTTTTGGCAAAGGATTACAATCGTAATCGTAATCATAATCTCTCAATTTCTCCCTTTGTAATCGTAATCGTAATCGATTACGTTTCTTTGTAATCGACTCCAAGCCTGGTATAAACCTATTGTTGTTCATTTTCTAAGTTCCTAATATTTCAACAAAACTTTTAATTGACTAAATTTTAGTAAATTGTGTGGATTGATTTGATTAGTGCATATTAAGTAAACACTTTTTCAAGAAACTGTTTGATAAGTTCTCATTTAATTCTGTCTTTCATACTTTAGGAAAAAAGATTTTAAAATTTTTTCTAAGTCTTAAACATTTCTATAATTAACTTTGACTTAAATTTTGTAAATTTCGATGATTGATTTGTTTGGTTCACATTAAGTCTAAACTTTCTCAAGAAGCTATTTGATTGGTTCACAATTAATCCTATGTTTGATATTTTAGGGAGAAAAAATATTTTCAAAATTAGGAGATAGTTGCTACTTATACATTATTAAGATTAAAATAGTGCTATGAGTTGATTAAACATTGTGAAATTTAATTCTGATGGAAAAAATTAATTAATTCCCGTTAGAACACATCAGTTAAGTCTGATACTAACGCAAGGGAAAAAAAAACACATAGTAATCATGATTTGATCGAATGAGTTTTACAACATTAAGGTTTGTGGTATATGAATTCGAATATCTGAAAGAAAATGTAATTAAATAAAATATTCTATGTCTAAAAATAATTTCTCTCGCTGGATGATAGGATGAGCGTTTCAACTCTTGAAATTAAAAAAAAATAAATTAATGTTACCACTCGTGGAAAACCCAAGTTGGAAATTAAAAATAACATCGGAAAACGACTAAGTCCAAAAAATAATTATTCCTGTTTTTCGCCACTAGGAGGCTCTTCGTAAAAATACGTTGTCATGGAAACTACAACACACGGTAGAACCATTGCCATTCCCTAAAATATAAATTTAATCAAAACCAAAACTAAATCGGTGTTGCCATTCCAAAAAACTAAACTTCAGACGCAGAGTAACAACTCAACTCCACTCAGAAACCCTCGTAATCTTCTACGAGGATAGCACCAGGAACCCTACTACTCAACCCTATTCGGCAGGCGCAAGGGGGGCGTGGCTCCCTGCTCCCATTGCGCATTGCGCCTCTTGGCGTAGAACTGCCATCTTTTCACTACTAATACTGTCATAACTGCGTTTTTTACAGTTATTTCTAACTTTTTGACATCTTTTAACATCCATCATGTGAGAGAAACAAGCAATAATTATTTTCCGAACAAAATCAATTGTAATAATTATTAAAACTAATAAGATAATTAAATAAAACAAATTGAAAAACGTTTAAACTCCTCTCCTGAAAAATGTGCCTTTTGCAGATATGACACTGTTCATTTCTATAGGCGATATATTTTTAGAATGTAAAACTGTTATTATGCCTTTTTTTCTGATTATACTCTATTTTTCACACAAAAAAAAACTTTTTTTTAAAAAAAAAAAAAACAGATTTTACCTGGATTTTTGATGAAAATTCCCGACTTTTCGCGTTTTTTTTTTTCTTTTTTTTCTTTCTTTTTTTTTTTGTAGGAAGCCTTCAAATATCGATTTCTAAGCAATATGCTAAACCATTGTTTGACTATTTTTTCATTTCATAGCGCATTTCATAGTTCAAATTAAATTTCAAAACAATTGAATGTTTATGTTCCGCAGTGGACGAATCGGTATAAGCTCGGTTCCCGCAGAACACCGAAAGTGAAGCAGCATTGACTTAGGTCAGTGTTTGGGAGGGTGACAACCTCTCGCGGCTAGCTGCTGCGGTCCGTATACGCTAAAGGGAGCTGGTGCACGTTAAATAGGTCGTGGCTCTAATGTCCTCCAAGTGAAACGATACCTCTGGGCAGTGGCGTAACTATACTATCTGAGGCCCGTGCTAAATTCATTAGATGGCCCCAGAAGAAATCGTCACGTTGCAATTTAATTTTAATAAATCACTGGCGTAGGTACTAGGGTGGGCCGAAAAAAACTCTTTTTGGAATTGCTATTCTAATAGTGCGGAAAAGGTTCTCTCTGGGTTGAATAAATAAGATGTGAAATATTTTTTTGATTGTGTAATATCTTCTGCCCCCGCATCGCACTTGAATTTTGGAAATTTGGGTCAAAATTGGCAATTTTTCCTCGGTGTAGGAAGTATAATTATTTTTCAATGTTACTATTCTAATGGCGCGGAAAAAATTTACGCTAGGTTAAATAAGAAATGTGTTAAATATTTTTCCGATCAAATAATATCTTCTGATCGCCCATTGCAATTGAAAATTTGCAGTTTTTGATGAAAATTAAGTATTTTTTAAAAATTTGTTATAGAAACAAATAGGAAAGTTAGATGAGTACTAACACTGTTTAATGCTGGTTTAAATTGTACAGTTGACTATTATATTACCGCAAAATTACTAAATAATAATTGGGACGTAATATAGTACTGGTAATATAAGGCCGTGGTAGCCTAGTGGTTAGCACGTCGGACTTCCACCTGGAAGGTCGCGCGTTCGATACCCACTGAAGACCACCATGTATACTTGGGGATATGTGCATGTAAAATCCGTAGGCCCCACTACCTCTCCCCGTGCGTAAGCAATCCTAAGGCCTCGGCTAACTCGGGTCTGGTGGAGAAAAGTACTGGTAATATAAATGAAGTATATTGTAGTCACCTAATGCTATAATCTGCAAATACTAAAGCTTACTTACACAAAATAAAGGGAAAGTGACTGAAATCAACACTATGGTCAAATTCAGATGTACTTGATCGGGAAACGAATGTGAATCTAATTAACACGTCTCGATTATAAAATTTACGTAAGGTGTGACCTATAAAAAATTACATTTTGAACCTGAGAGTTATTCAGAAATCACCTTTGTCTGTGATATGGGAAATGCAGAAAGTTCCTGATAACTTTTACTTTTTTTTGAGTGTCATTGAAAGATATTAAAATTTATTTCTGTTAAAATAATTAAAAATAGATAATGAAATGGATGACACTTTTAAAATGGAAAATGATGTGAATGGAAAATACTGTATTATTTAAATAAAGACATATGAGTATTAAATTAAAAGTATTTATTTAAATACTTATCTTGCATATATGTAAAAGCATTATGTTATGAAACTGTATCTTTGGTGCACCATCAATTTAAATAACACAATTTTGATAAATTGGAATGGAAATATCAATTTGACTGCAGATTAAATAATTACACATTAAAACGACATTAAATAAAAACATTCAAGCCTATGAAGTGATCGAGAAAAATGGCGCAAACACATTTCTATTTAGCAAGTCTTTCACGGACAATTATTTCATAGAAAATGATTTGATCTAATCAGTGGAACATCTGAATCGACGTCAGATTACCCCAAAAGATTGATCTGGAGAGGAAGATTGAATCTCACCCGAAAGGCAGCACATCTATACTGGTTTTGTACCGAGCACGTGGGAATTGATTAATTGTAATCCAATTTGTTCTGGCCAATCATTTGCTGTAGAACAATGATTCTTTCAGATGATCAGCATCTTTCAATTTTTTTGATGGTAGACATCTATACCTTCAGATACTTCCTTCAGCAATGCTTAAAAGGTTCAGACTTCTGCTACAATGCGCTTGCCACATCATGATCTGATTTCATCTTCAGGCTTTTCCCCTTTTTCATTTTTTGTTTCTTGAATATTAAACACAAACACTATTATTAATTTATTTCACACATTATTTTTCGTAAGGCTAATTTGCCTTTTTTTTTTTGCATTTTTTTCCCGTTTTTTTCTCCTTCTCCCTCCGTTGTCTCTGCGCAAATTTTTCCGAACCGCCATCGTCCTTGCACGAGAGAGAGAGAATGTTCTGGAAGGAAAGAAACTAGATACTTTTTGCTTGGTTAGCTCTCATTGGCTAACTAGTAGATTTGATGTTAGTTACAATATTGCTTTATCAGATGCTGCCATCTAGCGATGAATTTGCTAATTAATAGTAAATGGTGAAACAATGTAACAAAAGTTTACAGTTCCATTCTGCGGCATTCACGCACAATACAGCATCAAGGAGTATTGGTGGAGTAGTTTTTATAACCGATGAACAGTCTATCATTTCGAAATTGATTTTTGTGTGGAGAAATATAAGTATTAACTTCACACTTGAAGATGATTCATTTGTGGAACACTGTTTATACCTGGAGGAAAAATATTGTTCCACAAATGTAGCTGCATCTTTCAGCGAGTGTTTAGATTTTATATTAACCCGATTCGGAATGTGTTATACTTCCATTACGAACAGTAATTTGTTTCAATTTCAAAATAGCCGGATATTTAACATATGGTCTTAGAATGTTCGCTACTGTCAGCCAGCGTGATGTGATAAGGTACCAGGGCTATTCGTTGGCCCATCCAACGTTCTAAACAAATGCCTCATAGTTCATGAAAATGTTGGAAATCCACTGCAGAGGTATTCCATCTTTTAATTCCAAACACCGAATCACCCCGGAAGCGACGTGTCCTCACAACTATTTGCCAGAAGAGCGAATTGAGACATATCTTGTGAACATTTCAAAATACCTGATAATAGTCTCCAAAATATGTTTTCCGGTGCCAAATGATAGACTCAAATCACTAACGTAAAGTGAAAAAAGGTTCTTCAATCAAAATTCATGTTCTTATCTTGCTTTTCTCGTATATCTTTCAGCCAGGCCCGGACTGGCCAGGTCGGCTGGTCGGGGATCTCCGAGGGCCCCCGTACTAGGGGCCCCCAAACGGGGGGGGGGGAAAAAATTAATTTTCTATCCGTACTTTTTTTACAGTTCTTTAAATTCTTCATAACAATTTGCATCTTCTTCATTACATTTTTTCCCAGGATGCTTCACTCTCGCAATCTTACAAATGTTTTAAGACTTTTACACATAATAGTGGTCGATGGTGCAATTGGACTTGCTTTGTATGAGCTTGTAAAATCAAAACTAGCTATATAGGGCACTTCAACATGAAATATTATTGCTTGCTCATTTGTCGGATCTGCCAACTTGAACGGATTTGATAACGGCCTAGAAATCAATTTCAAGAGAAACAAAGATCAGTAAACGGACCTAGCGGCCGCCAACCAAGGGGCCCCTTCATTATTTCAAATTTCCTTCCCCCATACTGTAGACCACATGGATACAGGTAGGGACTCGCAATAAATGTTTCACGCAAATTGTACAGAATAGGAATTGGATGAAAAAATGAGCAATTCAAATACTGGGAGCTCACATTAACGTTTTCAAGAACACTTTAAGGGGGCCCCATATTTATTTTACTGCCAGGGATCCCCAAACTTCTCATTGCGCTCTTGACGAAGATTTTATCCCAACAAAACATAAATGTGAAAAAAGGGCCAAGTTCAATAGAACAAAAACAACCTTCGGAGTAGTCGGTGTCAGCGATAAGAGAATTGATATCTAACGGGTGCCAAGTTCCATAGCAGATCCTTTGATCATGGCTGTAAGAGTATAAAATGATCCTTAATTTATTTAAAAACATTTTTTTATCGGATTCCTAACTTGGCAAGTGTTAATTAAAGTAAATTACATTTAAAAAATATAACTCATTTAATTAGCAATTTTTAATAGTTAGTAAAATCATGTGCAAGCTATTATACGTAGTTAGTTTCTAATTGTCTTAAAACTTGCCAAGTTAGGAATCCGATAAAAAAAAATGTTTTTAAATAAATAAAGGAACATTGTACACTCTTACAGCCATGATCAAAGGATCTGCTATGGAACTTGGCACCCGTTAGATATCAATTATTTTATCGCTGACACCGACTACTCCGAAGGTTGTTTTTGTTCTATTGAACTTGGCCCTTTTTTCACATTTATGTTTTGTTGGGATATCATTAATTTTTGAAAAGCTAAAATGTGTGTTTTTATATTGACGATTAGTTATTCTAAATTAAACCAAGCTGAATAGTCGCTATGAATTATTTAAGATTTTTTTCGTTTGTTTACATTTCTAAGTAATAAGTCTGTAAATCCATCTTTACTTAATTAATCTTTTGCACGTTGAAAAGTTATGTATAACTATGACACTGGATTCTTTTTTCTCAGCTTGAGTTTAGCCTTAAGGCCAAGGCGAAAAATTAAAGCGGAAAGTGAATTTCAATGCATCAATTATTTTCCTTCAAGCGCGAGAGAGCATTGTTTTTGTTAACGGCAGACAAATATGGCTGCCGTTTGAAGTCGTTAGGTATGATGCTACTAATGAGTATGCTAGTAATTTCGATAATAATGTACTTTTTTGAAGTTTCGGATTTTTTTCCTTCATATATGCCAAGTTGTCTACCTTGATACCAAGTTTCAAGTCCCCTAGAAGTAGGTTAGGTTTTTGATGAGTGAGTGACAAAAATGACACTTTTCAGACCTTAATAATTCCATAACCATAAGAGGTACATCAATGAAATTTGATATTCTAGGGTTAAGGGGATCGCTATTAGACGTAAAAATTTCAAGTATGTAGGTCTAATAGTTTTTGGGTAATTATGGGGTCAAAAGCAGCTCGAAATGGTTCGGGTAAATATACACATTGGCCGGTGTCGCCGTTTCTTCTTAATTTGGCTGGCTTTCTGAACTTGGCGGACACACTGTCGTGTGGCTAGATTTCTACTTATTAACTCATTGCATGACTTCTATTTTAAAGGCCAATTTGGTTTTATAAAGTAGTAAAAAATTCTCTTTTTAATTTTTGCCTTTTGCAATATATAAGAATGAGCGTTAAAAATGACATTTTTCTTTAAAACAGCTTAAAAATAAAAGGCGAATCTTATTTCTTATACTTTGTAAAACACGGTATTTATGTATGAATAGATAGACAATATCATGGACAGGACAGGTTATACCACAAGTTGACTGAGGAACCATGAGATAGTAATTTTAAAAGGATGCTAGGCAGTGCCGGACCTAAGGGGGGGACAAGTGGGGCACATGCCCTGGCTTGGGGGCATGTCTGGGGGGCGGGCATATTCAACTGTGATGCACAAAAAAAGAAGAAGCAAAACAATACAATAAAAAAAGAAAAATATATTTATTTTTAAATATATAACTTTTGCAAAGAGAGAACTAAAATCCTAGTTCGGCGCTCCGATTTGCTCATTGATCAGTTATTTTCCTTACGATGAAAACCAATTAATAGACTCATTTATTTGTATAAACTGTTGAAAGGCTTGGGGACAGTTTTAAGGAGCAGCAAATTTCGCATGCCAAAATTTAAAAAAAAATTAAATTTCAAAAAGTCAAGGTCTTTCCCCCCTTGTAATAAATAAATATAAATCATGCTATGCTCAAACAATGCAATAATTTTTCTTTTACAAATTTTCAAAGCATCCGTTCGGGAAAAGGCGGGAAAGGAAAGTGTCGTTTCAAAACACAGACACGCGTCTCTTCGATATGAGCGTTAGTAAGATGGCGTGGAGGGAGGGGGGGGGGGCGGATTATTAAAAAATGTTCATTTTATTCTGCATTCAATAGGCGAAAGATCTAATTTAAAAATGGCAGAATTTTTGGGATACTGCAACCACTGGAGAAATGGTTTATACTATCTTCCCAAAAGTTAGGGAAAGACGGAGAGTCCAAAATCGAAGTCAAACCCTTTTCGTTACAGGACACGGACCATTCCCATCATATCTTGAAAGAATCAAGAAGATAGACACGCCAAACTTCGTATGCGATGCTAAAGGGACTCCTTGAGCAATGAGCCATAAGGCCGGGACAGCGCGTATTTCCCTATTAATGGATTTTATCTTCTGCGAAGAGTACGCTCTGCAAGAAGCGACCTATCCCCCCCCCCCCAATCATCAAGTGAACGATTTTGACTGTTTAGACTGACTCTTTTCTGTCCCCCTATTTGTATGTATGTGTATGTGTTTTTTTTTTTTTTTTTAAATCTCATTTTTATCATTTTGTTTATACCCTACTGTCTTTTATTATTTAACTTTGATTCTTTTATATCAGCTATCAGTTTTATCGTATCCATAACGACTTAAATTTTACTTCATCTTGCAACCACCCACTCATATGCAACATAGTACATTTTTGCTAAATTCATATTCTTAGGAATTTAAGTCCCTCTGTCGTCCCTCGACTACCCTACGCTGGTGAAGTCATTGCATGACAAGAACAGTTCAGGGTTGCCAGAGGCACAAATAAGTATGAGTATTTTTATGAGTAAAAGCGTTTTAACTTTAAAAAGTTTTAATTTGCTTCTTTTTCCCCTATTATTTTTGCAGTCCCAAATACTTCTCCTAAGGCCTCAAAATACACCAGTTTTCATACAGTTTTCAAAATTTTTACGGGGACCATCCCCCAGACCCCCTTCAACTGTCTGAATTTCATATCTCCAGTTAATGTTCCTAAACTATTTTTTTCTAAACTAAAAAACTCCTATAATCCCGAATGTTCAGCTGAAAGGACCTGACAGTTTCTCTGGGTCTGAAAATTTTATGGGTTTATCAGTGGCCCCCAAAAGTGAAAACCCCTTAAAAAATGGCCAGAGCATAAAATTTACGAAATATGAGCAATAATTGGATGGAGGGGGAGGGCGCGGCATTTTTAAGTTTTGCCTCGAAAACTCCAAGATCCGGTACGGGTGCTTGAACTTGAATAAGTTCAGGACCCTTTCTGTTAATAGAAGAGTCGGCGTTTTTCTAAACACGTCTTATAAAAAAATGGCAGCATGAGAGAAACGAACCATGACAAACTGTACAGATTACAAGAAAAATATGAGCGTTGACGGTGAAGCAAGCATTGCAAACAACAAGAAAACTCTTTCAGCAATTGTTGATGAGTTTTTGAGCAGTGAAGGAGATGAAAAATGCAGCAAAATAAGTTAATGTCTTAACTGTTTTTAAAGATGTATCTGTTAGAAGTTTCGACCGCAAGTCAAAATCGGCAGCAAAGAATTTGATCAGTCAACGGTTCAAATTTGAAAACTATTGCTGGGTTGATTGATTTCTTTCTAGTCACTAACCAGTTAAGTAGTTACAAAGTAATTACTCGGTCATTCGGAACTTGGTACAAAAACTGCTCCAGCCAGAAAAAATAAAAGGAGAGATAAACAAGCTTATAATTTAAATGAAATAAATGTTCATTTTAATATTATTTTCTTAGTAAAAGATAATAATATTTTTTTAAATTGGAGCAAATCTATGTTTGATTTTTAAGATAATGTATGTTTTTAAAAAAGTTATTCTTAACAAACATAATTTTGACTATGCATTTAGCTTGAAAATCATTCAGTAGGTCAGTTTTTTAGTTTAAAATATAAATAAAAATTATATTCAAATGATTTCATGCAGTATTGAAGAATAAGGCAACATTGTTCATTTAATAAATAGAAGTTTGTTATTTAGTAAGTGCTCTTTGCTTACTTAATGACTTTTTCCTTTCTCATTGTATTTTATAGCTTAATACTATAATTTCTCCAGTTTCTACGTAGTTGAGATATAATAAAAATATCATGAAATTTCGTTGTACTAAACAGTAAGTCAAGCATAACTTTAAAACACTGTTTTGATTTTTTTCTCATTTATTATAAAAATGTCGCTTTAGTTTAACTACCGTACAAGACCCTAAATAAAAAACGGTTTCCAGACACACAATTTTCAAAACTTTTCTCGGGAAGGACCCCTCCTCTAGGGGGCCCCTTTTCAGTACCTGCCCGAGGGCCCCACAGGGAGCCAGTCCGGGTCTGCTTTCAGCCTCAATCTTTCTTCTCTCAATGTAGATTCTTTACTGGTAGAAAGGTGAGCTCATTCTTACAAAGAATGTTAATTTGCATGCAGCGGTCGCCGAGCTTCACCACACTGGGAATGGAAAAACAATAGTTAAAATTTCAACTGACCTGTCATTTTCATCCGGTACAGTCGTAGCTGTAAATCAGTTACACAAAAAATACATTCAAAGAAGAAATTGCACTGAATTAATAATCACATATTTAATTAGGATACTAGCAACATATTTCTACCACATACACAGACACATATCTAAGGAGAGAAGAAAGCGAAATTAACACGTCAGATACAAAAGAATGTTGCGCGCGCATATAAAACAGAAAGTTTCAGTTCGTCAGTTCATGAGTCAGACAGGAGGGGGAAAGAAATAATCTGGCGCCTGGCTCAAGGTTGAATCGGATCATATTCCAACAGTCCCCCTTGATCCGATGAAATTCCATAAGGCATTACCAGTAGACTTGACCGGTGGTTCAGAAAGCCCGGTTTGGGCAGAGGTTTTGTTAACATGTCTGCCTTCATTAACTTTGTTGGTAGGTAGGTCATCTGGATGATACCTGATTCGTTCAAGTTCCTTATTGCATGAAATTTTATGTCAATATGCTTCGTTTTCGAGACGTATTTTGGACATTGTATCATTTTGATACACGACTGATTGTCGTCATAGAGTGTGATTGGTAGTTCTTGAGGCATATCTAGGTCTTTTAACAGTTTGATGAGCCACTGTTTTTCTTGTGTGGCGTTTGCTGCAGCAACATACTCGGCTTCAGCCGACGAAAGTGCGACACATGATTGCTTCTTACTTAACCAATGTACTGGTGATTTTCCAACTAAGAAAAGGTTGCCGGTTGTGGATTTGCGGTCGGTCTTATCTCCGGCCCAATCTGCATCGGCATAAGCAATTAGATCTGGTTTTTTATTTGCCTTTATGATAAGATTTAGATTTTTAGAATGATTAAGGTAACTTATTAACCGTTTCACGGCATTCCAATCCGACTGGCGTGGTTTCTCGTTTCTGCGACTTAATATATTAGTGGCTACAGTAATATCAGGTCTCGTTACGGTGGCAATGTATAGTAAAGCACCTATTGCTTGACGGTACTTTGTATTGTTCGGAACTAAATTTACTTCATTATCTTCTCATAGATATCCCGTTTCCATAGGTGTGGTATATGGTTTAGCTTCTTGCAGGTTAAATTTTTCTACTGCTTCTTCGATCTTGTTTTTTTGATTTAACAAATAATTCCCATCTTTGTCTTTATTTATGTTAATTCCAAGATAATATTTAATTTCACCTAAATCTTTAAGTTCGTACTCTTTGCTTAGTTCATCTACTATGCTGTTAATGTTATTTTCTGTCCCCGATATGAGTATGTCAGCGACATATACTATAATGTAAACAATTTCCTTGTCGATAGATTTCTTAAATAAACAAGGATCAGCAGTGCTTTGTACACATTTTAATTTTTTCAATGATTCAGCAATTTTCAAATGCCAAGCCCTGGCGGCTTGCTTTAAACCGTAAATAGCCTTTTGCAATCGGCACACTTTATTTTCTTTTCCAGGGACAATAAAGCCCTCTGGTTGCGACATGTATACATTTTCGTTTAGGTCGCCATGCAGGAAAGCGGTTTTTACGTCAATATGGTGGACGTCTAATTTTTTGTGTATCGCTGTTGCTAATAATGCCCTTATCGTTGTATGGGATACCACTGGAGCAAAGGTCTCGTCATAATTTTCCTCAAACTTTTGAGAGTACCCCTTTGCTACCAGTCGCGCTTTATACCTCTCAATTTTACCTTCGCTATCATATTTCGTTTTAAAAGTCCATCTTGATCCTATTACGTTTTCGCCACGCGGGGGATCTACCAAAAACCATGTTTTATTTTGTTCGAGAGAATTCATCTCTTCTTTAGCGGCATTGATCCGATTTTGTTTCTCGCATGGATTTTGCATGTTTTGAATTTCGCTCCAATTTTTTGGTTCGCGTACTAAGTCATATTTTGTTAAATAAGCTAGACGATCCGGCGGAACCCCCCTGTTTTGTCGTTCTGACCTCCTAGGCTGGTCATTTACTGCTTTGTGAACGTCGGGAGTTTCCTTTGTTTCCTGTATATCTATTTCTACTTTAGGCGAAATTTCCCTTGCTATCGGGTGTTGCAGTTGTTCGCGCTGAACCTTGTTTTTATTTATTTCGTCGAAATTATGTTTTGAATATTCTTTGTCAAGTATATTTGAATTTGTTTCTTCGACAAATTTTACATTGTATTGCCTTGTCATCTAACTTTCCCCTTTTATTCTTGTGAATGTATGCATAGGATTTACATCCAAAAATTTTGATGTGGGATAAATCAGGTTTATAGCCTGTCCACATCTCGTATGGGGTTACGTCGTTTGACTTAATAGGAAGACGATTTTGAAGGTAGGTAGCCGTATTTACGGCTTCTGCCCAGAACTTCTTTGGTAAATCTGCTTCAGATAACATACAACGGGTCATTTCTATTAAACTGCGATTTTTACGCTCCGAAACACCATTCTGCGCTGGGCATCCCGGTACTGTTAATTGATGCTGGATTCCCATTTCCGCTAGAAAATCTTCCGTTTCCCGGCTTGTATATTCTCCTCCATTATCGGATCGGAGAGTTTGCATTATTCGCCCAAATTTATTTTTGGTCATTGCAACGTATTGTTTCAACTTCGTGAGTACCTCACTCTTTTTTGTTAAGAGATAAATAATTGTAAACCTGCTAAAATCATCTATAATCGTAAGAAAATACGTTTTGCCTCCGATTGTCGGAGTTTGTATTGGGCCCGCTATGTCCGTATGTACCAATTCAAGAACTTGTTTTGCCCTATGCTGTGCCTGTTTCGGGTATGGTGCGTCGGTTAGTTTAGATTTAATGCAGTTTTCACATAATGTATCGTCGATTACAATTTTCTAATTTAATACCTGTCGCAAGGTTCTTTTGTGTTATTTCTTTTATTGCATTAAAGTTTTTATGTCCTAATCTTCTATGCCACAGTTCAATGCAATTATTATTATTGCAATGATGCGCTAATTTTGCATAATGTTCATTTTTAGTATCTAAGATAACCTCGTATAAATTGCTATTTATTTTACCTTCTAGGTAAATATTTCCATTGTTATTATTTAACTCGCAACTATCATTTTTAAATGTTAATTTACATCCGTTTTGTGTTGCTTTCTTTACTGACATTAAATTAGTTTCAATTTCAGGAACATATAAAACTTCCTTTAAAGTTATTTCATTTATTTTTTGATCCGAAGTTTTTGTTTTTATTTTAACGCTTCCTGAGCCGTACGCTTTTAATACATTGCCATTGGCAACGGTTACACAGCTGTGATTATTGTCTGTTATTTCAGTAAACAATGATTTATCATTGCAAATGTGTGCCGACGATCCCGAATCTATAATCCAACCACTATTATTAGGTTTATTAGTGATGAACGCTAAATGATCTGTTTTATCAGTGTACACTTTTTTCTCATTCGAGTGTGTGTTGTTTGCTCGTTCATTTCTGTGTGAATTATTTTGCGCGTAGTGTTTATTTTGATTTCTTTGATAATTTGACTGTTTATTTTTGAGGTGCCAACATTGTAATTTTTCATGGCCTTTCTTGTAACAAAATGTGCAATACTTGTTGTTTTCCCGTCTAGGATATGATTTTTTATTATTAGCTTTAAATGCTTTTGTTGCATTTTCATTTACTGACACTGAGTTTTCAACTCTTTTCTGAAATTCATCAGTAAGTTTGCACTTTATAAATTCTGATGTTAATTCCTCTTCATTTCTAGCCTCTAAGGCGGTTATTAACGTGTCATACGAAGATGGCAATGAGCACAGTAGTAATGCAGATAGATGCTGGTCTTTGATATCCTCTCCGATTGCTTTGAGCTTATCGGTAATTTCTAGTATTTTTACAATGTGGTTATTCATATTTCCGCCTTCTTCTAGTTTTGCGCTACAGAGCTTTCTAAGCAAATACAACTTGCTTGATAAATTAGCTCTTTCGTGAATGTTTTTTAAGGCGTTCCAGGTGCCTTTTGTAGTCGCTTCCTTCTTCACGTGCACAATTTGTGTGTCATCAATTAATAAATTAATCAGTGCCCTGGCCTTTTGATCTTTCTTTGACCATTCTGTAGTCATAGGGTTTGGTGGATCATCAGTTATATAATTAAATAAGTCCTCCTTAATTAGGAGCATTTCTGCTTTAAATTTCCAGACAGAGTAATTATTATTATTTAATTTTTCAAATGAAAAGCTTTCTTTAAAAGAAGCCATGTTTCCACTTGTATTTTTAACCCTTAATATATATGAATGGTAGATAATGTTTTTAAATAGTCTTTAATGTTCATATATAGTTTATATCTTTCATTTAAATATTAATGTTATTGTCATTTGTTGAGAGCAGAGCGCTAGATTCAGCTTCAGTCTCATAATCTGATAGAAAGGTGAGCTCATTCTTACAAAGAATGTTAATTGGCATGCAGCGGTCGCCGAGCTTCACCACACTGGGAATGGAAAAACAATAGTTAAAATTTCAACTGACCTGTCATTTTCATCCGGTACAGTCGTAGCTGTAAATCAGTTACACAAAAAATCCATTCAAAGAAGAAATTGCACTGAATTAATAATCACATATTTAATTAGGATACTAGCAACATATTTCTGCCACATACACAGACACATATCTAAGGAGAGAAGAAAGCGAAATTAACACTTCAGATACAAAAGAATGTTGCGCGCGCATATAAAACAGAAAGTTTCAGTTCGTCAGTTCATGAGTCAGACAGGAGAGGGAAAGAAATAATCTGGCGCCTGGCTCAAGGTTGAATCGGATCATATTCCAACATTTACGACCATCAAAATGCAGCTACTTCAACGGAAAAGTCTGAGTTTCACTTAAAGCTTGAAATTTTAAATTCATCATAACTTTTGCCTTTTCTCCTCGAAGCTAGTTTTAATCCACCATCAAATCTAACTTCTTTCTAGTTATGAACCTGATTTTATGAAGAACACTTGAAGCAATTGCAGTCCCATCCAGGTGCGAGACGCCAAGCTTGTGGACAACCAGAGCAGTTGAAGTTAGGCCAAGTTGCGTTTGTGATGATTTAGATGCAAACGAAGTTAATTGTTTGAACTTAGGATCAGTAAGAGATATTAAAAGGTTCGATGTCGATGGTTTGTAAATGTCCAGATTTAAACCTTCTTGAACTATACCAGTTGAACAATAAGTTTATTCGCAATCTACCCACCCTGCGTTCGGCGTTGCTTGTGTGCGATTTATGTAAATATACATATTGGTTTTTGTTTTGCATGATAGGTTAAGATCATTTGCAGTATTCCAGTATGGTTCACAATAAGAATTATTGCAGTGCTTGCGCCCATACAGACTCAATTTCATTCAGTCGCATTATTTTTCGCAATTCTCGGGAAACTCGATTCTTTGTTCCCAGTTTTGGATGCAAGATTTTACCTTCCAAAGAAGCAGTAACGGAACGCATCTTTCAGTGTAGGAATATCAATTTCAGATACATTTTTGAAGTTTTAAATATTGAGAATTTAAATTTGCTCCGAGTACCGTTTTTTCATGCCATGTCTGTTAAAAAAAATCAATCAAAGCAAAAAAAAACAAGAACTTAGTTCAAAAACTCACACAATTTAGTGGAGAGAACTGTAACGAAAAGCACTATGTCTTTTTCCAGGAGCATACCTCGGATAGGCCCTGCAGCAGCACCACACGACACAACAATACGATGAATGGTATACAAAGAACATAGCAAATAAGTGCAGAGAATGTGAAGGGGGAAGAAGCCCTTTCCCTTCTCACTTCCTTCCAGATAGAAGCAATAAAAAACGTGATTTTCTTCAAAAATTGCACAAATTCAATTGCAATGATTGAATAAAAGATATTACTCAGTTGGGAAAATAATTTAAAACGTTTCTTATTGAATCCAGTGGGCCCCTTTTCTGCAATATTAGTATAGAAAAGTTCGAAAATAAGTACGTTTCCTAGACCGAATAAAAACAGCTAATTTTACACAAATTTCCAAAATTCAAGTGCGGTGCGGGGGCAGAAGATATTATGCAATCAGAAAAATATTTTACACCGTGTTTATTGAACCCCGAGAGAACCCTTTCCGCACTATTAGAATAGCGATTTCGAAAAAAGGTTTTTTCGGCCCACCCTAGTAGGTACCCAACAGCATTACTAATATTGTGTGCATTTTAGTTAAATTTAATTTTCAAAGACTAATTTTCAAAAGCTTGTTAAGATTAAATTGCTATTTTAATTTTATAACTTAATCTTAACAAGATAGTTATTAATAAAACTCTTTTCGCCGAGCTTTCTGTTCCGCAAGAGTATCAATAACATCAAAGTTTGAAGATCGGCCATATAATTTTCAATAGGCAGAATAGCCAAGTTATTTAGCCTGTCTTGTCCCATAGAGTTAATTAAATAGGGTTATATTAATTTTAATTTCGAAAGTGATCTTTCAGCACCATTTGTAGTCACAGGAATTGTAACAAATAACATTAATGCATAGTAATGATTAAACTTTGTGCAAAGTAATAGAAATAAAATTTCACGTTAAATTAAAGCACAAATGAGCATTAAAACGCAGACATATGTTTCGGGATCGCTTGGAATCCCTTTTTCAATGCGACAGGGAGCTTCTAGATGCAAAACATCCAAATGAAGCCCAAATGAAGCCTTCAAAAAAGAGGAATGACATAAAATGATTCTTTATTACAGTAACCCCCCGTTATATCGCGCTTCGTTATATCGCTCATTCGGATATATCGCGCTTTTTTGCTGTCCCCCGACAAGCGCGATATAACGAGGGGCTACTGTATTAATAAATTAGCAAGTTCTCTAATACACGAAGGCTTTTTTATTTTATTCCTGAAGGTGGGCCGAAAACTGAGAACTTTTCTGGAAAATGATTCAGATACGTCTTTTTTTATATACGTATTTCAACAATTTTTAGAGCGTTTTTTAGTAGATGAATACTTTCTTGGTCTCGATTAACAACTTGCGGGACTTCCCCAAACGTCAGTAGCACGCCAGCGGCACCAAATACCGCGGCAAAAAATGAAGCAACCAATGGATGCATTCCAAAACTGATTCTGTTCTTGTAAATGCGTATAACTATTTAACTTTAAAATAACTTTTTAATAACCAACTTAATTAATGTAAATACTTATATAAAATTTATAATTTTGTTTAAAATGTAAGTTTACTTCGGAGCTCGCAGTCTCTCCGGCTTAGGGCCCCATCAGGCCGGGGGCCAGTGGCCTTTTGCCAGCTCTACCACCCTATAGTTACGCCACTGCCTCGGGGTGTGCCAATCCCAGGTGACGGTCTTTCATCTGGGAGCTGGTTCAGAAATTAAGAGACCTTTCAAAAGGGCGGAAATCGGACTCCTACCTACAAGGGCCCCGTTAAACTCAGGAGCAGCCTACCCATTCTTCCTCGCCACGCGCGAGGACACAACAACAACAACATTAAATGTTTATATGAAATATTATCGAAAATTCTTTCGGTTAAAATAATATGACGACTTAAGAAGTGAACATTTTCTTCTGCGCAAAAACAAATTGTTTGAATAAAACTTTTTTGCATTGAAAGAGGTATTCTTTATAAATCCGAAACACATACATGCAATATACTCGTATTTTTAGCAATTTGCTTCACAATTTCATTCTCACTAATATGAAATTTATTGAGTAGAAAAGTCGGCAATAAAATATTGGAACAGTATTAAACTAGTACTAGTTATTAAGTCACGTAATAAACCTTGTACCTAAAAATGCATATGAATGCAAATATTCGAGAAGGGTTGCCATTTAAAGAACATTGCAGTTATCAGACTAATCGGCTATTTTAGTTGATTTTAAGTAGTTTTTGAAAATCAATCTTTATTTAGTAATCTTGTAACAAGCTGCTATTAAAAAGAGATATGTTACAATTTGTCAAATGATTTTTTCACAACAAAGCAAAAAAAAAAAAAAGTATTTTGAGTTGAAATATATAATTTGTTTTGATCACCAACACATTTTTTTGTTTAAATTTAATAATGAAATGCATGCTAAATTTTGCTTTTTAACATACAATCATGTAAAAATGAATAAATAAATGAGTAAAAATAAGTGAATAAAATTTTATTTGAGATTCAAGATTGAGAGCTTTTTCGCTATATATCTTTAGAAATACCTACGCAGCGGAACACCGCCATTCGTCCGCCTCGCTATTCGTCCAACTTGTTCAAGTAAAATTCAACTCGCCATTCGTACTTGTCCCGCGATTTGTACAGCGCCAGGGGCCAGCTGTGTTGCCAGTTTGGCGTTTTTTAAGAAAAAAATGAGAAATTATGCTCATTTTGAACTCGTCTGGAAATAATTTGTTTGGCGTTTTGAATTTTTTAAAAATTTTAATACTTTTTGAGATATTACTGACAATTTTAACTTTGTAAGGGGGCAGCAAGAGGAAGTGGTTGAAGAACTTTCTTCTTCAGAGGAAGAAAGTAGTAAGGAAAACATTTCCTTTGCAGAAAACACAGTAAATGGTGGAAAAATGGCATCCCAACAGTATCCTAAAGCATAAACTCCACAGACGTTATCCACATCCAGAAAATTGATCAACTTTTCTGCATTTTTTTGCTCAAAGATACTAACTCGTATTTATCTGCAGCAACATACAACTCCAGAGATAGCCAGTGTAGAGATACAACATAAATGTCTCTATAGTCTTGATGCCGAAATCTTCAACAATCTGTTTATTAGTTTGTAGTTCCATTGTATCGCTATTAAACATGGCAGCGAAAACGGGATCGCGCTGACCGAATACACTTGTGCGCCGGAATTATCTTACCCCTAACGATATACTACCTAAAAATTTTCCACAACCCTAACGACTGTAGCAAAATTAGACTACAATTATTTCAATAACTGAAGAGTATACAGGCCGTGTTAAAATATATATCCCTTAAAAGCTGAAGTGTTTGTAAAATGTAAATTAAACGTCTATCATTTGTGGAAAACCAAAATGAATATTGTCAGGTGGGGTAAAGTGGTCATAAAATCCGCGTTTTTCAACATTCGCCGGCAATAAATGGTAAGAATTTGCTTAAAACCTTCAAATTTTTTGCGTGATATTTTACATTACATTATTAAAGAACAGATTACATCTAATTTTGAGCTGAAAAAAATTGATTAAAAAAATTTAATAACGCCTTTTTTCTGGGACGTATTTATGACCAGTTTACCACATGTAGGGGGGGGGGATGTGAAGTGAGTAGTGGATGGGGTAAAGTGATAACACTTGAAAAAAGACCATATTTACGTATTAATAACCATAATATTTCAAAATACTCAACAGAGGTTCATTTTAGAAAGGAAACAACTTTATGTCACTCAACTGAATTTATTAATGCCTGCTAATTAATGTCAAAAGTTCACCTCATCTTTGTAACGTCTCAGTAAGGTACTTCAGTCTCTTCAGCTGCTGCATAGATATTTTTAAAACAAAGTTAGAGATAAAAATATTTTTGGATGCATAATAGCAGGTATTCATAGGTTTTAATCCCTAAATATTAGGTTGTAAGTCTGTCCAATTGTTGTCGAGTCCTCGCGCGTGACGAGGAAGAATGGGTACGCTGCTCCTGAGTCTAACAGGGCCCTTATAGGCAGGAGTCCAATTTCCTCCCCTTTTTGAAAGGTCTCTTAATTTTTGAACCAGCTCCCAGATGAGAGACCGTCACCTGGGATTGGCCCCACCAGAGGTATCGTCCCACTTGGAGGACATTAGAGCCATGACCTATTTAACGTGCACCGACACCACAGCAACCAGCCGCGAGAGGTTGTCACCCTCCCAAACACTGACCTCTGTCAATGTTGCTTCACTTTCGGTGTTCAACGGGAACCAACTGGTCCACTGCGGGACTATCGACTGGTCCACTGCGGGACTGTGTCCTTCAATTGAATCCATATAATAAAGCAAAAATGAGAAAATTTAAAATTTTCCGTAAAAAAATTTAACTAAACTAATTATTTAAACTACATATTAAGAGTTCGTTTTGATATGAAATCCGGCTTTTGCTTTCTTACTGATAGCGAAACCTCTATCAGTTTTCCAAAATCTTAGCCCTTAACTACGCTCTTTTTAAAGTATAATTTTTTATAAAAAGAGCTGGTCGACAGGATGGCATAGTGGTAAGGCACAGGCCTCGTAGCCTCAAGTTCGCAGGTTCAAACCTGGCACAAGTCGGTGGATTTTCAAGATGCAGAAAATCGTCTGCGCCCATGTCGTACGATTATGTGGCACGTTAAAGAGCCCTTGAGTAGACATTTGGCTTAGATGCTCTCGGCTAAATTAAATTCTTAGTGCAGTCTGCATCCATTAGAGCTCAGGTGCCCCCATCTAGGGGAAACTGAGCGTCAAAATTCTCATAGTAGTAATACATACACCGACAGTGGTGCTACTTGAAAGAATGGAAGCCGATTTCCGGGGAATGCGCTAGATCTTCAAAAAAAGTTAGTAGCCATACGCAGCCCCGTTGGCGAAAAAATAAATAAATAAAAAGAGCTGGTCAAGGGATACAGGAAAAACACATAGGTGGTCGATTCTTTTACCTTAGTAAGACAAGCACTTTTGCAGATGGTCAAATCAGTTTTAGTGCGAAATTAGAGATCTGGAGAATAACAGTGGAGCAACAAAATTTTGCTCGAAACTGGAGAAAAGAAATTTGTTTCACTTCACCTAAAATGAATGAAGGTTTTTTTTTTTGCAACGCAGAATGTAAAACAGTTGTTTATCAAGAAAAAGTCTACAAAAATCTTTTTTAATTTATCACATGTATACCTGAATATTAGAAAATACAAACTATCAATAATACGAAAGCACGAAGCATCTCAGTGACTGTTACAGGTCCATGCACTTTATGCTATAAAAGGTTCTATAGAACATAAACATTCGGCAACAAGGAATTGGATTTTCACCTTACGCTTACAAAAATTTTTTCCATTTAATTTTGTTATTGCAGACATTTCCCATCCAGCTTTAGCAATAGACCTTTTTGAAAAGTTTGGTTAGGTGTTGAAAATAGATTATCAATTGACAATATAGCTATTTCCGAATCTCGAGGGTCAACTTGCTCAGAAAAATTGTTAGGATTAGCTCTAATTAGTTGTAATTCTCCTACCAATGATATATGTAATAAATACAGTAAAACCTGTTTTTGTGCGGTGGATAGGGACCGCATAAAAAAAATCGTACAAAAAAATATTCGGAAATTTTATAAATTCTTACATATAATAAACAACTTTGTGGAACCTTTACGATAAACCTTTACGATATACTACCTAAAATTTTTTTTATGCGGTGGATAGGGACCGCATAAAAAAAATCGGACTTTGAAAATACATCAATGATTTACGAAATAGATGAGATAATGCTTTCAATTAAATTAAATAATTAAATTAGATTTAAAGAAATTGCAAAAATATTTAATTCTTCATTGTACGTATACATGGAGAAGATTTCAAATTATACATTAAATAGTTTGCTCCTACTCGTCGTAATCCAAAACGCGCATCTTCTTGTGACGAATTGGTTGAAAATCGCTTTCGTTGCTTGAAGACAGGATTTCAATTGATTTCTTTTTTGGTACCATGAAGTCAGTGATCAGTTTTTGGGACGACGGTCGACTGGTCCATTGCTTGTAAACGTCGCGATAGTGAGACATGCATGAGCTCAGTTCTTTTTGGAATTTTAAGCGTCTTTCCGCATTGGTACCTGGTACGCATCTATTTTAAGAAAATACGTTTCAAATTTTTTAGAAATCTGGATCCCAGCATATATTTCATCTGCTGTAATAGATTCCGGTTCTTCTTGTCCATTTTCATAATCTATCAAACTATTGATAATGTTACTATCATCGGTAGTTTGGTCCTCAATCATCTCGGCAAGGTCATTTTCGCCGAAATTATCAAAGCCTTCTCCTATAATTTGTATTTATACAGTAAGCACATGGGCACTTACCATGTGCTTACTGTATAAATAAAAATTATAATTAGTTGTCATTTTTAAATATGTATATGTACATTGATAGGACACATTAAACTGGTGCTAACGCCGCTAAGATTCATATACCGCATAAAAATAAATCGCACGAAAAAAATCGCACAACAATAAAATCGCACAAAACCAATCGCATAAAAACAAAATCGCATAAAAAAGGACCGCACAAAAACAGGTTTTACTGTATAGAAAATTGTTTAGCGCCCATTTAAATGTCAATAGCATGCTCTATTGACATTTAAATGGGCGTTAACCCATTGTTGTATAAAAAAGAAGACTGCATCATGCATCATAAATTTGTAAGCAATGCTTCAATTTATTTAACAACCCCCCCCCCCCCCCGTGTGGGTTTGATTGAAAGCGCAAAATAATTTACCTAAAAAGGAAAATGCATTATATGCAATCATCTGATTGAGATATACTTCAAGTCGAATTCAAATGAAGACTATTCCAATGCGGCATAGCAAAGAGAAGACCCCCTCCTTCTACGGCAGTAATAACCTTTTCTTTTAGTGTATCTGTTTCAAAAATGGTGTGGGAACCTTTCTCCAAAAAAAAAAAAAAAAACCTCGAAAGTTTTTCGCCATCTGCCGTTTTGCAAGATCTCTGTTTCTTGGTATTTGATTTATGGTGGGAGTGGTTTGCAGAACCAGAGAAAAGGAAATGGAGAAACTCTCCGTTTGTCACGTAAACATTCCCAAATCCCACGTAAAGCCGTTAAGCAGATTACCAGAACACTTCTTTTTCCGTGCCGACGAACAAATCAGACATTTTAAACTCCAAACCTTTGGTACACAATCCTAAATCATCTTTCTCATACAGCAACCTGTCGAGCGAGCAAGTAAAACCTCCAACCTTCAGCGGTCTCATTAAGAAGCCAATGGGTCGCTTGGAGGGGGGGGGGGGAGCTGATAGTGTGTTCTTCTCAAGGGAGTCACCAAGGATATTCTCGTTAGGAGGGGAGGCAACATTACTCAACTGATGCATAACTAACATCAGGCTGAAAAATATGCACATTTGAAGAAAGAAGAAGTGTGTGTAAAAACGTATTTTGCACAAAAAATAAGAGAAAATTAAAAAAAACTAATAAACCACCCTTTCTTTAGTTATACATGCTGAAACACTTTTTTAAAGTAAAATAAACGATACAAAACATTTCTAAACGCATGCATTACTCTTTGTTAACACTATTTTGCTGCAACAAATACCTAATTATGCACAATCACAATGTAAGGCATCAATATTTTCCCATAAAGGTTTCTTTTTAAAGTTAAATGGGCGATAGAGAACTTAGGATTGATGAAATTCATTGGACCAATGTTGGAAAAACCACATTTTACATTTCCAGGAAGGGGGAAATGGGCTAAAGTCTAAAATTTAAAACTTATTTAAACGTTTGAAATGTTCTAAAATGGTTAAGAAAAAGGGAAATTTAGACACACTTTGAAAGAGTCATCATCCCTTTAATATATTGGAAAAAAGTAAAACAGAGCTTCAGTTACTTTAAGATTTCATGCACTTAAAAGAATCTGGCAATTAAATTAGTAACATAAAAAGGGCGAACAAGTTCTTCACCAATCATAATAGTTAAATATATACTCAGGAAGGGGGAAATTCTATTACATTTTTCCCAGTACCTCAGTTGCTAAAACTCATGACAGCAAGCCATATATAACACTCAAACAAGCATGAAAAAATTTTTTAAAGCATTTTCCGTTTAAAAATTTCACACGAAGAACATATGATTTATAAAAAAACTAATTAGTTGTGAGAATGAAAAATATTCTCATTCACAGTTTTTTTTTTTTTTTCTTTCTAATGGGGCTGCAGTATTGGTCCTCAACCATTGCAGTGCTAGTACGTCCCCAGATATTGGAACCAACTCTTTCAGAGCACCACATTGAGTGTGGTACCATTGCCGCAATTCTTTTTTTGACGCTCAGTTTCCCTTAGATGGCGGCACCTAAGCGCTCTTTGATGCAAACTGCACTAGGTATTTAATTTAGCCGAGAGTAACCATGCCAAACGGATACTCAAGGGATCTTTAACATGCCGTATAATCATACGACATGGCAATTTCTGCATCTTGAAAATCCACCGACGTGGGCCAGGTTTGAACCTGCGATCTTGGGAGTGCGAAACTTGCGTCTTAAACACTACGCCACCCTATCGACTCCTGATAATTAATAAAATATTAGATCTCTCAAGCCAAATATTTATGGAATTATAAATAAATAAATACTAGTTAAAATATTTTTGGGAAAACACAACAGTTATGTTTACGCTGTAAGAGTGAATTATTAAGTTAAAACTTTCTAATAAGTCATTTGAAGAGATATTTCATTAAATATCCTTTCAGGGGGATACGTATATATAATACTTATTTTCAAGAAAACTTTCATAGAAAAGAAAAACACTATTACTATTAAAGCCTATAAATAGGAGAAATATAGCAAATAACTGATTAATGCCACACACAGGTATCAAAATGTTGCACATAGATCTCAAGAATTAGGGTGGGATGAAAAAACATTTTCTTTTTTAAAATTATGCTTTAGCCATTGGTGGAACAAAGTGCACATAAATAAGTTAAAGTTTGTAGGGCAATTTTTTGATTTGTCGCACATGCGTCAAATTTTTGGGCAACTACACTTTTTTAACAAAATTTGTAAAAAAAATGTACTTAAAAAAAAACTATTTTTGTTTTTGAAGATGGATACTTTTTTTTATGCTGACAAATTTTTCCAAAATGAAACAACCAAATGAAACAAAAGTTCGCAGTATATTTTTGATCAAAATTAATGCGCATTAACGACAACTGAAGGAATTATCTCACACACTTCGGTCATTTTATGAGCATTTAGTGACACCAATGGCATCTTTTCCTTACTATCCATCATCGAAAATTAGAAGAAAAAAAAATTTTTTTTTACAAATTTTGCTAAAAATTTGCTCTTTATTGAAATTTCAACATATGTGCGGAAAATGTAGAAACTGTCCAACAAACTTCCAATTTTTTATGTGCATTTAGTGCCACCAATAGCACCCTTTCCACACTACCCATCAGTAAAAATCTCAAAAAAATATTTTGTTTTCCATTCTGTAAATGTTAAGATTCGTATTGCACACAGAATTCAGACAGTGTCATTTTATACTAAATCGGAGGTAATATAAACTCAACTTCGTCAAACATGAAATTTTAGCAAGGTGGCATAACTCCCATAGCTTTAACGGTTCAAAAAGTAGGTAAATATTTGCAAGCTCTTACCAGTAAAAAACTTTCGGAAGTAAACTTTCGGACCGTAATGAAACTTAACGGCCAGCTCTGAACAACAGCAGTTCCTCAACAAAGGCCACGGTTCTTTACTCCCGTTCACCAGAGAAATAACATTAAAATTAAAAACCTCTGAAGAACAACAAACGTCTGTAAAAATATCCGTCAACTATCAAATGGCCACCTTTTTCGGACTCCTAAACGTACTTTTTAGCTTTCTGCGGGTTTTTTTTTACAACCTAGGGAGGGAGGGAAAGACTAGCAAAACGGACATTTTTGTCCTGAGGATTCTTATCATTCCTCAAGAAAATAGAAATCTCCCCTATTGTTTCAAGAAATATTAACGTCATAACATGGTAAAAGCCTTTTAACAACGTCTGCACCAAACAATGATCGTCGAAAATAATCCCTCCAGTTCTCGAATTAACGGTCTGAAAAGGCAATCTGCAAACAAGATGCAAAAGAGATGAAAAGGTTTTTATTACCTGCTACTTTTATCAGCATTTCCAGAAGTAGTTTATATTTCGATTGATTGAAGGAATATAAGGGGAGAGAGGGAGATATGACGAAAATGATACACATAATGTTATGAGCCACCTCCCTCTGATAATTTTATCTTCTTTCATCTCGAAAACTAAGCTTTTCTGCGCTGAAAGATGGCTTCTTGGAAATCGTTTGCTTACTTATAACATTCCTTTTCTTTTTGTTAACGAGAGAGTGCAACAGAAATCTGGCATTCACAACGAATGGAAGATAACGAACTAAACTTTCCTGATCTGGGGAGGGGCACTGCCCCTTCTTAGATGCTGAGGCGTTCTAGGGTTTTCAGCACCCGGGGAAAACTGAAGATTTTGCGCCCCTGGAGGCCTAGGGGCGCCCCTAAAGGGAATTAAAAAAAACTTTTATGCTTCCTAAATGATAAATAGCTCTAAAAAGCTGCCCTTTTAACTTCATTTTTATTAGCGACCATTCACTTCTAAGGGAAAAATGGGGCACTGGCTACGTAAAATTATTTATCTGACTTCCCACGCACTCGTATTGAACATTGGTCATTCCCAATATAATTTGAGGTGCTCCCACGCTTTTGTCGAACATATTCACACCTGTTCAGTTCAAATAAGTTTTTTTTTTTCGCATTTAAAACTAAAATAAATTGACATTAATTTGGCGCCCCTTGACGCTGCGCCCGACGACAACAGTCCCTCCTTACCCCCACCTAGCTGCGCCTCTGCCTAGATGCCTCCTTGCCCTGATCTAGGGAGGAGCCAGGGTTCGAAATTAGCGGTCGTTTGTCGTATTTTGCAACAAAAATTCCCGTTTGACGACTGCGATTTCCCATTCAGTCGTTACTTTTGACGCCTAACCTTTCAAAAAACTTTTAGTTTGACAGCCGCAATTTTTAACCAAGTCGTCGCTTTAATTTCTTCATTTATTTTTAAAATACTTCATTCAGTTATATTTTTATTATACCTATTTCATCTAATCTTCTGTATTTTGAGCTTGTACGATACCTATGAAGATTATCGTAACTTGTTGACTTTCAAATTTGGAATTGTGAAGTTTTACTTACAAATGAAGCATGTAACACTAGACTGTAAATAATACTTGAAAAAATAGTTAAGCCAATCAACCCATATTTTATTTTATTAGGCACTGATTAAAATAGACGTTTATTTATAAACTTAAGTAAAATTACCAACTTTCTTAAAAGTTAGCAATAGAAATTGATTTTTAAAACATTCTTCTCTTACTTGCCAATAATTTTCGCAGTAAGGATGTAAAGTTTTTTGCGATACTTTTTACAATTGCACAATTGTCTTCATAGTTACCAGTTGTTTTCTCTGCCCAAGCAATTTGAGTTATTTTAAAATGACGCCTAGGAGAACATTTTTGGCAACGAAAACAAAAAAGCTAGGTGCCAATGACGACTAACTTTTACTTCCTAATTTCGAACCCTGCAAGGCGCGCCCTTGGATACGCCCTTGATTCTTCGGCCTTTAACCCCTTCCCTCTCGTTCCCGTGAAAGTGACGGGCTGAGGTTTCGCCTTCTATTTCTCGCTCCCGTGACATGTTCGGGCTGGAGTGTTAAAATTTCAAAATTAAAAATTGAAAATGAAAATATATATTGTTCTTGCATATACTTTTATATAATTTCCTGGGATAAAAAAAATGGGCTCTTTTATGACCGTTTTCCTGAAAATTACTCGACCGTTAAGGGGTTAAAAGCTCGGGAATCTTGTATTGCGCATGATTTTCTGTTAGTTTTCGAGTATGCCACTTCGCTGTTTAAGAAGATATACGCCACACCTCACATCAGATTTCTTAGTTTCTGAGAAAAAGCATGTTTAAGTGATTGATTGAATAAGGTTTTCGCTCTTTTTTTTTTTTTAAAGCATCGACGATTTTGATTTCGTAACAGCCGATTTGAGCTTTCTGAAAAGACTTAGCTAAAGAATAAAAATGAGAATACAGAAAATGGCGCAGTGATCAAAATCCACACCTTGCTACATAGTGAAGTTCATCGCATTCCTTTCAAAAGCAGTGTTGACTCTCCGTTCATAACATGCCGTTTAAAAAAACATTTGGCACAGAATTCTTGTCATAAACTGGCATTTTAAAAACATTTCATGAGCAATGAAAGTACATGTCAGTTTGACGAAAGACTATAAATCTCAGAAATTAAGAAAGCAATAAAAGATTGTAATAGAAATATAATTTCACGTTAATTTAAAGCACAAATGAGCATTAAAACGCCGACATATGTTTCGGGATTGCTTCGAATCCCTTTTTCAATGCGACAGGGAGCTTCTAGATGCAAAACATAAAAATGAAGCAGACAAAACAACAAAAGCAAAGCTTTACAGTTAATTCTTAGGCTATATAAGCTTTGTTTTTGTTGTTTTGTCTGCTTCATTTGGATGTTTTGCATCTAGAAGCTCCCTGTCGCATTGAAAAAGGGATTCCAAGCAATCCCGAAACATATGTCTGCGTTTTAATGCTCATTTGTGCTTTAAATTAACGTGAAATTATATTTCTATTACTGTTTACTTGAACAAAGTTAAATTATTATTAACAATAAAAGATATCAAGAACTTCAAGAAAATGATATGTTCCCTCCCAGGAAAGAAAAAGCGTAAAATCTCGTCTCTCAAAAATTTGGTTAAGACAGAAGAAAAAACACTATATCCCTCTCATTCGAGTATTTACGGACGACAGGACATTTAGACAATATACTTTGGTCATTCAACCTGTGACCGCAACCTCACATCTTGCACATTTTCATTGGAATGAAGAAAGCTAATGTAACTTGTAAGATGATAAAGGAAGAGGAAAAAGACCCCTTTCATTTAAAAAAAAAATCCGATGTTGCAATTATTAAAAGAAGGGGGGGGGGGGACATCTCCCCATATAACATATGGACCTACAGGTGTTTTTGAACTCATAACAATAAAATACCTTGATAACTGTTAATATTTCTCACGAGCGAAAAATATATTTCTGTTGAGAATAATAACTTTAACTTTTTCTTTTAATCAGCTCGCGAGATTATACGTTGTTTAATATATGAAAAGAATAGAAAATGGTTTTTCAAGATAGTAGTGTGCTCTTATATTTGTAATGTGTATTTGGTATGTTTGTTTTGTTTTATTAAATGTTATTTATGTTTTTGATAACATAATTTGCCACTTTTTTCGATTCACGCATAACAAAATGGTAGCAGAGCGTGGTTAAGTGGTTTAATGGTTGCTAAAAAGTGAAGTAAATGCAATTTGATATTTCCTCATTAGGGTTAGCTTTCTTAAGCAAATGAATGAAAGAAATATTTATATTACATGCAGATTAGACTAACCGCTAATTCAGATTTGTAATATGGCTGACTCTAGTGTCGGAATTTCGAGGATTGAACCTCTAAATAGCAAAAATTATGCTTTATGGAGCACAAGAGTAGTAGCTCTCATTAAAGCTAAGCATTTGTATGATGTAATTGCACAAGAAGAACCAGTAGTAAATGAAAAAGATGAATCGAGTATTAAATTATATAATGACTGGTCTGCAAGAAACGATGAAGCGTATGGATTATTTTGACTTTGTCCGCAGAGCAAGTTATGACTGTTAGAGGAATTACTAAAGCTAAAGAACTGTGGGAATTATTGAAAAGACGTCATGAAGGAGTAGAAAAACACAGAAAGATTAATTTGAAGATTAGATTAGCGAAGATTGAGAAAAGCAACCGAGAATCAGTAGAAGAATACTTGATAAGAGCACAGACAATTGCAAATGAAATTTCTGATCTAGGAACTCAAATAGAAGAGAATGAACTGATTGGATATATTATGGAAGGTTTACCGAAGAAATATAGTGAAGTTGTTACAGCTGTTTTTTCAAATCCTGATATATCTTATGAATTGATGAGAGAAACTTTGTTGACATATGAAAGAAAATATGACAAAGTTGAGACTGAAATTCAAGCATTTAAATCTAATGAATTTAACAGAAAAAAGGGATGTTGTTTTTCGTGTGGAAAATTCGGGCACAAATCCTTTGAATGTTGGAGCAATCAGAAGAAAATTTCGAAATATGAAAGAAATGGAAACAGAGGAAATGCAAAAGGACTAATGAATAGAAACAGAGGATTTGAAAATGAGAAATTCAATGGCAAGCAAGGTAGCTATGTTCACAAAGAAAAGAAAGAACACTCTTGTTTTTCAAAAGGATTTGCTCTTCAAACAAAACTGCATGATAAATCAGATAATTATAAAAATGATAAAGAGACATCATGGATGTTAGATTCAGCATGTTCATCTCATATGACTTATCAAGAAGAAATAGTAAGTAATCCAAAAGTCGAAGAAGTAAAAATTGCAACAGCTGAACAAAATAGAAGCATACAGTCAAGATTTAGAGGTGATGTGAAAGCTATTGCACACAATGAATATGAAGACACCAATATTAAATTAGGGGATGTCCTATACGTTCCAAATTTGAGTGGAAATCTGATGTCAGTTCCAAGTCTGGTGAAAAAGGGTAAGAAAGTTATTTTGGATGATAAAGGTGCCACTATTTATGAAAAACAAAGTGGAGAACTAATTGCCAGAGGAACATTTGAAGATGATGCATTTTTGATTAAACTTGAGGTGAAGGAAAACATGAATGAAAAATGTCATAAAACAGAAGAAATAACTAAAGAGATTTGGCATAAAAGATTAGGACATGTGAATTATAAATATTTAGACAAAATGATAAATAGAAATCTTGTCAGAGGAATTGAAGATATAAAAGGTGATGAGAAAACTTGTGAAGCATGCATTCAAGGTAAATTAACTAGGTCCCCATTTCAGCAAGTAACTGAAGAGAAAACAAAACAAATTCTGGACAGATTACATGTTGATTTATCTGGACCTATGAATATTCAATCTTTAAACGGAAGTAAATATATGTTGTTGATTATTGATGAATTTAGTAGGAGATATTTTGTCGAATTTGTAGCAAGAAAGAGTGAAGTATCGAGAAAAATTATTGACTTTATTGAAAGGAGAGAAAATGAAACAACGAAGAAAGTGAAATCGATTCGTTCAGATAACGGAACTGAATTCATAAACGAAACATTACTTGAATATTACAAAAGAAAAGGCATCAAAGTTGAAAAAACTACAGCTTATTCCCCACAGAGCAATGGAATAGCTGAAAGAGGGAATAGAACTATTATTGACATAGCCAGGACTTTATTAGTTGATGCAGGTCTGCCTGTATGTTTTTGGGCAGAAGCAGTTTGGACCGCAGTATATCTGAATAATTTGACGCCGACAGCGAAAAGAGAGAAAACTCCCATGGAATTATGGAGTAATAAGAAACCTACAGTACGACATCTAAAAGTATTTGGATGCAAAGCGTTTTATAGGAATGATCAAGTGAACAGGAAGAAGTTCGATGTTAGAGCAAGACCAGGTGTGTTCCTAGGATATTCCAAAGATCGCCAAGCGTACAGGGTTTATGATAAGGAAGAAAATAAAATCAAAGAGAGTAGAGATGTAATTTTTATAGAAAATGAAATGGGATATGTAGAGGAAAATGACAGTAATTATAATATAGAAGAACTTGACTACATAACAATTCAATCAAGTGACGTAAATGACTGCCAAAAGCATGATGCAGTGAATAAAGAATCATTAGTGAGCATTCCCAAAGATAATGAAGATAATCCAAATGGAATAAAGGACCCGAAAGAAAATGCTCTCAAAAGAGGGCGTTCACCTGGTAACTCAAAAGAAAGTAGTATTCAGGGAAGAAGTGAAGACGTAGAAGAAATTGAACTACCATTACTATATCGAGGGGTTAGACGATCATCTAGGGAAAAGAAACCTATCACAAGATACTCAGCAAATGTCACTTTAGAAAATATTCCAAAGACTTATCAAGATGTATTAAATTCCAAAGAGAAACAAAAATGGACACAAGCTATAGAAGAGGAATTGAAATCAATGGAACAACATAACGTATGGAAGATCGTTGATCGACCTAAGAATATGAAAATTCTCAGAAGCAAATTTGTTTTTACACTGAAAAAGGAGGGTGAAAATAAAAGATACAAAGCTCGATTAGTTATTGACGGTTCAAGAGAGAAACTGGGTCGAGATTTCAAAGAATCATACAGTCCTGTAATGAAACCCGAATCCTTTCGAACGCTTTTGAAAATATCAGCTATAAATGATTACAAAGTTAGAATTTTTGATGTGGAAACTGCTTATTTAAATAGTAAGTTAAAAAGATCTGTTTATATGAATCCTCCTGATGGTTTTGATATTGAAAGTGGAAAAGTATTACTAGTCACTGGAAGTTTGTATGGACTCCCAGAATCAGGAAGATGCTGGTATGATAAACTAAAGAAAATATTGAACAAAATAGGAATGAAAGAATGCAAATCTGATCCATCTGTATTTATCAGCCAAGATACTGATAAATATATTACTTTAGGAATGTATGTTGATGACGGGATCATTATTGGAGAATCTGAAGATCTCATTGAGGATTTTTTGAGGAATTTAAGAAAGGAAATTAAGATTAAAGAAATAAAGAATAAAATCAACTTTCTTGGAATCGACATAGACTTTTATGAAGAAGGAATTATGCTCAACCAAAAAGAATACATAACAGAAATTTTAGAACGTTTTGATATGCAAAACTGTAACTCTGTGAAAACACCAGGAGTTGTTGGAATGAATTTAGATGAATATGAAAATTCCAAACCAGTGGACATGAAGTTGTACCAGGAGATGTTGGGTAGTATAATGTATCTAGTTACTGGGACACGACCAGATTTAGCATACAGTATCAGCAAGTTATCTCAATATTCAAAAGATCCTAGAGAAATTCATTTACAAGCTTTGAGGAGAGTATTGCGTTATCTACAAGGTACTAAAGAATTCAAGTTAAAGATAGATAAATGCAAAGAAAAGCTACATATTAATTCTGATGCAAGCTGGTGTACCAGTAAAGATTCAAAATCATTCAGTGGTTATACCGTTAAGATAGGAAACTCATTAATTGGATGGAAGAGTAACAAACAGAAGATCGTAACTTTGTCAACCATGGAATCCGAATTGGTTAATTTATGCGATGCAGTATGTGAAGGACGGTGGTTGATAGATTTATTAGAAGAGTTGAGACAAGAGGAATTAGTGCATCGTCCAATAAAGATATATACAGACAGCCAATCCGCAATAGATTGGATATATAACCCAAGAGTAAACAACAGAAATAAGCATATATCAAGAAAATACCATTTTATAAAAGAAGAAGTGGAAAATAAAGAATTTGACATACATCATATAGCAGGTACGGAAATGGATGCTGATGTGATGACTAAAGATGTGAGCCAAGAGAAGATGCGTACTCATCTGCAGAAACTTGGAATCATTTTTCCCGTCGTGTGAAAGGAGGGATGTGTTAATATTTCTCACGAGCGAAAAATATATTTCTGTTGCGAATAATAACTTTAACTTTTTCTTTTAATCAGCTCGCGAGATTATACGTTGTTTAATATATGAAAAGAATAGAAAATGGTTTTTCAAGATAGTAGTGTGCTCTTATATTTGGTATGTTTGTTTTGTTTTATTAAATGTTATTTATGTTTTTGCTAACATAATTTGCCACTTTTTTCGATTCACGCATAACAATAACAGAGAAGTTTTACTATTATACTCAGTGGTGTAGTCGAGAAAGGACTCATGGGGACAGCGTCCCCCGACTTTTTACAATTTTAACACAAGCGTCCCCCCACTTTTGGATTTCAATAACTTAGTTCGCATATGTAAGCTTCCCCCCAACATTTTTTACAGGACTACACCACTGATTGTGATTTATAATGGTCGATATTTTTTTAAAAATGTACTTTTTTACAATGACGTAATCAAATTGCAATTTATTTATATTTTTGAAAAATGTAATCAAAGAATTCGTTAAAAAACGACGATAGTAGATGATAAATGCGCAGAATTAGGTCGTTAAGTTTTATAATTTTCAAATTTTCATTCGACTGAATAAAATTTGTTCGAAGAAAACTTTGAATACATAAACTTTGTGCTGCCATCTAGCGTACGCTTCAGAAACATGATGTCAAAACAACGTCAGAAGGCGGGCTTAGAGGCGTGGCTTTAGGCGTGGCTTAGACCCACTATAAAGTCAAGGTAAAACGTGCCTCCCGCCTGTTTCATTCATGTCTATGTCTATGTCTAAATGCATATTCCTGTTTTGTAAGAAGCAGCGTAGTTCACGCTCCTCTCTGGACAGTGTGGAAAACTCAGGTTAGAATTTTTAGATATTTTTTGGTACACTCTTAAAGTTATTTTTAAATTAAACTGTATTCTATAACTTAAGACTTGAAAATAAAGTGCGCTTTGAAAAAAAAAATATTAAGTTTTGGATTTAGAAAACTGTTAGCGCAAAGTTTAATCAAAATGGGAAGGCTCTTTCATTGGCCTCGGTCTTAGGTACTACTTCTCATGCATATTTCATAAATTCATTTCCTCCAAAAAATTTTAAGAGTGTACCCATCTTCTAGTCTTTAAAGACAAGTATTCGATTTTACTGTTGGTAAGTAAATCCATGTATTTTGTTTCTGTTTTTTCTCATATTTAAGGCAGCGTTTCTCAACCTTTCAGTATTCGCGGCCCAATTTTCTATCATAATTTTCATCGCGCCCTCCCCACTTACCATAAAATGTATACAACAATACTGTATATTTAGTACTGATTCTGTTTTTGAATTAATTTTTAACTAACTGCCAAAACAAGAGCAAAAACGAGTAATTTAGTAATAAAATTAATTTACTAAATAATTACTATTTCAATTTTGGTCATTAGTAGATTATGCTCTTTCTGCACTAAAACAAAGGTATTTCGCATTCTATTACCATTTTTAACATTCTACTTTTGGGAAACTGGATTTCTGTTGTGGCTTCTTTGAAGACAAACTATAGATTTCGGCTAAATATAGCAACGACTGAGAGTGGATATATCGAATATTAAGCCTTCCTTCGAAAAACTTAGCTCTGAAAGACAGGCCAAAGGAAGTCACTAATAATTATTACATTTGTTTTACTTTAATAAGTTATTAAATATGTCGAAATGTATTTGGTTTTCTATGTGTATGCGTGCTTTCCTTTCAGGCAGTTAATCAATTTTTTAAAGTAATATTTTCTCTTGGATATTCTCGTGCCCCCTTCTCGTGTGCTCGCGCCCCCTAGGGAGGGGGGCGCCCCACAGGTTGAGAATTGCTGATTTAAGGTATACATATACGTTGGAAATCGCAAAAATTGATTTTTGTTTTTTCATTCTAAAATATAAACCCATTAATTTTCTTTAAAATGATACCTATAACTTTCTTATTGGCAAAATACTTTTTTACTTAGAATATTTTTTTTGTAAATATGGAATTTTTTCTGATATACTTTTTATGCTAAAATTCAATAAATATTTAATTAAGTAAATATTTAAATATGTTACATTTTATGCATCTACAATCCTCGCAAAATTTTGTTAAACTGGCATAAAAATATTCTCTTTTATACCTACTTACTATATAAATTTGCCGTCGAAAACTTTAAATCCGTTTTGTGCAGAATTGCTTTTTTTAATGGTAAGATTGTTCTCCAACGGTGATATCTTAATATATTATAAACCGATTTTTAAACTTTTGACTCTATAATTTAGGTAACAATTCAAAGGGATGGGCTCTATCAAAATATAACAGTTTTGATAAATAATGGATTTTTTGGATATTTTACAATATTTTTATTTTTGAAAAACATTCAGTTTTTATGATACTTTTCAGGTTAAATGTTATAACTCAAAAAATATTTAAATTAGACATTATATTTTGGTAGGGCCTATGTATGAACACCTTCTCTTTGATTTCCAGTAAGAAATTTGGTTCAAAATTAATTTTATTTGTGCTAATTACCGTCGCGGTGAAAACTTACTTAGTGAACTAAATTTGTATTGATAATAATTTTTAATATATTAAAAAAAAATTTAATGTAAATATTTTGAATTTTATACTCTTATAACCCTCTCAAAATTTAAAAAGACTGGCATTGAAATTTAAAAAAAAACTTGTCCAATGTATATGTATATCTTAATGCTTGTTGATCAGATGAAGAGGCGTGAGTCTATTGAACTTAAAGAACATTTTCTGAATGAGTGGGCTTCGATCACTTCGCCCAAAGAATTAGTGGAAAAAAGTTGAAGAATTTGAGGACGCTAAGGCAATGTCGGGAACGAATAATTTAGCTGACCCGAAAGGTAAATGTGTAGGTAGACAAATGGGAAACCCTTACATCCCTAATCACAGTGGCGTACATAGAATTTAGGTGCCCCCCCCCCCTCCGAAAAATTTATAATTGCGCCCTATCTCGTGTCCTCCAAAACTTGCCGTCTCCGCAAACTTGCCCTCGCCTGTCAAAGGGGTAAAGGGGTGTAGAAATAATAGGAGGGGTGAAGGGGATTAAGAAAAGAACGGACAATAGGAGCTGGAACGGAGAGCAGGACAGCGGATGACTTCCTTGAATTTAGGGAAAACATTCTGCAGTACCGGATGTTGGAGTTTTCCGAGGTGGGGCAAAACTTTAAAATGCCGCCCCTCTCCGTTCAATTATTGTTAATATTTCTTATAACTTTTAGGCGCTTACCTTTTTTATTTATTTTTGAAGACTTTTTCACTGATAAACAGATAGAACTTTCGTTAATGTTCCCACAGCATGGCCCTTTCAACTCAACATTTATGTCGAACCATATGAAGAGCTTCCCTTAACAAGAGATATTAAATTCTGACAGTTAAAGTGAGTCCGGTAATCCCGGGAAAACTTTGAAAACTACATACAAACTGGTGAATTTTGAGGCCTTAGAAGACGCTTTTGGGACGTCAAAACTTTAGGGGGGGAAAAAACGGAAACTTTTTTAATTTAAACGCTTTTACTCATAAAAATATTCATAAAAATGCAGAAAAAAAATTGGCTTTTTTATTTTTTTAATCCAGGGATGGACCCTCCACCCCCTCTCCTTCTTACTAACGCCCATATCGAAGAGCCACGTGTTTGCCTTTTCAAACAACACTTTACAAATTCCCACCTCATCCCAAAAGGATGCTTTGCGAGTTTGTAAAAGAAAACTATCGGGTATTGTCTGATCATAGCATAATTTATACGTATTTCACTATTATAAGGGAAAGAAACCTTGACTTTTTTAAAGTTAAAGTTTTAAATTTTGACATTGCGAAGTTTGCCGCCCCATAACCTCAATTTTAGAGTTTCCGACAGTTTATACAAATAAATAATTCCAATAATCGGTTTTAATCGTTAGCAAAATAGCTTATCGGAGCGCCGAACTAGGATTTTAATTCTCTTCCAAAAGTTAAATTTTCTTTATCAAATATATTTTTTCTTCTGCTTCTTCTTTTTTTTTTTTTTTTTTTGCGCATCACAGTTGAATTTGCCGCCCCACAGAAGTGCCGCCCGGGGCATGGACCCCGGCTTGCCCCACCCTAGATCCGGCACTGACATTCTGTCACAGGGACGTTCAGATTGATTGTTATTTTTACTTACACGACGGGGAAAATTAGTTTGCTTTTTCCAACTTCAGTAATTCGTAGTTCAGCCGCTTATTAACTTGAACATTTTTCACTAGCATGCTGATACTTTCTTTTTTCTTCTTCTTCTTTTTTATTTATATGTCTTATATATTTTTTTTATACATTTATAAAAAACATAGCTTTTACAAATGTAAGACATTATATCAGTAACAGAAAAAAGGTGTTGAAGCACCATTGTGATTTTCCCTGCTTGAATCTTTGAGTGCTGAAATATCATGTACAACTTTGAAGGGAATCGGCCTATACGATCTTATTTGTTGTTTTCACTAGAGTATTAATCGAATTCAAGCGCACGTTAGATTATTTCCACTGTCATTTAATTTTTAAAAATTAACTATACTTAATAAAATAGAAAACTTTAATGCATTGAATACTATATAAGTTAAAAACTAGCTAAGAAAACGAATCAACACTTGTTTTCAGAAGTTTTCCAAAATTCCAAGATACCAAACAGTACTTTTTATAGAATTATTTATTAAATAGGCGACAAAAAATAATGTAATTTTTTATCTCTGTTTGTTTAAATTTTGAATTTTCTCAAAACTATTTGATTTTTCACAAAATCTTTTTAAATTGCACAAAAAATGGATGGTTAAAAATACTGGATTGACACTTGAGACGACTGCAGAAATTCTATATTCTTATAAAAATTTCAACTCCGCTGGAATTAGTGCTTAATTTAGCCACGGGTAATCAGCATAGCGTTCTACTAATTTACTATCTACAAATTAATCAAGAATTAACTATGTTCATTATTGATAAATTAATTAAGGATTAGTTTAGCTCCAAAAATCTTAAAATTAAAAGCTTATTTATATTTTAAATGTTTCAATATGAATGACATACACAAATCAAGTACATAAATTGATAATAATATTGATAAAAGGAAAGAAATCGTTATATCCTGAGAAAACAAGCTCCAGAGCATAGAATAATTTTACTTTCTTGGGTAACTGAACTGGCTAGAAACAAAGGGTAAGTTTCATCTTGTTACATAAATCATTCAAATGATTAACTAGCCAATAATTATATGCGTGGAATAAAATCGAAGTATTGACACATAAGAATAATTTTAAAATGTAAGTATGCAACTCATTGTATAAATTACTTAACACTACCTATTATCATTTAAAAAAGAAGCATGAATGGTTCATGGTTTTCTAGTTGAATTTTTACAAAGGCAATTGGGTGAGTACCTATACTACTATGACTGGCTTACACTATTTATTTAACTTTAAAATTAATTTACTGAAATAAGTATTTTTCCGTTTAAACGCTTTAAATTAAGGGGAAAAAATGAAATAATTTCTTAAACTTAATTATCTCAACCAAATGGTGACTAAAGTGACTTTTATTTCAAGTTAAAAAGGTGATTAACGCAGCATGAGTTTTAAGTTTAATGAGCAATTAAGAACTAAGAGCAATTTTAATTTATTTACAAATTAATTCTCAATCCACACGTAAGTATAATCTACTATTCTTATTTTATTAAGTCAAGGAACAAACTTCGATTAGTAAACATAAGACTTTCCGATCTTACGATACTCCGTTAGTAAGCTAAGCAAACTTTAAACCCTTTTTTCTTTGTGTCAAAATTAACAATACATTAGTTTCTGAGTCTAAAGTTTCAATATACTTGATGTTAAAACCCTGCTGTTCTGTTCGCAGTTACCACGCACAAGTACCGTTCGGGTCAATATGACCCGAAGATTGAATACTCACTACAGGGGTGGTAAATTTTCCCTGTTTTTTAATAATACACTATATCTAGATAAAATAAACATATTTTAACATAATTCACTCGATTTAAAGTTAAAAATAAGTATCCTGGGGTATTATTGTAAGTATCTATATGACAATTACTTTAAAAACATTAAATGAACGAAAATTTCTGCATTGTACCTCTTTTTTATTTACAGTATGGGCAATAATATAATTATATGTGCTTTGAAGATGTGTTTTACAATTTTAGCGCAATATATTTGTTTATTTTTCAGACTTGATTGGCTAAACTTGCATGCGATTCATTTAGTACTCAACAGTAAATTAGAAGTAATTTTTTTTTTTTTTGCGTTGTATTTTTTTCTACTATATTACGGATTCCTCATTTCTATGGGGATTTTGCATTGCCTGAAAGTGTAGAAAAAATAATTACTTGCCAAGTTTTTGCAAAAAGAGCATTTTTCTTTGTGTGATTTTTTTTTTCTTTCCAAGTGTTGTTTATAAATTCTCAAATCAATAAGTGCGCTGCAAGCCCAACATTCCGGCATGTTATAAAATCTAACCCTTCTCCAGCAATTTCTGCTTCTTTAACAAGTATATTAGGAACTGAAAAGTTGATCCAAAGTAACCCCCATGGCTATGCTGGCATTACTATCTAAAATAAGTTTGAATATAGCTTAAAAAGCTGTAACATTCAGAATTTTTCTTTCTTCTCCATAAACAATTGCTCTTTCAATATTTGTCATTGTAATAACTTTATTCTACATGGTGGAATTGAACATGCATTCAAATGCACCTTTATCATTATTTCTCTATTCACATGATGTTGAATACCTAGTAAAATCTGGAAGTATTTTTATTACAGTTTCAGAGTTTTGGCAGCCAACGGTTGCAGGTGAATCGAACGACCAGTTTTTTTTTTTTTTGGTATTTTGAGTGAACATACTGTGAACCATAAATTGAATGAGTAACCGTCTACTAACACCGTCAGTAAAAAAGAAAAAAACCTAATTTTCCTCGCTAGTAATGGTTTCCATCCTCAGAAATGTCTTCTATGTCGCTATCAGATTTTCATACAAGTTCATTTCTTTGCAAACAATTTTTATTCGTCATTTTTAGTATTTTCATAATAGCACTGAATCATGCTTTCATCTAATAAGACACAAAATAGTAAAAGTGGACATTCAACTCATACCATTGCCTAAATTCAGTCACGTGATCTAGCTATTACGTGTCAAGTAAACTGATCTGAAGAACCATATCGTTTCATATCGACTTACCTTTGATCTTGTGTGAAACTCGTTTCACCACTTAACAGTATTTGCTATTATCACTTCCTGTTGAATTAGTAATACACCAAGTCACTTTTTACATAAATTATTGAAAAAATAGGTTCGGGTCATTATGACCCGAACAGTACATTGATACAAAATTAAAAAACACATAGTAAATAATTAAATAAAATAAAATCCTTTTTTGAGGAATGAGAAAGTACCTTGACTTACAAAGTCACTAAATTTCAAACAATTATCTCAACACAGTCATTATTTATAAACTGTTAAAAAACGTTTCGGGTCAAATAGACCCGAACAGACCAGCAGGGTTAAAGGATACAAATTAAAAAATGATAATGAACAACATTAATTACACAAAAATAACACTAACCTGTCATTACATGCAGCTTCGAATCCAGCGCGCTGAACGAAATCTAATATGGCGACACGACTCACTTCAGTTGAGTTCGTTTCTGCGGTTGAACCAAAACTTGGGGAAACTGCTTGAACCATATCATGGTTCAAAATGTGGAAACTGAAAGGTTGAACGATAATATCTTTCAACCATGGCTTCTGAAAAATTTTGGTTGAACCATTTTTTGGAGATAGCTTTAGAGTTGAACCAAGTTATGGTTCAATGTTGAACTGAAATTTTTAACAGTGTAGACGAGGCACTGGATTATTTTTATACAGTATCTGATGATTCTGAAGACTGCATTGATATTTGTCAATTGCCTCCAGAGGAAAGTGGATGCTCAACAGATGAAGAAGACATTGATGAGGACATTTTTGAGCCCGTTCTGCCAGCCGATGTTTGTGTAATATATATGGCTGATGCTGCAGGCTGGATTTTGTATTTACATTTTCATAAAGGTGCAACAGCAGAATTGTCCCATCTCAATTTTGGGAGGGAGGTGACCTTGCATTTACTTCGCATGAAACTGAAAATCCATTGTGTCCCTGGACCTCGAATACATCCTTCAGAAGCTTTAAGAAAATCTGATGTATGTATATTGGGGACTGCTAAATTGACTAGGACCAGCCTAGCTGGACCCTGAGCCTGTTGCTGGTCGTCACATTTGTATTTGTATGTGTATTTGTATTTTGCGCCTACATCACAAGGAGTTGTGCTGTATGCAAGAAGAATTATACAAAAAAATTTTTTGAGTGCGACATAAGACGGCGCGAAGCATGCTTTCCTAGCTATCATGGACAGTGGAAAAAATTCAGAACATTGAATCCGAGAGCATTTATAACTATACTATTTTCCTTTTTTCAAAGAATTTTAGTAAGATTTGTTATTCATACATTATTTAACTTTTCATTCACATTATACTTTGTGTTTTTTAAACTATGGAACAGTGATACTTATTGCTTTTCTAATGCAAATTTATTTCCGTTTGTTTATTTTTGATGCCTTTAAAATATAATTAATAATTTTATTTCTCTTATTATAACTCCTGGTTATCAGCAACAAATCATTTTTAGAATTCAGTTTGTTAGACTATTATTTGAAGCTTCGTTGCGTATGCAGAACATGTATAGCTGAAGGACTTCATGAAAACTATCCCTGGAATTACGGTACAGCATGGCAAATTTCCCCTGGAAGTAGTGCTAATCACAAAAACCTTGTGTAATTTGCCTACAATTTCTTTAACATTCCTCAAAAAAACATTAGTTTGAACTTAAAAAGCGCAAATTAGCTTTTTTTTAAACGTAAAAAAAATAAGTGTTACCCGCCAATGTTCCATTTTTGGAACATGCCAAAAATCAAGTGGCAAAAAAAAATTTTTTTGAATAAAAAACTTACCCATTGTTCTTATATTTGCTTTATAAAGTGATTTTTAGCAATAAATAGTTTGCGGATGTTCCAATCACAGTGCGGCGTTTAAAAGGTTAACTTCAACAATCCGGCCTTTTTATCCTCTGCTATACCTTTCTTAGCAGTATAGGCTTTGGCCAGGCGCAGCTTCTGATTGCCAGATTCTGATAATTTCCTTCGAGTAGTTCTAAGATTACTAGTTAATACTACTACTTCAAAATCTTGTTCACCATAAGAATTCTTGTACATTAGCTCGTTTGGTTTATCTTGATCAATTCTAAAAACCTTAACGTCAGAAATCTTATAAGTTTCCTTGTCAGTGTTCTTTTTATTAATCTCAATACCTTGATTTTGGAAATTATAAAAATCGTCATAAGAAAGCTCGTGCACAGTATAAGGCTTGCCAGTTGTGAGAGTTTCCCCAAATGCTAGAGTAGGTTTTGTTAATACCACACTGACACAACTGCTCTCTAGCGGCCTGATATGCGAATTACATTTTTGTCACCCTTCCCTTAAAAATATACCACATTATCGTTTTGATTATGACGTAAACAAAAAATTGCAATTTTTTGAGTTATGCCGCTTTTCTTTCAAAGTAGCGACATGCTCTCAAACCTTTGACGAATTTTGTTTATCATATGTCAGCAGCAGCATATAAAACTTTGAAGCTGCAATATGGGTCCCTAAACTGAGAACTAAGTCAAATCATCCAGCGGAGACATGGTTTGACACCCGAGGTCGGCCGATTTTGATGAAACTTGGTGAGATTGTTCTACCCATAGATATAAGAACAATTGTAAAGTTTTATGTAAATATATCTTGATTAGTTTTTGCAACAGAACACTATAAAGTTTTGTCAGAAATTTGCAATTCGGCGCAGATCGTAAATCAGGTAATTACGCAACTTCTATATTTTTTTTATCGTCAAACAGTTATTTTTGAAGATAGAAAGTGATAAATTTTTACATTATGTTCAGTACTCCTTTGTGAATTGAAATATAGCATTAGGTTTAGGATTTAAAGTTGTTAAAGCAACTTAAAAAAATCTTTGAAGAACAAAACTGAGTCGTATTTAGTACGACGACTTGTGCTCAGAAACTGCCCAATTGCACTAAGAATGTATCAAACGATTTTAAAACCCATTATATTATTAGAAACTAGATTGAAAATGCTTAAAAGTGGTACATTAAAATTAATGGGGTTTGGACTTTTCATTGATTCACAACTGATCAAAGGTATGCTTTTGAGAAGTACCAAAATCTGTTGTTACTAATAACTTCAACTTTCAAATAAATAATATTGGCTGCTTTTATAATGTTGTTAAATAGTGTATTTAATTTACATTTACACACACACACATATATATACATATGTTATACAAAGGGCTTTCCACCAAAACCGAGTGAAATCATAAAATATTCAACAATATATTTACAGCAGAAAATACTTTGTTCTTTTACAAAATGTTTATGCTATAGAAAGTTCTTCAAACAAGCAATGAAAGCAGGAAAATAAAACCGTATATACGGTTATAACTGATCGAAGTTAAAAAAATTAACAATTCAAAATAATATACATGGGAAAGACTTGTGGAAAGATACATTGTAACTCATTCAGATTAAAGTTATCTAATGATATTTTAGATAATTGAAAAAACAGCTAATTAGTAATTTTAAAGTAATGTTAATACCTGAAGCGAAACAAATAACAAAAAGAGCGTTATTAGCTTCGTAAGCTAATAACCTGTCTACGTTGACCACTTTTGTCAGGAACCGAATGCGCCCTATATTATATAATGTCTTGAAACCTTTGTAACTTGACCACCTCAGTTAACCACCTGTCTATATGGAACACTTAGGTAGGCCAAATTTGGGTGGGAGTATTGTAAAAACCCTTTGTAAGTTGACCGCCTATATTTATTTGTTTCTCTATTTTCGCAAAGAAAAAAAAATCAAAAAACTTCTCCAGGATATTTTTTATGCCATAATGTTAGACCAGTATTTATCTGGATGAGTGAAACATCAATATAAAGTTTGCTTAAACCTCTTTGTAAGTTAACCAAATGGGAAAACTACTATTAGCCCTCTTTTATTCTTTAAATAAGTTTCTTCTTTTTTCTTCGATCTGATATAGTCATTTTGAAATATTACGTGCTTTTAGGAAATTTTTACCATAAAATAAGTAACTTACGTAATTAATAAGGTATTTAACTGAATACTTCAGTTTTAAACTTGTGTAGGATACATTGTAAATCATTCAGGTTAAATTTCTCTAATGATGATATTTTAGATAATTGTGAAAAAACATAGCTAGTTACTATTTTAAAGTAACGTTAATACATGAAGCTATATTTTAAATAGTTACACATGTACTATAAATGCATAGTGTAAGAAATGATGAAATGACAAAAAAAAAAGGTCTCTCTATGCTCTATAAGTTGACCACCTGTCTAAGTTGACGACTAAAATGCTGCACCGAAAGTGGTCAACTTACACAGGTTTCACTGTATTTGTTAGTTATTAATTAAAAAATGGTTTGTTAATTAAGCCTATCCAGTTACTTCTTATACCTGCAGTGAAAACATTTAATTTTTAATAAAATACATTTTTATTGAAAGTTATATCCTTCATTTAAGAAACAAAGTAACACTCCTAATATAAAGTGGCATTAAAATAGTTTTTAAATTTTAAATAAGTAAATTTTAATACTATTTTTACTTACTACAAAGTATTTAAGATTACCTAAAAAAGGTTTTTTAGATTAGCTATATTGATAAGGATTATTTTACAGAATGTTTAATAACGGTAACACTCATGAGAAAAACAATCACTTGGCGAGACCCTTCTTTAAATATTTAATATATAAATAAATTAACTTGAAAAAAAAAAAAAAAAACCACCTGCTCAGAATGCTGTAAATTATAAGGAATTCAAACGTAGTCAAGTTTTTATGTTTGATGCAATAAAAATTTTCAAATTGTGTCAAACTCAATCCGTCAACAAATTTGAAAATCACCCAAGATAATTTATTTGTAAATTCCTATCAATATCCGGAAACATATTTGATTTTGATACTCCTATGGTAATATTCCATCTAATGCATGGTTCAGGGTCTAGACTTCTTGTTTCATGCTTGATTGAAGAACTTTCTATAGTATAAGCATTTTGTAAAAGAACAATTAACCGACTTCACGAAGGAGGGAGGTTATACATTCATACTGTATGTATGTCGTTTTCTTTGTTTGTTTGTCCACTCATAACTTCTTACTGGATGAACCGATTTTCAAGATTTTTTTAAAAATCGATCGAGGGTGGTTTACCATAAGTCCCGTACTTTTGTTGAAAAATAAATTAAGTCTTTAAACAACATCGATACGACTTTTAAACATAATTTTTGAAGCTGGTGCAAAATTATGACAGTCTAATTCTCTTTACATCGTGCGTTATTATAGTATATTGAAACTGTTTCAAGATCTATGCGATTTATATTTGTAATTGATTCATGGTTAGTTGGTTACAAAAGTAATCATGAATCAAAATCCATCACAATTTCGCCCAGACTTCAAAAGTTATGAAGAAAAGTCTTATCAATGTTGTTTAAAGAATTAATTTATTTTCCGATTTTTAGCGCAATTTATAATTTAAGTCTGTTCTTTTTTTCCCCCAAAATTATTTGCTCTAAATATATTTCTGAATATTTTATGATTTCCCTCGGTTTTGGTGGAAAGCCCTTTCTACAATATTTATACATACATATAAATGTAAATTAAATGCACGATTTAACAACATTCTAAAAGCAGCCAATATTATTTTTTTTTAAGTTTAAGTTATTAGTAGCAACAGATTTTGGTACTTTTCAAAAGCATAACTTTGATCAGGTCTAACTCAATGAAAATTCCAAACCCTATTAATTTTAATGTACCATTTTGAAGCATTTTTAATCTAGTTATCGAGTAATTGCTTTATTTGCGATCTGCGTCGAATTGCAAATTTCTGACAAAATTTTAAAGCGTTCTATTTCAAAAACTAATCAAGATATTGCGATAAAACTTTACAATTGTTCTTATATCTACAAGTAGAACAATCTCACTAAGTTTCATCAAAACCGGCTGACCTCATTTGCTTCATTCACTAAGCTATCAAAGTTCATTCGAAATGTTTGAAGAAAAGTTATATTCTAGCAGACATCTGGCTTCATCCAACCATACTCCAGACTTTTGAAGTGTTTTTGGAGTTAAATTAATATTTTCCAGTATTTTGCTTTAGAACACTAGCATCAAAATAAATTTAAAGGAAGACATTTGTTTCTTCTTGTTAGGCAGTTGCTTTTGCTTATTTCCACACCTTTAGTTAATGTTATAATAATATGCCTATAAATTAAATAGTTAGTACTTGAGAATACAAGTACTTAAAAAAATGAACTATTTCAAAAAATTCAAATTTTAGAATATTTTTCCCTTTAAAAGAATGTATTATGAATACATTTAAAACAAACTTTTCTGAAAAAGATCAATTAATGCTTTTTCGTAGCAAATAATGCTACCGTAGCAATATAATTTTTAATCGGAGCTTATTTGCATGGGAGCAACTCAACTCCTGTATTTTTTTTCCCTCTGTGATTTCTTTTGACGGATTTCAGATTATTCTAAAGACAATGTGATGCAGCGGAAAAGGTTTCAAAACATCATTCAATAAAAGATTATACATATCACAATCGCATTTATTTACATCCCTCCCTCTTCAGCACCAAAGTTGGAAAAGCCAAAACATTTGGGAATTTTGAATTGAAAAAAAACTCACAACTATTTTGTATCAATGTGAATACATTCGTAGCAATACACAAGAAACAAGCTACACGGCATGTAGAGACAGACGTACTTGAGGGTTTAAAGTCAAACTGGTGAATTTTAAAAACAAGTTAAAACATCAGTAAAACAAATGTGAATTTTTAAAGCTATGGGTTTCAATTTGAATTCCCCTGGAAGAAACTGGAAATTTTCATTTTGTATCTCTATTTTCCCTTTTCTATTGCATTTCGGCTAACAGAAGCACGCGGGGGAGGGGCGGGGAGCGCAAAATCTTCAGTTGTTCCCGGGCGCTGAAAACCCCAGCTACGCCTGTGAACGAATTTTCAGATCAATTCTGGAAGCGAACAAACTTTCTCACCGCCTTGATAAACTCGAATAGGCTCTTTTTGAAAATTCACGAAAACAAAAGCAATCCTCGATTGTAATTTATTTTGTGAGAAAGTAATATTAACACATTGTGTGCGGGGCACGTACTAGTACGTTTTCTGACGATTGATAGTTGAGCGCGGGACACGTACTTGTACGGATTAGTGTAACGGCATAGTTTCTTTGTACCGCTTTTAGAGAAAGAAGTAGTAGGCTGGTAAACACAATTTTTGCTATTCTTCGTACAAAATGAAATGGAACAGAGCATGTCAAAACGCCTTTTGCAGTGATATACAAAATCACAGCAGACGGCCCATAGCGCTAATTAGTTTTATGATTGCTATTTTCATTTTTTTATAATGTAAGAATGATTGTAAATAATATAATTCGAAAAAATTAAATCTAAATATTTCTATTTGATTTTTCCATATTTGCAATACTATTATAAATATAACCACATAAAATTTTATTTTTTGTTTACAACAATCATAATATTATATATTTCAATATAAAATACAAAAAGTTTAGGTTAAAAAAATTAAATAACTTTCGATTTATTGAGATTTAACTGAATAACTGAATTTGCACGCAAAACCCCCGAGCCCGGCACAATTCCGCCACGAAATGTAGTCTGACCTAAAGAGGCTATAAGGAAAGAGATGACATTGGGTCCAGTATGCTCTCGAGGCGGTAAAAGAATTGCCTTTCTAGCATGGGGGAGTCTTACTTCCGGGGGTCTCGGCTAACAAAAGGTTGCTGCAAAGGAGCAAGGACTCTGCGTTTAAAGTTTAATCGCCGTGTCAGAACTTTTTTTTTACTTAATTATTTTTGTTCTTACATGCTCGCAAATTATGCGTGCTATAAAAATTATTTCTACCCTATAAAATGTATATTGCTAGTGAAAAATGAAATAACGTTTCTTCTTTGCACTAAATATATAGATGTAATATATATTTAGATAGACAGCTATATTTATAGTCTCGAATTAAGTTTTTTGATTTTATATACTTATATTTATTTTTTTAATATAACTCACCCCCTCCTTACTGGAGATCAACATTGACACGTTGACGGACATGCATGTCAACAATAAAGTTGGTAATACAAATTACATTTTGCAAATTTTGACTTGTAACGACATTATATAATATTTATATAATGTCGTGATGGAATTTATTAATGTTTTAGATTAACGTTTAAATAATTCTTGATTCAGATATAAAGATGTTAATTTATTTTTGTCTGACTAATGCTATACTACAAATTCAAATGTGTTCATTAATATCCAATAAAACAACTTTTGGACACGTAAAAATTTTGTTCGGGCATGTATTTTTTAGACAAATATGCCCGACAGGGCATGTAAAATTTTTAAATAGATTTTTCGAGCCCTGAAACAAATACAATATATGTTTTGAATAGGAGTTTTTGGGTTATGGTGCAATATGAGGTATGTTATATAATTCGTTCCGCTATCAAGTTTAAACTTTTTAATGTTTCTCAGAATCGTACGACAAAATTCACCATGAATAAGAAACATATTTTGAAATGTTGTAAGTACAGATCCTTAAAAAGCATACTTTTAAAGCAAATTTTACCTAGGATAAAAGAAAGTTATGATCTCAGCGTGCACTTGAATGATATAACATTTAAAAACTACAAGTAGTTTTAAACATCATAATATGTATCAAGCTTGTATTTCAGTTCAGTACTATAAAAGACCTATTATATCCAGCATTATGTAGAAAAGTTTATTTCTTTATTACTACCTCTATTGTTTTATTATTAATACTATTTCGTTATTTATTTATACATTATTCTTTCGGGTGACTAAAGATCTGCGTTTTAAAAATATGATTTCCAATATAATGCAAGGAAAAATTCAAAATAATAAAGATAATTTTTAAAATGTATAAGATACGTTAGGAATATTTCAAGGTTTTTCGTAAAGATTGAATGTAAGTTCAAGGCTATATTTGTATTATATTGTTTTCATTTATTTAGAATTTTACTGAATTGAGATCAATGGTGAGTTTTTTGCTTTTATTATTTGTACCCAAGTTCATATTTCAAGCTTTTGAAAATAGAGAAGGCTTGGACATTCGTGATCGTGGTATACATTAAGAAATTGATATGCAGATAAATATCCACAAGTATCCAATCAACAAATTTACATAATTTAAAAATGCTGGATAACGATGAGATTGAGTATAAGGAAAGTCACAGTGATGGTTGGGTTTTTTATTCAGTAATTGACTTTCAATTGATTTTAATTCAGTAATACACTGACTAAACTAATGACGTGAAGTTATTTTCTCTAAATTAATATTCAATATTAAACATGACGTTAATCCCCCTATACGAAAATTTCCTACTATTTCTCTAGTTATTGTACATCAAAATCAGATGTACTTTGTTGGATAATTGATAGTTATTCATATCCAGCAAATATATATTAATTACATAAGATGCAATTGCTAAAAAATTGTCTAAGACAACAGGATGGATACACATTAAATAAATGTGTATCCGTCCTGTCAAAAAAATCCTGTCTATTCAAACATAATTTTCTGTTATGAATGAAAATTCCAGTGAGAAATTCCTTTTGTATTGACATATTTTATAAAAAACAAGTAGATTTAGAACGACTAAATAAAGTTAAATTAATAATTAACTCATTTAAAAACGATCTATATAATGTCACACATTTACACGAACATAATGCTTCACTTATTTGGATGAGAACGATTGTGATAGATATGCATATGTCTGTCGTATTTTTTTAATTATGAATTCTTAAAAATGCGAATAGTGTTGAATGCACAACTGTTTAATAATAACGATTTCTGTTAATTCAGCACAGTTTGCATGTTAATTTAAAAAAGAAAAGAACCTCAAAAATCATTCATCAGAGTGTTTCGACATTCACTCTCCGATAAATTATTTACAGCGCCAACTACTTCCGCCAAAAAACAGCCAAGGAACTTATCTTTTTCTCCCATCAGAAGTTTGGAAGAAGATGGTAGATTCCGAACAGTAAAACATTAAGTAATACAACTAATATGCGTTTTTGACACTTAAAAATGGTATGAAATTGAAGCCTGTGTTTTCCTCCTTTGGAACATGGCACTAAAATTTTGCTGAAAAACCGTGCTTCCGTGAAATACGCGTTTTTGTAAACCCCCTCTCGTTTCTCCTGTGTTAAGTCTACGAGAAGTTCCCCAACAAGTGGTGGTTAAAAGTCGGCTTTTCTTTATCCCTGCATATGTCGCGTCTCTCCTTATAGCGCCTCTAGTCTGACCCGGCAAACCTCAAACCAACAAAAAAAATACAACACGCACACAACCGGTTCATGCTTCGAGGTGTAACGGGACCCCTCGAAGGATGTAATGGGACACCTTCGTCAATTTCTCCCCTACCAATAAATTTTGCGTTGACCGTCGTGAAAAAAAAAACTATCGAGAGGGGAAGGAAAACACTTTAAAGACAATTTTCATGTGGTAATAATGCTCTTCCCATAATTTTACTTTTCTCCATTTTCCTAGAAGTAAAGTTTTTTTTACAAAGCAAAAGAATTGAAAAATAAAAGAAAAACTAACTTTTAGCGCCATTTCCTTTTTGTTCATATTCTAAAAAATTAAACAGCGGGAAAATTTCTGACTCCAAACTCTTTTTGCCTTTAGCACATTATAATTTCACGATCCAGAAGTACTACTTCACAATCAGTGTTAATATAGGGGAAAGTCGGACAAAACCGGGTCTCAAAGTGTTTTTTTTTTTAATTTCCTAAGCGAATAAGTGAATAAAATTGCTTAAATTTCTATTTGAATGATAAATTAGTTCTCTAGTTACAGAAATAAATATTTTTCAATGTGGAAGAACAATATTCTGAAGGGTAAATAAATTTTTTTTGGAAGTATAAAAGTAACCGGTTTTATCCCACCAGGTCGGATAAAACCGGGTATGTTTAGGAACACTTGAAAAATGCTGTTGTCTTACTACTAAAATATTTATTTATAACAATAAATTGGTACAATGGCCGTCCTATACTGAGAAACATAGGTGGGTTAAATATATCTCTTGGGGAAATTGTATTTTTGAGTTATTTTTTCTATGTAGACTTCTTAAAAGATGCCTTCTTTTTAATTAAATTCCCGAGCAGATTTTTTAAAAATACGAAAGCATCACACGCCCAAACTTAACATTAGTGAGCTGAATTCGGAAAGTGACTGGCGAGCAGCCTTAGTTTTTATGGGTGCAATTTTTATTCTAACAACATTATAAATTTATAAAAGCATTAATTTTTTCATTCTACCCTACTTAAAAAAAAGAAGAAGAAACATTTTTTGGAATAAACTGACAAACACGATTTAATTTTCAAAAAATAATTTTTATTTTAACTGTTAATAATTTTAATTTTATATTTGTACTAAGTGGGAAACTATAATATAGTAGCCTATATTCATACGAAGTCTCTCCTAAAAAGTAATAAATATTTAATTTCATACCGTTTATGAGATGATTCTTTAAGATTTATATTTTACAAATTAAACTATTTATATTTCACACAGTAAAAAAAAGGTCGTCCAAAATCGGGTACTACCCGGTCTCGTCCGACTGTCAAGGTCCGGTTTTATCCGACAACGCCATTAATCAGAAAAGACGGCTTAGCACATTTCAAACATGATGCAAAACCTGGTTTAACAATTTAAAATAACTGCTGAAAAAGGTGTTATCAAATGTTGTACTTACCTAAAATAAATCTCTAAGTAATTAGAAACTACAAAGTGAAATCGGTGGTGTAAAAATCAAAACTTTTCCACTCAAATTTTTCAAAACATCGGCGTTGACAAACAAATAAACAACACTGCCTTTCATTTAACTTCAAACAACATAGCGCTTGTTTGCAACAAGTTTCAAGCGTTTTCCGACAAATAGCAATACTAATCAAGCTAAAACTGCCGGGTCCCGGTTTTATCCAACTTTCCCCTACCCAACATTTCTTACATAGCTAGTAAATTTCGTTAATTATTATTTCCTTTCTTTTCTGGATTTCGTTTATAAAATGCGCTTTCATCAGATGCTATTTTACGAGTGATATACTACTAGAGGCGGACTGGGAAGAAAATTTGGCCCGGGCGTATTTCAAACAGACCGGCCCTTGGAGGGGAGGGGGCGACAGAGGGATACGGACACAAGAAACGGAAAATTAACGCTAATCAGAAATTATGCACCCCCGTCCGAAACTTTTTGAAATTTACTCAATGACAACAACGAGTTTTAATGGCATTTTAAAAAGAATTTTGGCTTTCAAAATTGCAGTAATTTACATGAGGAGGTAGAGTTGAAGAACAAGCATGAAAATTATGTACCCATCGTATTCTGTGTGTATTGAGTGTGCTCATAGGCGTAACTAGGATTGGTGAAAGGGGGGGGGGGTCACCCTAAAAATGTACAGACTAAACACCAGTAAGAAGTGTAAAAGAGTTGAAAATTTACTAGTCATAAATACTTGTCTCTAAAGATATACTCCGTGTTTATTTCAGGCATGTCCCGGGGGGGGGGAAGCTACCCCCTGGGAGCAAGTCAACTCCTCCCCCCCCCCGCGCCAAAAAATTCGATCACAAGTTTTAAAAAAAGAAAGATAAGAGAAATTACGCTTTTAAGACACTTTACTTTCAGAAACACTTTCAGGGAAAGGACATTGAACACTATCACGAGCGACACCAAAAGTATCTTAAAAGATATAAGACTTTATTTTGAAAAAAATTGCGGGAAGAGAGTAACCAAACTCCTTTCTGTTTCCTCTAACATCACCAAAGTATCCCGAAATTGCATTGCTAGGAAGATTTCAAAAAGTTTCCTGGAGAGAGTCCTCGAACCCTTGACTCCAGAGTTAGCCTAAGCATTATAGATGTAAGACCAGTTACAAAAATTTAAGTTACAGAAGCCCCAAATACCCACTCCTCTAACTTCACCAAAGATCTAAACATACATCTACTATATATACATCAAAAAGCTATCATATATTTAAAAAAATTCATATTACAATCATTTCTAGTCATATATATCTATATATATGTATATATAAAGGGTATGATTTTGAAGCATACACTGCCCTTCCTAATTCTTAACATGCTCCCCCTGCTACGGAGCCAAGGCCGTATCCAGAATATTTTTTCGGGGGTGGGGGGGGGGCAGACTTTGACACACTTATGTTAAGCAATGTTTCAGGGAGGAATATATGATACATTGCAAAAGATTTCTGACTTCCCGTGGGTCCCTCTTCCCCTGTGGATACGGCCTTGATTCACAAAAACATTAAACATTCATTACTAGATCTATTAGTTTATTTTTTAAATCAAACGCAAAAGAAAATTCAATATTTAGCGCTAAGCAATCTTCTATGTCCAAGCATTCATAATATTAAAACTGGGAAATAGTGGAATTTTAGAGAAAAAAACCCAAATTTCCCTACAAAAATGCTCATCCCCACAATAAATTTCTAAAAATTTTGTTAAATTTGTAGCAAAACATACCTCAGAAGTAAGTGGTAGCGTCTGAATCAAATTTTCTCTTCTTTTTGGATGACGAACGTTTCCATTGCTGGAGTGCAAGAATTTTGTGTATTGAAAATAATTAAAAATTTAGCTAAAATATAAATAATACTTGATTGTAAATTAAAATGCAGCATTAAACCGTGGCAGTGAGATTAGAAACGTTGAACGGATGATTTCCAGAGTCGTAATGCAATCAGTGATGGACCATAGTAAGAAAAAAAAAAGATGAGAGAACATCTGTAAATGAGAATGCAATGCAAATACAGTTCATCAATTTTCCAATCGGCTCATCTACAAAAAAGATGTTAGAAAAATGGGTGTTTGGACAGGAAGTCATAAATAAATACAAACTGCTTTTTAAGTTTCTTGATGAGCATCCCTTCCTGGATTGAGGGTTTAACCCATTAGGACAATTGTTGGCTAGGGGTCCTTCATTTTCAGACCCCAGCGCCTGCAACACCAGTTTATCAGAAAACAAACCAAAATTAAAGAGAATATTTTCCAGGAAACTTGTGCGATTGTATTCCCAAATTGCTGCCTTTGGGTAAAAAAGACATCAAGAAGGAAAGAAAACCCTCTGGAGTGATTGAAAGGATCTCTGTTTGTCTGTGTGTGGTACGGTGATTGAAGCCACCTTTTTCTGTAACCCCCCCCCCCCCAAGGTGATAAGGGGGTTGATTATAACCAGATGAAAAGTCCTCTTTATTATGAGCTGCATACTTTAGCCATGATCACAACCCTTCAGAGAAAGAGGAAATAAAATCATATGCATATGTCTTTAATTTCCTTAGGAAAAAAAAAGTGTGCTTTGCAAGACCGTAGCCAGAAATTTTTTTGTGTGCCTAAATGTGCTTCAATAAGTAAATACCCAATGGGGGGGGGTTTGAACCCCCAACCCCCCCCCCCCTGGTTACGCCTATGAGTGTGCTACAATCAGTACGCTAACATCCAGTAAAAATTAGTTCTAATTATGAGAAAGTTTAAAGAAATGTTTATTGTTCTGGTTTCCAGTACTATATAACTATAACATACAATACTAACAGGTAAAAAAAAAAAAAAAAAACTCGCCCACTATCAAATATACATTGCAATATTTGCTTAAAAATTATTTTCCTTTTAAAAGCCATTTAGTATTTTAAAAGGGGACTAATTTGATACATCATCTATTCGACTTTCAATGTCAAGCTTTACTAATATGTCTTTTTCACACGACATTTACATAAATGATTCCAAATTTGTCCTGAGTTAAATTACTTCTTAATCGGTTATTAATATACTTAAAAATTAGAAAAACTCGGCAATCGGCAGAGACAACTGGCCGCGAGAAATTCTCTTGGCCAGCTTGAGGATTTCTCAGGGACGGCCCGCGCGAATATCTCACACCGGCCCTGAGAATTTGCATCACTGGATTGAGAAATTCTCAGGGCCGTATTCTTAGATTGTAGGGATTAAAAATATTGTCAGTAAACATATAGATATGTATTTGAATAATATTAAATGTCTACAAGACAGATTTTTCTTATTCATCATAAAAGAGCCATAATGCGTAATATATTAATTAGCTGTAAATAGCTGCTTCCCTTTAGGGCGTTGCGCCGTGAGGCAATCGCCTCGTCGCCTTAGCCTTACCCGGCAGCTCTGCTCAAAATTAAAAAAATAAAACATTAATTTTTCGGATCCCAAAAGTTTGCGCCCCGGGCGGGCGCCTAGGTTTTCAATATGGACGAGCCGGCCCTGAGAATTCCTCTAACCGGCCCCGAGAGCTCGTCCATATAGGCAACTTAGGCGGCAACCTAAAGCGCAAAATTGATGTATTTTATTTATTCATTTTTAAAATTAAAAAAAAATATATATATATATATATATATATATAATCAATTTTGCAGTAACCAAAATTTTGCACCTCAGGCAGCTATTTAGGTTGTCTATACGGACCAGCCGGGCTCCTGACCAATTCTGCCCACCCCCCACCCCCCACGTGTGACCCTACGGCCAGACCCTGAAGATTTTGCCCCATTGCTGCATTGCACTCTCTGAAGCCCGGATTCCGGCAAAGTTTTGGTCCCCGGTTCTTTTTTTTATTAATATTGTAAAAGCTGTATATTTTATATAAAAAAAGATAGATATTTGGCGACCGGCCCAAGGAGGACTATCCCACCTGGCATACGCCCGAATGCCCACATGGCCAGTCCGTTTCTCCACCAAAAATCTATTCATCAGAAGCAGATATTCGTCAGTCCCTACAAGTTTACAGTACGCTTCCCCCCTTAAGCCTGCCCCCTGTTGCAACGTCAAATAAAAAGCTGATTTTTTTCAGGATTAAAAAAAAATTTTTTTTGAAGGAATAATTACTAACTTACGTGGAGAAAAATTTAAAAGCAATCTTTTTGTTTTAAAAAAAGAAAGCAATGAATATCTAAAAATATTTCAGTTAGTTTTTAATGAATTTTAGTGTACACGTTTTTCTCTGAACCAAATATTTATTCTGGAAATTATAACACTCTTCTAGGGGAGTACTAAGTAGAAATATATCAGACTGTTTTGTCCCCCTCCCTTGATAAGAAATACAGTTTTGTTTAATGATAGAAAACATCCATCGTAGAGAGCTTGAAAATTAGGCATAAATATTTCCGGAGAAACTTATTTGTGTAAACGAGCAGTTTCTGTCAAGTTTCGACTTCATAAAACTTCCTTTGAAGTGTAACCATAATTCCGTTAGGAAGAGTTGTGCAATAAATTCAAACAGATGTTTGTGGAGTCAAAAGCAAGAATTATTTGAATACACGTAGAATCTCGTTTTAGGGAATACCGATACAACGAAATATCCGTTACATAAATAATACAGTTCTAAACCTGTTTTAATGAGACCAGAATTAATTCCGAATTGCCCCATGATGCACGCATGAAAAAAAAAAAAAAAAAGCATCCAGATTTTCTGGAAATTTGAATTAAATGTGTTCGAAATAAATAGGAATTTTCATAAGAAAAATTATTTTTGAAAAAAAAAAAAAATAGAACCGACTTCAAATTTAAAATTGCGCTGAAAATTAAAAAATGAATTAATTCTTTAAGCAACATTGGTATTACATTTAAACATAGTTTTTGAAGGCGGTGCAAAATTATGTCAGTGTAATTGCTGTAACTGCTATGTGTTACTTTATCTAGGTACTGTTGCAAATTCTGGGCGATTCATATTTGTAACTGATTTATGATTACAAAAGATTTTATCTCTCATATTTTTGCACCAACTTCAAAAATTATGCTTAAAAATCTTAGCAATGTTGTTTAAAGAATGAATCTATTTTTTACTTTTTAGCGCAATTTTAAATTTGAAGTTAGTTCTATTTTTTTCCAAAAAATATTTTTTTTAATTCTTTTTAGTGTAAATACATTTTTCCTCTGAATACTCTATTAAAAATAATAATAATAAACATATCAAATGACATAACCACTTTGAGTGACAAATGTACAGTACTTACGTAAATTGCATTATACGTACATGTATTTTGATCTCTTTTCCCAGTTTTCAATAAGACGGTATACATATTAATATTAATTAACAGATACTGTGTACATTGAACAGATGTTTTATTTTTCGCTTAGGGTTCTTCTTTTTTGAGCGCTTTTCATCTACGCGCGTTTTTCACTTATACGCGTTTTTCTTATACGCGTTTCACTTATACGCGTTTTTGCCGCGAACCCTTGCGCCGCGCCGGTTCATACCTCGGTTCGCCAACACATTTCTAACCACCTGGCGGGGATTATGGAACGAACGGATTATTAGACAGATGATGACTTTCCTTCTAAACTTAGGGGAGGTTTTTCTGCATAGGGATATTTCAAGGGATTTTGCTGTCAAAGGCGCGAATGCATGGATGGGGCGATTTTTTCATAGACTGCGGAAGGGGAACGTTTCGCTTGACCCCGACTCTTCGGAGCGAAGTAGCCGAAAATCAGTTTTCGCAGGCGGCGGTCACTCGTTGTTCCAATAACTGAAATTATCATTTGCATGAACTTAATGTATTTTATTAATATAAGTCCAACACATATTATTTTAATATTATAATTGCTTTTAATATTACTGCTACATGGCAACAAACTCTTTCTAACAATGAGTTTATTACCTAAGAATTTACTCAACCAAGACATGTTGCCATCTGCTTATCTATAACAATATAACATTACAATTATAAATGAGGGTTGCCTGACAAGAAAAGGGCGGAAATAATTAACTAATAATAGGCTGTTTAGAAAATGTTTTAATTGATATCACTAAAACTCGTCAATAGCTACAAAACAAAAAAAGTAAGAAAATCGATTTTAAAACAGAGGAGAAATTGGTTCCTAACTGTTTTGTCTTTGCCTATATTAAACTTTTGGAGATATTCAGATCTTGTTTTTTAACCAGGAATTACCCTGTATGACTCAATTTTGTGTGGATGTAAAACTTATTTAATGAAATTGTGAAATATAAACATCATATGGTGAGCATTTCTCCCCTTATGTTCTCAGATTGGGAAATTTAATCTCCCTTCCCTCCCCACTTTAAAGTTTTAGTTTCAATTATCGCCTCCGCCCTTTTTTTTCTTGTTCATGTGCTGAAATATGTTTCTTGAGGATTTAGCTGGGAAAACATGGCATTATGTACACAGTACATAACGCTATTTGTAATGAAGGAAAGGACAGTCCTATTTCTACTATTATTATTTCATTCTCCCCTCCTGTAAAAAAAGCATAAATAATCTCATTTATGTTTCCTGATTTGTTATTTTCCAAGTTTGACAGCTATGTTTCTGATCCATAAATATCAGTATGAAAATTGCCGAAATGATCACATTAGTAATTTGTTATTTTCCAAGGTTGGCAGCTATGTTTCTGATCCATAAATATCAGTATGAAAGTTACCGAAAGGATCACATTTGTAATTTGTTATTTTTCAAGATTGACAGCTATGTTTCTTATCCATAAATATCAGTATGAAACTTACCGAAATGACCACATTAGTAATTTTTTAATATTGTTAGCAGGCTTGGAGTAATCGCGATTACGTAATCGTAATCGGCTGTAATCGATTACATTTTGACAAAATCGTAATCGTAATCCTAATCTGACGATGGCATATTCTCATAATCATAATCGAAATTGTGTAATCCCGTAATCCTTTTTCTCCCGTAATTTTAATCGTAATCTTAAGGAAAAAATCCGTAATCTGCTGGTCCTGCAAACGTGTAATCTTGACCTGCTGAAAGCTGAAATATTTAGCTCTACATTGGATAGAAGAGATAAGATTACAAGAAAAAGGATTCAAACTGTGTACTGAAGTCCTATCCTAACTGTAAATAACCTATGGGCGATCATTAAAAGGTTCTGTGCGGTCTCTCAGAATTCTTAATTGCGGCTCCACTCTCCACGGGGAATGGCTGGAGAGCCCGAGAAGAGAGAGAATCTGGTCTGCTGGATATGTCACTCGCATCGCCTTGGGGCTCTCAGGGGGGGGGGGGGTCTCCGGTCTCCTCGCGTCGTCCAGTTTCGGTAAAAGAGCGGTAACCTGTCCGCAAGTCAAAGATTTCGGGGTAGATAAGAAAGGGGAAGGTGTCTGACCAAATGCATCGGTCATTTTGCTTCCTTAATTACCCCTTCAAAACATCTTCAAACGGTTGGGCAATAGGCGAGAGTCTGGCGACGGCATAATAAGAATGGACCATTTTCCCTTTCAATAATCGAAGCAGACTGCCCCCCGAAAATCTAGTGGAAAGAGTACTATCACCTACACACATAAAGAGACGCACAAAAAACAGAAATGCCTTTTGGCGTTTTTTTTTCTCCTTTCTTTAACGGCAGAAGTGAAGAATTTTTCTAAAAAATAGCACATTTACACTTCAGAAATTTAGGAGCAGGCGTTACATGATGCTCTATGCTTAAGATATATGAAATCTTAACCCTGGTACGTGTGATTATTATTACTTCTTTTCAATATGTTCTTCGAATATTTAAAAAAATACATACATTTAAATCTTAAATATATTTATATTTTAATGCTAATATTCTTTTTAATTAATAGGTTTGTAAAAGAAAAAGTGATTTATGTTCAGACATTCTACCAATTGTTTTTTACATGCATGAATTAATATTTAGGAATTATTTTTAAAAATTAATTATCTTTTTCTTCTTAGAATTACCTCAACAGAATTTTGTATTTCAGTTGCATCTTGTACGTTAAATTTGTGTTGTAAAATTACTTACACTTTATTTTTTTTATTAAAACAGTTAGTACATGGGAAAAAATTATATGCTCGTGCATGTTAAAAAAAAAAAAAAAAAAACACACAAAAATCATATTAAAATATTATAGTCATTCGTATTATAATTATTCTTCATATTACTTTTTAACGATTACTAATTTTGCTAAGAGTTATTTGAATGTTCATGTTCAAATTTTTTGAAATTATTCTAAAATGCAGCATTTATTTTCAAAAGATTATTTATCTCTTACACTATCTGAATATTTTGTTATCCCGTGCAATTCATGCACATCTGGTAATTAGTGTTATGTAAATATTTGCACAATTTAAACTAGAAAATAAATACAATGGAGAAATATAGTACATTTTCAAAAATTGCAGCCAACTAAATTTTGATTGTATGCACACAAAATAACAATGAACCAGGTAAATCACTTATGCATTATATATACATTTAGTGCATAGTCTTTGCTTATATACAAAATACGATCACTGTAGTTATCCCTCACATGAGTTTCAAATATTCGAAAAATACTGAATGTGCCTTTCCTGATTATATATATACATATATATATATAATATATTACAAATTTTTCATTTCTGCAACGACGTCATAATTCCAGAACTGTGGTGTTGAAATTATTTCATTATAATTGCATTTATCATCATTTCAGTTATCTCTTATTAAATCAAAAATTTAATTACAAATCATAACGTTTTGATTTATGACACTATTGTGAAAATGAGAGTTGTATGCATATTATCGGATAATTTTATGCTAATCTAATCGTAATCAAAATCGTATGTCATAATCGTAATCGATTACATTTTTCAACGACTGTAATCGCTGCCGTAATCATAATTACTTTTTGGCAAAGGATTACAATCGTAATCGTAATCATAATCTCTCAATTTCTCCCTTTGTAATCGTAATCGTAATCGATTACGTTTTTTTGTAATCGACTCCAAGCCTGATTGTTAGTGACATCATGTAATTCTAATCTCAATAACTTTGAATTGACGTTTAAGCCCCAAAGGAATAGCATCTTACCAATATCTTGCTATGATAAGCGGAAATAGTCTTAAATACTCACCTTTGAAAAGCTTTATTTCAATAAGTTTATAGCATGCAAGCATGCTATCGGGGTAATGAGTTAGAACCCTGTTCCTAACCAGTTTAATTGGTATTTGGGCCCATTCTCTTTCAATGGCAGCTCTCGACTAATTGATTACAGCTGATTTTGGGGTGTAAAGTTTGTGCTTGACATGCCCGGGCATGATGTGGGCCGGGCAAATGCCCACTGGGCAAGACGTTTATAAATGGGCATTTATGTGGGCAGTAGCCCAAAGCATTTTTAAATGCCCAAAATCTGGGTATTTAAAAAGATACATTTTGGTTTATATTTTGACATTTTAAAATGAGTATTACAGCTTATATTTAACTTACCCGTGCCCGGGGGAGGGCAGCCAACACTCCCTGAACTAGAAAGCCTCTGGGCTGCCTCTCGGAGAAGCGATTCCCTTCTCTCCGTAGGCCGAAATCTATTGCTTCTGCTGCGCTGGCGATCAACTCACATTATTAATCAGCTTGTTTTTGCAATCAAACCATCAAGTAACGACCACTCAAGAGTCTACTTGTAGAGCACACATTTCTGAACAAATAAATTAAGTTCTTTATTAAAAATTGATAATAAAAAATTATTGCTTTCCTATACTTTGAAAAGCACTTTTATTAGTATAGGAAAATATTTTTGTGTTACTTATGAAATGTTTTTTTTTTTTTTTCTGTTTTGTATTCTCATTGACTTTATTTTGTGGTGAAAGCATCGATGCTGATTAATTGTTAAATTAGCTTGTATTTAAAGTTTAAGTTTGAAAGAAATCTTGGGCATTTACACTTTAAGACAAAATAGCGCTTTAATTTCTGCAAAATTCGAAAGATTAATGTTTTTATCATTATATATTAATTACGTTTTTTTCTTGTAAACTGTCGTGAACCGGAACTGTCCCACGCATCTGAAATATCCCCCGCTTGACCTCCAAACTCGGCCAAAAGGGTCTTGGAGGGGGCGGTGGGAGTCGTGGGAAGAGAAGAAGCAAAAAGGGGAACTTGGTACCGAGATTGTCCGAAGAACGGACGTGACAAAACCTTGCTCTTTTCCGAAATGTTGCAATAATAAATACGATGTACAAAGTCATATATGTATATTGTGTTGTGTCCCATTAACAACATGTGAATAAAGGTCTGGGACTACATACTGCCTCATCGTTTAATTTCACATCCAGTCGGGAAATCATCCCAGTATGGAATATGCACCCAGCAGAATCAAAAATACCGCTCGGACACTTATCTATTAATTTCATGTGTGAGAGACGAAAAATCTCACAATAGAGAGATTTCACAACATAAACCTTAATCTCATGTTATACAAATTAAGCACACACATAATAATTATTATTGTTATGCTCAGAAATGTCATTAAAAGTTCAAGACAAAATTGGAGATGAGATCTATAACGTATAGTGCTTCGTTTCTGAACTACAAATTAGTATGCGCATGTAATATAACGCGACATATGACTGGGAAAGGGGGTACATTGAATTGTGACATTTTGTGACAAAGGGGGGCGGGGTCAAATACATTGAAAAACAGTGGCATCATTAATTTATAAATGATTCCAGTATCATAGCTTTTTCAATGTTTGAGACTTCTTTTATTGCGGGGAAAATTTATGAATTACGCAAACCTAGCACGTGCAAAAATCAAAGAAACAATGAATTAACTTTTCCTTCAAAAACTTCCCATTTTAAAAAGTTTGAGGTTTACATCTTACAAGAAAATAAGACAAAGATTCTAAGCAGACTTTTTAGAAATGGATTTAATTCTGTTCAATTTATTTTTGACTTCTTTTTTAGTTCTTTTCCAAAAAAAATAGCTTAATAATTTAGTGTTTGAAATGCTTTACCTCTATAGTTCGCCTTTTGCAATCAATAATTTTTAAATTGAACTTCGCATCAGAGTGAAAAACGTAACAAAGATGTCCTTAAAACATCTTTTATTTTCTATTAAAAGGAAATCTTCCTAATTTCTAGAATTCTGAGATGAGAGAGTCATAAAATTTTCGCCGGACAAAAGCTTCTCTTTTCAATAGCCCCTTTCTAATCACATAGTCATAAAAGACCACCGGAATAGAAAACGTAATTGTGGGAACCTGATAAAAACCACTATGCAAATACTTTTTCTTCACTTTTGTTGGTTTCTTTTACGAATGTGGCGTACAAGACTATTTTCAAGTGGACGTATAGCGTTGCTCAGAAGTGACCATCCTCGTAGAAAGTCACTTTTACATTAACAATTTAAAATATACAGAAAGCTTTCCGTTATTGCTTGCTTATAAAATATTTCGCCTTAATTTATTATTTTATTTCAATTTAATTTTTAAAGTCTTAGTATCTAAACAACCTTAGACAAGATTTGCACATTTATCACCACAAATGCGACATAAATAACTTCATAAATTTCAGGAATATTATTAAAATCTATATGAAAATATTTTTTTTTCTGATATGGAAATGAACAAACATTAGTGTTAAAATATTGAGCTTAAATAAAATATATTACTTAAATATATCTTGATAAGTATCTATGTATCAAAATAACACATCTAATGTTTAAAACTGCAGTTCTACTGTAGTAATGATGTTTCGTGAAAAGCAGAGGTTAATTATCTGAATGCAGTAACTTATTTTCGAAATAGAAATATTAACTTTGTTTTCCATACTGAGTAAGTATATCAATGTGTTAAACTCATTCTGCAATTTCTGATGGCATCCTTTTGCTTTTATGCAAAGGATTTCCTGCCGAAATCCAGTAATGTCTCAATTACGAATGCTATCGGCTGACGAGCGGGCTGAAAATCGGCCTATGGACGTTGCGCAATAGTTTCAATCCGGAGGCTTTCTAGTTCAGGGGGTGTTGGGGCAGCCCTAAGGCCTGGAGCTAACAGGGTAGGGGTTGTGAAGTAGAGGATTATTACAGCTTATAAATAACATTCACTGTTATTTTACAATATACATTTCATTGGTAGAAGTATAAAGGGCTTCGCTACATTTTTATCTGTATTGATTCTAAAACATAGGGTCGGTCATTCTATGTCAATTCAACACAAGGCCAAAAAAAAAAATCTTACCATCTCATATTTTCTTGAAAATTAACAGAAGGGTACCTGTGGACTTAGAAAATGTGAAATTTTTCTGAAATCTCTACTCGTTTTTGATTTACAGAGGTGTAAAATTCCACTAAGAACAAAAGATAGCAAATTGGGACTTGCTCTAGAAACTTCCCTTAAAAAAAGGAAGAGACTTTTGATGCTCGCAATGTAATTTTCACAACGGCTCAAAAATTAAGAAAACCTTCTTGCAACATGAAAATGAAATTCTAGAGCTTGATGAATTGGGCACGTGCAGATCTGAATGCCAAACCCACTTCCTCAGAGAACAGCAGTAACGATTAAATAAAGCCCAATGAAAAGAAAATAACCAATTTCAATTTATTTGTGTGTGTTTTAATTTTATTATTATATGGCAGTGGTGTGCACTGTAATATATACGGAGGGTTAGCTGTTAGCTTATTTATAATAACGGAATACCAAAAACCAACTCAAATGTTTTTCAAACTAAAATCATTTTAGCCAGAACATAAAAACATTTTATTCGCTTTGATTCATTGACATTTGCAAGTGGCAATATTAATAACTACTTCTTAAATATAATTTAATGTTTTATAATTTATTTGTACCAGGTTTGAAACATTTCCTACTATTAATGAGAATTTGTTTGACTGTTCAACAGCAATCAGTATTTCTATATAAAAAAACATAAACGCCAGGGCATTTATGGATTTTGGGCATTTGCCCAGGCATTTTAGCTGGGCCTTGTCCCAATTTATAAATGCCTGGGCATTTTACAACACTACATGCCCCTACAGAAAAACTTCCCTTCCATTTGAAAAGAGGCAAAGAGTAGTCACATCGCTCTGGAGACTGATCATTTCTTCTCTTATTATATCTGCCCGTCTTCATAAAAATTCTTTCACTATAAACATTAGTTGAAGGATTTTATGTAACGAAGGAAGATATTTAAATATTAGTGCTTATGATGGATAAATGTACTTGATGTTATCAGCCACTGAGAAATTTTCAATGCTTATATAAAATATTATATTTCATACATGATACAATGCTAAATCAACATTCCTGAATCGCAAGACTTTGTTTGCATTAGTTCTTGTTATTTGAACTGAACTGTGACATGAATTCTATAATTATTCTTCAAAACTGTACATACATTTAAAATAATGTCCACATAATATCATGTTAAATCCAAGACATTATTTAACCTCAGATAAATAAGTGAAGAATAAATCCAGATTTTAAAGATTGTCACTTAGGAAACGCTCCTAATTACTCAGATATCAAGTGCACTAGGAAAACAAGTAAAGACATCAATTAAATTCTTCTTTTAAATTTTAGAAAGAAAATCTTGATAAAGGAACGCATACATATTAAAATGAACGTATATATCTGCATACATGTATAATTTTACAAAAAGTTTTAAATCGGAACTAATGCAATATTTAAAAAAAAACAATTTAAAAGTTAAAACACTAAAAAATCGCTAGTTTTTTTCTTTTAAAAAAACGTATATCCCTTTAGTGATAAAATTTTTAAAAAAAAATTAAAAAAAACTGCAGAAAACACTCGTGACAAAATGTTTTAAAGATTTTAGAATTTCGAACAGCGCCGATCCACTGATCTAGAACGTGATTGGGATAAATAATCCCTTTTCTTTCAAAATAGGGAAAAGTTTGAGTTTCCCTCAGTCCGTGGGAGAAATCTTTGAATACCACCTTAGTCAAGTCAATATATACATTTCACCTTGCAAAAGGTGGGGAAGAATATTTTATTTTTTTAACTGGTACATATTGGTGCCAACATGAAAAAACTGATTTATCCATCATGAAAGATCCCGGGAAAATTTTTGGTGGCCGAAAAACCACCAAAATTTGACACTTTTTGCTGTTTTTTCGATATATCTCAGAAATGATTGAATTTAGAGAACATTTTTCAATGTAAAATTTATAGAGGATAAAATTTCCTACAACTTTCATCGCTACAACTTTTTTGTAGCATGAATAGCAAATGCGTTACAGCTCCTTAAAGTTCGGCATTTTTTTGCTAACTTATAAAATCGTTTTGAATCTCCAAACCGGCAAGCATCCGGAGTTTCGTTTGCGGAATTTCATTTCGTTGCGCGTGGTCAGCTCGATTGCCGATTTCCCATCCATTGAAGAAAGCGCCCTTTCTCCGATTAAGCAACAAAAAAAGTCATTTTTTTTTTTTTTTGTCTATAAGTTAAGAAAACATTGCAATTTTTCGTATAAAGTAGTGTGTCAGTGTTACTTCCGAGAATCCGCCATTTTTGGTCTTGTTCCAAAAGTCGGCCTTAACAGCGCTGTCCAGCCTGCCGAATTTGGGGCTCGGTACTGTGCATGATACTGCAGTGGCGCAACAAGGGGGAACAGATAGCCCATGCCCCTTATCACAGAGTGATAATTTGGAATTTTTACAAAAATATTTTCTTTACTAAATAAAATAACAATATGCATCTAGAGAAAATAAAGTTATTAAAGCATAAAATAATGATGGGTTGGGGGAGGGGGATGATCCTTCCCCAACACCCCCCTTATAAATCGTGCACCCCCCTTATAAATCTGGTTTCCCCGCTGTGATACTGTCAAATATGACAGTAAGGCTGTTTAACTCACAATTAAAATTATAATATCAGGGAAATTTTTGGAGCTCAATCAAGGAATATCAGGATATCAGTTTTTTTCTTGGATTCAGTTTCCACCATGAACTTTTACATTTCCAATTCGATCAAGAAGCTTTTTTCCCCACTCATCTTCACGGCTTTCAGCAGTTTTTACAACTTTATCTCTCACACCCAATTTCATAACTTGATATATCAAATTTCTTTCATGTTCAGGAAGTCATTCTCGCTTTAAAAAAAAAATCTTCAGGTGTCCCCTCGCCGCACAAAAAACATTGGTCTTTAAAACAGAAACCTTCAGTTCTCAATCGAGGAGATACAACTACACTGCTTGAACCGTCATCTCCAGCTAGCTGTACAACGATGCACATAAGCATCAATCATTCGCTCACTTATATATCATTTGTAACAAACATTGTGAATAGTCACTTGTTTTAAGTCCTTCAAGAAACGCTGATGTTTTTCATTTTGATTTTTCGCACTACATTTTTAAAGATTTTTCTATCCCTTTCTCTTTTACAATTTTTACTTCAACCTCATTCAAACTGAGTTCACAAATAAAACAAACACTTTGGTCAAGCACACTAATCTTTAAATATGAAATTGTCATGAAAAACACACTATTTGAAGCAAAACGTTTCCTCGCTAAAATTGAGCTGACTAACGGACAGTTGTTGAATCGAGTCAGCACAACGTATTTGGTGACAGGAAAAGGAGAAAGGAACGGGGAGATATTTGTTTTGAAAGGAGGGGGTGGGGAAGTTCTGGAGAAAAAGGTGGGGGGGGGATGCTTATATATACAAAAATTGAAAAATGGGGGTACGCTTGCGTTTTAAAATCCAAAACAAGTGGGGGGACACTTGTGTGAAGATAAAAAGCTAGTGGGACACCGTCTCCCTGTGTCCCCTTCGACTACACCACTGGGGGGGGGGGGGACGGTCAATTTCATTCCTCTCTATCTGCTACGAAACAGGCATCGTTTCTCAAGATCAGACACGTGGCTACTTGCCTCTTTTTTTTCTCCATTCTTCAATAAGCTTTCAGGCACCTGTCTCTTTTCATTGTTTTTATAAGTTAGAAAAAATGCCAAACTTTAAGAAGCTGTAACGCATTTGCTATTGATTCTACAAAAACGTTGTAGTGATGAAAGTTGTAGGAAATTTTATCCTCTATAAAATTTACGCTGGAAAATTTTATCTAAATTTAACCATTTCTGAGATATATCGAAAAAACAACGAAAAAAGTAATTGGATTGAGCAGAATAACATGCAGTAAATCACAGTAGCTACGCTTTGTGCTGGGATCTATTTAAGTTCTAAGAAGGTTAAGTACAATTTATTTGTAGTAATTGTGTAAGAATACAGTATATTTCTTAATAAATATTGATTAAATATTATATTAAAGTGATTAAATAAGAACGAGTGTGAATTTCTGGCTTTTTTGAGAAACGCACAAAAGGCCATTTTTGAAAAATCATATAAAATATCTGGGGCAAAAATACACAATATAATTGATAGCAGCTCATTAAGCACTTTAAGGGCAATAAATGAGCAGATTTTCAGATTTTTAAAAAATGGCTTTTTTTTTTTTTTTTTTTTTTTTTTTTTTTTTTTTTTTTTTTTTTTTTTTTTTTTTTTTTTTTTTTTTTTTTTTTTTTTTTTTTTTTTTTTTTTTTTTTTTTTTTTTTTTTTTTTTTTTTTTTTTTTTTTTTTTTTTTTTTTTTTTTTTTTTTTTTTTTTTTTTTTTTTTTTTTTTTTTTTTTTTTTTTTTTTTTTTTTTTTTTTTTTTTTTTTTTTTTTTTTTTTTTTTTTTTTTTTTTTTTTTTTTTTTTTTTTTTTTTTTTTTTTTTTTTTTTTTTTTTTTTTTTTTTTTTTTTTTTTTTTTTTTTTTTTTTTTTTTTTTTTTTTTTTTTTTTTTTTTTTTTTTTTTTTTTTTTTTTTTTTTTTTTTTTTTTTTTTTTTTTTTTTTTTTTTTTTTTTTTTTTTTTTTTTTTTTTTTTTTTTTTTTTTTTTTTTTTTTTTTTTTTTTTTTTTTACATTAAGCAATTATTTTTTTTTTTCTGCACTTATATGCTTTTCTGAGTATGAGTGTGATTTTGTGTTGTTTGAAAGAGAGTCAATAAAGTTGAAAGGCCCATCATTTAGAGGGGGCATGGACATCGCCCTGGTTTTGAGATTATATTGAAAGTGCACCTTTGTTGTTGTTTTTTTAATGTAACATGAGAAGGCTACCCTGGAAAAATCATAATGAGAGGCCTGAATGTTGCTCGCAAAAAATCGAAAATTATTACAGAGAATATAATAAAAATCGGAAATTTTTAGTAGAAAAAAGCAAAAAAGTAATACAATTGTTTTTTTTTTTAATCTACTTCTATCTTAAGATGGTGAGGTTAGATTATATAAATATGAAGTGAATGTAAGCGAGTCTACTTTTTAATATTTTATAAAAGTTTATGAGTTAGAATGTTATAAAACAGAAAACGATATTACATAGATACAACAGCAGGGGCAAGGGATGTAAATCAAATCCATTATTAGTAATCTAACTGCATGCAGGCAGGTGCCAGAGCAAGGCACTTTGACAGTGGCATAGCTAAGTAGGGGGCGGTGGGGGTGGCGCGCCCCGGGTTTCACCCATTCCGGGGTGGCACACAGCCACAATGGAGAAAATTAAACCTTTAAAAGCTTCATAGAATAAAAATTTTAAATTGGATATTTTTTATGTCATTTTCTTTTCCATTTCGAACTGAACAAAGTGTTAAATAATTTAAATATTATGAGGCCCTTGACTCAAACGTTGTTTTTCCTTTTCAATGCTGCATATTTTTTTTTGGGGGGGGAGGATCTTTTCCATGGGGTGACACCATCACTACCCACCCCAGGTATCACCCATGCTAGCTACACTACTGCACTTAGACCATTCACCTACTGAGGGCCCTATAAAAATTTTAAAGGGAAACAAACAATTCAATTTTGTTTTTATTACGAAATAAACAAGCACGGTAAGGGCCATTTCACAGTATTTGGCTTCACATCTTGGGGGGAAAATCTTGTAAAAAGTTATATATTATATATCATTTTAAAACTTAAATTGTCTTCTATTAAGATTTAACAATAAAATATTTATGTTTTCAAAATAGGGAAAAAAATACAGCCCCTTATTTGGCTACTGGTTTACTTAAAGAGTGACTAAAATGTAAAATACCCCACGATGTTTTTTCCCAGATGCCCAAGACCTAGTGTATCCTCTAACTTTTCTGACTATTTCATCCCGAATGTCTGGCTCTATTGTTTAAAATCTATAATTTTATAAATATTTTTAACCATCTCAAAGTTTCCAAATATGTAATGAGTTTTCAATTAACCAGCATCTTCAAAGGTATTAATTAACTAAATTTGACAAACTCAATTTCCGGATCTTTATTGTAGTGCACGGATTCATTGCCTTTTATTTTATCATATCATTGCCTTTTACTATGATATAAGTTATTACAAAAACTTTTAGGAGACTATTTGCTGCCTCTGGTGATTATTTTGAAGATATTTTTTTTTTTTATATAAGAGGTTACTAAGTACTTATTGTTTTTTCTCATAACTTAGGGGGTGCCCCAATACTGGATGGAAACCGTTCTCTTAATAGAAGATGCTGTAAAAAATGGAGCATTTTGTAAGCTATAAACAAGATGTATAAACTACAGGTCAAGCCAGGTGCCCTGGGTAGGAACTTTCTAGGGGGCAGGAAATTTTTCCATATTATCATATAAATTTCTTTTTTTTAAATTTTAACGTAAAATAACTAGTTTGATTAACAATTACCGCTGGTATTTTGTCATAATAACAGGTTCTTAATAATAGCCAATTTCACATTGACCCAAGCACACACACACTTGTATATATATGTATAAAGTAAGTGAACCAATCAAAGGGGGCAGGATAAATTGAAAGTGCTCTGGGCATTAAAACCTCAAAGTCGGGATCGGGGTCAAGCATTGCGGAAAATATGCACTTACAATTTTCTAAATGCAGATGATTCAAAATCAAGATGATTTGTGATTTTTAAATCACGTGTACTAATCCTGAACTTGGTAACGAGTTCACTGAGTACGAAGAAAAATAAATGAATGAGAAGAAGCTGCAGATTTTTCATGTTAAAATTGAATAAATCTGTTCGCTGTCTATCTTGTGCCTTCAAAACCATACCAGATATTATGGAATGATATGTGCTTGTACCGAGTAAACTATGTTCTATTTTATAGTTTAGTTTAAGGTAAGGATGTAACATATCCATTAAGCTTGACGAGTTTAGCTAACATGCTGGATAATTTGTAAACTGTGTTGATGGGTATCTGGATGAACACCCACCTTTTGATGGCTACAAAATTAGTCATTGTGATGTAGGAAATATTTCAAAGCACTTTCTTTAATATAAAATTTAATTTAAAAATGAACTAAAATATCTTATGAATAAGTAAATTTGAAATCTCTGTGTTTTCTCACAATTCAAAAATTACACTGTGCAACACGAAAAATGTCCTTTGGATGAAAATGTCTGTTTCTTATGTATTTTTGGCTGAAAATTACGAATCTGCAATTATATTTTGCCTATCACGTACCATTTTCCAAAAATTCCACATTTTAGCTTTTTACGTATTTTCTGGAGAAATGTGCATCTTTTCGTAATTTACCGACTTAATTCATTATAAATTATATATTTCTCATTGATAGTGAGATCGTTGCCATTCTAGAGACCTTTTTAATGAACTTGGGTTACTTTAGCTTCATTTTTGGCAACAGAAGCTCTATCTGCTTCTCGAAGTTTCGAGTCTTTTGCAAGACTACAAAGGCATTTTGTAGACTATTTCGCGGAGAAAGAAAAAATAGTATGCTTCTGTGATCTGAATGTACTATTTCAAGCATTAGGACATGAGCACATTTCAGCAGAGTAGCGCTTGTTTATTAGTGCTTCTCCATTGAAGTATTTTTTTCTTATTCATTCCTGTAGCATATTCTGAAAACACAAAGGAAATTTTAAAATTATGAGTGGCAAAAACACATCAAATGAGTCACTTGTAAATCTACAGTGTGCCTTTTTTCCACAATTGCACATTAAACTTGGTTTCTCAAAATATTTGTAAAAGCTCTGGACAGAGAAGGAGTGACTTTCTTGCATCTCAGGAACAAATTCAAAAAAATTAAGCGAGGCAAAAGTAAAAGAAAGAATTTTTACTGGCCCACAACTTAAGGCAGTACTTTCACAATGAAAACCATGAAAGCAAACAGTCAGAAGTCGAAAAATCCGCCTGGCTGGCCTTTAAATCAGTGTGCTCACGTTTCCTTGGAAATGAGAAAGCTGAAAATTACGAAAATCTTGTTGGCAACATGATAAAACGCTTTTGTATTATTAGGTTGCCATATGTCATTAAAACTACACTTTTTGGACTTCCATATCATGGAGGTAGTATCGAGGGGAGATGACACGGCGGCTAACATCAGAGGGATCGGGGTTACCATTTCCTGCCATGTGTCGCTCTTTCGCATCGGCACAAACAAACCGTGTGCTTAATGCTTTTCTACGAGAATTTTTCAAATTTTCATTGCCTGTATCTTATTCCGATTTCATGCAATCTTCCAAATAAAGCGGAAAACAAATACATCATACTATTGGCAAGTTCTCATTTAAAAACGGTTAACATTAGGTGCAATTTTATGATAGAAAATGCTGGTTTTTGTAACGCATTTTTCGATACTCTGAGCTCTTGCCCTTCGATAATTTTGCCGGTTTTCTCATGTATTGTATTAATATTAAACTTTTTATACATTCTTATTCAGAGTTTGCGCTTCCATGTCTTCTCAAGCATTTTTTAAAAAGTTTTAATAAAGATCTTGACTGCTTTATTAATATATGTACACACACACACCTATATATATATATATATATATATATATATATATATATTATTTATTTACTTACATGTACATTTGATCTGATATTTATGGTTATATAAGCAATGATATCACATTGTAATAGAAAGCTCATTAATGTAAATATTTCAAAGAGGACATTTAATTGTTGCGTAGCATTTTATTTAAAATAAAGTACATTTGTATTTCAAGAAATAAGTAGTTTAAAAAAATATTTGTAGAATTATGCATAAAAACTAGCGTCTATAATTTAAAGTATAATTTTAGGAATATCATTTTAAAAAGATAAAATTAAAATTGATATTTTTTAATGAAATTATAAATACTTTATTTCTGTTCAAAAACACTGAAATGATATAAATAATGACAAGCATTTGCTTAGTGATGTGACAAATAATTCTTGGAATTAAAAATTAAAATAATCTATTGGTACAAAAGTTAATATTCCTAACAATAAAAAGAGTTTCACACGGGGAGTAAGATCTTTAAAAAATTTCATCACAAAGAAAAATGCTGATCAGTGATTTAAATTTCTGAATGACTGAACACAAATGGGTACGCTCAATAAATTTGAAGCATTTACTGGAAAACTAGGAACTGTGATGCATAAATTTTGGGGAGTAAGTGTATAGGAATGTAAATTTTAGCATCATTGAAACCCAAAGTGGATGAGGGAGAGGCACCCCCCCCCCCCCACATTTCTTTGTATTCAAAGTCAAATTTTAAGACAGTAATATGTAGATATTAAATAACAAGATCTCTTAGGAGAAATCCCACTAAGAAAAAAATTCTGGTTGTACTACTAATTAAAACAATCAATCTCAGTGACAAAGAGCATATGAAATTAGAAAGGCAGATAGAAAGGAGACTATGTTATATTTAACAGTGCCGGGTCTCGGGGGGCGGGGGCACCCGGGCCCTTGCCCCGGGCGGCACTTCTGGGCAGCAAATTCATTTGTGATGCAAAAAAAAAAAAAAAACGGAAGAAGAAAGAAAAGACAATAAAATAAAAAAAAAGAAAAATATATTTAATTTAGAAAATTTAACTTTTGGAAAGAGAAAATTAAAATCCTAGTTAACTAGGATTTTAATTTTCTAGCCGAACGTTCGGCGCTCCGATTTGATCATTGACCGGCTATTTTGCTAACGATTAAAACCGATTAATAGAATTATTTATTTGTATGAATTGTCGGAAACTAAAATTGAGTTATACTGAATATGTTGCGCTGTTGATCAGTCGGCAGGCTAATTTAAAAAAGATATTAAATTAAAAAAGTAAAGGTTTCTTCCTTTTCTGATAATGAAATATAAATCATGCTATGCTAACAATATATTGATAGTTTTTCATTTACAAACTTTCAAAGCATCCTTTTGGGAAGGGGCGGAGGAGGGGAGGGGAGAGCTTGTGATAGTGAAATATAAATCATGTCATGCTCAAAACAGAAGTTCTTCTTTTGCAAATTTTCAAAGCATTCTTTTGGGAACCGGGGGGGGGAGGGAGGGGGAACTTGTAAGAGTCATTTGAGAAGGCAGACATATGGCTCTTTGATACGGGCGTTAGTTGGGGGGGGGGGGGGTCTTTTTCCTGCATTTAAACAAAAATGCTAATTTCGTTCTGCATTTTGATGAGTATTTTCGTGAGTAAAAGAGTTTTTAAAAAGTTTTTGTATGCCTTTTTTTTCCCCTAATATATTTTTGCCGTCCCAAATGCGCCTTAAGGCCTCACGATGAACCAGTTTGCATATAAATTTTCCCGAGAGAGAAACCCCTGGACTGTCAGAATTTCATATCTCCAGGGGGGCCTTTCATATGGCTCTACCCCCTCCCAATGTTGAGCTGAAAGGACCATGACTGAGAACATTAACGAAAGTTTCATGGATTTATCAATGCCCCCCCCCCCCCAAATAAAAAGTCCTTAAAAAAAGGCCAGTACATAAAGGCGATGTGAAATATGACCAATAATTAGATGAAGGTGGGCAGCATATTTAAGTTTGGCCCCGCCGCGGAAAACTCCGGCACTGATATTCTATCGTATGTAGAGTTAGCATTACAGACAATCTTACTTTCTCACAACATTAACGAACATTACTATTCATATTACAATTAATATACATACATATATTTTTTACTTTTTAAATATGATTTACTTATCTAATTTCGTTAAAATTATAAAAATGTTTTCCACATCATCCAAGAGGTACAGTTTATAGAAGCATTACCCCTTTTACAAAATGCAAGGCGGGTATCCCCAGTAAGTATATATTCCTTCTATATTAGGTTAAAATAATGATCCACAGTAGTTTTTCCAAACATTTCATTGCGTACTGCTATATGTACAGAAGTAATTTCCAATGAGTGGCAGCTCTGGAAAAGTTTAAACGAAATGAATTGGATGATTTCAAATTTGGAAAAACAGTCAGGGGATATGTCTCGGAAATGCAACTATAGCATTATAAAAACAACAGACATAAAAAGACAACAGAATCAATAAAAGTTACGAGAACGAGCACGAAAATAACGGTCAGTTCAGCAGAAGCTTTGGTCTCAGATCGGCACTTGCCACGCCCCCCTATCGGCACAAACAGAGCTCGGTAGGGTTGCTATTTGGCAGGACGTCACGTGGTACAATGTCATCCATGCAGCTCCATGTTCCATATAGGCTTATTTCCTCAAAACCTTGGCGCAATTAGTGATGAGCATGGGGGAAGGTTTCATCAGTACACCTCTGTGTTTGAAAAGTGTTTCAGCGGTCGATGGAATGGAAGTAAGGAACTGAATATTGCTAATCTGTTATCAGGGCACACCAACAGGTGCCTACAAGATGAAACGGCCCCAAAAAATCATATTAGTGTTTGTGTTTTCAATAAGTAAGCCTCAGTTACATTCTTCTATAGCCAAATTGTATAAATATGAGAAGTGGGCTTCCAGCAAAAACGGTACGTGATGGACCAATTTGGTTTGGATATTTGAATCAGGCACCTTTTGTTTATATAGAATCACATAGTTTCATCTAAAGGACAAAAAAAAAGTTCAAATTTGTTGCCCAGTGTTATAGTTAATGAACAAAACAATGCATTTATAGCACAAATTTAAAAATATTGCATACAACTTATTTCAGGGTGCTAGAAACCCCTTTATCATTGCTTTACTTGTGAGTTCAGAATATTTAGTTAATCAGAGTGATGCCCTTTATGCTCCAAGGGTTCATTGTAACCCTTAAACATATATGTGATATTTTTTGCACTCAGTGCTATAAATATAGAAATTCTCACTTTTCATTGTTTTTAAATTAAAATAAACCATTTTACTTCTTATAAATTACAAGTGAAAAACTTTTTGGATAGTGTTATACAGTCAACTCTTGGTATCTATAATTTATAGGGAAGAGCTAGTAGTTCGGGATGTTAGAAATTTGAGCTATAAACAGTCCAATAAAAATTACTTCATCAAAGGTAGAAAAGTACTACTAAGTATGTGTATTGGACAAAACGTCCAAGGCAGTTTTATTGGCATTACTTTTTGCTTTTACCATCATTTATATTCCAAATGTAAAACTGCTTTCAATGTTTTTGTTAGCTGAGCACGAATCAATAAAATCTTATATCACATGCTAGTCATTTCATTTTGTAGTTTTGGCTTGAGAGATCTTAAGGTGAAATGATTTTTGTGAAAGGATATTTAATCATCTAGGTCAGTGTTAGAGATAAGAATTTACATGTAGATGCCATGGGAGATGCAGGTGAGAGATTTTTTTATCCGTAAAAATGTAAAATCTAGATGTCGCATATACAGTGAAACCTGCATAAGTTGACCACTTGTGGTGCAGTACTTTAGTGTAAACTTTAGGCAGGTGGTCAACTTATTAGAGGATGTAGATTTTTTTTTTGTCATTTCTTAAAATATGCATTTATTAATTTGTAACTAATTAAACTTTTGCTTCATGTATTAACGTTATTTTAAGATAGTAATGAGCTATTTTTTTCCAGAATTATCCAAAATATCACCAGTGCAATTTAACCTGTATTGTATCCTATACAACTTTAAAAGCAAAATACTTACTTAAAATAAGGATACATATCTTTTAGTTATGTAAGTTAATTATATGAGAGTCGAGGTTTCCTAAAAATACATAATTTTTCAAAATGGCTGCACAGTTGGAAGAAAAAAGAAGAAACTTATTTAAAGAATAAAAGAATGCACATAGTAGTTTTCCCATGCATATGATTAACTTACAAAGGAGTTTAGGCAAACTTTATATTGATGTTTCATCCATTCATTCTAGCATAAAAAATAAAGTTTTTAACGTTTTTATCTTTGCAGAAAATGATACAAATAAATGTAGTAATAATGAGACGGTCAACTTAAAAAGGGATTTTTGTAATACTCCCACCCAAATTTGGCATACATAAGTGGTCAAGTTACAAAGGTTTCCCTACATTATATAATATAGGGCTAATTCCGTTGCTGAAAAAAGTGGTCAGCTTACAAAGGGGATCAACTTTACAGATTTTACTGTACATATGAAGTTATTGAAAATTCTATTAAACAGAAATAATACACAAAGGACTACGTAGTTTTTATTTTTTAAATGTCGAAATTGAATGCATGTTTTTCTATTTCTTTGCATCAATCACAATGAGTCGGGAAGAAAAGTTTAGCTGCATTGCAAAGTGTTGTTCATGAAATTTAGCACCTCGCTATGCCAGGGATTCCCAAATGTTTCATATTACAGTAAGAACCCAAAAATAGTATTTACAATTGACAAAAATCAACCGTCCTTGAATTGTAGAATAATGATTGATACAACATACGCATTTGTTTTCTCTTTGTCTAAGCCTTTATAACCACAACACACTTGGCACTTATAATCACAGCTGCTGTTAATCTAGTCGCACAGAGACATAAGTGCAGATGAAGAATGGATTTTCATAGCTTTTGTAATTAGAATGAGTTACTCCATAATATCATATCTTACTACTATCCAAACCTCTATGAATTTTTTTAAAAATCACTTTAAACTGTCTTCATTCAATAACTCAGATTTACTTCTTGTGAAGTGAATTTCTGTGTTCAGCCCTTAATGGATCTTGTACTCAAGCAAAATCCTTAGTTTTGTCATTTTTCCTTTACTAGTGTTTGAAAATCTTTTCCGAGTTTTACATTGATTTTTTATCTATTTTCAAATTTTATTTACCAGCAACATTGTTTACATGCCAGAAAAATTCAGGAAACATTTCTGGCCCTGCAACAACTCAACTAGTTTTCAGTACAAGTAAAATGCTAAAAACTTAGTAAGACGTACATGTTCCAACTGAAATCCCAACTCAATAATTGTACACAAGGAGTACTTATTATTGTAACATATATATACTGAATGTAAATTGAAAAAAAAAAAAAAAAGCATTAGAAACAAAATAACAGAGTTAAAATTCAAAGTTCTTTTTAACTTAAAAAAGAGCAAATTAACTACTTCAAAATGATTACTACAAGTAAAAAATAACCAAGTTGACTATACATTACGTATTAAAATTTTGATCGAAAAAAATAATCAAACATCAGTTTAGATACATACAATTATGTTCTAATTTTTGCACTTTAAACATAATTAACTCTTACAAATTATATCTCATCAACACAAATATAAAAATTTATGCATTGCGCTTTGTTCACTAATAATATAAATATTAAGTTTTAAACAGTTTTTTAAATTACACAGCATAGAAGCTAATAACAGGTCCAAATTTTTATATTTTTTTGCTCTGAAAGAGACATTCCTTCTTTGATACCGCATTTGAAACAAAGAATACTTTCATTGAAGCAATGCAAAATTACAAACTAAAATATTCAGTACTAGCTTATCAACAGAGCATTAACTTCATAAAAATACATGGAACAACACACAAAGAACATAAAAAATCTTTTCATCATCTTCTAAAATTCTTCCGTAAAATACATGAAAGCGATGGTTTTTTTGGTACTTCATCTTATCTAGTATTGAAATAACTAGTTCCTAAAGTTAAGAAATGTTTTCATAAACTTGTACAAATAAAAAATAATTATGAATATCACAGTCTATCGGAAATTCCACGGGTTTTAGTTCAATAAAAATGTCGATGGAACCAAATATTCCGAAAATTTTGGTCCTGAGGTTGTACACCATATTACGTTTTTAACCAATCTCGTAAAATCGAGAAAATTGGTCTGAAGGTTTTCATCCATTTTTAAATCAATCGAAGTTCTCATTCCAAGTAATATGATTATTCTGTAACATATATTAAGAGAAAAATATGCAAGGTAACATGCATGGGAAATATAAACTCAATATTTATAAATAATTCACTATAATAGTGCACTCCCTCTAAAACATGGAATTTAGAATTGATTAGATCTTCTTTTTCATACTTAGATCAGAACCCAGTCACAAAAGAAAATAAATGCTGAACTTGAGAAGGAAATTAGTAAATAAATTTTTATTTTTACATTTATAACAAATGCACTGCATTCCTTGCTTAAACTTACCTTATAACATAAATAATAAACTTTATGGCATAAATATCAATAAAAATTTAATAACAGAAAATAACACTAACAACACTACATGGCAAACGAAATAAATACTGGTTCATCAAGAAGTACAAAAAAATTTATAAAATGCAGATTCTATTGCAATTTAAACTTGCCCAATATCAATTCAAATAGATTTTAATGCTAAGAAAAATCTTTGCAGGATTGCAGTAGATAATTATAGCAACTCACAATTTCAAGCGTGGATATCGGTTAAGTGAACCCAATCAGAAATTTTATCTCATTCTCAAAAAAAAAAAAATTCCTTGAAATGTTTGTAACACAGTTTATTTGATACTTTAACTTACCTAGTATTCAAGAAATCAGTTTTTAATGCTCAGGCATTTTCTGAACAATTCATAAAAAGAGTTTAAAAATACACCACCAGTACACCACTTGGTATAATTTTTAATGTACTAATTACCCCTTTTAATACTGTTACTAAGCAACATTTCAATGTTGTTATAAAACTGAAGAAGTTGCTAAAGGACAACTTTTTCGTGAAAATGGAAGCATTGCCGAATAATCTTTCTCTGTGGAAAAATATTTTCTGGTTTGTTAATTATAAAATATGTGTATAAATTTTCAATGAAAATATTTGTTCTTTTACATGACCTGTGACTGAATTTCGTTTTTTTTTTATCATGCTTGTTTCATAATTATCTGTGATTTGAAGCAATTTCTCAAAAGAACTGAAAGGATTTTCTCCGATGTTTTTTCTACATATCGTAATACAATGAAACCTGTATAAGTTGACCACTTGCGGGGCTGTACGTTATTTTTCAACTTATAGAGGGTGGAGATTTTTTTTTTTTTTTTACCATTTCTTTCACTATGCATTTATTCGTTTATAACTAATTAAAATACAGCTTCATGTAATATGTTACTTTAAAATAGTGATTAGGCATCATTCATAAATGATGTCATGCTTCGAGAGGGGGACGGGGTTCGTGAAATTGTGACGAAGTGGGACGAGGGGAGGGGGTAACGAGAAGTGTGACATCATGCATTATGCAACATAGCATGACATGTGACAAAGGGGGTTGGGGGATCCGCTGAAGTGTGAAATATATAGGGGAAAATAGCATGCCATCATTTATAAACGGCCCCTTAGCTTTTTTCCCCACAATTATCTAAAATATCATTAAAGAAATTTAACCCAAATGACTTACAATGTATCCTATACGACAGGGATGCACAAACTATGGCCCGCGGGCCAAAATTGGCCCGCCGAGCCTTTGGAATTGGCCCGCTAATACACTTGATAAAAAAGAATAATTATAATAAAATAAAAATAAAAAACATTCGAAAGAAAAAATAATTGTAAAAAAAAGCTTACGAAAAATCGCAGTAAAAAAATACGATCGCAACTCCGCTACTGAATTTCGGTCGCAATTTTTGGAACTAATCGCCGTATTTAATTTTATTTTATTGAAAATACTTCAGCAACTAATCAAATCATGATAAAAGTGGTAGAATATTGCATTGTCATCTGGTTCTGAGCTATATGTAAAGTTTCAGAACAATAGCTTATCGGGAAATGGTCGAAAATTCGATTGCTGGATTTTTCGAACAGCCATTATGTGCGTTATTTCGTCTGTAAAATAATTTTGTCTCATTAATGCTATGATTTCTTTAGGTAATTCAAAGCAACGATCGTTAGACATAGCAGGCAAAATGTCATTATTTTCGTCTTCATTGCTATCTTGCTCTTTTTCATCGTTCGGGTGTAGCACCATTTGGATGCTTTCCGAATCGGACATCTTGTTTATCAAATTTAAAATCTGATCATCAATCATTTTACAGTAATAAATGATTTCAAAAAGGAGAAAAACGAAATATAAGAAGCATGTTTACATGCAGAAACTCGCAAATCTCATATTTGTGTAAAACAACTTCGCTTTTGCGAACTCGATTTTAATAACGAATTAATTTTCACAGTTGCAATCTTTGTTGCCTTGATATCAATTTTAAATTCTTATTACCTTATTTCAGCTTTTAAATTAATAAAAAAATATGTAAAACAAAAATAAACGAGGTTTAATTTTCACACGATCAGCTATTGCGGAAAATTCGCGAATCTGCCGTATTAGAAATTTTCCGAACGTTCGTTAGTCCGACTTTTGTTGCAATTCGTCTTCGAATACTGACGAGACAATTAAATAAATGTATAAGAATCTAATTACTTATTTCTTTCATGTTTAATTATTGAAATAAAATAGAGAAAAGGTCTGACTTTTCTCAAGTATCGTTGGAGATTTTGTTTTTCTAATTTTCATCTGCAAGGTAAGTTGACGCCCCTCACCCCTAAAAAAAACATCGTTTTTAGACAAAATCGTTCGACTTATAAACACTGAATATGTTACTTGTAACGGAAAAATGCTTATTTTTAAAGGCATTTTAAAAAATTCGTATTTTTATTAAATGGGCAAAAAACGCGTACTTTTCAAAAATGGTGGGAAATTCACGAAAAAATTCCCGGTTTTCTGGTTCCCGGACAAGAGGTTCTGTACTGTATTACTATGCCAATTTAACTAATAAGATTTTGTAAATGGTTAGTTAAAAAAACAATTCTACTAGCTAAATTGACTAGTAGTAATGAATGAATAAAAATTTATTAATTAAACATTAATTTTCCGAATTAATAATATCAATATGAATAATTATTTTACTTTATAAAGTGTAATTTATAATCAGAATTTAAAAATTTTATTGTTGATATATATTTAGGAAAATTTTATTCTTGATATGTATTTAGGAAATGAATAAATAAATAACAATTTTTTACATTAATTTGCAAAGATCAATTTCTAATCTGCAGGAAAACTAGTGATTAAAGGATTAAAATTTAATTATATGCCATGGAACAAAATAATGATACGTTGATTTTTGATAAAGGAATCAGTTAAACTTTTTTTTATTGTCCATGTAGCAACGTATAAATTTAATATTGCCAATTTAACTAATAAGATTTTGTAAATGGTTAGTTAAAAAAACAATTCTACCAGCCAAATTGACTAGTAGTAATTCTGAATCGCAGGGTTTAAAGTGATGTACAGACTCGAAGCATTTGGATTTTGCTATTTAATACTTGTGTGTTTATTTCTTCTGTATTTATATTCACACTTTTAATTAATTTCTCATTTTAACTCTTAATATATATTTTAAATTTTACATTATAAAATGTCAAAGAAAAATTATCTAAATTATAAAGAAAGTTAAAATTTAGAGAATAATGCTGTGTTTTTCTAAGTTTAAATTACCTTTTTTTTATTTTCCATTTGTTTCATTTTCATAATTTGCACACATTTTTGTAAAAAATTTTAGTATTCCTCTTTTTGTATATTTGACCAATCACTTCATTGATATATATAAATGTTGTGCAATTAATTGTTTAGAAATCTTATACCTCATTTTGTTTAAATTCATTTACATTATTTTTTTAAAACTTTTATTTAATAATCTGTTCCCGAGTACAGTAATTATTAATACATGTAATTTGTACATATTACCTCTAAATAAAAACTGAAATACACCCCGTATTTTTATGAATAAAACATTACGTTACTTTGGCCCCCAACCTGATACTTTCTAATTTTTTGGCCCTTCACCCAAAAAAGTTTGTGCATCCCTGCTATACGACTTCACAAGTGAAGTACCCAGTTAAAATTAAGATAAATATCATATTAATTATGTTAGTTACTTATGTGATGTTAAAGATTTCCTAAAAATATATTTTTTTCAAAATGGCTATATCAGATGAAAAAAAAATAATAATAATAAAGATACTTATTTACAGAATAAATGAGTCTCATAGTAGTTTTCCCATTTGAGCTTAAAAAAGAGGTTTAAGCAAACTTTATATTGATGTTTCATCTATCCAGGCAAATACTAGTCTTAATATTACAACATAAAAAATATCCTGGAGAAGGTTTTTTTTCTTTTTCCAAAAATAGATAAACAAATAAATATAGTGATAATAAGACGGTAAACTTACAAAGGGTTTTTGATAATGCTCCCACTGAAATTTGGCATACATAAGTGGTCAACATAGACAAATCGTCAACTTACAAAGGTTACTCTACATTATGTAATATACGGCTAATTCCATTCCTGACAAAAGTGGTCAACTTTACAGGTTTGACTGTACTGAATAGATCCTGACAAGGAGATTTGATTTTATTATTTGATCAATTCTTCTGTTGTAGTTTTTCAATGTATATTGCTTGGTAATTTAGAATTGCTTTTGTTTCCTAGTTACTTTGTTCTTCTTTACTATAAAGAATACATTAGATCTGCCTTTGTTATGCTTCCCACTCATACAATATTAAAATGTAGCCTAAGGCTTATTCAAATGAAGTTTAGGCAGAAAAAGCAGTAGGTGGTATTCTGAAGAATTTTCAAGTATCCTTTGTACTACATAGTGCAGGGTAAGAGGATAGGCAACATTCATTTGTGAGTATATATCATTTGCGAGCGGAAATGAAAGTAAAATTAAGCACTTTACTTCTTTTTTTGTTATTTATTTATTTGGATACAAATGATAAAATGAAATTGTTACTTAACTTACTGAAATTAAACTGAACGAATAAGATACACCAAAAGTTTTTAGATATACATGAGTATTAAATCTTATATACTGTATCATAATTATGATATTTTGTTTTATGTATTTTTAGCCAAAAGGTAGCATCTATCTAAAATTTCAGAAATTGAGCCCTGAATGTATAACATAGAAAGTGTGCAACTGATTAAACTTTTTCATATGCTACATTAAGTACTGCTCAAAATGCAACAATTTAAAAAGAATGGATGTCCTTCCTTATAAGAACAGAACATTCATCAATTTCTCTAAATACATAAGTGATGTTATACAGACTAACTGTTGTAGCACTGTAAATATAAATTACAAAAGTGGAAACAGAAAATTATGTAGTAGCAATATGATATACTTGAAACTGAAAAGCATGCCACTATGTACGCTAATATAAGAAAAAGCATAGCAACACACCATTCAGTACAATTTCAAGCATCAATTACTCTTCGGAATTCTTATATTTAGTAGCACCTCGCACCTCGCAGCAATTTTAAAATCCAGAAAGACGTTGTAGAAAAGGTAATTTTATAATGAATATTTATCATTATTCAGCTGCAAAGAAGTATAACTTAAAAAGATTACAAAAACAAATTTGTATATTTAACATAAAAATGGAACAAGCAAACAAATTTTCTAGAACAGATGTCCATACATACACATGCAACACTTAATTATCTTCAGAGGCCAAAAATCTTGGACCATCACCCTTTAAGAATCTGGTATGTATGTAACCAAAAAATAGACAGAAATTCTCAAATAGCTTTTCAAAATATTTTTCAGACAAAGCAGCGTTTTAAATTCTATTTATCCTTCCTTTGAAATCGACTATCAAGATATTTATTGAAATGTGATTATCATATTGTTAAGATTACAAAAATTATGCATTTATTTCATTATTTAATTCCCCTCCCCTGACATATATGTATGTCTACATAACCTTATGAGAAAGCGAAACAAGAAATTTTCAATGATTTCGAACAGATAGATAATACACATTTTTAGAAGAATTTATTGAAATTATTTCGTAAATCTCAATTTTTGGATAAGCAACAGGTTAACTACTTACGAAATAATGAATGAATATTATGATTATTTCTTCTAACTCAGCATTTTTACATTTTACATTTCGATTTATTATTTTTATAATTTTTAAGGTTATTTCACCATAAAATAAAGTCAAAACCAAAAACAAATATGTATTAACATCAAACTCGATAAATGTAGCACGGGTGACATGCATATATTGTATTTGAATGTAATAAGTACAATTTTTTTCTAAATGTAACAAAAAAAATCCTTGCTTTTTTTCATTTTGAAACGAAAATGAAGAACAGTAACTTTGGTTTACATTTTAGCAAAGCAACTAAGTACAAAGTTGAGATAAACTAGTTTAACGGAATAAGTTATTTGCATGTCCATAGAACACGCGAATCTTCACCCCGCAAGGTATGCCTAAAGTCAAATGACTAGCCGTGAGGTATTGGCGTGGTTGCAAGATTTGGCGCTTTATGCATTAAACAAATATTGCTGCTCAGTGCGCGAATCCTCCTCGGAAACCGGAAAATCTTTTTTCTCCAGACTGCGAATCTTCAATTTTCTCTGTGCGTTTTGCGACCTTTTAATCTTCATTCTCTCTCCCAGCAGTGATAAGCGAAATAGGCCGAAATTTGGACATGTTTATTTTTTATAAAGCACTATGATAAAAATTATTTTATGTTTTTTTCTCTATGCTACAAATTTTTGGTGAAATTAAGCGGTGTAAAAATCAATATTGTTTAGCTCTCTTGATGTTTGTTAACGATAAACATGCTATTTATAATCAACTTTCAGCTCGAAGTGTTGTAAAATATGTAAGCAAAAATTATGAATAATACAAAATTTTTACCACCTTTTTAACGAAGTTAACTTTCATAGAAAGAAAGAACAAAATATAAAATTTCTGGAAAAAATTGCGTTCACGTATTCCAATTTTTATTTATGCTTTTATTCATTTATTTTGATATTATTATTATTTGATGATTTTTTTATATTTAATTCATGCAGTTGGAGATTTTAAGATTATACAGGAAATATATCCCTGAGAAGTCTTCCGCACTGGAACTCAAAATAAATAAAAAAAGGGCAGATTCTTTCCACAATGATCAAAATTAACAACATTTTAAAAGTAACGCAAATGTTCGAGGAGGGGGCGGGGGGGGGGGTCAGGATTAAAGAATGAATATGGAATTTTTTTGGACGGATGTGTCTTTGCATCTGTTTAAGCTCACATTCTTTTTTTCATGAAAAAAGGAGTTCCTTTGTAATACCTGAAACACATGTTGTTAAGCTTATTTTTTATTTTTCCCACAACAGGTTAAATTCTTAGTGATTAAAGAATGGTTTTAAAGAAAGTTTACTTTTCTTCGATATTGTTTTTCAGAATCTTCTTTGTTTCTAATTTGAAATTTCTGGGAAATTGTTATTTACTTCAGAATACCCCACAGCCTCAGGTCTAAAATTTAGCAATAAATTAATACTAATATTAAATTATGCATTTATGCAGGTTTTAAATACCCTGCAGATAAATCCAATATACAAAATCTGTATTAATCTGTTTTACACTTGAAATCTTCCAGAATCTCTGGGTTGTTATTGGTGCTAAAAATATTTATTAAAATCCTTTTAAAGATCTGAAAATAAATTTCGCAAAAAATTTGAAAGCATTTTCTTATATGCTACATTATTGTTTAATCTGTAAAAGAAAATGTTCTTTGTAATTTAACAAGTTTCGCACAGGAAAATAACTCAATTTAGCATTAATGTTTGAGTAAAGTAACACAAAAGGAACAAAACTATATGTTGTTTCCATTAATTCAAATCCAAATTAACTTATTCGAAACATGGGGGCCCACACAAAAACTGATAGAAGCCTTTTCTCCCCACTCATAGCCTCATAATATTCTGCAGTATAATTCTATTTTGTAAAAATTATAAAAATGCAGAAAAAATGAAAAAAGTATGAAGAAAAAGCAAATAATTGCGTACATTTATTTTTCATTAATAACTTAATAAGTTATGTGCTTGTAAATTGAAGAACAAGATTTATGATTATAAAAAAATGATTCATTAAATTTATTTTTCATTAAGAACTTTCAATGAATTGGTTTGTAAATTAAACAACTAGAATTACCAAAACTGAGACTAAAAATCCTTGCTCCCACTTCTGGAAAATATTAGTTGAGAACAATGAATCAAAAGTTGCGATGCATTCTGACATTCATTACTCATTATATGAAACATGTAACAGCGCACTGGCGTAGATAAGGGGGGGGGGGGGGATAACCAGTGATTCTTTCAGAGCTTTTGCTCTGGGGAGGCAAGTTAAGAATTAGGAGGGGCGGTGTATGATTTAAATTCATTACCTTTCTATGTTTATATATATATGACTAGAAATGATGATAATTTGAATATATTTTATATAGTATTGATAGATTTCTGACACCATGTACAATAGGTGCATTTTTAGATTATCTTTGGTGAAGTTTAGGGCAGTGTTGTTTTTTTTTTTTTTTTTGGCGGGGGGGGGGGGGCTTCTGCATCTTAAATTTTTGAAACTGGTCTTACAACTATCATTTTTAGGCTATCTCTGTAGCGGGGGGAGGGGGGTCCGGGGGTTCCTCCCCCGGAACTTTTTTGCAATTTAGCTCCTGAGAATGCAATTTTAGGCTCTTTGGGGACGTTAGAGGAAGGAGTTTTAGAAGTTATTCCTGAAGAAAATTTTCGAAACTGCTGTCTTAAAAATGAAGTGTCGGTCTATCTTTGTCAACGTTACTGGAGGCAGGGGTTTCTAGATCTCTCTCCAGGAAACTTTTGAAAACATCCTAACAATGCAATTTCGAGCTTCTTTAGTGATTTTAGTGGAAGCAGAACGGAGTTTGGTTAGTGTTTTCCCGCAAATTTTTCAAAATAAATTCTTGTCTTCTAGGTTACTTTTGGTGTCGCTGGTGACAGCTGACAGCATTCGATGCCTTTTACCTAAAAGTTTTTCTGAAACTAACGTCTTAAAAGTGGAATCTCTCTTTTTTTTCATTTTCTTTTAAATTTATGAACTAAATTTTTTTCTCCGGTGTTGGGGGGGGGGGGGGGCAGTTGGCTAGCTCCGAGGGGGCAGTGCCCCCCTGGAGAGATGCCTGAAAGAAACACTGGGGATAACTCCTCTGAAATGGTGAAGATTGTCCAGAATTTGATAAATTTTTTCTGTAAAACCATAAAATTAGCTCACTTCTTAAGAAGAAACCCCAATAAAATGGTGAAGATTTTCTAGAATTTGACCAATTTTTCCTGTAAAAAAATGAAATTAGCTCTCTCCTCCCGAAGAACCCCCCCCCCCCCCCAAAAAAAAAAAATCCGGGTCTAGCTACGCCACTGTAACAGAGATTACTGCAGTAACAAGGTCAAAGTAATTTAAGAATGGGTCACATTAACATTACACATAAATATACATTTCGTATATATATTTATTTCCAATATTGTATATTATTTATTTATATATAGCAAACCAGAACTGCTATAAAATATCTAAAACCTATCTCATGACGATCAGACCCGGTACACATCCGCGTGGACTCTCCTGCCATCAACTGGCTTTGGTCCCGTGACCCCATGTGACTCAGAAGCGCGACAAGGGAGTTTCCATTATGGCGGCCCCTCTGATGGAGTGAACCACATCCGTTTTCCACACAGGGAAGTCACGAAAAACTGATAGGAATCTCTCGACAAATTTTGGCCCAGTATGGGGCTGCAATGGCCGTGGTAACCTAGTGATTAGGATGTCGGACTTCTAACCGGAAGTTCAGCGGTTCGATATCCGACCGACTCTAGACCCACCATGTGCACTTGGGGATACGTGTAAAATCCGTGGTCCCCACTATCCCTCCCACTACCTCTCGCCTGGGGAGGGCATCCGTAAGGCCTAGTGCTAACAGGGAAGGAGGTTGGAGGAGAAAAGCATGGGAATGCATGTTTATCGCAGACTCAGATGTACGAATGGTGTGAGAAATTCAGCAGCAGCACAAAACTTTGGTGGACGTGCCGAAGCCCGGACAAGCACATCGTGTTGTGACAGCTGGGGCGATTGCAGCAGCGGAGTACTAAATGATGCTTCAAAATAGAGGACAGGTTGCCGTCGATGACATAGAAATGCAATTACTGGTCAGTCAGGAAAACGGATCCCTCCGTGCTGCTCTTTGTGAACTCCAACAGAGCTCCTGTGTAGCGCTCTGGGTCACGTAGAGTCGCGGGACCGATGCCAATTGATGGGGGCGGGGGGGGGGGGGGGGAGAGTCCACGCGCATTCGTACACGGGTCTGATCGTGGAAAGGGAGGTTTTAGATTTTCTAGAGCAGTTTCCCGGTTTTCGTTTGCTTCGCCCTCCTGTATGATATCTGCTCCATATAGTATGGTTTTTCATACATTTTCTTCCCTTAATTAACAAATGTGTTTTATTAACAGTAATTTTGTATGGGAGCATAATAAAAGGGTGGTGACGCCATCCCTTCTTCCTAGTCTTTCAAGAGGGACACAGGGCCGTCGAGAGGGAGTGTCAGTCATGTCTGATTCATGGGGCCCGCGCTTTGGAGAGGGCCAGGTCCGGCATCGGAGTTGTACAAAGGGTAAAATGTGTCAATGACCAAGATTCAAGCATAATATAGGGGTGGGGCGTGACGGGGATGGCGGCTCCGAAACTGACACGGGCTTGCTTTGGCTCTCGACGGCCCTGAAAGGGCCCTGACGATAGAAACAGAGGTTTTCTTAAGGATGGCAATGTACCAGCTGGTACTAATTGATGCCACACAAGTTTACTGCTCTATTCCTAACAAATCAGGGAGAGCACTTTTGACTTAACTGAATCCACATGACTGACAGTTCATTAAAAGTAGAACTATTATCAAAACAAAATACAGTTTTAAACTTTAAAAACTGAAAATTTGATTTTAGACTTTGATAGAAGATATCTTCCCTAAATTAAATCTATGTATAAGGTGGTGTGCTTTATAATCATACTATTTTCGTAATTTTTTTTGATACCAAGTCTCCTAGTCAAAGAGATTATTCGTTGATTGCAGATACTCTCTATACAATTTCAGACTTTCAGGAGCGAACTGGCCCGACGACGGCTCATTGGCACTCGGGCCGGTGTGCCCTCGAACCCACGCCCCACTGCCTTCTGTGGAATGCTTTTAAAAGTGTTGCAATGGTGTCTCTACCGATTTTGGCAGGTCGCAGCCCATAGTTGCTTTTTCGATGCACCTTGTTACCTTTCAGAGTGCATTCTTTTGCCCTTTGCACACATATTTTTTAAGAAACGGTAGGTATTTCAATGGGAGAAGTCAAAAAACCCGTACTTTTATTTTAAAAGTGCAAGGAAGAATGAGCAAATTTTAATTTTTAAAAGTTTTCCGTCAGAGGATACGAATTTCCTCCCTTTATGATAGAAAGTGCTTGACCTCCCCTCTTGAGGGCGCCCTGCCGGAGGTAAAGATCTCCGCCCTATTAGGGCAGTCAGTCCGCACCTGCAGACTTTGACTTATTAAATTAAGTCTGTGTCGACATTATATGTGCAAAACTATGAATTTCTATAGATTATATATATGATTTCATATCAGAGATCATAACATACTCCTTATATTCCAACAACCTTTATAAACTCCCTCAAAAGTCCATACGTCTAAACGAAACTAAAGCAGGGCCGTCATTAGGGATGGCAGTTACTCCCTTCCAGTGGCGTACGCAGAATTTTTTCAAGTGGGGTTCATAATTTTCTGAAACTACTAAAAGAAATTCGAGTATATAATAAAGCACTATTATTTAGGGCTCAAAGGGGGGGGGGGTAAACGCCCCCCTTTGAGTTGAAAAAAGTTGGCTAATTTCATTATTTTCCAAGAAAAATTGGTTAAATTTTAGACGATCTTTACCATTTCAGGGGGGGTTTTATCCCCAAAACCACCCCCTTATCTACGCCAGTGGAACCTCCCTCCTCGAAATTCCGATATTTAAGGGAGGCCATTAACAAAACCAAAGCATTAATAAACGGAACTCAAGATATACACTAGGGATGTGACGATAAGCAAATTGACCTGACTAATTAATAGGCTGAAGATAATCGTCCGATGCTGTTATAAATTTCCGTTCTCTTTGTCATATCTTCAATACATTTTTTAAAATGTAATTATTTTTTGATAAATTTTACTCTGATACTTTTCTTAGTTATGTTTTGGAGGGAGGGGGGAAGGTGTATCATCACTCTTTTAGGAAGGGCACCCATGGTTAGTTAGCAAATTCATTCAGCATGGTTTCAGGTTTTTGGCACACTAAAAGTAATTTTAATAAAACGAAATTGTTCACGAAAGTTGGCTGATTATGAAAAATCGGCAAAGTACCCGATTACCGCCGGTTAATCGGTGTCCCTCATATGCCCCCTCACCCGAAAAAATCTCCAACTGGAAAACCTATTATGCATACATTATATGTTTATGTATATATGCATGCTGTACACTAGTTTTAAAGATCACAATCATAATTTGAAGGGTTTTTTTCATCAAAGAAAAGATGAAAAAAATATATACTTTTACAGAAGGTGAATTAATTGTAATCAGTGGCGTACTCAAGGGTTTAACACCCAGCCCCCCCCCTCCTTGAGCTCAAGTCAAAATTGTCTAGCTGTCTAAATTAGGGAAATAATAGGGAATTATTACATATACTTGAATTTCTTTTAGAAGTTTCAGAAAGTTATGAGTCTTGAAATAATTCTGCGTACGCCACTGATCGTAATAAGTTAAGGTTACCCTTGTGTACCAACATTTTTTTTTCTAAACCGACATTAAATGTTGATTATTTACTTGTAAGTTATCGTTTTCGTGTTGTAAGGTTTAAAGACATCGGTTTATAGCACTTTTCTTTTGTCTTCGGACAGCCTCAATATACCGAGGAGCTACTGCACATATTGCAACTGTGTGCCGTCCTGGCCATGAGAATATAATGTATGGTTTTATCAATACGCATGCATTTTGTTGTGCATTATATAAGGATAATATACTTTGATCTCCCTCTTCGCACACAGAAAAATTCGAAATGACAGGCGTGACAATCATGTTTTTCAAAATGTCTGGGCACCATTGATCCTGTGTAACTCCGAGGAAGATCTTTTGGTTTTGGTAGTTGAAGTGAACTATTCATGTTTATTACATATTTGGCAAAACAAGTTTCTTTTTACTGAACTATTATTACTCATTTCTTTTCTCAATATTTTAAATTTATTAGAGCAAATTCACTTAGTTGAATTGTGTTATGAAATTTTTTTTATAAACTTTCTTGCAATTTGTATAGTTAATTAATCCCCATTATATTTCTTTTTAATCTTTTTTGTTTCTTGTATCTTTAAGTCACCATTTGATTCCAGGTGCTACGTAAACTATTGAATGTTTCATTTCCAACAATTACTTGTATAATATAATGAAGCAATAAAAGGAACACAATTTATTTTATGTATATATTTTTTATTCTCCTTAAATGGTTGACATAGAATTTAGGTAGGGTAAACGGGAGTTATTGACACCCTAAGACTACATTTCTGTGGTGAAATAAAAAAAAAAACTTTTTATGAAGGGATCATATTGAAACTTCCTATAGCTTCTCTTTATCTATCCTTATATAGACTCAAGAGGTTTTTTGGGTCAGAAGTTCAATTCCTTTTACCATATGGCAATATTTATGGTAAAAAGTGCAAAAACTAGTTATAGACACCCTGTGGTTAGTTTCTTAAACACTTACATCATAAATGACTTAGAGGACCCTCAAACATTAGTTTCCTGTATATCTTAAAATAAAATTAGAACTTGTTTACTTATTTCTTTCAGTTAAAGTTTAAATAACTGTACTGAGTGTCAATAACTGTCCGGTTTACCCTACATAGATGTACTTACAAAGCATATATAAGATTGAGTGTAGTTTGATTGAATATAAGAGCAATATCATGCAATGAAATTTAAGAAATATAAAACAAGCTTTCACCTTTTGAAACTTTTACTTACTTAAGACATTTCAAACTTCAGTGAAATGATGTATTTTTTCTCATCAACTCTTCTTCACTATCAACAGAAAAAACAAAGCAAGAGCAAGTTGAAGCAAATCACATACATGCTAATGCTTTATTCATTCTATTTTAGTCACAAATGTAGGAACGCTTCAGAATTTTCAGTGTACACACCAAAGAAACTTATTTAATTTGAAAAAAAAATTACCAGAACTAGCGAAATTGAAAAAGGAGTGAGAAATACTTACTATTAATGCTCAAAACTAAAAACAAGCTTGATAAGAAGAAAAATAAGTACAAATAAACAAAAGAAGCAGGAATATAAATTATGTAAGTTTACTCTACTTATTTTATAATTATTTAGACACATCAGCATTCATAAACATGAAAACCATTATCATAATACTACACATATATTGGTACATTTACAAACGTTATATTAGAGTAATTATAAAAAAATGAATCGGCAGGACTACAATTTGGTAAAAATTCTCAATTTAACACATCAAATCGTTCAAGTGCAACGTAAAACTAAAGTTACCCACAAAATATTTTTAACAGAGAGATGAAAATAATAATTTTTACCAGTTTTAATTACCTTTTGGTAGTTCCTTTATTTGGAGGCTATATTCAAACCTCTGATTGAACAATCTTCATTTTCTGGAATAAAAACTGTACATTCCATTCCATAAATAAACAACTAATATTTTACGAAGATATTACAGAATTATTGAACAAGATTAAAACTTTTGTTACCATTTTTTAAGCGCCAGAGCATAATCCCAGTAAATATCTGCAAATAACAGAAATATTCATCAAAATTACTTCATATTTAAATAGGAATAAAAGAATAACAACTTGAATCAAAATAATTGCTGGTTAAAATAACTACAATTTTATATAATAAGAAGAAAATAGGAATACAACCGCACATAATCATTGTTACAGAGCGCGGGAAATTTTTGCCGAAATTGCACCATTCATTGCTGAAAAAGAGAGACGCTCAGATAAGATTTGGTGATCTGAGAGCGAAAGCAACCATACAAAACGGCTTGGCGATTGTGTTTCGCGCCGCGAAGATTCGCGTGTTCTACCTCGCCCCAAGTTATTTTATTTAAAAAAATGCGAAATTCGAAAATGACGGACACATCCTGTTAAGAACAGCAATTCATCGCAAGATCACATGACACTAAAGACCAATCAGTGTCCGGAATATTCACCTAATGCTAAAGTTTGCCTTTGTTATGAGCCGAATTGCCAAACCTAGTATTGTAAAATATATGCATGTCAAGACTTTGGTGAAACCAAGACTAGTGATGGGCATAATCGAGTGATTAAAATCGAGAACTCGATTATTCAGGACAACTCGAGAACTCGATTCAGACGACCATCTCGAGAACTCGATTGAACATCTCGAGAACTCGTATAATCATCTCGAGAACTCGTATAATCATCTCGAGAACTAGATTAAACATCTCGAGAACTCAATTAAACATCTCGAGAACTCGATTAAACATCTCGAGAACTCGGTTGAACTTCTCGAGAACTCGGTTGGTTTACTTCTCGGAAGATAGAATCGAATGAATGTCTCGAATGATTTTCTTCTCGGGTAATACATTTGGATGATTCATAGTCACGTGATTGCGAAAAGGGCTATGTGCGTGAGTAGGTAACAAAGGCGGATAGTTGCTTATTTAAGAGGAAGTCATTGCTATAAACAAATTTAGAGGCCGGGAAGCACTCCCGTCCTTTCGAAAGCAATGCATTTTTTTTTTTTAAGTTGACATGTTTATTTGATTCGCACTCTCGTTTTTTTTTTATCTTCGCAGAATTGCTTTATTGACGAAATGAAAAGTGACGGAAATTTTTCGGAATTGAAATCCTGAAAACACAATTTTGGGTGGTGCTATTAGGGTTAAGAGGGGATTTTTATGGGGTGGTTACACATCTCTTTACATTGAATAGTTTATGGAATTGAAGTGCTAGAGAAAAGGGGTTTCACGGGGGAGTCTTTGAGGATAATTTTCTGAATTAAAATCCTCAAAATATATCTTAAAGCTATCGCTGGTGACAATAGGGGAACGGGTTCGTACAATTTCTCCGAAAGTTTTAGAAATTTAGACGCTAAAATCGCAGTTTTGTGTTGCATTTTGCAGATGTTAGTAAAAAAGGGACCCCCGAGAACGTTACTTTAGGCTATTTTTCCTGGGAAAAGAGGGGAAGGAAAAATAAAAAATTTCTAGAGTTCAGTATATAAAAAATAGAAATTGAGACTATTTTTATCATGTTAACGAAATGAAAAGTGACGGAAATTTTTCGAAATTGAAATCCTGAAAACACAATTTTGGGTGGTGCTATTAGGGTTAAGGGGGGATTTTTATGGGGCATTACTTTGAAATTGGCAAACGTTTTGAACTCTTTGGTGGCGTTTGGGGGGGGGGAAAGGCACAATTCTAGAATTTTTTTGAAATTTAAGTGGTAAATTCGCAGCTTAATGCTGTATTTATAGAGCTGTTTGGGAAAGCTGATATTCGGAATTATCTGCGGAAATGTGCATTTTTTTAGTATATTTTTGGTGATGGGAAGTGGTTGAAGAGTTTAGGGGACTTCCGGACACCTCCAGGAAATTGCAGAAAACGGAATGGTAAACTGTTTTTGATGACGTTAAAAAAACAGGGGTGGGGGGGAGGTCCCAAAATTTTTCGAAATTTAAGTTTTACAAACGCATTTCTAGGTTATCGATAGTTTGTCATCAGGGGTAAGAGCATAAGGGGAGGGGGGTTCGGTTGCTCGTCCACTGAAAAGTTTTTTAAATTGACATTCTAAAATCGGTGTTTTAAGGGACCGTTCATAAATGATGTCATGCTTTTTTCAATATATTTGACCCCCTCCCCCCTTTTTCACTAAATGTCCCACTTTAACATACCCCCTACAACCCTTTGTCACAGCTCACGCTATATTACATTAGCATAAAATAAGTTTAATTTGCTGATTTTAAACGTTTTTATAGAAATCAAAACGTGCAATGTCAAACTTCTTGTTACCACCTCCCCTCCCCTCGTCACGAACTGTCACACTTTCTTGACCCCTCCCCCCCCGCCAGCGAAGCGTGACATTATTTATGAATGACTCCTTTTTGCGAAATGTTAGGGCAACGGTAGGGGTTTGGAAGGCTTCGCCGGTTCTTTTACTGAGTAGGATGTGTGTTATATATCGTGTTACAATAACAAGTTCCTCTCCTCAGTTCCAAAGCAACGACTACAACGATTGAATACGTTACTACTGGGATCCTGAGTCGGACCTGAGCTTTATTAGCTTCCCTTATCGGGACGGACATTTTGAATTTTTCCAGTAGGAGCCAAGGGGTATATTCTCCTTTTTATTACACAAAAAAAAACATGCATTGATAAATATACACTATATTTCTCAAAGCCAGGGAAAGGCAATTTCCCATTCCTGAACGCGGGGGGCATTTAGGGGGGGGGGGCCTAAATGACAGTCCTGCTCCCAAAAAATTTGTACCAAAAGGGGGAATTGCTAATTTTTTTATTTTTGTTAATCATATAATTTCTAATTCCAGACCTCTGTAATTCCATTTTTTGATCCTTCCCTGTATTCGCTCATGAACCATTGTTCAGAAGAACGGACTTTCACAATAGTTTAACATATTTATATATATATAACTATTATTTTATAAACAAAATGTTATTAATATCTTATTTATATAATCTACTAGTTTTACATTACAAGTAGTTTTGTGAAAAAGCTAAAAAACGTGATACAGTTCATCATTACTGAAGTCTTTAATATGTAAAACATCATCAATGCATACATATATTATCTGTGCTAAATATGCAACTATAAATGACATGAGAAAATTACCAAGGCTTAAATTTGATCTACATAGAAAAGAACTCAAAAGGTATAAATATGTTCGACAAAAACTCTCTCAAGGGGCATTTTCTTTGAGCAGCAGAGATGAGAGAACCGGACGCCCAGATAACCCAGGAAAGGTCACTTGAAGAAAAAGCAAAAGACAAATAATTTTGCGAAGACAAAGTGTCCCATTTCGCCCTTCAAAGTGAATGGTAGCTAAAAAAAAATGCAAGCTAAAAAGGTTGCTTTTTAGAGCTATTTATCATTTAGGAAGCATGAAAGTTTTTTTAAATTCCTTTCGAGGGGCGCCCCGAGGAATATAGGGGGGGGGGGGAGGGCAAAATCTGGTAGGAGCACCAGATTTTTAGCGTAAATTTGGTGTTGCACATAATATATTAGTAAGCAATTTTTCAACTCATTTTGAGGGTAGAGCAGATTTAAAATTTTCCTTTAACAATTAAAATTAGTTGAAATTGAATTTTGCTTTTAGTTGCTAATAATAAATATTGATTTTACTTTGTTGTGTTTCTGACGTTTTCTTATTTACACCGACGTATTTTTATGTGGCAGTATCTTATTTATTCTGATGTATTTAATGTTGTATTTTCATGGAGCATTTAACCACACAACGGGATTGGCAATCGAAACCAGCAAATGCGGAGTCCCTAGTGTTTTTAAATCATACATTATTGAAACACTTTGCTTTATGTCAAACGAATTATACACTCTAAATGGATAAATATAATAATAATTAATGCAAACAATAATTTTAAGGATTTAACGTTATACAATCTTATTTCAGACTTAAGTTCGTCAGACCGCCGCAGCTCTTATTGGCATAGGCTGTTTGTTTCGACTTTCACCATAGCACATCTGTGAGTGTCGACATACAGTATTGAATGTCCAAATGTATAAGGATATAACTAAATATTCGGACTTTCATGGAATTCGTGAATGTTGACATTAACCAATTCGGTCTAAGTTTTCTGCTGAAATATTTTTTCGTCAATAAAAAATTAAAAAAAAAAGCAAACTGCTGTGTCATTTTACTGGCCGATAAAATAAATAAAGAAACATAAAATAAACAAATGCTGCAATATGCCATCAATAAAGAACGTTACTCGGTTATTCACAAAATAATCGTAAGCATTAAGCAGTAAACAGATCTAGCACGAAACAAAATTAGGAAATGCAGTCTTTGAATGGATGAAATGGTCGTTTAATGTGTTATATGCTTGATTATAATATTAAAGGTATGAATAAAGTAAAGATTCCAAGTTTCTATGTTAGTAATAGACTTTTTCAAAACATGAAATTTGCAGCGAAAATAGCTTTAAAGTTTTCTTTGAACTTTGGGGATAAACCTTTTCAATGTATGAAACTCGTGTTGGAAATAGTTTTATTAAATATTTTTCTTGGTTGTATTTTTCTGTGTAAATCATAAAAATTATGTTAAAGACAGAGTTTTGAAAATAAATAACTCTTTGAATAGATGAAATGTTCGTTAAATGTTAAAGACTATGTTTTGAAACATTTTGAATAGATGAAACGTTCGTTAAATGTGTTGTATGGGTTGATTATAATACTAAAGGTAAGAAATTCTTCACTCGGAAGTAATGAATTAAAGGGTTATATCTAGGAAAAATGCGTGTTTAATGAAAATCTTTTGAGTTTGGTGAGTTAAATACATAGGTTTCTGTAAAATTTTTAAATTTATACATATGTATGTAGTTGTGTGTTCGAAATATTTTTAAAAGATTTGAGAAATCAACATCGAAAGCTACTGGCTGTGTCCTTGTGAAAGATAAACCTGGCATGAATCACTGCTCGATTGGGGTGGCCGATGAGCTATTGCTGCCTTATCTTCGTCAGCTGATAAGAGCCTGAAGAGTCATTTCTACGTTGCGGTTTGGATGGAGAAACATGTGTGCTCTCTCTTCTCTGTAAGTACTTGATGTTTTATATAATTTGTATTTCAACTTTAAAGTATTTCTTAGATTGCATTCTGTTAAAATTAGTTTCTTGTAAGTTTAAATAAGTAAAATATGTGCTATGTTGTATATAAAAAAAAAACTTCTTTGATTTTCAATGCGTGAATGATATTATTTTAAGTGCATTCATTCTCTCTGTGTCCATTCACTAACTGTACTGCTAGATTTTGCATAGTTAATTCATGTTTGTGTATCGTATAATTGAAAATTCGCCACGATTGCATTTAGGGCCGGCCCAACCAAAAGCGGGGCCCGGGGCGATATTATTTGCGGGGCTTATATACAGGTATATATATATATATATATACGTTCGTGCGTTAAACTTAGCTGAAACGTTACAATGGAATAGTAGTTAGCAGCCACAAATGTATTTTTTTTTTTTGTACAAATTTCGATTTTTATCTTGTATAACATTGATTTCTGTTGAGTATTTTACATCTTAACATATTTGATTACAAGCATTCCATAGGGTAAATTTACTATTGCAGATTAATGACGAATTATTAAAAAAACTGCACAAAGATGCCTTTACTAAAATTACTTTCTTGAATGCCTTAAAGCAAATTCATATACAACCCTTATCACAATTTAACTTCTTTAAAAATTCTGATTCAATTGCTAAGATTGCAACTTTCCTTGGCCCTTGGGCACTTTCAACCGATTGGAAATCGGCAATCGAGCTGACCATGCGCAACGAAATGAAATTCCGCAAATGAAACTCCGGACGCTTGCTGGTTTGGATATTGAAAACGATTTTATAAGTTAGAAAAAAAATTCCAAACTTGAAGAAGCTGTAACGCATTTGCTATTCATGCTACAAAAAAGTTGTAATGATAAAAGTTGTAGGAAATTTTATCCTCTATAAATTTTACATTAGAAATTTTCTCTAAATTCAACTCTTTTTGAGATATATCGAAAAAGCAACAAAAGCGCCAAATTTTGGTGGTTTTTCGGCCACCAAAAATTTTTCCGGGATCTTTCATGTTGGATAAATCAATGTTTTCATGTTGGCACCAATATGTACTAGTTAAAAAAATAAAATCTTCTACCCCACCTTTTGCAAGGTAAAATGTAATGACTGAAATAATAAAATTCATATAATTTTTAAATACAGTAGACGCCGCCTTATGTGATCGCGGTTAATGTTATCAGTCTTTTAATGTTATCAAAATCACCATGTCCCGTCCGCTTGTGTAAAAATACATTGAAAAATCATCGGTTTTTGTAATGAAAACTTCGACTATTGTTATCAGGTTACAGAGCTTATTTTTCCTGAATCAGTAAAAACTAGGGGAAAATAAACTACTTTTCCCTGTTTGCAAATTATATTCGGTAATTACTGGTCAGAAAAGGTGTTTATTGCTCAGATGACGAAGCCGCTTCGAATTTTGCGTCGATTTGTGCAAAAAAAAGGACGCGAAATTCGTAAAATTGGCAGAAAATCAACAATGAGTAATTCATTTTTTTCCCTTTTCTTTTTAAGACAAACATTTACTGATTCTTATATTTTTCTTGTTACTATTATCTTTTTTTGGTTAAATACATTTTCAACAACACTTTTTTCCCCTTAACAACAGGTAAGATAACGTTGTTTGTGAAAATCAACAGTATTTGTTTGTTAATGTACAAAATTACGGATCTTTCCAGCAATAAAATTGTGTCGTTTGTTGTTATCACTCAGCTATTGTTATCAAATCATTTTCGTCTCGGTGTGATCACATTAAGAGGCATCCACTGTAGTAAAAATATATTTAAAACTCGCATTTAATATACGAAACTTAGAAATGATCCTTGAATAACACAATGACAGTATATAAACAGAAATATTTTGAAATAAAAGAGACAACTAATAACACAAATTATTTTTCATTCGTTTAAAAAATCCCAAAATAGAATATTACCACATGCAAACTTCAGACCTTTGCAGGCTATATTCCAGGAGCCAACTTTCTAAATAAGACCTGGGGAAGTATTTCATTTTCCACAAAAAAAATGTATCTACTGAGAAATTAAGATGTTGCTTTTTTATTTTTGTCCAGATATATTTAGTAATTTTTTCACTGTGCGACGCCTGCTTAGATGATGAAGGCACTTCAAATCTCGCGTCGATCGTTGATGTCTGTAGAAAAAAGACCAAGCCGAACAGTTTTAAAAGCTTCTTAAAATAGTAAATAATCAACAATCAACTTTTTTTTTCAAGTCAATAATTTGATATATTTTTCTTTTGACTATTATTTTCTACATTCATTTCATTTCAACAGCATGTAAATTAACGTTGTCTGCAGAAATCAACACTGTATTTGTTTAATAATAGCAAAAGTGCAGAAGTATGCATTTTCCCATCATTTATCTTCTATTATTATGACTCGGTTATTGTTAACAAATCATTTGCATCCGGATGTGATCACATTAAGAGGCGTCTACAGTATTTGCCTTCACTTCTGATATGATCATGATTTCACTCAAATTTTTGTGATACATTGAATCAAACACATAACACTTATTCTCGGAAATGTTTTTAAAAATCTGAATTTTCAAAACATTTTTACAGAAACTGCAAAAAATTAATTATAAAGGATTATAATTAAGATGAAAGGCTACATTTTAAAATATCTGCTCAACGTTTTTTGCTGCAGCCTTCTAAAATTTTTTTAAAAAATCTTTTTTTCTCAAAAAAGCCAATCTCAAAACTTTTGATTTATTTTTTTTTATAGTTGGTTAATACCATTGAGTACTACATTCCCTGAAAAAGAGAGCTTCCACTTTTGCGTTCAACGGTTTTTAGAAATGATTTAAGATTTTGACATATACTTTATCAGTTTTCTTTATACATAGTCATATATTGGTCTCATTCAGTCAAAATTATCCAAATTTAATTTTCTTAAAAATATTAGAAACATATCTTCCACCCCTTCCCACACAAAAAAAAAAAAAAAAAAATCCTGCACACAAACACACAGACATACATTGCCCAATCTTATTGCCCGCTACTTTAAAATAATTATTGATTTCATTTATTTTTTTAAATATCAATTTCGCATTTTTTTTTTCATAGCTAGAGTTGAAATCTATAATTTGTAAATTTTTCTGTTTTTGCTATTTAATAAAATATTACTTTTTATCTTTGATTTCCATATCTTACTATTGATCTTTTGAAAAAAGAATAACGAACACTACAAGGGGGGACAAAATCAACTTAGGATTCAATCACTTTGCGTTTTCCTTCCTCTTCTTTCATAAGGAAGTTAACTAAAGCAAAGTATATGCACCACTATTTGTTTTATCTATAACTAGAGTCGTCTAGTTTCAAAACCAGATACCTCCACTTTTTCCCTCCAAATATCTTCCAAGTAAAAATTATTTTTGTGTTAAAATTTCAGCAACTTAAAAGCCTATTCCAATGCTCTTGGCTAGAAAAACCTTAATTCTCTAACATTTCGAATTTCTTAAATATATTTTATATTAAGAGTTTTGTACCCGCCGTGAAAATTTTCATTTTTTGGATGAAGCTAGTTTTGAAACTAGACAAATCACTTATAACATAATTTTGGTAAATAGTATGTTCTGGTCCATATTGTAAGCTTTAATATGTTTTTGATTGTAATATGTTAGTAGTTTTTCTTTTTTTTCTTTCTCTTTTTTCTTTTTGAAAATATGTTTCTAATATTTATCAGGCTGTACATAATTTAAATCAGGTAACTTTTTCAAAAAATCATTGATTTAACTCAATAGTTCTAACAAAAATCAAATCAAACAAAAATGTTGAAGATTACTAATTTGAGTTAGCATTATGAGTTGTCTAATTTTTATGCAGGTATTTAAAAAGAAGGAAGTATAAATTTAATAGATAAATAAGTAACAAAATATTTTCAATTTTGGCAATGGAACAGAATGTGGAGGATCTGCCTAATCAATTAAAACCAATCTTAACTGCTTTAAATAATTTGAAGAAGATAATTAAAATAGCCGAAGCTGTTGCAAGTATTCAGAAAAAGCTAGAAAATATCTTAAATCAGCAAGAAGTTACTACACAATACCTTTTTAAAAAATATATGAGCAGGCATTGACACCTGTCTTTTCTTTAGCCATCTATAACCCCAAAACATAAAATAAGAGGTTTAAGAGCCAATAAAATTTGGTTAAAGAAAACACTGAACTATGAAGTAATGGCTTGAAGTTCATAATTCGTGTACTTCTTTTTGTGGAATTTAGTTTGAAAAATAAATTGCAGTGTATGCAACATTTGAGTGTGGGAAACTGTAACTGCTGTAAAAGAATTCATTAGTAATAAACAGTCAAAAAGTATTCATATGCTCATTTCAGTAGCAATGGAACTAAAGTTTTCTACATTTGGATTTGTTCACAAGCTCAAAAAACCAGGAGTAGAAAAGACAGACAAACTTGTTTTCTTTCTCAAATTACTTTAGTGGCAAATGGAATCAAGAAAATACTTAACTGTATGTGTTATTTAAAAATAAATTTAATTACTAATTTATTTGCTATTATGAATAAATGATATACAGAAATTATTTTAATGGCTGGTATACACGTATTTATATTACTTGCTAACGGCCTGGCGAATGTGTAGTAATTAATTTTTCCAACACATGCGTATTGGGTTGAAGGTACAGTGCATTGCATTTATTTTTCTAAATTTTTAGCATAAATATACATTTTTCAATGTAAAATTCTTATTTTCACTTAAACAAATATTATATTCATTGCATTTTACTCAGAACGTCAATCTTAAGTTATGCTTATTGGTATGATAAGCAATCTGGTTTAAATTAAAAAAAAAAACTTTTTTTTTAATGAAAAAAAAAATCATGATTTTTCATGCGCTAATATTTATTAAGAATTAAATGCCATGTGAAATAAAATTAAAGTTGGATAATTTTGACGTAATGAGACCAATATATGTATATGTTATAGAGAAAACTGATAAAATATACGGCAAAATCTTAAATTGTTTCTAAGAACCGTTGAACGCAAAAGCGGAAACTCTCTTTTTCAGGGAATGTAGTATTCAATGGTATTAACCAAATGTAAAAAAAAAATAATAATAAAATTTTTTAAGACTGGCTTTTTTGAGAAAAAAATAAAGATTTTTTAAAAAAATTTTAGAAGGCTGCAGCAGAAAACGTTGAACAGATATTTTAAAATGTAGCCTTTCATCTTAAACAGAATCTAACTATCTTCGAATAAAAAAACTGCATCAAAATACCTTGCACCTTGCAGGAAATAGAGCATCTAAAGTTTTTGTCGAAAATCGCAAGTGAGAAATTGCGCCGGAGGCGCCATCTTCGGCGGCCTGTATCTCGGGCCAGGAATTTTTTTCAGCAAAATAAAAACATACCTACAATTTACTTTGTTCTAAATTTTAACATATGTGAAATTCAAAAACTTCTGAGACTATGAAGGTAAGACCCTGCCTGAATCGACTCGGATTATACCATGCATAAATTTAAGATCTCAAGGAGTTATTTCTGAGAGTTTCATGAAAATCTGACATGGCAAGGTAGAGTGCCTTGTTAGTTTGACATATGGACCACAAAAAAAACTTGCATTAGGGTAATTTCGCACCAAAGGCGACAAAGAGAAGTTTTTTGTCTTTGTCGCCTTTGATGTGAAAGGAGCACCCTGGTGGCTTTTTAAACTGAGAGAGCGCGAGAAAGCAAAGTAACAACAGTTTAGGACATTTAAAATTCTGTAATTACATGCGAATTATCTAGATCGTATAGATTCGATAACGCAAATTTTATTGATTTGAAAATTTTAGAAATTATATAGCACTACTGGACGTATTTAACTTAAAAAAAAGCTGAACGCTTCAGAAATGAATTTCATTGTCAATACTTGTACTGAAAACACAGTTGTACTAAACTTCATTTCCTTCACTAGAAATAATATGTATTGGCAAGATTCGTGCCTTTTTGTTTTTGCCCTTTTTCGGGCCCTGGTGAGATGGCAGAAAAAATGTAAGAAATAAAATAGTAACAAATTAAAATACGTGGGCATTAAAGAAAACTCACCACCTTTCGAACTCAAAGAATACAAAATTAGAAAAACAAAACAAAAAAAAACTGCCTGTACTTTAAAATCTAATTAATAAGAATATAAAAATAGGGGTGGAATCCATCAGTAGAAAGCACTATTACAAATTTAATTTCGAAAAAGTGTTCTCTTCAGCTCACCCTATTGATAATGTAACTTTGAACAGAGCCTCGTGTAAAAAAAAAAAAAAACACATGTTATGTAAGTGGATTTAAAGAAAAACTAAGGTAACTAAGTGAAAACTTGCATGATAAAACAATTGATACTTCGGGGGTTTTTTGTTTGCAATTAATATACAATAAATTTATTAAAAAGTATTTGAAAATGTATTAAAAAGAAAATTACTTATTAAAAAAAATATTTATTAAAAAGTAATAAAAATCTTTTGTAGTTTAAACACCACATATTTCCATTTATAATTACACTTGTTGCAGAAATTTACTTCAAAAACAAGTTGTTTATTCTTTTGTTGCTGCGTTCTATATGTCAGTGGCTTTATCAGATTGATGGACATCAATTTTTCTCAATTGGCATAAGAATTTAGTTTGATTCCATAAATCAATTCTATATTGCATATAAAATATTTTTACCTGCTTTTAATGAAAGTTATCTATTGAACCGAGTTTGGAAACTCATTATGTGGTACATTGTCATCAGAATGAATTATATCACTAGAGAATTTTTAATTAAAAGTTCCAGACTTATCTCAAAATTTCTTTGAACTAAAATGTGAATAAAATGAATGATCAACTAAATTAAAAAACAAATGGATTTTTTTTAACTACAAATAACTATTTTAAGGCTACAATGATGGTCCTCATCAGTGCAAAATCAGTGAACAAACTTGGCTGTTGTGCAATGAGCATTTTCGTAAATATTTATTTGCTGTTTTTCATTATATTTTGTGTATTATTTTTTTTCCTGACGTTATGTGCTTCATTTATGCTGATTATTTTGTTTCATTTAAACATTTAGTATCTTTATTACAAGTTTTAATATAAGATTTTCAGATAGTAATGTTGATTTTTATTCACATGGTCTCAGAGAATTAAAGAAGAGATTCGAAAATTTCCGGACAGTTATTTTAATTATATTAATTCTTTTTTTTTTTTTTCAAATATTGCTTTATCTTTAAACTGAAAAAAAAAAAAAAAAACCCTCAACAATTTAATAAAGGTTTGTATCTAATGGGAAATATTTTATTTGCACCAATAAGAATTATTTTCTTGGGTACATTTAGATTCAGTTAAAATGAATAAAACCAGTATAAGCACACCGTTTTGAGTCAAACAAAGACATTATACCCCACGTAATGTTAATTAGCGAAGGCTCAAAATAAATTCCAAATTCTTGAAATTGTTTCGACGTTATAAACAACTATGCACCTGCTACGCCTTTTATATTCGATCAATACGAAAAAAAAAATAAGTGGCATTTTCGGTGACAAATGACCACTTAAGTGGATTAATGGGTTTTTTTTAGCAATATAACTACGTTCTTTTATCATGTGGATAAAGAAGACACTGATTTGGAATTCTGCTGGTGTTCTGCCGAAGAAACGACTTAATTCTCCCACCACTTAAAATTTCTGCGAGGGGGTTATGGCCGACGGCAAGCTTCGAGTTCAAAGTAAAGGGATGTGAACGAAGCCTTGACTTAGGTCATGAACCCCTCCGTGTCTAAAGAAGTTTCTCGAAAACAACTAATCGATTCTCTGCCATATTTGGCCAAAGGAATTCTGGAGACTTGATTTGTAATTCAGTAAATTGACGTTCTAAAAGTACTCACTACCAATTCTTTATTTTTTTTTACTTTTTCTTTTGTTTTTCTGTATTCTTTAGAGATGTTTCTGTTACTTTGATAAATATATATATATGTACATATATATATAGTATTTTAAACTGTTTGCAGCATTTTTTTTTTCATTTCATTCATTTGCCACCCATATTTTCAGGCTGATGCTGTTTGTGTTAAACCGCATTCGTTGTTTTTCCGTATCTATCGATATAAATGGATGGTCGCAAAAGCAACGATCGAACGAAGCTCAACTGTATATGTTTAAATTTGTGATTGTTTTCATATATATGGAAAGTAATAATTAATAAGTAAAATAATAATAAATAAATGAATAAAATAAAAATTATAAAATGTGCAACCATTGTGTGCATATTTATATAGAAAATATAAAAAAATAAATAAGTAAATAAATAAAATAATAGTAAATAGATAAATAAATAAAACAAAAAATATAAAATATACAACCATTGAGGCTGTAATAAAAACAAAGAATAAACTTTTTAAAATATCTTGCGCCTAAGCTACGAAACACAAATACTTGTAAGGTACGAGTAAATAGTATGTGATGAAAAATTAAGCTCGAAAAACTGAAAAACAAAATAAAAATAACAAATAAAATAATTTAAAAAAATAATTCTTGGCATTGAAAAATTGGCCAGCTAAAAATAATTTCTGGAATTATTTCTAATCACGATAAACTGCAATTTTAACGAACTCTTCGCGTTCCTCCCCGCTGGCCAGCTGGATTTCAATCAGAAGAAGGAGCGCGAAGCTAAATGCCTTTCGCGTCATTCCATTTCAAATCAGGCAGGCAGGTCTGAAACTTGTCACATGACCCTCACAGATTTTTTTGAAAAAATTACAGTAGTTACAACTAAGGGACATATAAAATATCCCAAAAGGATTTTGCAAAAAAAAAAAAAAAATATTTCTCTAGTTACAGACGTTTAAAATTTGGGACAAAGTTGGCCGTTTTCAGAAAATCAGCAAAACACTCACTTTTAAAATGGACACTGTTTCAAAAGTTTTTAACCGATTCGAATGATTTTTTTCTATAAATAATGAAGAGATAATATTTTATTTAGACACTAATTTTGAAAATTTAGTTGGCTTCATTGATAAAGAAAAAAAAGTGTTTCTGAAGTGAAAAATTAGTGTTTGTTCCGAATTCATGATTTTTTTTTTTTTATGAAAGAAATTTACTTTTGACAAAACAGAGGTGGCGATCTAAAGTGCTATTATGGAAGTTTAGTATCAAATTTTATTGTAAGTCTGAGATGCATATCCTCTCAGAATTTAAATTTTGAAATTTGAAAATGTTCAAAAATTACGATTTTTGAAGTGTAATTTCTCAAAAAAGCCATTTTTTAAAAATCTGAAAATCTACTCATTTGTTAACCTTAAAGTGCTTAATGAGCTGCTATCAATTATATTGTGTATTTTTGCCCCAGATATTTTATATGATTTTTCAAAAATGGCCTTTTGTGCGTTTCTCAAAAAAGCCAGAAATTCAAACTCATTCTAATTTAATAACTTTAATCTAATATTTAATCAATATTTATTAAAAAATATACTGTATTGTTACACAATTACTACAAATAAATTGTACTTTACCTTGTAGAACTTAAATAGCTCCTAGCACAAAGCGTAGCTACTGTGATTTAATGCATGTTATTCTGTTCAATCCAATTGCTAGTTTCAAACTCACACGCTTTATGTCATATACCAAACAACAGCAAATGTAAAATTTATTGTGGGAATACAATCAAAACATTATTGGCTATCATAAAATACTGCTAAATAGTAAAAATCCCTAAAATAGTAATGCTTACATGGGACACACGAGCAAACAAGAAGTGGAAAACAGTTAGAAAACTAACAGCCTCTTAAACAAATATACTCAATGCATGATTTCTAAATAGGAAAATGTATTGTAAGTGTGGATGAGAATTATTGAATGTTGCAAATTAAGAATGTATCACTGATGGTTAAGGGACACTATTGAATAATTTGTACACAGATAATCTAGAGCAAATATTTCAATAGCCAGAATATAATACCACAAGAAATATAACACCATCTGAACCCTCCTAGCCTTTGCATTTTGGTAATAACGAGTAGAAGATGATTCAAGAACTTGATTATACTTATTTTGCTTTAAGTACATAATTTCACATGCGTTTAAAATTATGTATATCAGTGCTGTAACATATTTGATGTAAACTGTGCGAGTTTAAAACTAGTAATTTGATTGAACACAATAACATGCATTAAATCACAGTAGCTACGCTTTGTGCTAGGAGCTATTTAAGTTCTAAGAAGGTAAAGTACAATTTATCTGCAGTAATTTTGTAACAATACAGTATATGTCTTAACAAATATTGATTAAATATTATATTAAAGTGATTAAATAAGAACGAGTTTGAATTTCTGGCTTTTTTGAGAAACGCACAAAAGGCCATTTTTGAAAAATCATATAAAATATCTGGGGAAAAAATACACAATATAATTGATAGCAGCGCATTAAGCACCTTAAGGGAAACAAATGAGCAGATTTTCAGATTAAAAAAAAAATGGCTTTTTTGAGTAATCACACTTCAAAAATCGTAATTTTTGAACATTTTCAAATTTCAAAATTTAAATTCTGAGAGGATGTGCATCTCAGGCTTACAATAAAATTTGATACAAAACTTCCGTAACAGCACTTTAGATCGCCACCTCTGTTTTGTCAAAAATAAATTTCTTTCATAAGAAAAAAAAATCATGAAGTCGGAACAAACACTATTTTTTCACTTCAGAAACAATTTTTTTTCTTTATCAATGAAGCCAATTAAATTTTTAAAATTAGTCTCTAAATAAAATACCATCCCTTGATTATTTATAGAAAAAAAATCATTCGAATCGGTTAAAAACTTTGAAACAGTGGCCATTTTAAAAGTGAGTGTTTTGCCGATTTTCTGAAAATGGCCAACTTTGTCCCACATTTTAAACGTCTGTAATTAGAGAAATAAATTATTTTTGCAAATTCCTTTTGGGATATTTTATATGTCCCTTAGTTGTAACTACTGTAATTTTTTCAAAAAAATCGGTGAGGGTCATGTGACACCCTCTGCCTGATCTGAAATGGAATGGCGCTTTCTCAATTCAATGTTTCTTCACTAAATGTTTCGTGTTACAACTTTCGGCCTTTAAAAATTTGCAGTGCTCGTTTTTCCACATATACACACGCATATTAGTGATGAAACTGGACTCTTCAGTAGCGGGAGTTTCATCAAAATATGGTACACCAAAAGTTATAAAGCACACAAAAACAAAAAAATTACACAATGTAACCTTTAACGTACCTTGCAGTAAAGTATTAGGTATACGCACTGTATACAATACAGTAACTGCAAAGTACAAAAATTAATTACAAGAAAATCTAACAGGGTTTCGTCTCGTTTACCAAAAGTCAGAGACTAAAATAGCAAACTACCACCATACCCTTGTTTGAAAAAGTTAAGCATTCTACCACTTACCTCTAAGCCAATAAAATAATGAAAACCATATCCCAGATGTCTAACCGTTTCGAGTCGTCTACCATAACGTAAAAATAATATAATAATAAGCCATAACAATAAACTTAATTCTGTAAATAGTCCAAGTCATCCAACAAAACAAATTCCCTCTTACCATCAAAAACAGAACGCCCCACTCACACACGTGATTTAGCAGAATCTTTCTTTTCTTTCATTACAACCATTTCAGGTCACATAAATATTCGAGTTTATTTGCTATTCTCAAGGATATGCCTCAAACTCTCGTCTAATATGACAGATAGAACAAGACAGCACAACAGATTTTAATATACAGAGAAGGAAATACACCCAGGGCAAAGGTGGGAATCGAACCCACGCCTCTTTCTCTCCGTGCAGGGAGGCACCGGAGCCAGTCGATTTGACCGCTCAGCCACTGAGGCCCCATTTAGCAGAATCTTTTCACTTCAGCGGGAAACAGTTAATCGGTTTACAGTGAAGCAAAACAATTACTGAACATGTTACATTACATTACATTTGGAGCATGAGCTCTGGTTTTTGATGTAGAATGCGAACTTACATCATGCCTCCGTTTTACTTGGTTTTATTACATATAACACATATAAAACAAATATAATAGGCAGTAAACGAAAAAAAAATACAAGACAGAAGGGCTTTCTCGGGAAAGTGGAAATCGAACCTACTGCCTCTTTGTTGCGCGCAGGACAAGTGAAATCTGCTTGCACTTTTTTTCGGCCATTGAGGACCCTTGAACGCCATGTTAGAAATACACTTTTTTTTATTATAAAAGCACACTGAAAATTGTTTTTTAAAAGTTTTTTTTAAGCAAAGAAATTTCATTATCAAAGACAGTAATGATTTTGCAATTTCCTTGGATTTTAGTAGCTTGTGAAATAACTATGTTTCAATAAATACTTTCTCGATCTCTATGAGGCAAGAGGAAAAGTCTTGTACGTTATTCACTATAAACTGAAATGCGCGGCTTTTATCATAGATGGTGCTTTATCAATAAGGTCTCAATTTTAATATTACTGCCAAGAAATTATATTTTTGATTATCGTGACTAGTTATTGTATCTTTTTCTATTGTTGAGCAACTGGGATATATTTTTGTTAAATGCAGAAAATCTGCATAAATTGATACAAAGAAGGTCGTCATGTACCTGCAGTATAAGGGGGCAGACAAAGAATAAGCCATAATAAATTTTATTTCAAAATAAAAAGTAAAAAAGTCTGCTAAGGTGGAGCTGAAAACAGCACCTTCTTCAATCCCATTAATTTAGCCTAGCAGCTAACGCATCGCATTCGCATCACGGGGGTCTCAGGTACTAAACCCACCGATTAGAGATCGCGCAACTCCATCTTCAAACGTATCCTCCAAATTGATGACTTGGCATTTTGAACACTTCTCTTGTATTACAGCAACAGTGACCAGCGAACGCACAGATGGCGCTACGACTGCAGTACGAAAATGCGCCTTATGCTCTCCCTATAGTTTTTTTTTCTTTTCGTAATTTTACAAAGTCGTGGGAATTTATTTCTGTTAATTTACAGAATCTTCGTTCTGTTTTATCTGTAAATTTAGTCTTGTGTAAAACTTTTTTCTGTGTTTTCACAAACGCATTTTTTCTGTTTCTGTATCTCTGCACGTGTTTTTGTCTTTTATTCAACGTATATTTTCTATTTTTATTACTCTGTTAGTTATCTATTTTTATTTCTCTGTATGTTATTTGCTTTCTATTCTCTGTAGTGCCTTTTTAGCCTACTTTAACATAAAAGTAAAAAAATAACAATAAAGCATGAAAGAAGGCTTAATGTATAGTGAAAATATCGTTAGAAATCAAGAAAAGTCAAAAATAAGTTATGTAATTAAATAAAGAATGAAAAATAAAAAAATTGAAAGTATGGTTTTGAGACGGGGAAAAGTGTGTCGATCGGTCTGTCGGTCTGTCTGTCCTCCGCCCTAATAACTTTTGAGCGAACTGTCCGATTCGAAAAATGCTTTTTGCACTCGTAAGATCTCGGCGAGGACATCTCATTTCCATATTTTACCTTTTGATCTGAACAATTTTTCGTTCGATCTTGAACAGTTCAAAAAACATTAGCGCCTAGGGGAAAAAAAGAAACAAATTATGTAAACTCTGGGAATAAGATCCAAGTTGCAATGAGCAAGTTTACTGGAAGAAGCTTTCGGCGTGAAATATTGATTTTAACATTTTTTGTTCATTTTTGAAAAGTTCAAAAAAAAGTTAACATAGCGTCTACGGGGAAATTTCAATCCCATACACTGAGAAAAATGTTTGTAATTTTACATAATTTAGTTATGTAATTTATGAAGGACGAAAACCGTATTTCGTAAAAAGAACTTTATCCGTAATTCAATGTTAGTTTTCGTATTTCAACCAATCACGTTCCGGTTCCTTCCTCTGAGTTCTGAAGCAGTTATGCTGACGGTTGAGTATTCCATTCAGGGTTTGATTAAGCTGTAAGGTCCGGATTCAATTAGTTCTAGTGATCAAAAAATAACCATTGTGCTCAAAACCAACCAATCAAAATAGGTCAGTTTAAGACTATTTTTCTATTTATGTTCTTATTGTAATTAAAATAAAAAAAATATTCGCTCTTGAAAAATGGGTTTCTCAATGAAAGCCTATATAAAACCATGACTCGTGACTTTCTATCACAAAATGCTCAAAGGATCCTGATTATTAAGGCGACGGTGGACGTTAGTTTTCGAAAAATCGGCCAAAAAAATCGATTTTTTTTTTCAAGCATATTTTTATTGCTGTGGACCTGATTTTCATTGTGGCACAAAAAAAAGAAAGATTTATGCATAAATTTGAGCTAATTTTAAGAGTTAAAGTTTGAAAGTGGGCGTTTCCCGAGCTTGACTGGCCCTTTAAACATGTAAACATAAGCACATGTCGTTTTATCTGAGGCTGCATCTGAGCCTTACATACCGTTTTTAGGAAGAAGAACGCACTGTGATGAGAAAAAAGCACTTCTACTTCAACTGCTAACGTTTTGTTTACATTTGTTTCTCTTGAAAACGTGCTTAATTTGTCTCTTGAATTTAGAAAAAAAACCAGTTCTTTTCAGAACTAAAACCCCTATAATAAGCAAATTTTCTGCTCTTGCAACGATTTTGTTATATATTGTAAGCCTTATTGCATAAGTATGGAGAGATTGAGTGGTAGATGGCGTAAACCAAAAGCCAGACCTTCTAAGCGTAAACAAGCAGCATCGGCAAAGGCTCAAAAGAGATGGTCTGCTGTCAAAAGCAGTGAGGAAAATACTGTTGGAGATGAAGCACAAAATGTATCTTCTAGCCATGAAATTGCAACAGTGAGTACTGCATCTTCATATACTTTGGGGAGCCATGAGATTTGGGGATCTCTTTTACAAGATGTGGCGTGCTCTGAATGTTTATCAAAGAACTTGTTAGTGAAAAATGAAGCACCGTATGGATTTTCTTCAAAAATTAGCATAATTTGTGAAAATTGTGAACATTTATGCGGTTCTTATTTTACAAGCCCAAGAGATGAAGCTACAAATGCTTTTGAAATAAATAAAAAGATGGTAGAAGCTTTTTTAAAAATCGGCAAAGGTCATGCTGGCCTAGAAATATTTGGCATGGTGTTAGGCATTCATACTATGGATAAGAAAACATTTGCAAACTGCCTGAACTCGTTATGTGAGGAAGGTAAATCTACCAAATCAGAAATGTTGGAACTGTCAAGGAAAATTGTGTGTTCTAAACACGAACAAATTGATTCAAGAGTGGGGACAGATGATGAAATTTTGAACATCACGGTTTCATATGATGGAACTTGGCAAAAAAGAGGACATACTCCTCAGTATGGAATTGAAATTGTTATTGACGTGTTGACAGGTCTTGTGCTGGATTTCGAAATCCTTTCCAAATATTGCCCCGAGTGTTCAGCTGTTGCACGAGACCTCAACAGATACTCACCGGAGTACTTCATTTGGTCTGAGGGACATAAATCTTCCTGTCCAAGCAATCATTCTGGCTCATCCGCAAGCATGGAAATGAAAGCTGCTGAGATTATTTGGAAAAGATCCATAAATGAGTGTAAAATGAGGTATGTGACTTTACTCTCAGATGGAGATGCCAAAACTTTCCAGCATTTATCGGATTTGAAAATTTACGGAGAAAATGTGGCTCTTTCGAAAGAAGAGTGTATTAATCACGTCGCCAAAAGGCTCGGAACATCTCTGCGCAATAAAGTTGACGAATGGCGGAATAAAAAAGTATGTCTTGGAGGAAGAAAAGATGGTAGTTTGAAGCAAGCCACTATAAAAGCTTTAACTAATTTCTACAGGAAGGCAATTACGGACAATGCTCCAGATGTCGCCCCCCCAAAAAAGAAAACTGCAGTTTATGCTACGCCCTTTTTCATTGCTCTTCCACGGATGCCAAACCTAAACATTTCAAATGTCCGCCAGGAACAACGTCTTGGTGTTTCTACCAACGAGCGATTGCGAGTAAAGTGAAACCAGCCAGCCATTCATCAATGAAGACTAAACTTAGTGAGGATGTTGTGTCGAAAATACTGCCTGTCTATCAACGACTAGCAAGTGATGTGCTTTTATCTCGTTGTGTTTCAGCTAAAACGCAAAATGCCAATGAATGTGTTCACAGCCTCATATGGAAAACAGCCTCTAAAGAGGTGTTTATTTCGAAAAAAAAGACTGGAACTTATTGTTGTGTCTTCAATTAGCGAATTTAATTTTGGCTGTTTGAAGACATTAGAGCCTTTTGACAGATCAACCAATGAACTCTCCGTTTCAATTTCTGAAAAGCGGGATAGTCGTCGAAACTATCAGTGTAGAAAAAGAAAATCAGAGTCATATAATGTGAAAAGAAGTCTGAAAAGAGTAAAAAGTGTCATAAAAGACAAAAAATGTGTAAAAAAAGAAGGTATTTTGTATACTCCTGGAGGATTTTGAAAACTTTATGTTAATTGTCAACACTTATTGCTAAAAAATGTTGCCTCCCCCCCTCATTGCAATCTAAAATAGTGTTTTGTTACCTAAACTAAAGCTGAAAATAATAGAAGGAATAATAATTATACTAAAATGTCATTACATTCTTACCAATAGATTTCTAAGTTTGGTTTTTGTAAATAAAGTCTATTTTCAGTTTTCGGTGTTACTGTCAATGTTCACATGTTTAAACATATATTTGTGCTAAAGTAGTGTCAACTCCCTTTGAAAATGGTAGTTATTAGTTTGTTTATGCAAATGTTACTTTTACAAGACATTTGTTGAGAAAGTTTTCAAAGTAAGTGCCATTATATTCTTAAAATGCATTTTTCTCGAAATTAAATTTTTCGGGTTTTTGAGATTTCAAAATGTTCCTTGCGTCTCAATTTTTCCTCGATAAGGCTGAAAATTGGTGATTTACTAGTTTTTATATAGCTAAATCAAATTTAGTATCCATTATGTGTTTGGAATATATTAAGTAATTTTAAAATATTAATAATGTTCCAAAAATGTGAAATTTCGCGAAAAAATTAGTAATAACTAACAAAAAAAATTATATTTAAATAATTTACTGACGGATTCTTAAATGAATACTAAGTTTTGTTCATGTTGTTGCATTTTTTCATTATAAATCAATTTCAGCCAAAAAAATCAACAATTGTGACGCAAGGAGCATTTTGAAATTTCGCTAAAAATTTATTAAATTTTTAAAATTTTAAAAATGAAATTTCAAAATTTTTTTTGAATTTTCTATTTGTTTATTGAGTTATATGCAAGTACAAAAAATTTATAAATATTTCATGAAAAAATAAAAAAGTTTCATTCGAAGATCCACCGTCCCCTTAAAAGAAAAACTGCTGCTACATGCTTAGCAATATTGTCATCAGTTAAAAATGATGGAAGATTGCAATTAATCAATAAAAATTTTCAAAAATGAAAGATTATATATATACACTATAATATAATATGTTGTCCAACATGCCCGGGTCATACAACAAAGTCTTATTCGGGTTTGTATACATTTTTGCTATATGACTGGTCATGTATCTTACTGTAATTTAACAATAAGTATGTTAAGGGAAGACTTCAGTCAATCTCCCAAATCGCGAAATCACATGTTAACCTATGGGGGAATTTAAACATAGTACACGAAGTGGAAATTTCAGGTTTTACAACTTAAAAATAAAATACTTTAAATTTAGATAATCCATTTTTAAAACCGCAATACAAATTTATCAAACGTCATCTTTCAGATGGTGAAAACCAAATTTCGATATCTGCATTAGATAATGAGTAATTAGTGTAATGAATTTTCCCATAGGTTTAACATTAGCACTTGTGTCCACGAAGGTGCTCTGAACTATCATCTTAATGTGCTTATAACTGTAAGACCAAATTTACTTAGAAACAGCGCTGTTTCTAAGTAAATGTGGTCTTACAGTTATAAGCACATTAAATCAGGATAATCATTTTGAGACACCTTGTCAATATTTTTAAAAAACGGATTTCTCCTAAGAAAAACAGGCTACCGTAAATTTACATAAGTTTCAAAAACGGATTTCTTTTAAAAAATGGATTTTTTAGCGTAAATTAATATAACTTTCTGTAAACGGATATTCTATTAAAAACGGACTTTCTACCACAAATTAGCATAACTCCGTATAAACAGTTTTCTGTTTAAAAACGGACTTTCCCAGACAATTTAACATAACAGCCAATAAACGGAATTCTGTTTAAAAACGGACTTTGTTTACACAAACTTACATACCTTCCTAAAACGGCTTTCTGTTAAAAAACTGACTTTCTAGCATAAATTTACATAACTTCCAAAAAACAGATTTTGTAAATTGACGGTTTTAATTATGTAGTTATAAAACGGATATATCCGTTTAGAAACGGATTAGTGCTGGAAACTCAGCTGCCAGCACTTTGTCCGTTTTTAAACGGATTTTTTTTTTCTCAGTGTATAAATCCTGATCTAACCGACGGATTTGCCTGGGACAAACTTTATCGGAAAGATGTTACGATGTAGAACATGTACAGATACGAAGTTTAACAACAACTAAATGAGCCTATTTTTCTATGAAATTTTTTGATCAGGATTTTTAAGGATATTTCTTAATGAATGAATAAATAAATGAATGAGTGAATGAATAAATGAATAAATGAACGGTTGAAAGAATGAATGAGTGAATGAGTGAATGAATAAATGAACGATTGAAAGAATGAATGAATGAATGAGTGAGTGAATAAATGAATGAATGAATAAATGAATAAGTATCGAACACCTCTTATAACGTAGAACATGCACAGATAGAAAGTTCATCCAGAACTAACGATAATAGAATTATAATTTCACATTAATTTAAAGCACAAATGAGCATTAAAACGCAGACATATGTTTCGGGATTGCTTGGAATCCCTTTTTCAATGCGACAGGGAGCTTCTAGATGCAAAACATCCAAATTTTCCTATGAAATCTTTTGATTGGGATTGTCAAGAATATTTTTGAATTAATGAACGATTAAATGAATAAGGGAAAGAATGAATGAATAAATGATAAAAAAAAATAAATGCGTGAATAAATGAGTGAATGAATGAAAAAATAAGCAAATGAGTGAATAAATATATTAATGAGTGAATGAATGAATAAATGAAGGAATGACTGAGTGAATGAATATGTAGTGACCGTTGAAAAAGGTATATCTGAGGCAATTAAGAACTAAAGCTAAACTAGAAAGAGAGAGAGAGAGAGAGATAGCTAGATTATATATTTGAAGTTGATGCATATGGGAAAGTTGGCTCGTATAGTTCTAGACGGAACTCCTTGTTCTTTTTTCCGTCTGTATAGTTTCTTGTTTTAAATTCTCTATAACTTTACATCAAACTCCAGACAAGTATTTTCAAGGACAAATTTTTACAGTATAGCTGTACCGTCACACTTAAATATGATACAAATATTCTACATTACCATTGCATAAATAACTGATTTATGGCATATCTCAACTGCTTCTATATGAGAGGTTCCTATTGAAATATAAAAAACGGGAATTAGATTAAATTACTTTATAATATTAAATTAAGCTTGCTTAAAAGTTAAAAATCAACGCAAAATTAAGCACAAAGCTTAAGCATTAAACTTCTGGATGAAAACCTCTCATCTAGAAGCTTACTCTTTTGCAGTGAAAAAAGGCGTTCTTGTAACCTAGAAACATGTATCTAAAATTTTGTGCTTAATTTTACGCTGATTTTTCATTTTTACTTTGTAGCACTAAGGTTTACATTTTATTTCGTATGTTTCTTTATTAGAAAAACTTCGTAAACTAATAAATTTCGCCTATTTTCTGAACGAATTTGAGAAAATAAAATGGAAGTAATTCATAAATTTGTTAAGTTGTGTGTGTGTAGTTCTATTTCACAGTTCTACATTGAAATCGATCTTACCAAAACTCAATTTGTCAAAGTACCGTTAATTTTCCGTGTTTAAAATTTTCCACACATGTAATCAATAATAAATAGAATGACATCCATTTTTTGTTGGAAGAAATTTCAGATGTTATGAGAAATCTTAATTTAAAAATTTTAGGAACAAGTTTGTTTATTTAAAAGTATTTGTTAGTTTATTTAACAATAGTAGAAAAAGATTTAAAGTGACATATTGAAAAAAAATTCTAGCATTTTTGTTGGTCATAACGTGTTTTGTGAAAGGCAATAGTACAAAATGTGGCAATTTCTGACCATTTTCAAAATTGTGCAAAGAAAAAAAAAAAAAAAACCAAAACGCCGCTAATTCAAAAAGTTGAAATATTTATTGTCTCTTTAGGGGTACAAACCGTAAAACACGATTTTCCAACATCCGAGCCGTCCAAGTTCAGCAGTGTTATTTCATTTGTTGAAGTGACTTTTGTTAACATTTTTAATCACTTACCTGCTCATCCCGCGTTATCTCAGGTTCGCATACATTGCAGTTAATTATTATCCCGATAAAACTCGGGCGAAGCAGAATTTGTCAGTATGCTTTGTTTTCTTACGGTTTTACTCGGCCTGGAAAAAATGAAAGGAAGTATTCAGTTTTTATTGGCAATTTGTAAATCAAAACTGAAGTTTTGTTGGTTTCGCGGTTCTTTTGGCGGGACTGGCCACGTGTTTTCCCTATTGTATAATATACGTTGGCTTCCGCCTGGAGGAAATATTCAGCTTTGATTGGTAGTTTTCCAAGTTTTGTTCGTTTGCTGTGTTGCTCCTTGTTAAAAAAACTATCATACAAAGACCAATATTTAACTTTTTTCCATATACCAGAGATAACGCGGGATAGTAAACTAGTATTAAATGTACACCTGTAGAAAATAAAAATTCAACTTAAAACCTACATATTTTGTTTGGTTACGTTTCCTTGTATTTAATAATAAAATAAAATAATGTGATGCTTTTTTGCAATTTTTTTCAAAAAAATTTGTAAGGGAAGTGGTTAATTACATAAACTACTTAGAGGTTAATGTTTAAAATTTGCTCACCTAGTGAAAGTACTTTACTTGTGTTTTCTTAAGCAAACATTTTTTTACAATACCTTTTTTAAATTGTTATTATTACTATTTTTTTTTAATGAAGTGTACGTATCACGTGCAGGGCATACTTTTGGACATCAGTTTCACTTTTCCACTTCTAGCAAAAAGTACTCGGATTCTATTGTACAGGGTGGCGCAATAGAACGTGCATGTTTAAAAAATAGATTAAAAATGAATACAAAAGGTATAGTTAAAATAAAACTAAGGAATTGTAAAGTAATGACAGGAGTTTATTTTTTAAAAATTACATCATCCAAATGATGAGCCTCTCTACGACAGCACTCCTCTAACCGCGAACGAAAATTACGGAAAACTTTCTTCATTAATGCTGGTGTAATTGTTGCGGATATTCTCCTTGAACTTTTCGATGTTTCTCGGATTATTACTGTAGACTGTGCTCGTAGACAGTAATAATCCGAGAAACATCTATCAGCTCAAGGAGAATATCCGTGGTGAAATGGCATCAATTACAGCAGCATTACTGAAGAAAGTTTTCAGTAATTTCCGTTCGCACCACGGATATTCTCCTTGAACTATTCGATGTTTCTCGAATTATTACTGTCCACAAACGCAATCTACAGTAATAATCCGAGAAACCTCGAAAAGTTCAAGGAGAATGAATATCTGCAACAATTACACGAGCATTACTGAAGAAAGTTTTCAGTAATTTCCGTTCGCGTTTAGAGTAGTGCCGTCGTAGAGAGGGTCATCATTTAGATGATGTAAGTTTTAAAAAATAAACTCCAGTCATTACTTTACAGTTCCTTAGTTTTATTTTAACTAGACCTTTTGTATTTATTTTTTAATCTATTTTTTTAAATATGCACGTTCTATTGCGCCATCCTGTATTTTTGTATTGGAACGTGGGGCAAAGTGAAATCGTTAAGATAAATTACATTTTTCAAAATAAACGAATTGGAAATTTGTTTTGAAAATAACAGTATATAAAGAGATAATTATGAATTTAATGATGGAACTTGCATTGAAACATTATTTTAAATTTTAGGCAGTAAATTTGTACGTTAATGTAGAAAATTATCACTTTACACCATTCATGGGGCGAAGTGAAAAATTGAAATATTTTATTTATGATATAGTTTTCTACTTTGCATTCGTATGTCGCCTTATGATAGTTCAAATAACATGTAAGGATTCATACTTAAGAGTACAGGGGGATATAAGTACTTTTATTAACAATGAATGATTAAATGAATGAATGGTTGATAAAACGAGCAAATGAATAAAAGAATTAATGAATGTAAGAAAAAATAAATGATTAATTACATGAACGAATGAAAAATCTAGTTAATAAATTAACAAATAAATGAATTAATAATTGAATGAATGAATAAATGAAGGATAAATTTAGTTCTCTGATGACTGATGTAGGGCCAAAGTGAAATTAAAAATTTATACTTTGCCCTATATGCACATGACAAATTGTATTAAACATTTGAAATCAAAACAAAACAAACATGAACTAAATTAACATTGCACTGAATATTAGTAGGTCTTAATATTTAAAGTGTTAATAATAAAAATTATATCGTTATGAAATAGCAAAAAAAAAAAAACAAATGACTTAACACACAATATTGCAATGAGCATCCAATTTTTAAAATGCCTTGTATTATTATATAGCTTGATCTTGATTTAAAATGTTACTAAATATCTGGCCCTGCAATTAGAGTAAATATTTTACCATTTCACTTTGCCCCACATTTCCCTACTCAATTTTTTTAATGTGTATTTTTCTTTCCCGGTAATTATTTTTTAAATTTCTCCTTAAAAAAGAAACGTGTAGCACAGCTTATAAATTTTTCAAGCAAGTGCCATGTCCCGGACACTCATGTTACGTCTGGGACAAACCTTATGATTTTTTAAGAAAATGAAAGTAATTGCTCATTATTATAAAAAACATAGTTAATCGTTCATTTCTAGAATAATGTTAAAGCCTTTAGGCCACATATAATTATTAATTTTTAAATACTATTTTCGATTTGGGAAGAAATATGATGGTCTAATATGGAGAGAAGTTGAAAAGGGTGATAACACGACAACAAGTGCTTCAACCCTTCTCATTCCTTTTATCCAAAATGGGCGGAGAGTTCAGCCTGGGAGTCTACGTCGAGGCTCTAACTCAGATGAATCGGTAAGCAAAATCCCAGCCATTCCAAGGACGTTAAAGTTTCACGCACGTGAAGCAAGAGAAAGACAATGACCCCTTTCCATGCTTTTAGGCTTGGCAAAAATAAGGCAATTTTAGTTGTAAGCAGAAAGGCTGGGGCCCCTAAAAGGGACTGCTGTCTTTGACCACATGCGAGCAAACCTCCCGGATTACCTCAGGCGTTATCTCACAGATAACCATCACTTTTACTGCTTTTTTTTCGTGGGAAAAATAGCTTGCTGTGTACGAAAAGGGTTTTAAGGGAGAAATTATAAAACTTGTTTTGTTATTTAATGACACTTACCTAACTTTTTTCCACCAATGTTACTGTTGTAAGTGTTAAGTAATATAAAACCATTGTGATAAAATAACTTTGAAAACTCCTGACAGTTTGCTTTTGTAGAACATTGCTATTGTATCAAATTTTATTGTTTACTTAAAATTTTTATTAGACGGCAATTTATTAATTTAGTTATTTTTGTACTTAAAATCATATAGTTTTTTTTTTTTTTTTTTCGTTTTTTTCATTTTTGTTTTGTTTTCGTTAGATAGTTTGAGTTGTTTACGAAATCAAATGATTTTAATTAAAAAAGTACTGATACTAAAATCAATACAGGGGAAAAAAGTTTTAAAACATCTGCAAATAACAAGCAGGGATCTGGAGCAGCTACTTTTTGAAAATAGCTCCACTCCGACTTCTAAGTACTTATTCTAGCTCCATTTAATTCCGCTACGTGCTCCGAATAATTTTAACACATATTAGTCATCTCTTTTTAGATTTTTTTACATGCTAAAAAATTAAAAAAGTAAAAAAAAAAATTTTTTTAAACCGAAGTTTTTTTGTTTTTTTGCTGCGCTCCACTCCAGTTTCCAGCAAAATCTTGTTGGAACTGGGTTCGCACTCCTGCACAAAGTTCCGCTTCAGATTCTAATATGAAATATTACAAGTCAAATAGTGCAGAGATATATTTTTAACAGAAAACATCAAATATGAAATCGATAAGAAAAATAAAATACAAATCATTTAATTGTTAAATGAGATTTCCAAACCAAGTGAAAAAGAATGAGGCCTGAAGAAAAGTAATTAATTTAATAAATATTTCATAGTTGCCATTATAAATGCTGTTTCATAGATAAAAATCATTTAATGTAAATTTTATACTGAATCGTAAGCGAATGCAAACTACTGGAAATATCACAATGCAAATATTTAAATGTTAGACATCCAAAAAACCCATCAACATAGCAGAAATATTTCTGCGTGATTATCATAGCCGTCGCTCAGGGATCACTAGGGGTACCCATGTCAAAAAAAAAAAAAAAAAAACTCGGTATCCCAAAAAGAGAAAAACACTAATACAAAACAAGTTATGTTCTTTCGTTTTGTACATTTTCTCACTTTATACCTCAGATAACTTAAAAAACGGTTTCCTTTGTGCTTAATTCTTTAAAGTTTTCAACTCCCATCCTTTGAAAATAATCTAAACTTCCTATACACTCTAAAAACTGTACCACTCAAATAAGAGCACATTAAGAACAATTTTTGCCTCTTAATCTCATTGTGCCTCTGATTTTAAGAGGCAAAAATGTCATTTTTGTGCCTCTAATTTTAAGAGGTACATAGTACCTTTGAATTTTCAGAGGCAAAAATGAAATATTTTTGCCTCTTAACTTCAGAGACACATCATGCCTCTGAAATTTTAGACGCAAAAAGTGACTTCGTTTTACTTCGAAATGAAAACTTTTAAAAGTACGATGTGAATACCGCGTTTTATCCTTTGCTACAGAGGTATAAAAAGATGTGCTTTTCAGCATTACAAATTTTAATCTCCTGTCTTGTCCTGTAAGGTAAAGCTAGGAGAGTCTGCGCACAATTGGAAAAATAATTTTAAAAAACGAAGTATAATTTTTTTTCTGTTAAACTATTGATGAATAACTGTGACTTCATTTGTTTTTTATGCATTTCCATTGATATTTCGTTGTTTTGCTTTAATTTAACGCAACAGCTGTAAAAGAAAAAACAAGAAGACTAATTTGCGCAAACTGTCCTTACAGGGTAGGTGTGATTGCTCACATGGGTAGGAGAGATTGTTATTCCTAAAAACTACAATTAAATTGTTAGCAATAATATTTACACCAAAACTATGTTGTTGTAAGGGTTTTTATAAACACATACAATTGTAATAGGAATAAATATTTTAACTCAATGATTACAGAATCGGAAAAAATAGTGTTTTAATTAAAGAAACAAAATAAAGAAGAAAAGAAGGTTTAAATTATAATTAATCATATTCATTTACAGTTTCAATGTCTTTTGTTTGTTAACCGAAGTTGTCGTCGTCCACAATCGGTATACTTATTGCTATAAATAGTGCAATCATCTGCTACAAATAGCACACTTAACCCATTAATGCCTACCGTCTCTTTTTAGGGACAGTCTGAAAAGTACGTCTGAAGTACTCAAAAATAAACTTTTTAACAAAAAATTGTTTTAATGTATTCCTAACGGGTTATTATAAGGCTAGGAATACATTATAACATTTTTTTGTTGAAATGCTTATTTTTCAGACGTACTTTTCAGACTGTCCCTAAAAAGGAAAGGTAGGCATTAATGTCACTGCTCGAAGTTATCTCCTGGTACAGTTTCAGACATTCAGTGCACGCATCCTCGTTGTCCTGTCTGACATGGTCCCAAAGATTCAGTACTTTGACATTATTTTCTTCTGAGGTGGCTAATGACGAAAATGTTTCAAAATTCAAAAATTTTTTTGTTTTCCTTCCTGCAAGTTTTTTGGTTCCCACTTTTTCTGGAAGCATCTCATCTTCAGACGTTCGCTTATTTTTTGTAGCTGCTTCTTTCTTAATTTTTCTCTCGAATATATGTGCGGGTCAGTAACATTCGTTGCACTTTGTTTTCTTTTTAATTTTGACGGCATTAAACTGTTTGGAAAAATAGTTTATTAATAAGAATATTTCTATAAAACTAGCACATTATTAATTTATTAGCAAAATTTTCGTCTAAGAAAAGAAATTTGTTCACAAATTACTTTATTAGCACATTTAGTTCCAAAACGTATATTTCATAACTTAAATCTTCAAAAGAAATAAAATCGCACGAATGTTTTCAACGATTATACGGTATAAAAAACTGCAGTCCCTTGAAAACACAAATTATAAAATCACGACAACTTTATCCTCTCGATATATAACTATAGTCAAAATATTTCATTAATGTCTGCTAAAGAGACACCCGTAATTTTTTTATATAAAGAAATAACTTCAAAAATCAATTTAAATTTTTAAAATATTCAATTCTTAAAAATGTGTTGAGAGGGCATAAGTATTTTAAATTTTTTGTTTTAGGCATAGTCCGTTTCAATTCAGGCAGGTAAAAATAAAATCTTACCTTCATAGTCTCAGAATTTTTTGAGTTTCACATATGTTAAACTTTAGAACTTCGTGAGTTATAGGTATGCTTTTGTTTTGCTCAAAAAAATTCCTGGCCCGAGATACAGGCCGCAAAGATGGCGCCTTCGGCGCAATTTCTCACTTGCGATTTTCGACAAAAACTTTCAAGTGCTCTATTTCCTGCACGGTGCAAGATATTTTGATGCGGTTTTTTTATTTGAAAGATAAATACATTCTGTTTAAGATAAAAGGCTAAATTTTAAAATAGCTATTCAACTTTTCTTGCTGCTGCCTTTTGAAATTCCTTTCAAAAAATATTTTATATTTTTTTTCTCAAAAGAGCCAATCTCAAAAATTTTTATTTTTTTACTGTTGGTTAATACCATTATGTTCTACATTTCCTGAAAAGGAGAGCTTCCACTTTTGCGTTTAACGGTTTTTACAAACAATTTAAGATTTTGCCATATATTTCATCAGTTTTGTTAGCAACATAGTCATATATTGGTCTCATTAAGTCAAAACTATATTAATTTAATTTTCTTTGACATGACAATTAATTCTTAATAAATAATATTAGCACGAAAAAAATCGACTTTCTTTTAAATTTTAAAGAAAAAAGTTTTTTTTTTTTTAAATTTAAAACCAGATTGCTTATTACAACCATAAACATAACTTACGATTGACATTCTGAGTGAAATGCAATGGATATAATATTTATCTAAGTGAAAATAAGAATTTTACATTGAAAAGTGTATATTTATGCTAAAAATTTAGAGAAATAAATGCGATACACTGTACTTTCAACCCAATACGCATGTGTAAGAAAAATTAATTACTGCACATTCGCCAAGTTGTTAGCAAGTAACGTAAATATATGTATAACAACCATTAAAATTATTTATGTATGTCATTTATTCACAATCGCAAATTGATTTATAATTAAATTTATTTTTATATAACACATACAATTAGGTGTTTTCTTGATTCCATTTGCCATCAAGTAATGTGAATCAGAAAACAAGTTTGGTTGTCTTTTCTGCCCCAAGGTTATTTTCTAAGCTTGTTGTGAACAAATCCAAACGTAGAAAACTTTAGTTCAATTGCTGCTGAAATGAGCATCTGAGATGTTTATTACCCATGAATTCTTTTACAGCAGTTACAATTTCCCACACTCAAATGTTGACATGGACTGCAATTTCTTTTTCAAATTAAATTCCACAAAGAGGAAGTGCGCAAATTATGAACTTCAAGCCATTACTTAATAGTTCAGTGTTTTCTTTAACCAAATTTAATAGGCTCTTAAACCTCTTATTTTATATTTTGGGGTTAGCGATGGTTAAAAAAAAAAAAGAAAGAAAGAAAGGTGTCAATGCATGCGTTCATATTTTTTAAAAAAAGGTAATGTATATTTACTGTATCTTGCTGATTTAGGTTATTTTCTAGCTTTTCTGAATACTTGTAACAGCTTCGGCTAATTTAGTTGTCTTCTTCAAATTATTTAAAGAAGTTAATATTGGTTTTAATTGATTAGGCAGATCCTCAACATTCTGTTCCATTGGCCCTTTGAAAATATTTTGATATTTTTTTCTCTATTAAATTTCTACTTCCTTCTTTAAATACCTGCATAAAAATTAGCTGATTGCTTATGTAACTTTTTATGGAACGATATATTAAATTCCATTGTACCATTGTACCTCTGAAGGTAAAATGAATGCCATTTCGTTACTATCAGGACAACATAATTAATGAAATTATTTTTTTCTTGTTTTGAATTGAGATGTTTATTGTCCCGATACCTCACAACTCATAATGCTAACGTAAATTAGTAATAAATTCTTTAACATTTTGTTTGATTTGATTTTTGTTAGAACTATTGAGTTAAATCAATGATTTTTCTTTGAAAAAAATCCCATCTGCTTTAAATTATGTATAGCCTGATAAATACTAGAAATATCTTTTCAAAAAAAAAAAAAAAGAAAAAAAAGGGGGAAAGAAAAAAACATTAATATATTACCTCCAAATACATATTAAAGCTTACAATATATGGACATGTTCCAAAACATACCACTTCCCAAAATTATGTTTTAAATTATTGATAAAGCAATTAGTGATGCTTCATGCATGTGCTTTGTTTTTGTTAACTTCCTTATGAAAGAAAAGGAAGAAAAATGCAAAGTGATTGTATCCTAAATCCCCCCACCCCCCCAGTAGTGTTCCTTGTTGTTTTCTTAACATCAATAGCAAGATATGAAAATCAAATATAAAAAGCTATGTTTTACTGAATAACACATGTATTAAAATTAACAACTAATAATTTGAACTCTGTCTATGGAAAAATGATATTTAAAAAAAATAAAGGAAATATATAACTAATTTAAGTTAGCGGGAAATAAGATTGGGCAATGTATGTCTGTCTGTTTGTCTACTGGTAAATTTCTTTTGTGGGAAGGGGGGATATGTTTCCAATATTTATTAAAAAAATTAAATTAATATAATTTTGACTTAATGAGACCAATATACGACTATGTTATTAACAAAACTGATGAAATATATGGCGAAATCTTAAATTGTTTGTAAAAACCGAGAAAGTGGAAGCTCTCCTTTTCAGGGAATGTAGTACTTAATGGTGGAAGCTCTCCTTTGGTGGAAGAGAAAGTGGAAACGAAAAAGTGGAAGCTCTCCTTTTCAGGGAATGTAGTACTTAATGGTATTAACCAACTGTAAAAAAATAAAAAATTTTGAGATTGGCTTTTTTGAGAAAAAAAATATAAAAGATTTTTTGAAAAAAACTTCAAAAGACTGCAGAAAAAAAAGGTGAATAGCTATTTTAAAATTTAGCATTTTATCTGAAACAGAATGTATTTATCTTTCAAATAAAAAAACCGCATCAAAATATCTTGCACCGTACAGGAAATAGAGCACTTGAAAGTTTTTGTCGAAAATCGCAAGTGAGAAATTGCGCCATAGGCGCCATCTTTGGCGGCCTGTATCTCGGGCCAGGAATTTTTTTGAGCAAAACAAAAACATACCTATAACTCACGAAGTTCTAAATTTTAACATTTGTGAAATTCAAAAACTTCTGTGACTATGAAGGTACCCCCCTGCCTGACTCGACACGGATTATACCTTTAGTAAAAATCCAGAACTCCCCTTTTAATCCATTAATGCAGCGAATTTAATCGATTCATACGTTTCACATATAATTTGCAATTTATGCTGCGTTACCAACAAGCTATGGGTAATAATATGATGCGCAATCTCTCCTAGCATGAAAACTAATGGGAGAAACGCGCGATCTCTCCTAAGTACAAGACGCGCAAACTATCCCATTTCAGTAGGACAGATTGCGCGGACTTTTACTTAAATATAGCGGCTTCTAGAAAAAAATGCTGACCTTCCCACTGTTAGTTCAGCTTAGTAGCTTACGAAAAATCTCTTAAGTTTAAAACATTTTGTACTACTGCTACTCTATAGAAATTCAAAGAACGCCTTATGAAAATTCAAGCACTTACCTTGTGAAAACAATATAGAATAACGATGCTTAATAACAGACGTTTATATCAACCAACTTGCACTTTCAAGTAGACATTCCACTATTGCCGTTGTATAAAAGTATGGCGTTAGTGCTCGTGCACCCAACTTCTTCCCCCCGAACTCGCAGGTGCACACTCTCTCCGACAGCGCAATCTATCCTAGCTTTACCTTATGCAAATGCAACCTTTGTTTCACTTAAAGATGTTTATCCTAAAAGTCACTTAAAAACGAATGCCCTAAGATTTCACGGTCAAACGTAATCAAAAGACCATTAGGATTTCTCCCCACCCCCTTTTTACAATCCAAGATTACAAATCTTATATCAGCACACTTGTATAATCACTGCAATTATCAAAAAATACATTACAAAAAAATGTATGCACTTTGTATTTTTTTTCTTTGAGATACAAATGAAAGCATACTTATGAGCAATTAAAATTAAACACATGCATATTGAAACAGTATATCATTTAAGATTTACTGTGCAAATGCATGTAAGAAATGAATTAAAATTGACTTTTAATAAGGTATATCATCTTTTAAAAAAGTTTTAATGTTTTAGTGTTCTGAATAATAAATAAGTATGCATAAGGTTTCACGCTAATTAAGATACCAATTGTTATACATTTTACTAAAAAGTTCATCTTTTTATGTCAGATTTCAATTACTTTTAAACAAAAACAATTTAAGACCTTAATTATATTTTTTTTCCTTTAAAATATGTGATACTCAAATTAGCTTATGTGTCATTTTAAATAAAGATGAAATTTTCGTTAATAATAATAACAGTATTGTCCTAAGTGATGTTCAGCAAAGTACCTTGACCAAATTTCTAAAAATTGTCTATACTAACACCACTCTGCCTTATAACGGATAGGGGAGAGTGGGGGCTAATGGGACAAGTACAATGGTATGAAAATGTATTTATATTTAAAAAGGAACAAATGCTACCTCTTCTAGTTATGTCTTTTTAAAAAGCCAGTTTTTTCTCTTTTTATGTACATAAAATAATTGTACATAAATTCGTTAAGTTCTTTTCCAGTTAACATTGTAAATATCGTCTTATTAGCCCCCACTCTCTCCTATTTTATAGCAGTAAAATGTGAATCAAAAATATCACCTGCATATTAAACACATTATAAAAGATTATTTAAAACTATACAGCAAAGCAGTCTATGTAATGATTAAGATAAAAATTCAAATTTTTATTTAAAAGAAAATGTGCTGTTTAAATTATAACACTTTTTAGCTAATTTTTAAAAAAATCTTCTCTAAATTCCCTCACTTTATTCTCAAAAACATCATTTGATAAATTATGTTTCTTAAAAATAAATTCAGCATGAACTTGATAGATTAATTAAACATAATTTGATAAGTTATATTTAGACTTAAAAATAAAATATTCAATAAATTTTAACCTTCATAACATATATATAAGCATACAAGACAGTGGAAAAAACGTTAACATTTTAGAATCCTCTTGAACACTATCTTAATAAGTTCTTAGTACATGATTGATCTTAATGAATAATTATATCCTCAATTAAGCTTAGATATGTTTTACGTTTAAGTTTACATCGAATAGCTTACCATTCATATTTTTGTATTGTTAGTAATTCCAATTTTGCCTCGTCTTGGAAAGCCTTTTTCTTAAAAAACGAATAATAAAACACATAACATGCTTTATATGAAAAGGGTTTACTTGCCATTTTTCTACTTATTAGTTTTTCTACTTATTAGTTTTTAATGTGTTATGTCGCAAGTTCTTATCTCTCAGGAAAACACAGATTTGGAGACACAATATTTAATGATAGCTTGATATAAAGACATTTTAAGCCTTTTGTAAGCACTTACACTGTCGAGACGATGAGGAAGTAAGTTCAGAAAAAAAAGTTCTAAAAACTACAGTCAGTATTTCCTTCTCGCCCGTCAGTACCAATATATACAACCATCAAATTTTGTTTTAAAGAAATCCCGTCTTTCTGAAATGGATCATTTTGATAGTGGAAAGGTAGTTTTTGCACTCTTACGTAACTTTAAAAACGCCAAGAGAAACAGCGCAAGAAATTTTCCAACGGAAGTTGGGAGCGATAGAATGTTAATGTGTCACTCTACTTAAGACTACCTCTGTATGCATGCGTGGGCCGGGTTTCTGGCGCCCTAATGTACCACTGAAAATAATCATCGCTTCTTCAGAGTCACAAAAGCGCGGGAAACTCATTTTGTGCCTCTTAATATGTGATAAACCTTTTCGGTGCCTTTGATTTCAGGGGTGCCTCCAATTTCAAAAGGTACATAAGCGTTGTGCCTCTTATATGAAGAAAATGAAGGGCACAATATGATTGTGACACTGAAATAGGAGGCACTGTTTTTAGAGTGTACCCGCGATACAGATCGTTGGTGGTATCCTCAATTTTAACACGTTGAGGACGGCGCAGATTTTTGCTAACCTGTAAAGCTTATTTTTGCTCCCTGTAAAAATAAGCTTTTCAATTTTTCAGTAAAGAAGTTATTTTTAACCACATGAAGTTTTTTCGTCTAACAAAACTGTGGTATAAGCCACCAGCGGTACCAGCCCCCAGATGAATCATTCGTGTGTGTGTGTGAGCCATCAGTGGTACACGCCGCCGGATAAGCTATTCACATGTGAGCCACCGGTGGTACACGCCCTCCTCAATGTGTTAAAGCTCTGCGCATGCCTAGGTGATTATTGAAACGATGAATAAATGAGGACCTTATTTCGGTGTTTCCAAAACTTTCGACATTTGTGTACCCCTTACTATAATTTTCGTAACGCTGAGTACCCGTCGTAAAAATAAATAAATAAAATAAAAAATATTAAAATAAATACATAAATATAAATAAATAAACAAAAATAAGGAAATAAATAAACAAAGCTTGATAAAAGTGAAATTTTTCAATGTGTGGCTTCAACGTCGAGGCTGCGCGTGAATGGAAAAATCCACAACAAGTTTGCTTTGACTTCGAGGATTTTTTTTTTCAATTTTGCACTTTGTTCTTTGAGCGTTGATAAATAAACTTGTTCATTAATTTTCCTAAATACAGAATTTCTGGGAATCTCCAAATTTCAAGGAAAACTCCACTGCATACCTAAGGCTATATTGGCAACTTTGAGCCCTATCTGCGGCCAAACTGAAGGCTATGCACTCAAACCGCATTTCCTGGGCTCATATCTAGTCCAAATCGGCCTATATCCTGAGTTCCATCAAATCCATGACCCTCAAGGTCGTACCGTTTGGTAGTGAGACAATTTAAAACATACGTTTACCAAAAGTTGGAGAGCTGTGTACCCCCACAAAACTTTTCCCGTACCCCCGGGGGAGCGCGTACCACACTTTGGGACACACTGCCTTTGAATACTGGTCCAAATCCCTGTTTTCTTCATTCTGAGATACAGAGCCTTAAAGTTTAACGAATGCATAAAATTCTATTGTTGTGATGCATGAGAAACTACCTCTGCTGAAGCTGCAAAAATGAGCTTGAGGTGAAACAGTTTTAAAATAAGATAGAAATGGTTTGACTGAACATGAAAGTGACTCTTTTTTGTTAAGAAGTGGAGTTTAACCTTTTTTCAAATAAGGCCTTCAAGCAAGAAGGCCACTGCGTGAGGTGCTTTTAATTGGGTTCTTTCATGATGTCTTAAAGACGAATACGATTTCATCAGCGAAAAATGAGATATAAATTTAGAATTGCTTTTTTATTAAAAAAAATATTTCGTAATCAAACATTCAATTTGTTGCAGTGATTCTCATGCCAACAGAAGAGGCAAATTATTACTTCAAGTGCAGTACAGCGTACCGATTTCCCCCGCGCTACCGTCAGCCCGGATCCCAGTCTTCCTGATACGCCACCAGCTTCGGGCGAAAGTAAGTTCTTTTCTTCCTTACAGGCATTCTGTACTGAAATCTAGTTGAAACATTCAATCTGGAGAAAAAGAGAACTCACAGTGTTAGTAGCGCATATTTAAAATGAACATGATCTGCATGTTAAATACGCAGCTACTAACGGAACACTTGTTCTGCAACCCGGGAATTAGCATACGCTTCATCTTTGGGAATCTGCAAACTTTACTTAAATTATGCTTATATATGTGTGTGTGTATAACTTTGCTTTAACTTGGTTTGATTGTATTTGAAAGCCTTGTTCCAAGTTCATTTTTTCTGACGTAAAGTTGTTAGCAATAAGGAGTTAAGTTGTAATCAGGGGTTTTCCCTGGTATCCGTGTTGCAGATCAACTAAGTAAATTCTTTAAATAAAATAGAATAATAAGTAGTAAATTCTTTAAATCAAATAGAACTTTTAAAATATTTTGAGGAGTTTTCTCTGTAAAATAGAAAGTATAGCCTAAAAATGGGCGATAAAAAATGATATATAAGTATGGCTCTAATATTGTAATCGATGTCAAAACAAATTTAGGGAATATTTTTTTGTTCAATGAGGACATACTTTATGCAATTAAATACTAAAAAAAACAAGAACAATACTCCCAAGCTAGATGAAGCAGCTTCAGTTTCATCAATTTCCATTTTTTTCTGTAATGCCCGAAAGTTGGGCATTACGGTTCCATTTTGGTGCTCAGATATCCAGAATTGGGTGGGAAAGTTTTCAAATAAACATTTAACATATTCATTGCTGTATCTTAGTTTAGCTCGTACTTAACACCGACCCTAGCTCATAAACGCATGTAACATTAATTTCACCGCTGCATTTTATTTTTTTTTGCATGAACGAATTTTTTTCATGCATAAAAGTGCAGACAGTGGATCAATAATGAATATCGATGCACTGAATTTTAGTATTTAGAAGCAAACGGGTAATATGGAGAACAGTAACAGAAGTATTAGTAACAGAATTGAAAATATGGAGAAAACTAGTGAAAATGATATAGAAAGCCTTCATCTGCTTTGTGGCAAGATATGTTAGTGGTAACCCTAAGGATGCTTTCACACCAAAGGCGACAAAGACAATATTCCTGCCTTTTCTCATTTACGTAAGCGCAGAGCATATTTTTGCCTTCAAAAACGGTTGCGCAGATGAGAAAGACAGGAATGTTGTCTTTGTCGCCATTGGTGTGAAAGCACTCTAACAGATGTTGCTATCCAGCGAGTTTTAGAAAAATAACTACATTAAGTCTCTAATACTATTCGAACTTCTCGTTTCATATGAGGTTTTTCGTTTTACTCAAAAAATTTTATTTGACGCTTACATCACTTTGCATCTTAGTGCATCAATTGATGTTATGACCCCCAATAAACGGTACCATTTGAGTATTCCTTGAATAATTTCTCTGTGGAACAAGGTTCAATGTTTTCCACCCTGTGTTTACAGCTCACCGTAATATACAAAAAGCCCCTCAATCTTTAAGTTTTCGATAAAGGTTTAAAGATGACGTGGTTCAGATATCTTTTATCAAAGCAAGTTCGTAGAGGGCAGCAGTAAATTCTAACGTTGGTGGATGGGAAAACTGGTTCAAGGAAGGTCATCCAGATACAAACTGCTCAAAAAATAAATTCCAGTTTGCACTGAGATGCTTAATATGATGCTCTTTCGCTTTTCTGCCCTGAAGATAAGAATTCCAAAAGGATTTTTCACCCAGCTCTTTAAGTGGGTAGTAGCCAAGGCCAATCGTAACAGGCTCGAATGAGATAACTGATGTTAAAAACGACAGCCTTCATCTGCAACCGTAAAGAGACTGGATGGAACATGACGGGTTGAAGTTGGCAGGTTAATGGATTACTAGTAGACGTTACACCGGCTTCTCCCGAATGTACGTCCTTGACTCTAGCTGGTGTGAAGTCACTGGCATGCAAGGATTGAAAGATTGATTAATTTTCATTTAAAATTCAAGAGGAATAAAATTTTCATGAACTATTCAAACAAAATACAGATTTTAAGGCTTTTTTTTTTTTTTACTGTGAAATGTTAGTAATTTTCTTTGAATTCTATTTGGCTGTGCAAAATTCGGGTAAATTGCGAGAGTATTACTGAAAATTTCTGACCAAGCGTTTAAGCTACATCCTTGGGGTAGGTAAAATTCGTGGATCTCAAGTCCTGAAGCAGTATCAAGGGGACTAGAGGCTGGACAAAATTTCCTCCCCTTCAGTGTGAGCTCCAAAAAGGAAGGTGGTATAGTTGTGGGGGCGCCATTTGATGTCATCCGACTACAGCGTGTTAGGGTTAATGCTGGCCACCTATCAGGGGACACTTCACAAATGGCGAGCAATCCCCGTGGCTTTGAAAAGGGAAAACTCGACAAGGCAAGTGCTTCCACATTGTGAGAAAAAAAAATACTACATCGGCTGCTTATAGAAGAAAAGGTCTATGGGCATTGAATCCATTAATCACTGTTGAACCCAAAACTGCATAGCTTAAATTTAGTGAAAATTGTTTTGGAGTTGCAAATTTTGCTTCAGTGCAACAAAATAGAGGGGACGGGATTATTTTGTTAAAACCTATTCCGTAACGAGATAAGTTTTAACAAAGTAATTAATCAGAAACGTCAGAGGAAAATTGGGATTATGAGGTTTCTTCTACAGTTGTGGAAACAAATGAGGACACCTTTTGATAAACAGATGCTGCATTTTTAAGGTTTGATGTCTTATAACACTATTTTATTTTAGAGCAATACCCTAAAATTATATATGAATGGAAGATAATTTTATCAAGAATATAATGCACAAAGTATTATGCTGGATTTTTTTTTATTGCATCAGAAGTTATAAAGACGAAAAGAAAATTAGATGGAAAAAATCAAATACACAAAAATTCTAATACTTATATAGTTGGGTGAACTTTAACATCAATTGCCGCCTTACAACGTCTTTCCATGAAATGAACCAAGCTTTTAAGTTCTACAATTGTTATAATTTTGTACCAAGAATTGCTTCTATTATGTTATTATTGCTTCTATCAATTGGATTTTGTTGCTGGGTTGTTTACGCCTGTATGGGCCATTCCCATGCTATCCCAGTACTGAAATCTGAATAGGACTGATTCCTGCTGAAAGATGTGCAAATGCTTTATTGCACTGGAAGAGATCACATATGCAGAAATATTAAGTTTGAATTCAAGTGTATCATTTATGCACTTTAGGTTCCATTACTCGAGCAAATTCTGCCTGCGGAATTCAGGTCCAATTGCAGTTTTTCTCTGAAATAATTCTATCATTAAAGATGAGTCAAAATAGCACGCCGCCAGGGTTACTAAGCATCCAGTTGGTCGACGACACATAAATAAAGTTGTGTTGTCGACATGCCGGACTTTCAGAGTTTCTGCCGTTATAAACCTTTTTTTTTTTTTTTGAGTCATTAATGGTGAAAATGAAAGTGGTTTCTTAGCGATAAGTTTGCGAAACATTCTTCTAGATGAAGGGATAAGGTGATAGAAAACTGTTTAGACGAGATTAGATTTGACCAGTCTACTGATGCCATACTGACTAGCCCATACTGTCCGTCCAGTGGTGTGGTCGAGGAGTACGCAAGGGGAAGACGTCCCCCTACTTTTTTATTTTAACACAGCACCTACCACCTTTTTTAATTTTTAACACAAGCGTCTCCTTACCTCTTGACTCGTATGACATATTTGTATCTGTAAGCATCCTCTTACCTTTTCTCGAGGAGTAACCATGATATCCTCCGGCCCTGCAACTCCGTAATATGTGTACGTAATTTTGATTACAATTTGCCTTTTTATTCTGCAGATAGATCAAAGATTATGAATTTCAACGTAGATTAGTAAGGGTGTAAGGCTACATTTTTCTTCAAAAAACTGAAATAAAATAAAAAATAAAATAAAATTATTCATATAATAGTAATAATTCAAAAACTGTCAACCTTTATAAACAAATTTAAATGCACTTCCTTTAAAGTTTTTGAAATTTTAAGACCAAAAATTTGTAAATACTACTTAAAAAAAAAAAAAAAAAATTATAATTTTAAATCTCTTGATAATTTTTAAAACCATATTTTTCCAGTTACAAAATAAATCTCCATTTTTCCTAGGCTTGGTACATGAATATTAAGGACAACTAGTTGTAAATGTATGATAATAAAACTCAATTGTAACACGAGTATTACTGAGCATTGAGAAATTGTATTTCTCTTTTCTAGTAATCTATAATGCTAAATTAACTTATGCGTAAATTAATTTTAATTTATGAAAATTAAAAGTGCTGTTAATTATACAGATTCTGTGAAAATTTCTCTAGAAAAGTTTATTGGTTTAAAATGAAATAATATGTATTACTATAAATAAGAAATCTATACTTTAGGTTTTACAATAATTTCCATTTTAATCATCAAATAAGAAAGTGTTTACTGATTATGCATCCTGAGGAAAACAGTTCATTCACGTATACAGATACTTCACTAAAAAAAAGGAAAAAAGTTAGCGGTAAAGATAAAATGGGAAAAAAAGAAAGATAAAAAGAAAAATTAAAGCGAGAGAGAGAGAGAGAAGGGAAAAATACATTACAAAAAAAAAAAGAAAAAATTCATCAAATCATGTTTTTTTTTTTTTGAATGACAAAAGATTTCCTCCGAATTTCATTTTTCTTTTCAACTTTGATCACGTGTTTTTTTCCCCTGTGTGCTTTTATACGTGTAGAAGTTTAATAAAAAATACTCTCAGTCAGGCTTAGCTTCCGAGATTTTCTGTATATTTCGAATATGATTATCTTTTTTTCTCTTTTCATCCAAATAAAAATTTAAACCTCTCTTCATATCAAGAAAAATTTCATTTGAACACATTACATGAAATAATAAACGTAACTTGCATATCAACTGAAGAATATTTTTTTTCGTAACACTTGACAAAACGTAGACTTTTTCCATTAAATATTGTAATGAAAGTAAAATACGTATAATTTTTGGAAACATATTCAAATCGTTTTTGTTTGAAATAAAATGCAATATTTGTTTGGAATAATGAAATGTAAGTTCTAACAAAACTGAAAATCGGCGTGAAAAAAATTTCTTTACAAAGGAAAGAAAACACGCTAGTGAAAGTTTCACTTTCTTTCATCTTATCAAAAGACTACTGACCCGTTGGCAAAGTTTGCGTCAGAAAGAAGGATGAAAATAAAAAGAAAAAAAAATAACCAATCAGATTGTCTCATTTAAAATCACTCCGCCCCTAAAAAAATCCATAAACAAAAAATATAAAAAGTAGGTAAATAAATTGATGACAGAAGGGTAAGAAAAAAATAGTCAACACAATAAACAACTTTTTCAGATAACAGCGGTGAAAGCTAAGGTGTACTGAACCTTGAAATCTAAGCTTCAGCCTGCTATGAGCTCCGATTTTTGTACGTGATTCATTTTATAAGCACCCGAAAGACTTTCAAAAGGGGAACAAGGGGGGTAGAAATTTATTAATTGCATAATCCTGGAGGATATAAAGGAGAGTTTAAAAGTTGAGGGCTCTGATTTCCATTCTTGAGGTTCTCTCTGAGGGCATAGACGAACATTCAGCGGAATGGAAGCCAACAAATGGTGGCTAGAAATTTGCGGGCGCATTTTGGGTGCACTTGAGCCCATGACTTACCTCTTTCCTATATTAGTTTTAGCTCTGATTTACACCACGTTTGAAATTTACAGGTAAGTGACTTCTAAGTCAAATTTATATGATTTTAGAAGAATGGTTTACAGTTACGGTTATTTTTACAATTAAGGGGGCACAGTACCCCTTTTAAAATTTTCTTTCGTTTAACAACCAGATGAAACATAATGCATCCATTTTATTCTAATTATGATCAGAAATGAAATTTGAAATTAGAACCTATTTGTGATCAACCATTAATTTAAAATTAAAAAAAAAGCTTTTTCTTTTCTTCAAATTTTTAAATTGTTTATAACTTTCTCAAATTATATCTTTTTTCAAAAGATTTTTCCTTTATAATTCTTTGGAAACATTCTAGAATAAAATTTAGTATGGAATTAACTATCTAAAACTCAGTTAAATTTTAATATTTTTCCCGTTAAAATCTCGGAGAAAAGGACAAAAAAATCCAAAATTTCAGATTCAACAATTAAATAAAATCAAACTACAAACTTTAGAGTCAAACCCATGCTAGTATTTGTTAAACATACTCCGTGGAATGCACATACAAAGTTTCAAATCTGTATCTTTACCTAAAAAAAGCCTTAGTCATTTTACCACACGTAATCGGTCAGAAATACAAAGCAGAAAAGAAATGCGTTTAAGGTTTTTAAATGCAGAATTAAAGCAGCTAAAGTCATTTACAAAAGCTGGAATATCTTTTAAATTATTGCTCACATAAGTTTGAAATTTTGCCTGTGGCTTTAAAACAATTTTATCTATCGAAATACGTAATATATGTTATTTCGATATTTTGGACAATTTTGAGGAAAGTGACCCCTTAAGGTACCACGGGTACTTTAGGGTACCCTTTTGGTATTCGATTGAGATCTTTAAGAAAAAAAATCCATTTCCTAGAGTATTGATCGATATTTAGCATCAGTAAAAAAAGGGTATATTTACTAATCAAAAGCTTGAAATTTTAATTGTATACCAACTGCATTGCGGGTTAATTGAAATTTTTCAAAACATTTATGTATGGATATTAACTTCTCAATAATTCATACATATTTAAAATATAAAATTGTTTGTGGATATTGTCTATTTTATGTAAAATCTTAGGTAGTAAATTAATGAAATGCATAAAAGATGCGCGTATACTTCAATAAATTTATTCAAGCGATTTTTTTCAGTCTTAAAATTTTCCAACGTTTCTCACAAAGTTTAGATTTCTTCTGTTTTTTTTTTTTTGCTGCTAAAAGGATATTTGAGATGAATTATTCAAATTTTAATTTTAGAAATTTAACTGAGAAATATTTAGTTATTGTTTGCTGTAGTTTCATTCAAGTCATGAAATGTTATTATTATTATTGACATATATTGTTCTTCAAAAGATAAATGCCTACTATTGTGCGGGAACAATTATGTGATAGATAGCCATTTTTGACAGTACGAATTGGAAAGTTTATTACAAAGGGTCAGAAGAAACCTTCTTTTTTCTTTTTTTTTTTTAATCACAAACTGCTTTCTTTGTGCACCCGAACGCAAAAAAAAAAAAAAAAAAAAAAAAAAAAAATAGTTTCATTAAAAACTGCTTCGTTGTGAACTATGTGTCGGAAACTCAATGCTTTTAAAAAAGGGGCTACTTGTAACCCCGGTGCAATATTGCAATACACTTTAGAATTTCTTGTCGACGTTGTTTTCCTCAAAAATATTTCTCAAAATAAAAAAATAACATATTGCAAGAAAAAAAATATATATCTGGAACTGTAAATAATTGTTGTGTTATTAGTAATGCACTAATATTACGAATACATTTATTAAGCTTTTATACCACAGCCTCATATTTTTTTATAATCAATATTAAGGTTAGATTTAAAAATTCAATTTTTTAAATACTTTCATCCGCGTATTTTGAAGAGTTCTAAAAAGATTACCAAAGAGCCATATTTATGAGAAAATCAACGTTTGGGATAAACTGCCCCATGGTTGCAAGGATTCAGTTTCAGACACTCAAAAAATATTTGTTTTCAATTTGGAAAATTTTCGAGTTTTCAGACACTAAACAGCAGCCACAATGAATTTTTTAATATATTTTATTTGTATACATAAAATAATTCATTGTGGGGTTATTTTATTCCTAATGCCAGTCTGAGATCCGTTCGCACTTTACATAATATTTTTCCTCTATGTAACTTTTACCCCCGCCCCGCTCCCTAGGCACCCCCCCCCCCCCACATCCTAAAATTGCAAAGAATAACTTTGCAATTTTAGGACTATACAACTAGGAGGACTATAAAACTATACTACTAGTTTTTCAGAAAAAAATCGTGCTTTAAGGGGTTAAAAGCACATCGCGCGCGCTCGTGGGAGGACTACAAATCATTACTTATAAACGTTCAAGTGAATAGACTTTGTTCAAGAGGAAAAGAGTATCACGTACGCAAAACAGTTGGCGCATGTAAATAAGTCCACATGTAACAAAATTAAAAAGAGGTTTTGAATAAACACACTTGGTGCTTCCGCAAACTGTTTTTCGTAAGTTGTTTACACTCACTTGCATTCTTAATGGTACTTTTGTTTACAGTAAAAAAGACACTCGTGATTGTGTAACTGCTTTGACTCACTATGTCAGATTTTTGCTAACCTGTAAAGCTTATTTTTGCTCCCTGTAAAAATAAGCTTTACAATTTTTCAGTAAACAAGTCATTTTTAACCACATGAAGTTTTTTCGTCTAACAAAACTATGGTATAAGACTATAGCTGACTTTACCTAAAAAAAGCCTTAGTCATTTTACCACACATAATCGGTCAGAATTACAGAGCAGAAAAAAAATGCGGTTAAGGTTTTTAAATGCAGAATGAAAGCAGATAAAGTCATTTACAAAAACTGGAATATCTTTTAAATTATTGCTCACATAAGTTTGAAATTTTGAATGTGGCTTTAAAACAATTTTATCTATCGAAATACGTAATAATTGTTATTTCGATATTTTGGACAATTTTGAGGTAAGTGACCCCTTAAGGTACCACAGGTACTTTAGGGTACCCTTTCGGTATTCGATTGAAATCATTAAGAAAAAAATATCCATTTCCTAGAGTATTGATCAATATTTAGCATCAGTAAAAAAAGGGTATATTTACTAATCAAAAGCTTGAAATTTTAATTGTATACCAATTGCATTGTGGGTTCATTGAAATTTTTCAAAACATTTATGTATGGATATTAACTTCTCAATAATTCATGCATATTTAAAAAATAAATTGTTTGTGGATATTGTCTATTTTATGTAAAATCTTAGGTAGTAAATTAATGAAATGCATAAAAGATGCGTGTATACTTCAATAAATTTATTCAAGCGATTTTTTTCAGTCTTAAAATTTTCCAACGTTTCTCACAAAGTTTAGATTTCTTCTGTTTTTTTTTTTTTTTTGCTGCTAAAAGGATATTTCAGATGAATTATTCAAATCTTAATTTTAAAAATTTAACTGAGAAATATTTAGTTATTTTTTGCCGTAGTTTCATTCAAGTCATGACATGTTATTATTACTCTTGACATATATTGTTATTCAAAAGATAAATGCCTACTATTGTGCGGGAACAATTATGTGATACCTAGCCATTTTTGACAGTACGAATTGGCAAGTTTATTGCAAAGGTTCAGAAGAAACCTTCTTTTTTCTTTTTTTTTAATCACAAATTGCTTTCTTTGTGCACCCGAACGCAAAAAAAAAAAAAAAAAATAGTTTCGGTAAAAACTGCTTCGTTGGGAACTATGTGTCGAAAACTCAATGCTTTTGAAAAAGGGACTACTTGTAACCCCGGTGCAATATACTTTAGAATTTCTTGTCGACGTTGTTTTCCTCAAAAATATTTCTCAAAATAAAAAATTAACATATTGCAAGAAAAAAAACATATATCTGGAACTGTAAATAATTGTTGTGTTATTAGTAATGCACTAATATTACTAATACATTTATTAAGCTTTTATAACACCGCAAAATATATTTTTATAATCAATATTAAGGTTCGATTTAAAAATTAAATTTTTTAAATCCTTTCATCCGCCTATTTTGAAAAGTTCTAAAAAGATTACCAAAGAGCAATATTTATGAGAAAATCAACGTTTGGGCACAAACTGCCCCATGGTTGCAAGGATTCAGTTTCAGACACTCAAAAAATATTTGTTTTCAATTTGGAAAATTTTTGAGTTTTCAGACACTAAACAGCAGCCACAATTTTTAATATATTTTATTTGAATATATAAAATAATTAATTGTGGGGTTATTTTATTTCTAATGCCAGTCTGAGATCCGTTCGCCCTTTATATAATATTTTTTCTCTATGTAACTTTTACCCCCCAACGCTCCCTAGGCACCCCCCCCCCCCACATCCTAAAATTGCAAAGAATAACTTATACTATACTACTAGTTTTTCAGAAAAAACTCGTGCTTTAAGGGGTTAAAAGCACATCGCGCGCGCTCGTGGCAGGACTACAAATCATTACTTACAAACATTGAAGTGAATAGACTTTCTTCAAGAGGAAAAGAGTATCACGTACGCAAAACAGTTGGCGCATGTAAATTAGTCCACATGTAACAAAATTAAAAAGAGGTTTTGAATAAACACACTTGGTGCTTCCGCAAACTGTTTTTCGTAAGTTGTTTACACTCACTTGCATTCTTAATGGTACTTTTGTTTACAGTAAAAAAGACACTCGTGATTGTGTAACTGCTTTGACTCACTATGTCAGATTTTTGCTAACCTGTAAAGCTTATTTTTGCTCCCTGTAAAAATAAGCTTTACAATTTTTCAGTAAACAAGTCATTTTTAACCACATGAAGTTTTTTCGTCTAACAAAACTATGGTATAAGACTATAGCTGACTTTACCTAAAAAAAGCCTTAGTCATTTTACCACACATAATCGGTCAGAATTACAGAGCAGAAAAAAAAATGCGGTTAAGGTTTTTAAATGCAGAATGAAAGCAGATAAAGTCATTTACAAAAACTGGAATATCTTTTAAATTATTGCTCACATAAGTTTGAAATTTTGCCTGTGGCTTTAAAACAATTTTATCTATCGAAATACGTAATAATTGTTATTTCGATATTTTGGACAATTTTGAGGTAAGTGACCCCTTAAGGTACCAGGGGTACTTTAGGGTACCCTTTCGGTATTCGATTGAGATCTTTAAGAAAAAAATATCAATTTCCTAAAGTATTGATCGATATTTAGCATCAGTAAAAAAAGGGTATATTTACTAATCAAAAGCTTGCAATTTTAATTGTATACCAATTGCATTGTGGGTTAATTGAAATTTTTTCAAAGCATTTATGTATGGATATTAACTTCTCAATAATTCATGCATATTTAAAAAATAAATTGTTTGTGGATATTGTCTATTTTATGTAAAATCTTAGGTAGTAAATTAATGAAATGCATAAAAGATGCGCGTATACTTCAATAAATTTATTCAAGCGATTTTTTTCAGTCTTAAAATTTTCCAACGTTTCTCACAAAGTTTAGATTTCTTCTGTTTTTTTTTTTTTTTTTGCTGCTAAAAGGATATTTAAGATGAATTATTCAAATCTTAATTTTGGAAATTTAACTGAGAAATATTTAGTTATTGTTTGCTGTAGTTTCATTCAAGTCATGAAATGTTATTATTACTCTTGACATATATTGTTCTTCAAAAGATAAATGCCTACTATTGTGCGGGAACAATTATGTGATAGATAGCCATTTTTGACAGTACGAATTGGCAAGTTTATTGCAAAGGGTCAGAAGAAACCTTCTTTTTCTTTTTTTTAAGTCACAAATTGCTTTCTTTGTGCACCCGAATGCAAAAAAAAAAAAAATAGTTTCAGTAAAAATTGCTTCGTTGTGAACTATGTGTCGGAAACTCAATGCTTTTGAAAAAGGGACTACTTGTAACCCCGGTGCAATATACTTCAGAATTTCTTGTCGACGTTGTTTTCCTCAAAAATATTTCTCAAAATAAAAAATTAACATATTGCAAGAAAAAAAACATATATCTGGAACTGTAAATAATTGTTGTGTTATTAGTAATGCACTAATATTACTAATACATTTATTAAGCTTTTATAACACCGCAAAATATATTTTTATAATCAATATTAAGGTTCGATTTAAAAATTAAATTTTTTAAATCCTTTCATCCGCCTATTTTGAAAAGTTCTAAAAAGATTACCAAAGAGCAATATTTATGAGAAAATCAACGTTTGGGCACAATCTGCCCCATGGTTGCAAGGATTCAGTTTCAGACACTCAAAAAATATTTGTTTTCAATTTGGAAAATTTTTGAGTTTTCAGACACTAAACAACAGCCACAATTTTTAATATATTTTATTTGAATATATAAAATAATTAATTGTGGGGTTATTTTATTTCTAATGCCAGTCTGAGATCCGTTCGCCCTTTATATAATATTTTTTCTCTATGTAACTTTTACCCCCCAACGCTCCCTAGGCACCCCCCCCCCCCCCCACATCCTAAAATTGCAAAGAATAACGTATACTATACTACTAGTTTTTCGGAAAAAACTCGTGCTTTAAGGGGTTAAAAGCACATCGCGCGCGCTCGTGGCAGGACTACAAATCATTACTTACAAACATTGAAGTGAATAGACTTTCTTCAAGAGGAAAAGAGTATCACGTACGCAAAACAGTTGGCGCATGTAAATTAGTCCACATGTAACAAAATTAAAAAGAGGTTTTGAATAAACACATTTGGTGCTTCCGCAAACTGTTTTTCGTAAGTTGTTTACACTCACTTGCATTCTTAATGGTACTTTTGTTTACAGTAAAAAAGACACTCGTGATTGTGTAACTGCTTTGACTCACTATGTTATTTGTGTATGTGTATGCAAGAAAAAAATTAAGAATTTATAGTGTGTAAACAGTTCAAGAAAAACAGTTTGCGGAAGGAAAGTGTGTGTTTATTCAAAACTTCTTTACCGTCTTTTTTAACACGTATTGAAATATATATTATGACAGAAATATATCATGCAAAAAAGCATGGAATTTTTCTTATTTTCAAAGCAAACAATATAATTAAATAACAGATAGAAAAAGTGGCAGGGTATGGTATAACTAAAAATAATAATTAGTAAATTGAAAAGAGAAAAAATAAATAAATAAACAGTATCTAATAAAGTACAAATTAGTGAAAATTTTTATATTTTGTGCTACTTAAAAATTTATTGCTCTGCTTAGTGAGTTATAAATCACAGTATATATTGATGAATGGCATAACCTTCCCGGCGTGGAAGCGGAGACAGCATACCCAACACGGTTATTAGCGTACAAGTAACATTAAAATAATAATATTAATAAAACTTCACTGAAAGAGTTTATGCTGCCACATAATTATTATAAACCTGTTTTTTCCTCTTTTCTTAATACTTCATTCTTAATATCATTTGCATGTTATGAGCATTCACGCACGAAATATTTCATGCAAAAATAAAATACTGTTGAGTGTTGAGCGAAGTTTTCATTCTGAGCTGCTATGCTACAAAACGAATTGAAAGAAAGTAGTTTAACTAAGAGCTAAATTTAACACTTGTAAAACAGATTGCTTTCAAATACAATAAAAAAGTTTCATATTATCTGTACGATAACGTATTCTGGAACTTTGACTACAGCTCAAGAGATTTGAATTCCTTGATTTGCCTACTATTAAAAATATTAATTTATTTTTACTTGCATCATTAAGAATAATAAACTTCAAAGATGCTTTTGGAAGCGCATTTTCTAAAACGTTTTAAACTTGTGTTTTGAGTTTAAAAAATATGAGTTTTTAGCAAAAATGCTTATAAGTTGTGGTCAACACATTTTTTTATCACTAAATTCGAATATTTTTTCGGAACTTGCACACCATGTAGAAAAACTAGTTGGAAATTGTTAAATTATTTCTGCTTCACGGACTGGTTATAAATTAGTCATAATAATAGTTACGAAACTATGCCTGGCTTCACTTTCCTATTATTAAATGCAGTATGTCGTAGAACATCTTTCCTTTTCCAACGCGGGAAAAAAACTTTTCCTATTTCATTTCAAAATTTTCAAGAGAATGTATTTTTATTTTTTGCATTGCAGAAAACATATTCAATATTTTGAACTGAAATTGTGGGTACCTACATAAAAACTTCTCCGATCGATTTTTTCATAAAGTTTAATATGATTTCGGATTATAAAGTTTCATATAAATTTCATATTTAATAAGCAAAACTGAATTAATATTTTCAATCACGTAAAACTTGTGCTCACAGTTGAATTATTTCATATTTTCGTGTTAAAAAAACCCGCATCGTACTCATTGTATTTCAGATATTATACGAAAAAATGTTAAAGTAATTTTTAACAAGAAGATAAACTGTATCACATGAACCCTGCCATGCAAAGCCAAATCTCACAAGTTGGTCTGCAACAGCAATTTGGATGATGATTGCAAATTTGAGAATTTTTTCTTTTTCTTTAAGTTAGTGATCAGATTTAATAATTTAATGAAGTTAATATTTTTCATAGCTTACAGAGTAAATAACGTTAACAAATTATCCCAGGTCTCTGGTGGACCTTTTCCCCCATACACATAGTTGACCAAACGACAAATATAAACACTGATTAATGTCTTTTACACAATAATGATACAGTCGGAAATATAAATGCACAAAATACAAGTAGTATATATAAATTATTGAACATCATGTATTTTACATTTCGTGTAAGTACCTAGAATGCTAAAGAATAAAATTTTTAGAAAAATTCATACTCACCAGTCGAAGACAAATATTTTCTTACCTATCTCCAGTACTTTTATCATCATTCATGATCTTAAAGGTGAAGTTGCACGCACAAATTCTACATTTTAATAAAATAACCACCGCGAATTATGATGCGAATGAGAAAGCACAAATGGCCAACGAAAGGCGAAAAGTGTGATCAAGTTTAGAAATTTAATTGTGTTGCTAGTTGAACACCTGGCTTTTTACTGTACAGAATGGTGACACTGAGTTCTTAAGAGATATCCGCGTGACGTCAGGAGCAGTCTATCGAGTCTGGAAACAAAGATACCCTGTTGGCCCCCCAAGCGCTCCACTTAGAAAGTTTAGAATCGTACCCCTACGCAATCTTTCACAATAATCTAGAAAAGTCTCATGATTTTAAGGCTAGTTCGGGTTAACAACCTGTAGTGCAACTATTCCTTCAGTCTGAGAAAAGGAAAACCATCGTGCTTCTATTTGCGTAATGAATGAAATATTAATTGATTAAACTAAATGACCTTTTTCCAAGCTAAAATTTTATGCAGTAACCTTTGAATTGAGGATTTAGACGTGCAAAATTTAGTAGCACTAGCAGAAAAATTCTGTTTCGTTAAGCATTTTTTAAAATGCAAACACTTTTTCACCTGTCTATGTTTCTTTTCTTTTCTTTTTTTTATCTTAACATATTGAAAGTTATACAAACCGTAAAACATTTTTGAACGTTAAGTTGCTTTCAGAGCTAGTGTTACAACAGAAAATTATTGAAAACGTTTCTGTCGAACAAACAGTATTCTTTAATACAATACCATTTGTCAATCGAAAACCATTTATACACTACCCTACAATAATCATTGAACAGCAAGATGTGATGGCATAAGGAAAAGAAAACATAGTTAGGGGGTGGTTTCCCATGGGCTTAAATTACATTATCAACGTCACATATATCTCGCGATTGCAGATATCTCTTAGTCGATAGTGCTTAAGGAACATAGGGTTTGAGATTAATTTTCTGCATTATGATTGGATGTTTTTACCACTCATTAACTGACTCTTGTTTTGGGCATAAAGGGAAGTACTACAAATACTATCGAAATGAAATTACAGCTCAACTTCTGCTGATCGATCAGTCTTTTAAATTTGAGAAAAACGTTTGCTTGAAAGCGACTAAGAAATTATTTTCTGCTTTTTGTGTTGATATTTATTCAGCGATGACTCCTTATTATGAATTCAAGTAAATAAATAAATCCAACTCCCTCATTTTAAAGATCACTTGTAAATCTAGTGAAATTTTACCCAAAAAAGTTACTCTAACGCAAAAATGATGTAATTTCTGAAGTGGATTTATTACGACTTGTTTCTTTGCTCATCTGCTAGGCATCAGCAAAGATATTTGGCCTCAAGTCATTTCTTAGCATTTAAACAAACAATGAAACCTAGAACATAAACATATGGCTCTAGAATAAATTTACACACCTATCGTCCTATCTACAAAGCCCGAAGCAGGCCTTAAGAGGATAATAACAGTTAAAGTTTGAACTCCATTAGTAAGAATCTGCTTCAAAATTGACATAGTATTTGTGTTATTGGAGTTTTTTATGTGCCAAATGGCGGTCGATGGATTGTTGAGGTAAAAATTAAGTTTCTTTCGAAACAGATTCACTTATCTAGAGAATCCAGGAGAAGGCTGTTCGATTGTTATTTGTTTGTTTTAACGTTAATTAAAGCAAATTGCCTTATATTTTACTGGAATTTGTTTTGCTCGAAATATGCAAGTGTATTTAAATAATTATCTTCCTTGCCATGAATTTAAAAACCGTTGTCTTTATTGAAATATATTTGTTTCTGTAATAACTTACTTTTGTTTTTTAGATTTGCAAGAATTGATCTTAAGTTCTGGACGAGGCAAGGGATTAAGTGCATAAAACCTCGTCTAATTTTTGGCTCCATAGACCTTGATCCCAAGGTATGTTTCAAATTGTATCATGTTTTGCAAATATCCAACTTCAATTATATATTCATTACAATTGGTGGATGTTGTGACTACAAGCAATGTTAGCTTCTGCTGAAATCTTTGAGGGATCATCCACTTCTTGCGATTCGACTGCATTATTGCTTATAAATTTTCTTATAATGTAAGGTGAAAACTGAACAAGATATATTTAATTTTTGAATAAATACATCCCACCATTTGCTCATCAATCAAGAATTTTACATAAAGTTGCACTGTAAACGGCACACCAGTCCATTCAAATACTTTGATGAAAATGAAAAATATTCTTAGCAAACATTCCTAGCTCTAATAGTACCAGTTAGTGTAATTACTAGAATTTTGTTACTAATATCATTCTTTTCCTACATATATTACAAAATAGTGCGAAGAGTAATAATGATGATAACTTGAAATTGCCGTGCCATTATAAATGACTCAAAATATTACAAAACCTAGTTTTGCATTTCACTTACCATAACTATAAAAATAATAATTTAAAAAATTTGTAACCTGGTCATCGACAGATATATCCACAAGAAAGTTATATATACTCTTGAAGCAGGGATTTTTAAAAAAGCTGTACTTTAAACAACGCACACTAGTCAAAATATAGCAACGCTACGAGAGAGAATAATGACATTACAGCTCTCCGGGATAACCGGAGAGCGAGTAAAAAAGGAAGAATGGACTTTACGAGTTGATACCTGATCACTTCCCCTCTACCTACTCCCTACCTCTCTCGTATGGCACCGTTGTATTAAGCTGATACAGTTAAAAACAAACGCCTAGAAGAAAAGATTAGTGAGTTTTGCTTAATTTGAGTGATTTAGAGTAGTGATATAGCAGGAAGGATATGGTGATGAAAACATTTTAAATGAAACCAAAAATCTTCACATTAGTTTTGATTGTAGCTCCATCTAGAAGTCAGAAATGACATGAAAGTAAAATTGGAATTCCACTTAAAATTTTTCTAGTAAGAATAATTTTAAATGTATCTGTAAACTAGAAAGCTAGAAACAGGTGTAACTGAGTATTGCAAACGTTTTGAAGTAGTTTTACATTAACTTCTCAAAAGTAATCGGGTGCTGTCTGAAATTTCAGATAAAAGACCATCATATGAATTAATTGCTATAAAATTACAATAATGTTTTCAGTTTAAATTTGTGTTTAAAAGTGTACGTACTGTTTGCTTTTTGAAAACGCTGAAATTTTTTTTAGAAAATTATCTAAGTTCAGCAAAAGTATACAGACAGTAAAATATATTCTTCAATTAATAGTTCGTTTACATATAATACTAATATTGTATAAGTACATTATATTTACTCATTTTCTTCGTCATTGTAATGTGCTTGCTCAACAAGTCTATTTAGGAAATCAAGTGAATATTAATTTTAGCTAAAAAAATTAACTACAGTTTGGGAGGGGGGGGGGGGACTCTCTTTTAGCTTTAATACCTTGAGTGAGGAGAGCTTTTATATTTGCTTTTATAAAACTTTTTCCTTATTTCATTTTTGCAATATTAACGTTGTGTTTTCTATCAGAAGAAAAAAGTAAGATTATTATTTATTTAGTTTAAGTTAACTGTTTATGAGCTACTTTATTTCTATTTTGATCATTAATTCTGCCTTAATTTGACTGCAATTTGCCTCTGGGGAGTAATGATAACTAAGACATATACAATTCAAGTTTTCTTGTAGAGCATTATACTTTTTACTCGGACTGTTGCCACTGCACTCGTGCTAAGCTTAATACTAAATTTTTCATCAACGACGGAACTAATATACTATTAGTTCTATACTACCGTTATATCGTTGAGGTATAATATGTGATTACGATACAAGACTTAACCTTGTTGGAAAATATTGCGTGGTGTATCTTTTACATAGAAAAAAATATTACGTGATTATGATAGTCTGGTGTTTATAGGAGCTCCACTGTCAACCTCAGCAATTTAGCTTGATATTTATTGCAAGGTTATGTAGCAAGTGTCTTTTTGTGTAGAAACAGAATTGCTGATTATATTGTTTATTGAAGCTTTAATGCTAACCCTAGCAATATAACTCGGTGTAATGTATTTTCCCCTTTTTTCTCTTTCCATAGCCCCTCCATGAGATCGAGATCAAATCCTGTAAAGAATATGGAAACATCCATGTGTAAGTGTTCAATTTGGAAATATACATTGTATGCAAATGTGAAAAATATATTAAAAAGTAAAAGTATACAGGATTTATATTTTTCTGTCGTCATAACTCCCGATTATCCGTTCAAATTACCAAGGAAAATGGGATAATATGGATATTGGAACACCAACCCATTAAATTATAAATGACTAAAAATTCCCAGATATATACAGCTCTTTAAGAATATAGGCTTCACAAATCCTGTTGCTCTTTGTGCTGCTCAGAAATTTATTTCAAAGAATCTATCCTTGTTTAGCAATCTATTTATTATTATATCTATTTTGGTTCTCCACGTTTTCGACTTTTAAGTTTTAGAAAAAAGTGATACAAATTATAAAATTGCTGAAAATGACAAACAAATAAATAAAGAGAATCATGAACGATTGAAGTCACATGGCAATAGAAGGAAAATAATTAAATTTCTAAGAATATAACTTACATATTTTTTCGATTTTCCGAAAAAGAACGAGTTTCTTTTTTTTTTCCAGGTGAAAAGAGATTTAATATATTTACTCCTAATGGGTCAATTTAAATTTTGAACATACTACGAAACTCAATTTCAAACGCAGGACATAATATTAAAATTTTGTTGCGTGTTGTAATTGGAACACATATTAAAAGTTTATTCTAAAGTTATGCCTCTTTTTTACTACTTTTATCGGATGAAAATTTTTCTGAATGTTTACCTACTTCATGTTTACTTTTTTAATATCTTATGTTCTGATTTGAAAAAAAATTTTAAAACAAAGTTTTATACTAATAGAAATTTATTGAATAAAAACAAATAAATTACTGCTGGTTTCAACTTATCTACGTCATGCGTCAATTTTAGGCTTCTTAATAATTAGCACTTGCTTTTTCTTAAAAATCTATAATTCATTATAAGGTAAAGCTAGGAGAGTCTGCGCACAATTGGAAAAATAATTCTAAAAAATCGAAGTATGACTTTTTTGTTAAACTATTGCTGAATAACTGTGACTTGATTTGTTCCTTATGCATTTCCATTGATATTTCGTTGTTTTGCTTTAATTTAATGCAACAGCTGTAAAAAAAAACAAGAAGACTAATTTGCGCAAGCTGTCCTTACAGGGTAGGTGTGATTGCGCACATGGGTAGGAGAGATTGTTATTCCTAAAAACTACAATTAAATTGTTAGCGATTATATTTACACCAAAACTATGTTGCTGTAAGGGTTTTTATAAACACATACAATTGTAATAGGAATAAATATTTTAACTCAATGATTACAGAATCGGAAAAAATAGTGTTTTATTTAAAGAAACAAAATAAAGAAGAAAAGAAGGTTTAAATTATAATTAATCATATTCATTTACAGTTTCAATGTCTTTTGTTTGTTAACCGAAGTTGTCGTCGTCCACAATCGGTATACTTATTGTTATAAATAGTGCAACCATCTGCTACAAATAGCACACTTAACCCATTAATGCCTACCGTCTCTTTTTAGGGACAGTCTGAAAAGTACGTCTGAAGTACTCAAAAATAAACATTTCAACAAAAAATTGTTTTAATGTATTCCTAACGGGTTATTATAAGGCTAGGAATACATTAAAACATTTTTTTGTTGAAATGCTTATTTTTGGGTGTTTCAGACATACTTTTCAGACTGTCCCTAAAAAGGAAAGGTAGGCATTAATGTCACTGGTCGAAGTTGTCTCCTGGTACAGTTTCAGACATTCAGTGCACGCATCCTCGTTGTCCTGTCTGACATGGTCCCAAAGATTCAGTACTTTGACATTATTTTCTTCTGAAGTGGCTAATGACGAAAATGTTTCAAAATTCAAAAATTTTTTTCTTTTCTTTCCTGCAAGTATTTTGGTTCCCACTTTTTCTGGAAGCATCTTATCTTCAGACGTTCGCTTATTTTTTGTAGCTGCTTCTTTCTTAATTTTTCTCTCGAATATATGTGCGGGTCAGTAACATTCGTTGCACTTTGTTTTCTTTTTAATTTTGACGGTATTAAACTGTTTGGAAAAATAGTTTATTAATAAGAATATTTGTATAAAACTAGCACATTATTAATGTATTAATAGATAGGTAAGACTAATTTGCACAAGCTGTCTTACAGGGTAGGTGTGATTGCGCACATGGGTAGGAGAGATTGTTATTCCTAAAAACTACAATTGAATTGTTAGCAATAATATTTACACCAAAACTATGTTGTTGTAAGGGTTTTTATAAACACATACAATTGTAATAGGAATAAATATTTTAACTCAATGATTACAGAATCCGAAAAAATAGTGTTTTAATTAAAGAAACAAAATAAAGAAGAAAAGAAGGTTTAAATTATAATTAATCATATTCATTTACAGTTTCAATGTCTTTTGTTTGTTAACCGAAGTTGTCGTCGTTCACAATCGGTATACTTATTGTTATAAATAGTGCAACCATCTGCTAAAATAGCACACTTAACCCATTAATGCCTACCGTCTCTTTTTAGGGACAGTCTGAAAAGTACGTCTGAAGTACTCAAAAATAAACATTTCAACAAAAAATTGTTTTAATGTATTCCTAACGGGTTATTATAAGGCTATGAATACATTAAAACATTTTTTTGTTGAAATGCTTATTTTTGGGTGTTTCAGACGTACTTTTCAGACTGTCCCTAAAAAGGAAAGGTAAGCATTAATGTCACTATTCGAAGTTGTCTCCTGGTACAGTTTCAGACATTCAGTGCACGCATCCTCGTTGTCCTGTCTGACATGGTCCCAAAGATTCAGTACTTTGACATTATTTTCTTCTGAGGTGGCTAATGACGAAAATGTTTCAAAATTCAAAAATTTTTTTGTTTTCCTTCCTGCAAGTTTTTTGGTTCCCACTTTTTCTGGAAGCATCTCATCTTCAGACGTTCGCTTATTTTTTGTAGCTGCTTCTTTCTTAATTTTTCTCTCGAATATATGTGCGGGTCAGTAACATTCGTTGCACTTTGTTTTCTTTTTAATTTTGAAGGCATTAAACTGTTTGGAAAAATAGTTTATTAATAAGAATATTTGTATAAAACTAGCACATTATTAATTTATTAGCAAAATTTTCGTCTAAGAAAAGAAATTTGTTCTCAAATTACTTTATTAGCACATTTAGTTCCGAAACGTATATTTCATAACTTAAATCTTCAAAAGAAATAAAATCGCACGAACTTGTTTTCAACGATTTATACGATATAAAAAACTACAGTCCCTTGAAAACACAAAGTATAAAGTCACGACAACTTTATCCTCTCGATATAGAACTATAGTCAAAATATTTCATTAATGTCTGCTAAAGAGACACCCGTAATTTTTTTATATAAAGAAATAACTTCAAAAATCAATTTAAAGTTTTAAAATATTCAATTCTTAAAAATGTGTTGAGAGTGCATAAGTATTTTACATTTTATGTTTTAGTAAAAATTCAGAGCGCCAGTTTTAATCCATTAATGCAGCAAATATTATCGATTCATACGTTTCACCTGTAATTTGCAATTTATGATGCATTACCAACAAGCTATGAATAATAATATAATGCGCAATCTCTCCTAGCATGAAAACTAACGGGAGAAACGCGCAATCTCTCCTATGTACAAGATGCGCAAACTGTCCTATTTAGGTAGGACAGATTGCGCGGACTTTTACTTAAATATGGCGGCTTCTAGAAAGAAATTCTGGCCTTCCCACTGCTAGTCTAGCTTAGTAGCTTACGAAAAATCGCTTAAGTTTAGAATATTTTGAACTACTGCTACTCTATAGAAATTCAAAGAACGCATTATGAAAATTCAAGCACTTACCTTGTGAAAACAATATAGAATATCGATGCTTAATCACAGACGTTCATATCAATCAACTTGCACTTTCAAGTACACATTCCACTATTCCGTTGTACAAATGCATAGCGTTAGTGCGCGTGCACATTACTTCTTCCCCCTGAACTCGCAGGTGCGGAATCTCTCCAACCGCGCAATCTATCCTAGCTTTACCTTATTTAATGTCTTAGAACTTACTTCCTTTCCAGGCATTTTCAAAATGTTTCTCGTTAATAAACAGCAAATGAAATGACGCGGTAATTTCTTCAGAAGGTCAAATCTTCAGTGACAAATAACAGAAAAGATAAATCAACTTTCTAGAATCGGAAATTAGTGCTGCGTGCAATTTCGAAACTTCCCAAAATATTTGTGGGTACAAATTCATACAAATTGAATCAGGAAAATTTTATCATAAAAGTCCTTGCAAACAAAGTAATGAATTCATTCGTATAAATCAATACATTTTATGTGAAACAGAAATAAACTCAACTAATCATGAGTATTATGAATCGAAATTATGTAGAGAACAAAATAAGAGTAGTTAAATTTTTATGAGTTTTATAAAAATGCTCAGTTAAGCGAAGAAGTTCGCTCTGTTCGCACTTCTACACTAAAAAAATCTATTTCAAACATTGACCATAAAAAAACTGGTGAAATTTAGCTACAACTAACATTTGGTACTAAAGTTGAACCATTACAATGATTCCTAGTTTCACATTCATGGTGAAACTAGGTGAAACTACACCATTGGATGCGGTTAAATTTCACAATTTTTTCCGTTTTTTAGTTGAAAGGTTGAACTAGAATTTTTTACAGTGTAAGAAAGCCGAAAATGTGCTCAACATTGCTTCAAAAGTCTTGGAAAATATTTTTTTTCAGTTAATTCATGTACTTAATAATTTTACATTGATCAATGAACTAATATTTATACGTATTATTTTAGAAGATTCGAAGGTAGAAGGCCTGTTATCACCATAGCAGATCCAAAACTTGTACCAGATGTCTTTCGCGTGTTCAGAGAACGAAGAGTAAGTAATTTTAATTAAACTTTCACTTACTTTTACGAGTATACTTACTTGAAATCCAAGTTTTCACAATAGCATATATGTGTATGTGTGCGTGTGGGAGCGTGAATAGAAAGGGAAGAAAGTTGACCTATAACAAAGGTGATGCGTTTCTCTAGAAATGAAAACCAGATAATGCTATACCAGACAAAAGAAAAAAAAATTGCCAACAAAAAAATTTATAAATGGCGCTGTTGTCAATAAAAATAACTTCCAGGGAATAAAGAACGTCTTTTTCAAGACAGTAACGCAACATTAAACTGTTGAATTTTTTTCCCTTGCTAGTGAAAATAATTTCGTCTTTAAAACTCTGTTCGTGCTTTATTATGTGCAATTATTGTCTTGATGTTTATCTTACAAGAAATTTCAGGATAGGGAAAACGGTTTGATTTTTACGATTTATTAATGCCATTAAAGCGGACATACGTTTTTTTTTTCTTTTTTTGCAGCAAAATTACGTCTTTTAGTGAATTACTCAATTTAATTGTCGACATAAGAGCATTAGTAGCAACAACCTTGAACCTTTGATGGTTCATTTCTATCACTAACAGTCTTCTAAGCTACAAAGGATCAAGTACCCCTTTCTTCTATTGTGCAGGTTTAAATAGAATACTCCATTTTTTTCTTTTTTTTTGGCCTATGTTTGCATTTATTTGTCAATGATATTTATGATTACTAATTTTCTTTTATAATTTTCATTCAAGGACCTGAAATTTAATGATATGATTTTCGACAACTTACTTTTTGCGATGGATAACTGGAAACGTGCAAGACAAGCGCTTTCTCCACACTTTACAACAGCCAGTTTAAGAAAGGTATGAATTTGTATTTTTATATTTGTAACATTATACTTGTAATATATACATATTTTTAACTTTATGTACCAAATGTTTCACATGTTCTCTTACATATATAGAATTTGAGAAGTTGCGCTGCTATTGTAAAACGCTTATTATATTTAGAAAACGTATTCCTGCAATGCCCCTTTCCCTCAAAAAAAAAAAAAAAAAAAACGTCCGTAAGAGTTTTAAAGAAATACCCATCCTCTACCCCCCCCCCCCCCCGGAAGAGACATTAGACATTAATTTCAGATTCGGATAACGTATTCCGCGAATCTCCTTCCACCACCCTAAAATTCCCCATGATAATATTGCTCAAAGAAAAATTTTCCCCCTCCCCCATAAAACAACGCTCATTTTACGTATAAAATGCATTCCCCCATCCACAGATATACCCGTCTTAAGAGCTTAAAATAATTGCATATAAAAGAAACTAATAAAAATTAATATCATATGCTCCTCAAAATGGTACAAACATCGAATAGTATTTTATTTGTTAACATAAATATAACAAAGTTAAAATGACGATAGAGGTAAAAAAAGTGGCATTATCAATTGTTTATATACGACAGCTAATTAGCGTTGATTGTATTTTGAACAACAGCAAAGTCCACGCACGCACACAAAATCCTAAAAACATTAAATGGAATCCCCTTCCCCCCATTTAGCAAATAGATATGTACAATAGCAACAATTCAAATAAAAAAAAAACAAGTAGTGCTTCATCAATGTCTACGTGAAAAAAAAATAATAATAATGTTAATAAAGCATTTCTTGCGCTTTTGTGCTATAGGGTCAGGTGGGGGAAAATGGGTCACTTTTTAGCTATTTTCATATTCAAAGTTTCTTGGTAACAAAACCAGAAATATTCTCTTCAATTGCATCTTAAGGTTGAACTCCTTTAGATCAGTTACATGTAATTTCAATATTTATTTTTTAATCAAATAGTTTAATGGAGCTTATAAAGTTGTAACCTATTTTACCCCACCATGGGGTAAAATGAATCATAATGCAAAATAATGCTGAAAACAGTTATTTAGTACTTTGAAATTGAAACTAAAATGTGTAAAAGTAACATATTTAATAAAATTTTGAATTATGATTAGATTGAAATGTTAAAATAATGTTGTTCTCGATTGTTACATATTGGTTCACATAATACTTCAACAACATCACTTCTCTCTACCGCACCAACATGATTGTTTTTTAGGGAAAACATATTTTTTTTAAAGTTAATTTCAATAAAATAAACAACATACATTGTTTAAATTTAGGAACTTGCAGCAGCGAGATACAACAAAGTAAATTGAACAAAAGAATAGAATAGAACCACCTAAGTTTAACTATGACCCATTTTACCCCATCCAAGAAAAACTGATGTAAAAAAGGCAATGTTTAATTTTTTTCTCAAATACTCAGCTGGAATTGTTGTCTAAAGTTTTTTAGTAAAGAAATACTTTAAATTTCGGCTGTTATTAGATAAAATATAGAGCTTTTCAGAAGTTGGTAAACCATGTGTTTAGCACACTATCATCCCAAGTTTACAAAAAGGAAATTTTGTGTTGCCATATTTAAGAACCTAGCTTTTTTTAGGATGAAAAATGTTTCCAGCACATTGACAAATAACATTAAAAATATTGGTTTAAAAATTTCAATTTCAGGTTGTATTATTTTGGGTTCTTATAAAGTGACCCATTTTACCCCATCCTTCCCTAAGCTTAAAAGAAATATTATCTATCCTCGAATTTTATTCATTTAATTGGGGAAATAGGTGTAAAAACGGCATATTAAGAACAATTTTCTTAAATTTTTTTAACACATAATGAATAAATATATTTGATTGAGATTTTAAGGTTATTTTATAGATATATTGGAGAACATTTACTGAAAGTTTCAAACATTTTTCTTGAAAAATCCCAGAGATATCAGCTGCTGCACACTGTAAGTCGCCAACCGGATCGGCAGTTTGCGTACATCCTGGAGGTCACAATTTTTATCTGAAAGCAATTTTTTTTAAATTTACTTTTTTATAAGTGTCTTCCAGTTGAATTAAAATCATCAAAAAAAATTGCAAATTTCTATTTTTTTTAGAATGGGAACATTAAGTACGATTTTTAACCGTTCTTTTGTTCTCTTTTTTTATAATAAGAAAAAGCAAAAATAAAGATATGCTTTTGATTCTAGTTCAACTAGAGCGTGTATATATATATATAAAGAAAATGTGTACTAAATTTGATAAGGATTGATCAAAAACTCTGCGAGCTAGAGTGTACGCAAATTCGAAAAAAGTAGTTTCGAGAAAAACGCGTTTGAAAAAAAAAAAGTGGTAGTGACTGTAAATTTAAGGCAGTAATGAATCTTTTTTTTTTTTTTAATACTTATAGATACTAATACTTATAGAAATTTCTATCCGAGGTCTCGTTAAAAGTAAAAGGACATCTGCTAACTCTCTAATGCCCTTCAGGTCATTCATGAATGAGGGACTACCTGCTTAACCGCTCCAAAAGAGGCGCTCGCTCAAAGGCTTATGACTTTTAAACGACTTGGAACTTGCTTTGAAATTTTCAGGGTATATCAACGAATAGTTGTAGAATCGATTTATGAATAAAATGTTTTTTTTTAATTTTTTGAGACCTCTACACGTATTTTCCCCTTAATTATATTGAAACAGCATTCTTCCCTCCAGCGTGGAATGCCTATGTACACAGTAAACGTTTTCCCACAAGTCCCCGCTCCCAATATAAATGAAATAAAAAAATAAAAGAGCTTTATCAATGTATGAAGGGGGGGGGGGGGGAAAAACGCTAATTACCGTAAAAAATTCTTTTTAGAAACGCTTATAATTCATGTTCTAATTAACTTACAAACTTACAAAATACATAAATTGGTGCAGAAAAAAAAGCTCTTTCGTGTGATATATAGCTTTAAATTGATAAACATTTTTTTCATCCGTGAACGAGAAAATAACGCTAATACCGAGAAGTATTTTTAAAAACACTTATAATTAATGCTGTAAGAACGTAGAAGTTTGGAACAAACTTTACCTTGTGCAGAATAGTAAGTTTTTTCGAGTGATATATAATATTAAGGTATGCAAGAATTTCTTCACCCCCTCATGAAAAAAATGAATTACAAAACACTAATTAAAATTAAGAAAATCGCTGCGAGATGCATCGTTCGACATTTCAAACACATTCACACACACACAAACACGCAAACAAAGACAGACATTACCTTTTATAAATATACATATAGATATGTATACTATATACATTTATAGTATACATATTAGCAGCTTATATCTATATATACATTACTAGTGTATATATTAGCAAATACTAGATGTATTACACTAAGAAACTAATAGTAAGTTTGATATAATTCTTAATTTTGTAGCGGTTTTATTTACTTATTTATGAAAAATTTATTTTCAAATCATGCTTTAAATTAGTTTGTGTACAGTCCTGGGGAAAAAATCGAAACACTCCTTCTCATTTGCATACTATTTACGTTAGAGACGCATTATGTTAATTTATGAGGAAGAGTATACAGTGTACAATGCTAACTAATTTTTTTTTAAAGGGTCGATTTCATACTGAATCAACTTTAAAATTTTGAATGCAAACCCTATTTTTTATCACACATTTCTAATCAGCATACATATTTAACGTTGTATATCAATTTTGGCGTCATTTGGTTCAGCTTTTGCTTCACAGTCAATTAAGGAAAAATCTACCTCATAATTTTAAAACGTTTTTGTTAATATTTTTGCTTTTGATTTCTAAACCATCATAGATACGGCATTTACATATATATATATAAACTATGAATCACCAAAAAACAATCGAAATGTTTTACGTGTCTTAAAATATTAATTTAATTTGATTCAATTCCGTTCAACTTAAGGCAACGCATCAACTCATGTACATAAATATTATTTTATACACAAATAGTTTATATACAAAAGGATATAAATAAGGACATACGTTATACAATTTTTATACTGTCACCTTTTTGTAAGATGTTGTTTGTTTTTTTATACAATAAAGATAAAACATGAACTCTAATTAATCATTTACATAATATTTTATTACAAATTAAGTTGATTTATTTATTAATTTATCCTTTTCTAAAATTTCTTCTTACACTAATTGTATTAGAGATTGAACTTCGAAAAGGAGTCATGAGTAAGGGCATAAAGAAAAGACCTGACAAGCTCTTGACTTCTTAAAATAAAAATCTAGCCTACTTAGCTATATTTATGGAAAAAATAGTACAAATCCTTTTCATACACAATATATTTTTTAAATATATGTTCTCATCGTATTCTTAGGTTAAAAGGAAAATAATTATGTATGAAATTATAATTAAAAAAAAACATTAATTTACTTTTAAACATTTGCTTTGAATTAATTTAATATTTTAATAATATTTTTGTGAATTACGAAATTATAATTGGAAAAATTTTGATCTGAAACAATGTGATGTTTCGGTGAAAAATCAAAGCAGAGAAGATATATGAATCTACAAAATTGTATCTAAAACATTCAATACTCATCTAAGACATTCAATACATGTTTTTATCTACTCAAAAAGGCTTTTTTCTGTTGCTTTAGGGGGGCTGCGTAACATTGCTGAATATATAAAATTCTACCTCTAAAGCTAGAAATCTTAACAAAACCAGAGTTACTGTAAACTTACATATTATAACAAAGTTCTTATGTCTTTAAAACACCTTAATGCATGTTATTATGACTTCATGAACCTCGACTTGTAAATTAGCATGCTGAAAATAATGATAGTCCTTTTGTGAATATTTCCTATTCTAATGGTAAAAATGTTCTTAAATTTGGCGCCCTCTCAATTCTTGACTGAATCAGGAACGCTGAATTCAATTATATTGTCAAAAATTCTAATTATTCTAATCAGGTTTTCTAAGTTAGGGTTCATTTAATATGTACACGGTCCCCATACAAAATGTAATTTTAATACTTCAAAAGAAGACTTTAATCGATGTCGATTGACACCTAACTTCTTTTCCTGGAGAGCATAATGGCTGAGTATTTAGGGGTGTTTCGCCCGCCTCTGCCCAGGACCGTACAAATCGACATTTTTTAAAACAAAAAAGAAAGAAAAAGAGTACTCCTAATCAAGAAGATCACCACCCGCAAGAAGTTCGATGTCGATTGACACTTGACTTCTTTTCCTAGAGCACATAATGGCTGAGTATTTAGGTGTGTTTCGGTCCCCCCTCCCCAGCACTGGACAAATTGACAAAATAATCATTAATATCTTTAAAATCCAAAAAAAAAAAAAAGAGAAGAGGATGATGAATGCAAGGGTTAATTTTTGGAACAGAATAGTGTTCTGAAACAAACTCTTTGGCAGAATTTATGAAGATTTTCGAATTTCATCAATATTTTCCTTGCTTCAAACGATTTTTATTGAATCATGTTAATAAATATAATTTATAATCTTGATCATAATCTCATATTATGTACTGATGTAGTGACATGAAAGTTACACCAAAAGTAAAATAATACAATTTATTGTGTTATGACAAACAAATGAACATAACAGCACAATGTGTCCTCCAATATGTAGGACGTAATAAAAGAGGTTGCAGAAATCATTCCGAAAAAATCCATGAAAATTCTGAATGTTTGAATTTTCAAGTTAGATACTGTATAATATTCAAGGCCTGGAATAACGTTTCCCAACCGGTGGTTCTCGAACCACCAGGGGTTCGCGCGGTGTGAAAATAATATTGCAATGGCAGATTTTTTTATCGCTAACGTAAAAGTAAAAACGAAATAATAAATGTACATACGTATTAAGAAGGAGTGCAAAAATGATTTTTTTTAAATGTGTTTTTCAGATAATGCAGAAAAGTAGTAGACTGGCATAGGAAGCATACATACAAAATTTGAAATGCACTTATTTCTACTTTTGCCTGCGTTCTAAAATTTGGATCACAAATTGGTACCGAAATATATTTATTGATTTGTTTTAAATTTTAGAACGTATGTTTCTCCTACCAATGCCCCCTTTTCCTCGCAAGCGCGAAGAACGAGTCGGAAATATGAAAATTTAATGCATAAAATGTAAAATTTTGCATTATTTTAGGCTAGTTTCTCATACCGATCCTAAAATGGAACAAAAAGATATTTATTCATTAATTTTAACATTTGTCACTTTATTTCAACTTTTCTGCATTATCGCAATTAAAAATTGGAAAATATGTAAATTTTAATGTTCCTGTAAATTTCTAAAACTTTTCCCAATTTTGTATATTTCAACCAGAAAGTGGAACCTATCGGGAAAATAATTCTTTTAATTTTTTTAGGAAATAAGTATGCACTTATATAGTGCAACTAGGAATACATATGTTTACAGCCTTAATAATTATTCAAAAATAACAACTAATGAAAAAGGAATAAAAAAATATTTGTAGCTGTAGTATTATTTAAACTTAGATGTTGTACAATAATTATGTTTTTATTTTTTGTTATGAAGTATTGTACAACATGGAAAATGTGCTACCCGTTACTATCGACTACAGAAGGGTGTTCGCCATTTTCTTTCGGATCTTCGAAGGGTTTTGCAAGGGAAAAATGTAGGGGAACACTGGCCTAGAACAATAAAAATACTTTAAAATATAAAGTTGCAGACTGCTAAATGTCATTTACGTTTGTAACTTTTAAAGCTACTAATAATCCTAGTAGCATGATATAAGGATGGGCAGAAGTGTATTGATGCTGATTGTGTTCCTGTCATTGATTAATAATGAAATATAGTTTTGAAAGTTATGTAAATCAAACTGGTATCAATGTATTACGAAATATTAAGTCTTCTAATTGTACTAGTGTGTTAGAAAATGATTCCTCAGCATTTTGAATAAAAATTAAAGGTGGCATTTAATATAATTGAACGAAGTACTTATCAGTTAATCAACAATAACCATGAATTTTCCTTTTTATTTTGGATATGAATAATTGTTACAAAATCAGCGTGAGCTAGGAAATTAAATTTTTCATTTTTGTTGATGGTAAACTTCTCAAAGAAAGCAATTTCCACATAAATAATGTCAAATCAACCTTAATCCAGGAAGTTTGCTGTCCATATTAAACATTTGTCGTAATCAAAGATAAGTGATTATTCTAATTTTAAAATGCTGTTGAGTGTTTAAATTCGATTAAGGAGAAATCGTGAATTATTGAACAAAAATACTAGTCTATACTATTTAGAATTACAAAAATACTATTCAAAATTATAAGTGAACTATGATTTCAAAAACATATGTCTTGGGGGGGGGGGGGGGGGAGATAGTGTTCAAAAATCTTGTCAACCGTCAATCTATGGAGTATTTTAAGAGGAGAACTTCACAAGCGCTGTATCAGATTACTCAATGGTACCAATGGTATTTAGTATCAGATTACTAAATGCCATTTTTAATGCGCCATTTTTTTTTACAAGTAGGTACACTTTTTCCTTTAATTTCTTCGATAAGTTTAATTATTAGGCAATACAGTTGTTTCTTTGTCCACACTAGCCCCATGTAATGTGGCTAATGTGGACAAGCTAGAATAATGCTTTAGAAATATAATTTAACTGCGAAAAGTGTATGAAAAACTTATTGATATAAACTTAAAGGTAAACGAATTCACATACGTTACAAAATTGCAAAAAACATCGATAAATATAAAATGCACGAATAAAAATATTTGAATTTATTTACTAAATTTATGCATTTTTGTCTGCAAATTGATAAATATTTTGATCTTACAAACGGGTTTAAAATTTGAAGGTTAAATTATTTGTTTAAAAAAAAGAGACAAACAAAAACAAAACAGAACAACTCAATGTTTTTCTTTGGTCCTAATGAACCCAGTAAACTACATAATAAGCATTCTACCTCCCTGAATAAGGTCAAAAATGCGCTGATGATGGATTTCTTGTCATGTATAAAGAAAATTGAACGAATAAAAAAATCTCCATCCTCGATTATTTTTTTTTATTCATTTCTAATGCTTTTTTTTAAAATCAGAATCAATGATCACTTTAACTCTTTGAACGAAGAGTTCTGTTTTCATCTTACAAAATTTTTGCAGGTTGATGCACACTAGGGTGTTTCAAAAAAACCAAAATGTCTCATATGTTAGCTCCGGTGCGTTTTTCCCATGATACAGACACACCTAATGCCAAATACGAAATTTCAAAATTTTCGGTCAACTCTAACCCTTGCCTCAAGCTCCCCGAAATTCTCAAATTGTCTCCAAAATAGCATTTTTTAATGAGCGTCTTATAATTATATGGGTCATTCCATGTCAACTGGACCAATTTTCAAAATCCTATCCACTCGACCACCTCCAATTTCGATAAAAAAGTTTCTGGTAGGTATAAAACTAAGTTAGTCAAATTTTTAGACCTTGAAAGTAAAAACTCATGTAGCGAATGGGCACCTAAGTTTAGGAACCAAAATGGCTGCCATTGACGAACAAAACAAGTAGCCATGTTTGGATGAACCTGGAGAGCGACATAATAAAAGCACAACCCCGAAATTTGTTTTGCTCAGACAACTTTTTGTGCTTAATCTAATAGCAAAGTTTTGACAGGCCACCAAGAAATTTCTTTTCTGTTGTGGTCATTCAAAGTTGGCTGAAAATTGAATTTGACAAATTTTTTAAAAACTTTATACTGCTCTAACTCGTCAGTAACTAAACTTAAACACTTGTAATTTTGTATATATCTAAGTCAACTACTTGTCGACGTATTCTGAAAATTTCATTAAGTTAGGTTTTGATTTATAGTTAACTAAACATGCAGCGGTTTTCAAAAATGGCCAATTTTGATCATTTCTGAATCATTATGTCTGAGGGGGAATTTAATGAATTTTCTTCGTTAAACTTTCATTAGACAGAGGAAAACTTCCTCTACCAAATTTGAAATTTTTAAAAAGGTGTTTTTTTTTTTTTTTTTTTTTTGTAAGTCGGAGAAAAAATGATTAAACCATGGTAATATGTGCGCATTTTCGGCTCAATCTAGCTTTTTTGAAGTTTTATTTGACATTTAAAAGGAACGAAACTTGCGTTGGGTCCTGCAGGGCCCGCTCATACTCACATTTGACGCATAATCAGTATTATTTGAAAAAATTGACTCATCTTTATAAGATGAGAGTCCAACTTTGGCTGGTAAAATTTCGACCAAAACACATTCTAATACTGAAAAATTGATTTGTATTTTTGGTCAATATGCTTTATATTGTGAATTATTAATAAAAGAACTAGAAATATTGTAAAATGATAGCAGATGCAAAAAGATCGCCGCGCGATTGCAGTAAAACGCTCTTACTGTTCCTTAAGGAACAGTAAGAGCGTTCGGAGAGGAAAAGGGAGTCTTTTTAGGATTGGACTGGAGATAAAAATTTTGGGCAATTGTATTTGGGAAGTATTATTAAAGCTTTGTAACACATTTTAGAACATAATTTATTGCTTTTTGATTTTAAAAATAATTATTATATAATTATAAGATGCTCATAAAACAAATGCTATTTTGGGGAAAATTTGAGAACTTTATTGCGTTTGAGGCAAGGGTTAGAGTTGACGGAAAATTTTGAAATTTCGTATTTGGCATAAGATACGTCCGTATCATGGGAAAAACGCACCGGAGCTAATATTTCAGACATTTTGGTTTTTTTTTTGAAACACCCTATTGCACACTGCAAGTAGAAGATACTTAAGATATTTACAATATGGCACTTAAGTTCTTGTTTAAAAGCTCTAATTCCCTAATGAGTCAATTACATTTTGACCTTAAAAAATATTGTTATTTCTTAGCATAAACTATTATGACAGTCGTAAGGGCTTTTTGGAACGTTAATTTCATGTCCAACTGATTAAACAGCATTAACGATAGCGATAAATCTATTCTTTGATATTATGAAGGCAAAGAGTACTTGGATTCGTATCCTTGCTCAAAGTTAAAAATTTAACGCAATTAAAAAGTTCAAGTTTAACGCAATTGTTAACTAGAGGTTCAAATTAATCCTGTTGTTGATGAAGTTTTTCATTTCCCATTGTTCTAAAACCGTTAAAATGCAAGCAAACGAAAATAAATAATCATTTGAAACTTGTGATTATTGGTGCGAAGCTTGAATAAGTAATTTGATTAAGTAAGATCCCAATTCTTAATATAACCATACAGCCCAATATTTTTTTTTTTTTAAATCTGAAGCTCTCAGTGTATCTCAGCGTAAAAATTCCTAAACAAATAAAAAGTAGAATGGCATATTTAAGCAACAATAATACTTTTAACCACATAAATTGCTACAATTTTTCTGCAAAAAAAAATCGAGTTCTATGAGCGTTTTTACGAAAGTTTTTGGAGTTAACAAATTTATTTAGCTCTTGAAATTTAGCAATAGTTTGATTTGTCTGACATCGAAATAATAATTCCATTATATTTAGATCTTCCCCCGATTGTTAATTTTCATCCATAATTTATATTTTAATAAATGAATGAAGCGTTTAAAATCATGATCATGCATATGCCTTTGATGTATCCGGCTTGAGGTAATGTCTTCATACTTCTTTGGTAATTTAGTTTTAAGCCACAGAAAGAGAAAAGAAAATGTAAGTGACTTTCTTTCTCTCTTTTGAGCTAAATCATTTGATAGACTGGAGAATCACATTATTTAATTTAAACACATCTGATACATCCGAGTCAAACTAAATCAGGTGATGGCATTTATCCTTTGATGATGGCAATCACTCGGCAGTATAGTTATTAATGAATGGGTAGGTAACACTGAAATTTTTGAGACAGGGGCTGACAATAAGATGCAAAAGATATTTTTAGATTGTTGATGCAGAATAAATTTTGAAAGAAAGGAAAATAGAGTGGACGCAAGAGACTGCATAAAGAGCATTCAAAGAATTTTGCAGAGGTCGAAGAACACATGAGAGGTTAAAGAATACATGAAAGGTTGAAGAACACATAGAAAAACTTTTGTCAGCTGTTGTACTAGAAAATGCGTCGGCTATATGGAAAATGTAAATCAATAACTGTTGGTGTATCTACCATGCGATGTTGACGGAACTTAGAAACCATACATAGGGAAATGCAATTCAAATATTACTTTTCCGTCTGGCGCCCCACAGTTTAACACATTACCAAAAGTGGAACTTGACAGAATTGGTGAAGAACTTCTAAAATTATTTTAGGCCATCACATTGTGAATTTTTTCTGCATTCTATAGATTTATATAGTCTCATTTCTTCGTCTTCAGCATGCTTTGAAAGGAATATTATCTTATGCTGAAAACCAGCAATTGAATGACCAGGTAAAGGTTTTGCTCTCTTCAAAAGCATTTAAAAAGTGCAAGCCCCGTTAGTAAATGGAGCTTTATAATAATGGGCAAGATTTCATAACTGGTGCTAAAACGTGCATGTCCTTTTTTACTTTGTAAGTCGTCAAGGAAAAGCAGTTGTGAGCATTTGAAGATGGCACCAAACTGACAGTGGTGAATAGACAACGAACAATGAAAAAAAGTTATGTATACAGTTTTCCTTCAGAGGTAGAGGACTGATCAAAGCTGTCAAGCTGTGGGAATAGAAGACAGTTACAGCCATCTTGTAGTTTATTAAATCATCCATAAATGATTTATGAACTGAAGGAGGGAACTGTTTGGAGATTCGTGCTTTCCCATGTTGATGCATCTTCACATTCATTAGGATGAACAATCGAATTTTTTGAAGAAAAAAAAAACTCATCAGAGTGGTATAATTTCTACCCTGTACTCCTGCTCGTTGTATGTGTCTTTCGGCTACATTTTGGTCTGCAGACGATCTCAGATATTAGTCGCCGTTTATATTCCGAAGATGAGATTGATCAGGGTTTAAAAAAGACTACTTTTTCTCCTTCAAAAGTGCGTTCGTGTTCGAATAGAATACTGTGAACACTTTAAAAGTTGGTGAGTAACTTGTACCTCCAAGCCTTCCCTCAAAAATTTCAGAGTGACCCTCATAAAACGTTCATATGCATGCTGGACAAGTATTCAAAGAGCAACAAAGAGATGGATACAATGTCAACTCCGGAATGCACCAAGTTTTTATTTTCACTTATCCGCAAGCGTAAAACTAGGGAAATCAAGATTTAGCTTCTTGTACCCGTCTTAGAATTCCAATCGGTTTGGCAGTTTCTTTCTATTAAAGAGTAAAATCAAAATTCTTTCCTATATTTAATCGAAACTGAAGGTTCTTTCTGTTCAATGAAAAGGTGGTTTTAGAGTCTCTACTATTGAATATTCTACAATGAATGAGACCAATATATCTGTGGTGCAAGAAAAAAAATGAGTATTGCTCAAGCCAATGGAAATTCAATTATCTTGAACAAGGCATGAAGACATTCTCCAGACATCTTAAGAATGGAACCTATCCTTTAAAAGGTACATGGAAAAATACCTCGTTAAGTAAAAGTTATTGAGTGTCACAAAATGCAAGATGCAATTTTTAAGCTAATGGTAGTTTTTTAACTTAAATATTCATTTTTTCGTAAATTGATTTAGTAATTAGTTTTACTGAATCAATTATCTGAACAATTAATGCTGCTGCAACTGTAAAAGGGGAATATAATTTAAAATAGTACATTAATCTTTGTTTAAGTTTATTATATAAAGAAGAATTACAAAAACATAAAAATAACACTTTGAGATTTCTTCTAAATAACCTTACTCGTAGAAAAGTCATATACAAGATTTTCAGCAGGTAAGCTTTTATATATAGTCTTAAAAATAAATAAATTAATTAATTAAAAAGCGAAATACCATTCTTCTCATTTGAATGCTTATTATTTACACTAAACACACATGAAACGTGTCAATTTATGAAAAATAGTGCACTTTACAAAAAGCTATTAAAAAATTTTTTGTAAGGAATAATTATCACATTGGCGGAAGTACGGAATCGTCAACAGCATCGTTTCAAAATAGAAAACGTCTTCATAAATTCGTTTAACTGTCATTTTACAAGTTCTTTCAAAGAACGTGATAACCCATGCATGACCGTCACGTGCTTAAAAGCTTCCTAAGACTATTGTAACTATTTGAGTAATTACAAATAGGTGTTTTCATGCTCCGTATTTCTTCCGTTATAAGCAGGATATAAAAACTTGTTTATTGCATTAGAATTTATCCTATAATAAAGATTAATTTTAGTTTTTATTGCAGATATTTTCACTGGCGGAAAAATCCGTCGAAGATACCAAAAAAAGAATTGATAGATTAATTACAGAAGATAGAAGCATTTTGTGTCAAAGGTACTACATTTAAATCTTTGCTGTTATTTTTCTTCATTTTATTATTAACTATATTTTCCTTTTTAATATTAACTATATTTCCTTTTTTATCATTACGTACATTTCTTTTTTATAATTACCAATCAGTTTGTTGTAAAACTCTTAAATGCAATGCATAAAAATACGACTTGCAAGTTCATATTGCTTTTCCTAAATTGTCAACCAGTAAAGAGCTTAGCCAGTAAAATTGTTGCGGTTATTATAAAAGCAATATGAGCTCGAAACGTGATAGGCCGAGGGTCTTTGCACTCTAAAATTTCCGGATGGAAGTTTCCGTTAGTAGGATGAGTGCAACTACGTTTTGATTTTATAAAACTTGCTATAATCTTTCAAAAGTTTTTTTTAAGTACAAGGTAAAATAATTAATTAAATAAATAAATAATTGATTTTTTACTTATTAAAAAAATATTTTAAATTATTTCATTTTTCTAGTATGTTCGGGATTCATTTCATCGATACATGGGCAAGATGTGTTTTTTCCACCACGTTTCCATCTTTGAAAAACCATGAAAACGAGTTCATCCAAAGAGCTAGAGACGGATTTGTATGTTCCGAGACATGGAAAAATTTAGGAATTTGTAAGTAAAATGTTTAAGTGCAATATATAATCTTTATTCCATGAATTTCAGCATTCTTATTTTGAGGGTAAGTCTTAAGAACTTTCTTGCCTTAGGTAAAGTTTAAACTTTCCACCATTTGATGTGTACTTTAACGTACATATTTTGCATTTATAACCCTCTAAATGTAAATTAATGTGTAACGTTTTAATCATATTTAATCTCTGCATTTTTTTACAACAAAGATAATTATCTTTTTTCTTTAAAATAAATTATTATATACATGAGAAATGAAACGTGTAGAGCACGAAATTACAGAAATATTGTAGACACGGTTTCATAGAATTTTCAGATACAGACAGAGCTACTTCTCACCTAACATTTTCTTTCTTTTTTTCTGCAGTATTATACCCAGGTATAATGAAATTTTTTCACATATCCCTTATGAATGCAAAATCCGTGAACTTTTTCCGGGACGTGGCTGTTCAGTTAGTAGAGGACAGACAAAACACAAACAAAGTGAGTTCTAAGTTTGAAAAATACACACATTATAGTTTAAGAAGTTACATCAATTGTGCTTTTACTGATAAGCTAGATTTCTTACTTAAATTTCGTTACAGAAACGCCAAGATTTTCTTCAGCTTGCTCTGGAAACCGTACAAAAGGATTCTACAAGCAACAGTTCTGCAGAAGACAGAATTCATTCCAGCAAGTCTGAAAATGACACCAAAACCGGTAAGAAAATGCATGGTTTTTCAAATTGTAATGGGGACAAATCAATCAACAAAATGTAATGGGAATACTAATTGGAAAATTTTTCTATATTTTTCCTCCTTTGTTTTTATTTTAAAATACTACTTCAATTAATTGTGATTAAGGTAAAGCAGGTAAAGTTCGCGCTCATTGGAAAACATGATAAAAAAGGAATAAAAACGTTACTTTTTTGGCCAAACTTTTAGTAAATATTATAGACCACATTCCTTCTGTATGCATTTGCATCAGCATTTTGTCGTTACGCTTTAAATTAAAGTGACAGCTGTAATAAAACTAAGACACCTATTTTTACAGGGTTCGTACGCTTTTGGCAAAACCAAAAATAAGGACTTTCTAAGGACTTTTTAAGGACCTACAAAAAATATTAAGGACCTCACAATTTTTTCGAAATATACAAACTGTTATGTTTATTTCAAAAGGAAGCATTATTGAAAGAGGAAATTGATTTAACATCGTATTTTTATTAGGAACACAACAGAAACACTTTTATGGAGCTCTCTTTGACTTGTTGCTCTTCTAATGTCCAATACAGTCAGGTAGCATATATAAGTAAATTATAATGATATGAAAAATTATCAAAAATGGTTAGTGCTATAAAATACAAGTTAAATGAAAAGCAATTTAAATAAAAAAAATTGCTAAAGAAAACGCTGCACTTTGTCTCGAGAATTTGTGTTTATTTTTTTTTTTTTCATTTTACTTAACTTATGTTGCTAGCATCCCAATTTAGGCTTACTTAAATTTTTATCTCTGCATAAATAATTTTTTAAAATTATTTAGAAGAGCTCGAAAAAATTCAGAAAAAACTTTTTCAACTTGAGAAAAATATTTCATTTTTGAAACAACATACAAATAAAAAAAAAAAATGGAGCCTATTCGCTTAAAACTTTGTACATTACCCTCAAATAGTAACTACCAAAATTTAACTAAAATAAAGTTTCAAAAATTTGAACAATTTTTTTAAATAAAAAATAAAACAGGCAGACTACAGGATGCAAATACTAAAACAACTGTCAACTTTTTAAATAATTGATATATTTACAGGATGCAAAAAGATAGAAGTCTCAAAAGCTGCGTACAATTTTCTGCGAAGCACATGCTAAATGTTAGCAAGTTTCCGAAAAATAGGATTTTACATTTTCGCGTTGTAAGTTATGAAAATTCATGTAAATTAATACATGTCATATTAAAAAGTTTCTTGAAAAAATTTCTTGTTTTGTAGTACAATCCTTTTAGATAAAAATACTTGTACATCAGCTTGAAAAATCGGATCTTTTTGCAAAAAAATCGAATTTTCGAAATTCACAAATAAAAACAGAAAAACTAGGGGAAAACGGAGCATTTGGCAACTATGGTGTATGGGTTTAAGAAGAGGCCGATTCCTTCAATTTGCTGCAAATTAAGAAATTTCACGAGATACAAATTTTTATTAACGCAGCAAATATCCATCATCTCCCACACAACAAAACCCCACAGCGAACGATCGCGAAGCAAATTTGGTCGATAAAAATTTACTAAATATTAAAACATTGCTTTAAAACAAATTTTCAATACGGGAATTTATTTGATCTAAAAAAAAAAAACAATGGGAGAACAAACTGTTTAGCGAAAGATCAGCTGAAAAGCGATCGGGAGAGTTGGAACTCGGCGCTTAAGAAATGTGTAAGACGTAAGAAAAATGATAATAAAAATAAATCATTCTTTTACCTTTAACAGTATAAATAAGCGATAATCATACATGCAATTGGTAAAACAAAGAAAGAGCTGAAAGTTTTTTTTTTTTTTTTGCCTACACATTAGTTAAATGTATCTCTTTTATTGAGCTAGATGTCAACAATATGCTTCTTTGAAGTATTCCCCCGTCCCTTTAAATTAAAAAAAAAGTTTCAAAAGCAATATTTATTTATTGATTACTTGTTAAGAGCTGCTCCTACTTGCTTTATTGATAATTGTTTAGAATGTAACACATCAATCAATTTACTTATATCTTTTCAAAGAAAAATATTAAAATAAAATAAAAAAAACAAGAGTTAATTATTTATCTACCAGTTGAGAAAGCACTGCAATTTGAAGTAAAAATGCGATGATGTTTATGTAAATCCGCCATTTTTGCTCCTGTCAATCCGCCGTTTTGGGTCTGTCCGAAAGCCGCGATAGTACCGGAACCGAGCAAACCAAATTTGAGGTTCGATTAAGTAGCTGAAATGAAAGAAGTTTGATTCTTGCGAAGAATACAAAAGATAGCAAAACAGATAGAGCGCATGGGTATTTCTTATTTTAACAAAAAAAAAAAAATTAAGCACCTGAAATAAAAAATAAGGACTATTTAAGGCCTTAAAAATAAAAATGAACATTAAGGACTTTCTAAGGACCTTTAAGGACCGTACGAACCCTGTTTTATGCTTCTTCCCTTATAGGACGAGTGAGAGTGCGCACATGTGTGCTTTACACGCATGGGAAATGGCTTTCGATAATAAGTAGATTATATTAATATGCAAGTAAATAGTCAAAATAGTTGAAAAAACGTTTTCTTAAAAAGTATCTTACAGTAGTCACATCACAATGAAAATTAGAGGAACAGTAATGAAAATTCAAGTCCTTACATTTGGAAAGCAAACAATAAAAATGACGTTGTGGCATGCATTTTTCGAGAAAAAACAAATGAATTCGAGTAGACTAGGCACTGCGCTGTTCTGGCTCTACAATCACCATGAAATTGCCCTCCCCCCGTGCACTCCCACCTCCCCTTCCACCCAAAAAATCAAGTGCGCCATCTCTCCGACTGCGCAATCCCACCAGGTTTTGTCTTATACTTTTTTGCAGTACTTAGTTCTAAGTAACGGTACAAATATTTTCGGTAAATAATGCAAATAAATAATTAAGAATTCATATTAAAAAATGAAAAACAAAATAAAATAAAAAGAAAAATGATCTTAAAACTAGCGGCAGCTGCTGAGGTGGGTAATATGGGGCTAAATCAAAACTTGAATTTGATACAATAATTTTCCAGCAGATTTTGGGTTTTATATACCTCTGTTATTAAGTTCATTGCTGGAAAACATTTATCTGACACAAACATAAAATCCATAAAAAGATATTGGAGTCCACCTGAATCTTTACTGGGACTTCAAAGCTTTTAGACGAACTATTTCTACTCGTTGAAGAAAATTTTGTAACCTAAAGCAATGGTTAAAACTTGCAGTCACCCTTCATGTTTAATTATTTATTTCTTTTTCAGTATTGTTTCCGAAGTTGTTCGGATCTTTCCACACGTCTCTTCTGAAGAAGAAATCAATACATTTTTTTCAGCACATGGCTGTAAAAATATCACACATGAGACAAAAGACAAAAGTGGTGAGTTATAACTTCTTACAGAAATTTAATTGAGTTTTAAAAATATGTATCTTATAGTTAAATAACCTGCATTAATTATGCTTTTGTAGCTGGTCAGTTGAATTTTTTTCCCTTTTGTTATAGATATGTCCAAATTTTCTTCAATTCGCTTTCAATACTGGACAAACGGATTCTATAAGCAATAGTTCCGGTGAAAATGAAAATTCAATTACAGGAGCGCAGTCTGTCAATTTTCAAAGTACTAGCCAAACTGGTAAGGAAACGAATAATTTTTTGGATAAAAAATGCTTTGATAAAACTTGTTAGTTACTATGTGTCTGCCATTTTATTCTTTATTTTTCTATTGAAAATCTCTTGATTTTTCATATTGATCACTACTATACTTTCTGTATACTTCGTTGAAGTTACGAAACAACTATTCTCTGTAAATAATTATGTATTTTTCCGCAACGTGTTAAAACAAAAGAGTTCAGGTCAATTAATTTTTTCGTGGCACATAAACGCATACTCTATAAATGACCAAACAAAAAAATCTAAATGCTTTTTTAATTTTATTTTGCAGCTAAGAAAACGTAGCGTACCTTTAAGAGGGAACATGTAAATAATGCACCTTTTAAATTCAAAGGCACAAAAAGACATTTTGCCTCTTAAAATTAAGTGGTATACAATGTGCCTCTGAAATTAAGAGGCACAAAAACGACATTTTTGCCTCTTAAAATTAAGAGGTACAATATGTTCCTCTTAAATTAAGAGGCACAAACACGACATTTGTGCCTCTTAAAATTAAGAGGTACAATGTGACTCTGAAAATAAGAGTGCCTCTTAACTAAGCGGTACAGTTTTTAGAGTGTATATTTCAATAACAATGGCTCAAGACGATAATACGTTGAATATATTATTTTGCAGCAAATTAAATTTGTGGTTTTATTGCATAAAAATTACTTAATTGTATTTGAAAAGAGAATAAATATAATTGTTATATTGTGCTTAAATTTCAGAGGCACATTGTAGCTCTGAATTTTCAGCGGTCAAAATGCATTATTTTTGCCTCTGAATTTAGGAGACACATATACGTCTAAAATTTTAGAGGTAAAAATAACCTTTTTTAAACTTTAAAATTAATATTTTAAAGGTACAATGTAAATCCCATTTTATACTTTGTTACAGAGGTATAACAAATATATGCTTTTCATTTTGTACTTCACTTTTAGCAAAATATATGTATTTAAATGACATCATTTTGTAATAGCATAAACTTGTATAAAGCTTTTAATTGTAAATAATTTATTAACAAAAATTTATTAAAAAATTTTTATAATTTTAAATCAGCACTATTATATAGAAATAGGAAAGTTGTTACAAATGCAATTAAGTTTTTTTAGGTGTTAAAATAATGTTTTTGAGTTGCTTTATTCATCTATGTTGAGGTGATGGTGCTTATAATATGTTTTACTTAAAGGGGTACATCCTAAAAGTCAATCAAAAACGAATGCCATAAGTATTCACGGTCAAACGTAATCAAAAGACCATTAGGATCCCCACCCCCCTGGGTCTTTTACAATCCAAGATTACAAGTCTTGTCTTAGCACATTTGCATAACACTGCAATTATAAAAAAAGACAATACAAAAAAAATGTATGCACTTTGTATTTTTTTTTCTTTGAGGTATAAATGAAAGCATACTTATGAGCAATTAAAATTAAACATATGTTTATTAAAACCGTGTACCATTTAAGATTTACTGTACAAATGCATGTAAGAAATGAGTTAAAATTGAATTTTAATAAGGTATGTCATCTTTTAAATAAGTATAGTAGATGCATAAGGTTTCACGCTAATTAATATACCAATTGTTATACATTTTACTTAAAAGTTTATTTTTTGGGTCAGATCTCAATTAACTTTAAACAAAAACAATTTAAGACTTTAATTATATTTTCTTGAAAAATATGTAATAACCAAATTAGCTTATGTGTCATTCCAAATGAAGATGAAATTTTTGTTAATAATAATAACAGTATTGTCCTAAGTGATGTTCAGTAAACTACCTTGACCAAATTTTGAAAATGTATTTATATTTAAAAAGGAACAAATGTTACCTCTTCCAAGGCCGCATCCAGAGGGGGGGGGGCACAGGCCCGGCTCCCTACCCCCCCGAAATCCCGAAAATTTTCGCATTGCAACATATATTTCTCCCTGACACTGTCCTCAACATAAGTGTTTCAAAGTCAAACCCCCCCCCCCCCACCCCGAAAAAAATTCCTGGCTACGGCCTTGACCTCTTCTAGTTATGTCTTTTTAAAAGCCCAATTTTTGTCTTTCTATGTACATAAAATAATTGTACAGAAATTCGTCTAGTTCATTTTTAGTTAACATTATAAATATATTGTCTCATTAGCCCCCACTCTCTCCTATTTTATAGCAGTAAAATGTGAATCAAAAATATCAGCAGTGTATTAAACACATTATAAAAAATTATTTAAAACTATACAGAAAATCAGTCTATGTAATGGTTAAGATTAAGATAAAAATACAAATTTTTATTTTAAAAAAAATGTGCTGTTTAAATTATAAAACTTTTTGGCTAATTTAAAAAAGAAATTTTCTCTAAATTCCCTCACTTTATTCTCAAAAACATCATTTGATAAATTATGTTTCTTAAAAATAAATTCAACAAGAACATGATAGACTAATCAAACATAATTTGATAAGTTACATTTCCATTTTAAAATAAAGTATTCAACAAATTATTAACCTTCATAACATATATATAAATATACAAGACAGTGGAAAAAACGTCAACATTTTAAAACCCTCCTAAACACTATCTTAATAAGTTCTTACTACATGTTTGATCTTAATGAATAATTATATCATCTGAATAATTATAACTTAGATATGGTTTACATTTAAATTTACATCGAATAGCTTACCATTCATATCTTTATATTGTTAGTAATTCCAATTTTGCCTCGTCTTGAAAAGCCTTTTTTTTTAAAATCAAATAATAAAACATTTAATATACTTCATATGAAAAGGGTTTACTTACCATCTTTCTACGTGTTTTTAATGTGTTGTGTCGTCGCAAGTTCTTATCTCTCAGGTAAACACAGATTTGAAGACACAATATTTAATGATAGCTTGATATAAAGACATTTTAAGCATTTTGTTAAAAGCACTTAACTGCACGTACACTGCTGAGACGCTGAGGAAGTAAGTTCAGAATAAAACAGTTCTAATGTCAACAGTCAGTATTTCTTTTTGGCTTGTCCATGACGTAATTCCCAAAATATGCTACCATTAAATTTTATTTTAAAGAAATCTCGTGAATATCGATCATTTTTGATAGTGAAAAGGTTGTTTTCGCACTCTTATACGTAACTTTAAAAACGGTAAGACAAACGCACAGCGTTAGAAAATTTACAACGGAAATCATGAACGATAGAATGTTATTGTTCCACTGTACTTTAGCCTGCCTCTGTGCGCATGCGTGGGCCGGGTTTCTTGTGCCCAAATGTACCACTGAAAATATCCATCGCTTCTTCAGAGGCACAAAAGCACCGGAAACTCATTTTGTGCCTCTTAATATGTGATAAACCTTTTTGGTGCCTTTGATTTCAAGGGTGCCTGCTATTTTTAAAAGGTACATAAGCGTCGTGCCTCTTAAATGATGAAAATAAAGGGTACAATGTGTTTGTAACTCTTAAATAAGAGGTACTGTTTTTAGAGTGTAGTTTTTCAAAAAAAGAGGAAAAAGGCAATGTACATGTTAACTGTATTCTACAGCTCATTTTTATTATTATTAATTACTTGTATAATCATATTTATTTTTTTAATTTTTCTTATTTATTTATTTATTGTCTAGGTATCACAGAAGATGAACTCCTTGCTCACCTGATGAGCTTCATCATAGCGGGCTACGACCCTACCGTTTCCCTCATCTCCTTTGCCCTCTTCAACCTCGCAAAAAACCCTGAATATCAAGAAAAAACTTATAATCATGTTAAAACCGTATTGGAAAAATATGAGGTGAGATACTTTTTGGGACACCTAATATCGTTCTAGCTTCCAAAGAATTTCTAAGCAACAAATTTTATTCCACTAAACTAGCTGCGTCGCCCGGCGTTGCACGGGCTATCTCGAGTGTTGAAAAAAAGTGATATCACGTGGTACATGCTCAAATCCCCATAAGAATAAGAACAACAATCCCTAACAATCCCCAACAGAATAAAGATAATAACGCTTAATCTCTTAATAGCGATAACTTTAAATCTTAAATAACGCTAACAGACCATGTAAAATTCCTAAGAAGTATAAGGTCAAAAGTCCTTTGAATCCTTTATTAGAATGAAGGAAACTTCCGAAATAATCTCAACAGTCCCAATAAAAACCCTATTAGAAAAAGCAACAGCAGGGAAAAAAGCCTCTTTTGATTAAGAAAAACAGACCCTAGAAATCTTAGCTTGAGCAAGGGCAATACTCCCAAAAAGTCGAGTCTTTTTTTTTTTTTTTTTTGTGCGAATCCATTTTTATGCTTAGCAATGGCCTTCGCGCCCGGCGCTGCGCGAGCGTGAATAAGAGCAACATTCCCTAAAATTCATAGATTGAGTAAGTACAATCGTACAATGCTTCCAAAAAGCAGTTTTTTTTTCTGCGTTCGATTTTTGTTAAGCAACTGCTGTCACGCCCGGCGCTGCGCGAGCTTAAATATAACACGACATTGAAATTCTTTATTATCTATCCATACACAGACCTACAGACCCGGACCGATATTAATAATAGAGCAATTCTAAAAATGCGCATTACAATAAGAACAATTCATTATCATTTTCAATCCTTTTTAGAATTTACGCCATTTGCGTTTTATGCATTCAGAATAATTAAAATAATCTTAAAAGTACCCGTTAAAATACGAAAAATAGGTTTTATTAGATAGAAAAACAACTGTCGATCGGCTGTCTGCTGCAAGGAATAAAATTTAAATCGTTTAAAATGAAAGACTAAATCAATTAAAAAGAAACACAGTTTAAAATCAAAGAAAGAAATGGAAAGAAAAGGAACACAACGTATTTACCAAAAATAAAAGCAAACTAATGTGCGACAGAAGAACTACTGTAACTTAAAAAATCAGTTACGTCAAATAATATATATTTCATTAAATAAATACAATGAAGAAAAAGTATCGCAAAAATATACAAATTAAACTTACATATCATCAAATTACATTGGTTCTAATGTAATAACACTCTATATAATTCCCAGAACTTTGATAATTTGATGATTTTCAAAACAAAAGTAAACGGAAAAGAAACGGAAAAAATGCGCTGCCACTCTAAGAGATATATAAAAAGCGCAGACGATAAATAAGTTAAAACGAAACAAGAAGTTCCGTCTAGAACTATACGAGCCTACTTTCCCGTATACACCAAATTCAAATTTATAATCTAGCTATCTCTTTCTCCATCTTTCTCATTAAGCTTTAGTTCTTCATTGCTTCAAATGTACCTTTTTTAACGGATAATACATATTCATTCACTCATTCATTCATTATTTCGTTCATTCAATCATTCATTTATTCATTCATTCAATTACTCAATCATGTATTTTTTCATTCATTTACCCATTCATGTATTTATTCACTCATTTATTCATTCATTCATTCTTTCACGTATTCATTTATTTATTCATCATTTTTTCATTCATTAATTTATTCACTCATTCATTTATTCATGTATTTAATGAGAAATATCCTTAAAAATCCCGATCAAAAAATTTCATAGGAAAATAGGCCCGTTCAGTTCTTGTTGAAATTTGTATCTATACATGTTCTACATCGCAACATTTTTCCGATAAAGTTTGTTGCAAGCAAATCCGTCGGCTAGATCAGGATTTAGGGATTGAAATTTCCACCGTAGGCGCTAATGTTACTTTTCTTTGAACTGTTCAAAAATGAACAAAAATTGTTCAAATCAACATTTCACGCCGAGAGCTTCTTCCAGTAAGCTTGCTTATAGAAACTTGGATCTTGTGCCCAGAGTTTACATAATTTGCTTCATTTTTGCCCATAGGCCAGCGATTCCCAACCTATGGGGCGCGCTCCCTTAGGGGGGCGCGAGCACACGAAAAGGGGGGCTCGAGAATATCCAAGAGAAAATATTACTTTAAAAAATTGATTAACTGACTGAAAGGAAGGCACACATACAAATAGAAAACAAAATACATTTTGACATATTTAATAAATTACTAAAGTACAGATATTATATGGAGGTTGTAACACAAGCCTCCAATAACAAAGTGTGTGAGCTCAGAAATGAAAAATTGTTTTCATGTATGTCAACGTTCTACAGCCTGTTGAAATATTCCCCCTGATTTTCGTAAGCCTCAGATTAACTTCGCTAGTGTCAGGTGGGGTAAAGTGGTCAATGGGGTAAAGTGGTCATACGGCATATAAAAAGCTATTGCTTTGAAATAAATAAAGCAATTGGTGCAAGTTTTTAATTTTAGCTTTTAATGATTAGGAATTAGATTTTACATTCAAAATTATTTTAATGGTTACTCTTTACTTGAAGAAAACAGTCAGTTTGTTTCATTATACAACACTTAGAAATTGAAACAGCTCTTTTAAGTTCTCTATGACATTTTGTTTTAAAACATTTACAGCAAATGAACGATGTAGAAAGCTTTACACAGATCTTGGAAATACTTCCTCACTAACCGTGAAGCTAGATTTAGTTTATATATTATTTTATAGTTCTTTAAGTAAGTGGTCATAGTATTAGACTTAACATGGATCGATGTTCTAAAATTACTTCAAGTTAATTTATAAGGTATACCAGGACTTAACTTGCAAAGGCACTCACGGGAGCTCAGCTTTCATATTTATTTTCAATTTAAAATTTTTTAAAAAACTATTTTAGGAAATTCAGGCTATTTACGCATGAAAATAAACTTTGAAGACTACAAGGCTCAGCACTTCTTTTGTCAAAAATTAAGCCACAAGGCAGATGTTAGTTAAACATTTATTTTACTAATACTGTATCCTTTTTCAAAAATAACTTTTAAATGTACTCTTTAGTAAACAGGATTAAACGCAACTGAGCTCAAAAGAAAGAGAGATTGAAATTATTATAAGATGGCCTTCCTACAATGGTGTGTTTATCATTGAGAAATTTTTAAAAGCACTGCTAATAAAATAATTTTCAAGCTGTCAATAATTCTAAACAGACTTATTATAAATATTATTAAGCTGTAAATGTTTAGAACTGGCAGTACTTCGAACAAGAACAATACATGAAAAGGAGAGAATTAAAAATAGCTAGTCTAAAATATTTTTTTCCTCTCAGTGTGATTTTTAATAAGCTATATAATTATCTCAGAGCTATTGGCAATGTTTTCTTAATGTGTAATTTAAGCAATTTAGTCATTCATTAAAAGATATTTTTAATTTTATCACGGAAAATTTTGATTTTCATATTTAAGTTTTATTATATGTATTAAATGAAAAGACAGACTTACCATCTAATATTTAGGGATTTAAACCTAAGAATACCTGTCATTATATATCCTGAACTATTTTGCTACATAACTTTGTTTTAAAACTATCTATGCAGCAGCTTAAGAGACTGAAGTACCTTACGAAGCGTTACGAAGTCCAACTTTTGACCGTAATAGAGGGCATTAATAAATTCAGCTGGGTGAAATAAAATTGTTTCCTTCCTAAAATGCACCTTTGTTGAGAATTTTGAAATATTAGGGTTATTAGCAGTTTTATATGGTCTTTTTTTCAATCATGACCATTTTACCAAATGCACTACTCACTTTACCCCACCCCATGGCGTAAAGTGGTCATAAATAAATCAAAGAAGGCGTTATAAAATTATTTTACTTGATTTTTTCTGCTCAAAATTTGATGCAAACTGTTCTTTAATAATGTAATGTAAAATATCAAGCAAACAATCTGAAGGTTTTGAACAAATTCTTATATTTTTTGGTGACTATAGTTGAAAAACGGAGTTTTTATAACCACTTTACCCCACCTGACCCTATCGTATAAGCCGGTTGTGAAAATCAGGCTCATTATCTACGTCATACTCTATGTACATGTTCTCCCCATAGAATGCATACATGATTCCGTAACAAGTAGCGGCCATTACACTATATAATATCTAGTTTCATGATTTTGAAACAAAACAATATGTAATTTTGGTAACACGTGGCTCACTGTCACAAAAAATTCTAGTTCAGCCTTCAACCTTTCACCAAAAAAATTGGAAAAATGGTGAAATTTAGCTGCAACAAACATTTGGTACTAAGTTGAACCATTAGAACGGTTCAACTTTTGTACCAAATGTTGGTTGCAGCTAAATTTCAGAATTTCTTTTTTCTTCTTTTTTTTCTTGTTTTTTTTCTTGCGGTGTGGGAAGTGAAAAGGCAATGTGAAAAAATGCGTTAAATATTTCACAAATTTTTAATGTCCTACACAACCACAAATAGTTTCCAACATTTTTAACTACGAGGCTAAGAGTTTCAACTCAGTATTATCATCAACAAACGCAGGATTTTATGTTCCAAAGAGAAAACAAAATTTTAAAATTTCCCTTGTCAATGTCTAAAATATTCATGATAAAGAAATTTTGTTTCTTATTGATTAGGGACAATTTTCCATGGACGTCGTCAAAGAATTGACGTGGATTGAATGCATTATTTATGAATGTTTGAGGCTGTGCCCGTCTGTTGTACGGTAAGCAATTAAATATTATTTCATAAGTATTAAATTGTTTAAATAAGCTTATCAATGATGATCTGAGAAAAGGGTTAAGAACAATGTGACATATAAAAGGAAGACAAATGAAAGGAGCAATTGATGGAATCAAAGCTTTTAAAATGGCCACTTTTTCTCATTAAAAATTTTCCCCTCCTCTTTGGTAGGTAATATATTGAGAGCGGATTCTTGATTAAACTAAGGGAACTGGTACAAGCCTAGAGCTATCTTTGAATTTCAACATTCTTACTGTATTATCTGTAGCTTTTGGTTTATAAATGTCTAAAGTTGACAAAAATTTTCTGCAATCATTTTTTTGGTCATGTTTGAGCCTTACTGAAAACAATGTTAAAAGATATCAAACACTGTAACTTTTTATTTATTTATTTATATTTATCAGTAAAGAAAGTTATTCAAAGAAAACGAAATGTCTTCTTATGCATCAAATATTTTTTCAAATGGCAAGATGCCAATTCAGAGTTTTGCTCTCCGGGGTGTGCCCAGTACACTGTAAAAAAAAAAAAAAAACACTGTAAATTTACAGCAAAATATACTGGCAACATGGGTGCCAGTATTTTGTGCTGTCAATTTTACAGCAATGTTGTTTTTTATGTAAACAGCAGCGCCGTAAATTTTACCGTATATTTTACTGTTAATTTTACAGCAATTTCGTTTTTAATGTAAACAGTAGCACCGTAAATGTTACAGTATATTTTGCTATTAATTTTACAGCATGTTTTTTTTTTTTTTTTTTTGTAACCAGCAGCGCCATAAATTTTACAGTACATATACAATTTTAGGGTATTTTTGGCTAAAAATTTAAATTAATATCAATAAAAAGTAAAAGAATTACCAATAATTTCCATTTTGTATGTATTTCATAACCCGTACCTTAATTTAAGTTATCTCTCATTAGTAGGAAAGTCAGGTTTTGTCTTTATAGTCTTTTAAATGCAGATTTGCAAATACAATAAATTCATTTTTTCATTTTAACATCTCTGCGGGTGCCTGTAGCCTGTCTTTATGCAACAGCCCCTAACAACCCTTATCTCATTAGAAGTTCATAGGTACTTTGCAGTGCTATATGATTCTTACGGCCTTATTCACCAAACACGGTCAAACAGCCGGTCCAGTCAATATTCGAAAGAACCTATGTCAAGACCGCTGTCGAATTCCGTATTCACCAGACATTCGCATCGTTGATCTTTCGACTGCCTCTCTTGAGACAGCTGTCTTGAGGGTTGTCAGTGGTTGGTCTTGTCAGTGGTTGGTATTACAGCCCGTATTCACCAACCTTTCGACTGGCAGTCACACAGCGTTTTCACGTTCCGTTTTGGACTCAAGTCCAAAACGGTATTCTCCAAGCCGAGGAGACAGCTATTTCCCAGCCTGGTCGGTCGAGAGACTTCGACCGTAGAAATCGAAGGGTTCAAGCAGTCTAAATTTACAGCGCGTGCGCAGTAAACAAGCGACCATCTTGTAGTTTCTTGATTTCGAAGAAAAGTGCGAGGTGAAAAATAAATAATCTGGGCAAGGCATGGGAAATTCATTTGTCGTCGAGACTTCGTGACATAGTAGTACTCCTTTAGGGTGTTCAACTCTCAACGTAATAGAGCCGAATGCTTGTTAAATAGGAGAAAAAAAGATTAACAATTTTAAACGCAGTTTAAATACTAATATATTCGTTCATGAGACATCGCCGAAGTAGCCTATTAAGTAACCTGTTTTTACAATTACGATTGCTTGAAAAATTTGTGAATCGCTGACAGCGTTTGTTCTTGTTTTATGAATGACTTTGAAACTTAGGATGAAAAAGATTTTCATGCCCGATATCGTCTACAAAAATCCACATTGCTGCAGTTTGACTCTATGAGGTCACATGGTAGAATTCAGCCAATCGTAATACCACTGTCACGACAGCTGTCTCAAGAGAGGCAGTCGAAAGATCAACGATGTTAATGGCTGGTGAATACGGAATTCGACAGCGGTCTTGACATCGGCTCTTTCGAATATTGACCGGACCGGCTGTTTGACCGTGTTTGGTGAATAAGGCCGTTATGATTGGCTGAATTCTACCATGTGACTTCATAGAGTCAAACTACAGCAATGTGGATTTTTGTAGACGATATCGCGCATGAAAATCTTTTTCATCCTAAGTTTCAAAGTTTTTCATAAGACAAGAACAAACGCTGTCAGCGATATTCAAATGGCTCAAGCATCGTAATTGTAAAAAAAAAGAAAAAAAGAAAAAACATTTACAAGAGGAAGGCACAATATGGAAAATTCATTTGTCGACGAGACTTCGTGAAATAATAGTGTGCTCCTTGATTGTGCTCAATCCTTAGTGTAAAAGTGCCGAATGACCAGTTAATCAGGAGAAAGAAGCAATTAAAATTTCAAACTCAGTTCAGATACTAATAAAATTGTTCAGGAGACAGCGACGAACTAGTCTATCTGGTAACGTGCCGGTATTCAATGCGAAAGTGTAGTGTTCCAATCCCCCCTTTGATTTTTAATTTTTACTCATTTAACTTATTATATTTACTTGAAAAAAAAGGCTAATTAAATATTAAATGATATATTTAAGTATAGTAACAATTTTACTTCATAAAAAACAGAATAAATAAATTTTATATAGAAATACTACTTATAAACAATTACGATAGAAAATAAAAAGTTTAAATTGTGTTCTGATTTAACTTTATTCAACATAAATTTTTAACTCTACAAACGAGGATCCTCGAAATAGCCTGCTTTCTTATTAGTCCCTTATTCCATTGGACCAGTTTTTGCATTCAGTAGAAAAACAGCAACTCTAACATTCACATGAGTACTGCTTCGTCAGAAAAGGCTAGGATGAAGCTATAAAATGATTTTTTTACGCCCATTTACGTACATGAAACAATTTAAAACAGTTACACTTTATGATTGATAGGAATTGTTGTGATATTAGAGCTATTAGTTATTTTGCAGTTTAAAAAGTAAAATGATTACCATAATTAAAATATAATTTTATACTTAATGAGCCTTTTTTCTGAATAAATTTATTTTTATGTAAATATAATAACTTAAATAAATAAAGAAAGATGACTAACGGCGGGATTCGAACCCTTAAAGCCCTCATTGAACGCCGACACGTTACTGAATAAGGATCTGTACATCAGACAGCAATTCTTCAGACTTTTAATTTTAAAAATGCATACTGTTCGTACATTTGGATGTAAAACAACATAATTTTCTTTTGAAATATTAATAGAAATCTTTTATTTTAATGAACTAGTCTCAAAGTTTCTGTTCCTGTCATGATGTTGTCTTAAAAACCATCCTTTAGCAAACTTTTTTAACCCAAAACTCATGTAAATTTATATATGTAAATACATTTTTGTGTCATATATTTAGACTAGTCATGCACTAAATATTCGGTTGGTATTCGGTATACTGCCTATTCGGCAGACCGACCGAATACTTTAATATTCGGCAACCGAATAGTAAATGAATTTAAATATTCAATAATTGTTATACAAACATATACCTTTTTTTAACAATGAATGAAAGTTATTGTATAGTATCATAGTACAAAATTAATTCAAATTGTTACTTAGCCATATTATCACAAAGTATTTTTTATGCAAAAGAAATTATTTCACAAATATTTAAAGAGGTGGTTGATATTAATATATAAAGGAAACATAACAGATACTAAATTTTGCAAATGCAGTATTTTATTTTTGAGATTTTACACCATATAAAATATTGTTTAATAAAACTAAATTAATTATTATAATCAAAGTTTAATAAAGGTAAATTATGGTGAAGAATCATTAAGCGTTCTGCATTTTCAGGTTGCATCCTATTACGTTTTGATTCATAAATATTCCCTGCTTCTGAAAATAAACGTTCCCTATCAATGCTGCTAGCTGCCGATTTTTTATTTATTTTGAATTAATAATGAATGCAAAAAAAAAAAGGGACGTTAAATGGAAGTGCATTTACACAAAAGACACAAAATAAATGAACATTTCCTATTATAAATTTACATAAAATATGAATTTTATAGTTATGAGATTTTAACTGAATATTTGGCAAAATATGGTATTTGGCTCATCCCTAATGTTGAGTATTAAAACAACTACAAAATAGATTTTTCACAAATATCTTATTTTTAGTAGTAGATAAGAAAAAAAAGGTTCCAAAGTTTATATTATTATAGAAAATATATCTTATTTAAGTAATTCCTTAAATAAGATATATTTCCCATCATTTTAAGAATTGTTCACTATGAATAAAGTATCTGTCAAAAAAGTTTTGAGAAATCACCGAGTAATCTAAAATATAATTCAGATCAAAAACCATGAAACTTTTAATGAAAGTTTATTTAATATTATAAAAATTATAGAAATTGTTACAACCATTCATAATTGAACATGTTATTTAACAAAGATAAAACATGCGGTATTATTCCATCTTTGACGTTTATCCTCTGATCGGGTTGATGTTCATAATGCACCTGGAATAAAGGGGTTTAAAAAATCATATAGAAAATTTTATATGCAAGGTGTTACTACATTTGGGAAAATGACAATTTGAAAATATGGAATTCAGTTGACTGTTGCGATCTATCAATATTTTAAACTAGATTTCTAAAAATGAAATGTAATTAATCATAATATTGATGTGCACTTTCCCTTGAGAATAGCACAATTTAAATTTTATCTAAGGCCTAATGCATAAAAAGGCTATATTTAATTTTTTTGTTTTTGTTTTAAGGAGGGGGGAGGGGAGATAAAATTTGAATAATTCTTATATAGTACTTATAATTGAGGGGAAAAGAGGTCTTCAATTTTAATTCTAAACTCCTAAAAGCACTGAATTCCATTAATGGATTGTTTCAAGCGGTTATATTCGTTTAAACCAGTGGTCGGCAACCTTTACTAAGAGTTGTCTTCAGCTTAAAGGGAGGGGGGAACAGGATGGACAATGCCTCCCTCTCTCTCTCTTTCTTTACTGGTAGATAATGTCAAATTCACCTGGCAAATTTTATTACTATAGTTTTCCTATCATTAATGAACAGAAAGCATTATAGGTTACATACACAGGCCAAACAAGGATGTACTACAATCAAATCTCATTAATTTAGATACTCATTGCAATAAATACAAAAATCTGAGGTAATAAAATTATCTGGTCAAACAAAAAATTACTTTGACATTTCCATGTAAGAAGCAATTTACGTCGCTGAACTGTCTTTAAAATAGGCTTTAAACCTTCATCCATTATCAATTGTTGCAAATCTTCAAAATTTTCCACACCATGTTCATCAATGAGAAAATCGCACACCTCTTTTGCTTTTTCAGCTGGCAATCTTTCTAATAGCTGTGTTTTTAGGGCTTCTTTAAATGCCATTGTGCCCTATATACTACGTTATATTTAAAAAAAAACTTTATTCATTTTTGAAGTAAAAAAAAAACAGATAATATTCATACTAATGACTAAACTGGTATAATTCTTCCATTTAAAAATGGTCATCTTGTAATTAGTTATTTTGAAAGGGTATAGGAACAATTCAAACTGAATCAAGCTTAGTCTTACTTCCATTGAAAGCCATATGTAAAAGCAATATGGCTTGGTTCATTTTAATATTTTTGCATGTTCAATTCCCTTAGAATTTAAATTAAAATCTCCACTGCAGTCCTTTTTTGCATTTTTCAAGGATAAAAACTGACAATTTGTAACGTATTAATTATTAACCACAACCACAACTGTTATAATAATTTAATAACCACAACTGTTAATTTGCTTTACTTAATTTTGAGCTGAATGCAAATTTAAATAAATATTAATCAATGCACTAAAATATTGAAAAACAGTTTTATATATTTACTGATTTTTTCTCCAGTCATTTAAATTGTACTATTATGTATTATTTTACAATTCTATTGTTTCCATGCAGGGTTTAAGCTAGATAAAAAATTCCTTTAGCAAAAAAGATAAAATGAGGAAAACATTTTTTAGTAAAAGCTAAATTATTAATTTTAATATAAAACTAAATGGTAACCAATTTTTTAAAATAGCTTCAAAAATTTTCATAAAAATTCACAAATAACAAAGCAATACTTAGAAACAAATGATTAAATTTATTTATTTTCGAAGCGCTTAGGTTAAGGAAATATTCGCCGTAAAAGAATGAATTCAGATTACGATGATTTGAAAAATAGAAGACATAGCCACGCAGAGATGAGGAATAAAAATTGCTGTGCATACATTGATACATCTGAAAGTAATAAGATTTTTCGATCTTATGACTCTTAATAATAATAATAATTTAACTTTGTGCAAGTAAACAGTAATAGAAATAAAATTTCACGTTAATTTAAAGCACTTACTTCCAGAATAACTTTAAATTTTGTAATAAGTAAAGCTAATTTATGGGAAGTAAGTTTAAATTGCATTTGGAAAGCAGATAAAGATATAGTTATATATAGGATATACACGAATATTAAATTACTTGAAAAAAAAAATGAATGTTCTGTCTAAATTAGAATGAATTCAAGTAAGAATGAATTTCATTCATCAACATTATAATGTCAAAGAATATTCAGAAAGTAGTTATAAATTTCAAACTCTTAAAGTTTCTGTTATATTAATTGTTAACGTAAATTTGTATAAATATAATATATGCAGATAATAGATTCGTTTCAAATAATTGAAATGTAAACACCACGCTTTCTTCATTTTAGCTGGAATTTAAATACTTGGCAAAAATTAATATTCGGTAATAACTTTATTAAAAATAATAGATCAAAATTCATGATATATTTAATGTTACTAAAATACATTCGAATCCCGTTAGGATCAAATCCAATTACAAAAAAAAAAAAAAACATGTTAGACCAGCAACTCGATATATAATCCCATTCCCTTACAAAGAAATCTTGATATAGAGAATAGATTTCGTACAGTCCGTTAGTTTTATAAACGAACTCGATTTATTTTAAATGAAAATAAAATCTTGAGTAAATTTTTCTAAAAGTATAGCACGTAATTTATGTACCTAAAGAAACAAATACAATTGCCATATCAAAAGATTAGCAATAAAATATGGTTTATATTGAACACATTAACTGCTGACTCGATTATATATTGCATGTATCAAAAATAAAACATCTGTGCAGAGACGCACTTTACACTTGATACAGTGAGTAAACACATATACCCCCATTATAGTTAAATTATAATAGATGCAGACAGAGGTTACCGTCATATATTTCACAGACTAGGGGATTCGGAAACAGCAAAATCATAAGAAATAAGGATGAATTATACATAATATCTTAAGTAAATAATATATAAAACATAAACCACAACATAATGAAACAATATGAAGAGAAATAACAAAAAGAAACACTTACTTTCAATCCAATAATGGCGGCACCAGACGATAAAAAATAGCAACACTCCAGCGAACAGCAGGTGGCGCTGTGTATTCTCCTCAAATATAGCAAAATACACTGTAATCACCGTTTACAGCAGTTGCTGTTAATTATGTACATTACTTTTTGCTGTTTTCTTTTCCGTTTTTTTTTTTCAGTGTACTTTTGCTATCCTCAGACCCAAGGCTACCAAGTCCTTGCTGCTTAATATAATATAAAGCTAAAAATTTACATAACTTGATTTCCAATGCATTAATAAAACAATGGAAGTTTCCCAACATTTTGGAGGCGGTCTAGTTGGGAGCATCTGTATCGCTTGACATGGGAAAACCCAATGAAAAACACTTCATTATATATTTATTTTAAAATTGGGTATTAATTTCAGTTCAATATGTTTCTGTAAGATTTTATATTAGATTTAAAAATACAATGCTTTTATAAAAATGTCAAGTACTGCAATATTCCTTCACAAGACTACACGTAAAAAATTCTAGTTCAACCTTTCACCAAAAAAAAAAAAAGAAGAAAGAAATGATGAAATTTAGCTGTAACCAACATTTGGTACTAAAGTTGAACCATTATAATCGTTCCTAGTTTCCAGTGATGTAGTCCTGAAAAAAAGATTGGGGGGACCGGTTATACATAGAAGATAAGCAATTGAAATCAAAAGTGGGGGACGCTTTCGTTAAAATGCAAAAAGTTTGGGGGGACGCTTGTATTGAAATAAAAAGGTAGGGGGATGGCGTCCCCCTACGTCCCTCCTCACTACACCACTGCTAGTTTCCCATTCATGGTGAAACTACACCACTGTAATGATTCAACTTTGCACCAAATGTTGGTTGCAACTAAATTTCACCGTTTTTTTTTTTTTTTTCCATTTTTTGGTGAAAGGTTGAACTAGAATTTTTTGCAGTGCATATTTACAGAACGAGATTAAAATTCTACTACAAAAAATGTTCAAATACAAGGCAATACTTTTTATGGGCATGGGGAATGCTTTATAGCTGATATTGTAGTTACTATACATGATAATCATTTCATAGAAGCGTTTTTTCATTACAGGGTAGAAAGAAGGGTATTGGAAGATACCCTTCTACAACATATAGCTTTACGCAAAGGAACACTCATTAGTGTTCCTTTGTTTGTTGTACACCGCAATCCTGCGGTGTTTTATGAGCCGGAAAAGTTTATTCCTGATAGGTAATTACTATTTTTCAAATTCTTTATGCGTTTAGAATTGTAGCTCCTTTAGGAAATCATATAAGGAGAATTGAACTTTTATTTTAAATTTTTACACTGTTTACAGTGTAAAAATTTAAAAAAAAAGTTTGCAGTTCCAATTAGAATGTCCCCAAAAGTTTAATGCAATTCGAGTTCAACCTTTCACCAAAGAAATGGAAAAAATGGGGAAATTTAGCTGCAACCAACATTTGGTACTAAGTTTAAACATTATAATGGTGTAGTTTCACATAATTTCACCAAGAATGTGAAACTAGGAACCATTTTAATGGTTCAACTGTAGTATCAAATGTTGGTTGCAGCTAAATTCCTCCATTTCTTTCATTTTCTTTTTGATGAAAGGTTGAACTAGCTTTTTTTACAGTGTAGAGTACTGATATTTTTTTACTAACGTGTTAGTTTTAATCAAATAAATAGCATGAAAAAGAACTTAATCGTTCTCATTATGTAGCATTAATCCGTACGAAACGGATGCTACTGCTCGTAGACGAAAACTGCGTAATGTAGTGAATTACAAGCATTTTCGAAATATGAAAGAACGATTTCATAAAAAGAACATACAAAAATCCAAAAATTAATTATCACCAGAAACATCAAGTAAGTAAAGCTTAGAAAAATAAATGAAAGGGGAGGGAGGAACCTGTCTGAAAATTTCAAATTCAATGGAAAATTATTAACAGACAATGCAAAAATAAAATGAGTGAAAACAGGAGTTTTATTTCTGAAAAGGTAAAAATTTTGCAATAACCAAAAATTGCATTTGTACATAACTAAAGTTTTTTTTTTTTGTAGAAGATACTAAATTAGTCAAAATATTATTTTTTCAAAACCTTATTTGTTGAATGGCTAAATAATGAGCAACTCATTATACGAAGTAATTTTTTTTCGACTACTCTATCGGTAACATTACTACAATCTCTCAGTAACGGCACTATAACCAGCACTAATACCTCTAAAAGGATGCAAATTGTGTGATAAGAACGTTTTAGAACTAAATAAAATTCATAATCACTATATAATGATAAATCTGTATATAATGATAAATCTCCATATAATGACAAATCTCTATATAATGATAAATCTATAAATTAATAACTCTCATACTCCTGATATATTTTTACGTTTCAGATTCCAAAAGGACCCTGCACTGCTAAAAACATGCTTCCTGGGGTTTGCCCAGGGGGCCAGAAAGTGTCTAGGACATAACTTTGTCCTAACTAGTATGAAACTACTCTTAGGAAAGCTCATACTTCACTATGAAGTATTCATTAGTCCCAATACTCCAGTAAGTGCATTTACAAAATTATTTCCAGATGAAAAGGTTTTGGGATTACGTATATTCATATTTATAATGTGTTGAATAGTTAGGATTTTTTATATATATATATATATATATTAGGGATGTAACGAATATTCGACCACTATTCCGTCTTCGGCCTATTCGGCCATTTGGCCGAATATTCAGTATGGCTCTTCATTTCAGGACCTTGCCGAATACTCGGTAAGCTCATATTCGGCCTGGCCGAATACTGATGGATTATTCGGACGAATAGTTCTGTTACAGTAGATATGTAAAAAAATAAAGAAATTAGTAGATTTTAAGCATTTCAAATTGTATTATAGTTATTGGAAAAGAACACATTTGCATGTAATTTTAATAAATATAAATAACTTAGAAAAAGCTACTTTTTTTAAAACATTGTTTTTAGGTTTGACTAAACAAAAAGATTTTAAACTTAGGACATTGTATTTCATACTTAACATTTGCTCCCAAAAGCTCGCAATAGTTAATTATGATAGAGAATATGAGACTTTTATTTTGTTATTATTAACAAAGGGGAAGTCCGCCTTTGTTTGGGTAGAATGATTTATCGTGAATATTGGGAAGAGTAAAATGTGAAAAGGGCTAAGAATATACTATTATAAATATTAAGATAGCATAAGTTATTGGGGTTTTTGAAAGTAAAAATATTTTTCAGTTAGAGCCATCAAATTTTAAATAATCTACTAAAAGTAAGTATGTAAAACATGTATAAAATGAAAATATTAACTTTTTTAACTTTTAAAATATCTTTTTAAACCTATTTTTAGCAAGGTAAAAGTTCACTAAGCGATAGTATTTCTTTAATTTGAATTAAATAATTAGTAAAATAGTGATAATGCTTGCATTAAAGCCTGTCATTTTTATTCTATTTGTGGGTGAAATTATCAGTTTTATTGCATTCAAAACAATACAGAAAATACATTAGTTTTAAACAGTTTTAGATTCTTAACAAACAGAATTAAATCATACATCATAAATTAATGTGGAATTGGTGTTTGACTTAGTTAATACATTTAAATTTAACAATTACTTTTCTTGACAACGATTTTCTAGAAATCTTAATATTCGGCCGCCGAATATTCGGTATTCAACCTAAGATATTGGCCGAATATTCGGCTTCGGTGTAGGAGAGATGACCGAATATTCGGTATTCGGCCGAATCGCTATTCCTTACATCCCTAATATATATATAACTTTTAATGTCTCTTCTAACATTTAGACCAATTGACAATAAAAAATACTGTGAGGATTGCTTTTGGTTGAAAATATATTCCCTACTTTTACAACAAGTTTTTAAAGTTTTTTTATAACACGTCTTTCCTACTTCCCTATTGAAATACTAATTTTTCCTTAGAAATTAGTAAAAATTACTACTTCAAAAGGGTTGTAGACAGCTTTAGTAATTTACCGGAAGCGACGGTAACTAGCAGTAGGGTAAAAAGTTTTAAGAGGGCTCTTGATGTTCATTGGGGATTGGTAAATTGATTAGGACCATAGTCTAGTTTGGCCCAGTGACTGTAGCTGGTTGTCACTTTTGTATTTGTGGTTTTATTGCATTTTTAATACAAATTATGTATGTAGGTCTAGTGTGTGTGATTGACTTATGGTAAAATACTTCAATCTAAACTACCAAAGAAATCAAAATATATTTGACGCAAATACTATTACTTTTTTTTTTGCATGTATGGTTTGTTATGCACGTTGGCTTACATGACGAAATGACACAATTAATCCCCAACATCAAACTGGAAATATTCCCCCAAAACATATTTTTCCTTTCTATTTCTTTTAACAGTTTAAAGATGACAAAATAGTAAAAAACACGATATTTAAAAATCATATATATATGCATATTTTTAGCCTTGTGATGAAATGATGTTTCTATCATTCAAGCACCAAATTAATTCAATGACACAGGATCACAGAACGTAGAAAAGAAAGCGCTCCGGTTCAGATAACGTGAAATTCTGAAATAAACTGCCAACAGAATAGAAAGATATATGCGACGTTAAAAAAAAAAAAAAAAAATTAGCGTTTTGTGATTTTATTCCATGAGCAAAGTTTTCAATATAATGATTGTTGTTAACGTGTCAGTATATTACAAAAGCTCATATCCGCATTTCAATAAAAATTTCAAATATTAATAATTGTACTTTTTTAATATTAAGTGTAATGACTGTTTTTTTCCCTTTTAATAAACTTCTCTAGCATGTAAGTAAATAACAGCTATAGTAAGTAAAAAAAATTTTGACATAATTTAATTATTTTAGAGAACGTTATTTTTTTTAAATGTTTAATTGTGAAATGCCAAAATGGCCAAGTTGACATATTATCCATCCACCGACCCACCCAGGCAGACAGACACACAGATCCTGAGCTATGCATATAATTAATTTTAGTGAATATTTACAGTTAACTACCTAATGGGTTGCAAATTTCGAGATTTTTTACTACTACTGTTTTTTTCTTCATCAAATCAGGAAAACTAAGACATTGGTTTTTACCAAATCACGGGGAATGAAATTCTCAAATCAGTTCACATTTTGTTTTGAAATAGTGAATAAAAAAAATGTCGCTCAACTGCTTAATTCTTCAAAATAAGACAAAGAATTGATATTATGAGCACTTTGCGGTATCCCTCATCTCTCGCAGCGGTACCCAGTTTAGAAACTACTGAGATTCAGGAACAAAGTCAAAATTATTGCACTTTCAATTCTTTGTAAAATATTTCTTAATATTATTTTCCTGTTACTGCTACATAACTGTGAAAGTGAACGCATGCGTTCACATTTACTGATTCCCACTTAACGATGCATATTTGCATATAAGTAAAGAAATTGACAACTTTAAACTCTCACTTAAACAATTATGTGATGTATTATAAGAGAAAGCAGAGGAAAGTATGAAACGTTATATATGAAATGTGTAACCTGATTAGCAGACATTCGTGTCACATAGAGACAATTATATTTCGTGATCTCTAAAATGTAAGTCATTTGAAGAGAAAATTTTAATTTTACTTTAGAAAATAAAGCTGTTTCCTCAAAAAATTAAAAATGTATCCCTACTCCCTATTTATAAAAAGATGTAACTTTTATATCTTAACCTTTAACTATTTTATTTTAGGAGGAAGTCGACATAGTAGAAAACAAAAATACACTGAAAATAGGAGATGTACCTCTTATATTGAAGAAACGAATTAATCCAGATATTAATGACGTAATGTAATCAAAATTAATAGATTTTATATATTGTCAAGTTTTATCCCTACACTGTTAGAAATTTCGTCATGAAATTACGAAATTAACCAAACTGATTGGAAATGGTTTAGGTCCCGTAAAGATAGAAAAATGTTCCAAACCGTAAATTTAACGGTGAATTAGATGGATAGACTGCTGCCGGCTAGTTAACCGTAATTTCATGATGAAAGTTCTAACAGTGTAATATAATTTGTTGTATTGTGAAGTTTTAACTGTAAAGTTGTACTGTTCTGTGGCGAGTGACCGGATGTAAATGGATTGCATTCCGATTAAAGCCATACAAATAACAGCACATTTAAAAACTATCTCTCTCTCTTTCTAGTTCGTTTTATGTTTTCTTATTTGTCTTGGAAAAATTGCTAGATCTTAACATTGTTTTTCATATAAAATTCATAAAAATCCTTAAAATTTAAATTTGATTAAATTTTGCGTCAAAATTTTGACTGATTAATAGTATGTAAAGTTTTTAATTGTTGTTTTATTGTATACGACCAAGTCGAATAAGCTGGATTTAAAGTTGCCAACATGTTTTCCGATATTTAAGGTGGCATTCCAATCGTTTGACTCTTGTAATTTGATCTATATATAGATTTCGAAACAAAAAGTAGTTTCAACCGGATTGAGCCACTTGCCATGCAGCAATTAAGTGTAATGACTGTTTTTTTCCCTTTTAATGAACTTCTCTAGCATATGGCTACAGTAAATAAAAAAAAAATTGACATAATTTATTTATTTTAGAGAACGTTTTTTTTTTAAATGTTTAATAAATGTTAGTGAATATTTACAGTTAACTACCTAATGGGTTGCAAATTTCGAGATTTTTTACTACTACTTTTTTTTCTTCATCAAATCAGGAAAACTAAGACATTGGTTTTTACAAAATCACGGGGAATGAAATTCTCAAATCAGTTCACATTTTGTTTTGAAATAGTGAATAAAAAAAATGTCGCTCAACTGCTTAATTCTTCAAAATAAGACAAAGAATTGATATTATGAGCACTTTGCGGTATCCCTCATCTCTCGCAGCGGTACCCAGTTTAGAAACTACTGAGATTCAGGAACAAAGTCAAAATTATTGCACTTTCAATTCTTTGTAAAATATTTCTTAATATTATTTTCCTGTTACTGCTACATAACTGTGAAAGTGAACGCATGCGCTCACATTTACTGATTCCCACTTAACGATGCATATTTGCATATAAGTAAAGAAATTGACAACTTTAAACTCTCACTTAAACAATTATGTGATGTATTATAAGAGAAAGCAGTGGAAAGTATGAAACGTTATATATGAAATGTGTAACCGGATTAGCAGACATTCGTGTCACATAGAGACAATTATATTTCGTGATCTCTAAAATGTAAGTCATTTGAAGAGAAAATTTTAATTTTACTTTAGAAAATAAAGCTGTTTCCTCAAAAAATTAAAAATGTATCCCCACTCCCTATTTATAAAAAGATGTAACTTTCATATCTTAACCTTTAACTATTTTATTTTAGGAGGAAGTCGACATAGTAGAAAACAAAAATACACTGAAAATAGGAGATGTACCTCTTATATTGAAGAAATGAAATAATCCAGATATTAATGACGTAATGTAATCAAAATTAATAGATTTTATATATTGTCAAGTTTTATCCCTACACTGTTAGAAATTTCGTCATGAAATTACGAAATTAACCAAGCTGATTGGAAATGGTTTAGGTCCCGTAAAGATAGAAAAATGTTCCAAACCGTAAATTTAACGGTGAATTAGATGGACAGACTGCTGCCGGCTAGTTAACCGTAATTTCATGATGAAAGTTCTAACAGTGTAATATAATTTGTTGTATTGTGAAGTTTTAACTGTAAAGTTGTACTGTTCTGTGGCGAGTGACCGGATGTAAATGGATTGCATTCCGATTAAAGCCATACAAATAACAGCACATTTAAAAACTATCTCTCTCTCTTTCTAGTTCGTTTTATGTTTTCTTATTTGTCTTGGAAAAATTGCTAGATCTTAACATTGTTTTTCATATAAAATTCATAAAAATCCTTAAAATTTAAATTTGATTAAATTTTGCGTCAAAAATTTGACTGATTAATAGTATGTAAAGTTTTTAATTGTTGTTTTATTGTATACGACCAAGTCGAATAAGCTGGATTTAAAGTTGCCAACATGTTTTCCGATATTTAAGGTGGCATTCCAATCGTTTGACTCTTGTAATTTGATCTATATATAGATTTCGAAACAAAAAGTAGTTTCAACCGGATTGAGCCACTTGCCATGCAGCAATAACAACCATCGATTTTGCGAAAACAATATTTTCCAGCAAACGAGGTCAACATTTTGACTGCCCAGGTCCTGCAACTTGGTCTTATACAATTTTTTTCTATCCAATTCTAGAAATTATAGGTGCATGCTAACAAACCCCAAATATGTATTCTATTGAAAAGGAAAAATAAGCGCGTCATTGCAGAAATTAACCTAATTGACTTGCAAATAGTGATCGGAAACTTCAATATTATTACAAATTAATTTTTTTCAAAGCCAAGCATGCTGAAATCTTGATTTGTACCCGGTTGCTTAAACTATTGGGCCGCAAAATCAAAGTTCGTGTACCGGGTATTCTGGCACTCAAGTGTATAATGTGATTGGGTGTTAGTATTGTAGGAATGGTGAAGTTGTGTGTCATTTTTTGAGAAAAAATGTATTTACATGAGAGTTTCTATTTGTTTTATCGTCTAATGTGCTCTGTATTGAATAATGAACCATTTAGAGCAGCGATTCTCAACCTGTCGGGCGCGAGCTCACGAGAAGGGGGCGCGAGAGTATCCAAGAGAAAACATTACTTAAAGAAATTGATTAACTGACTAAAAAGAAAGTACACCTACACATCGAAAACAAAATACATTTCGACATATTTAATAACTTATTAAAGTAAAACAAATTGCTAAATTAAACCTTTATTAATCAAAACATACTAAATTAAAAACAAATTTAATAATTATTAGTAACTTCCTTGGGCCTGTCTTTCAAAGCAAAGTTTTTCGAAGGAAAACTTAATATTAGAAATAGTTGTTTTTATATTTAGCCGAGCTCTATAATTTGTCTTCGAAGCAGCCACAGCAGAAAATCCAATTTCACAAAAGTTGTTGAGGATGTTGAAAATGGTAATAGAATGCGAAATGCTCTTGTTTTTAGTGCAGAAAAATCATCCCCTCTCCTGCCCAAATTTCAAATAGTGATTTAGTACTAAATTAATTTTATTACTAAATTACTTGTTTTTACTCTTGTTTTGGCAGTTAGTTAAAAATGATTCAAAAACAGAATCAGTAATCATATACATTATTGTTGTATACATTTTATGGTAAGGGGGGTGCGATGAAAATTATGATGGAAAATTGGGCCGCTAATACTGAAAGGTTGAGAAACGCTGATTTAGAGTTAACCAAAATGGCTATTATACTTTAATGACCATTAAATTTTAATGAATCAATGATGCCTTTTAAAGTTATTGATCAGTATGTTCAGTTCTGTACCGTTTTATAAAAGAAAGAATTTAAAATTTTAGTCCTTTCATGTAAGAAAAATAGAATTTTATAGAACAGAAACATTATTTTATTTCTTACCATCAAGCATAATTCTACTGTCAAATGGTTCAGAAACAGCTATAAGGGAATGCGATAACATGATTTTGATATCTTGTAGAAGAACTGGATATTTTAATAAAGGTACTGGTGAACTTGTTTTTTGAACTTAACCCTTAAGTCGTCACGTTGGGTCATACAGATCCGAATTAAAATTTTAGTAAATTGGTTATAAAAAAATGCTGTTTCCAATATGGAGGCATTTGCCTAGTCGGCATTCGCCCTTTTTCCACGGCCCATAGGTGACCAGCAACACATTGTAGTCGGATGACACCGGATGGCGCCACCACAACCACGCCACCTTCCTTTTTTGACCTAAGGGTGAAGGGAAGGGAACATCTCCACCCTCCGGTTCCCTCGGAACTGCCTCGGGACTTCAGGGTCCACTGATTTTACATGTACGTATCCCCAAGTGCACATGGTGGGTCTTCAGCCGCTCGGGTATCGAACCCGAGATCCTCCGATCCGAAGCTCGATATCCTAACTGCTAGGCTACCATGGCCCATAAAAAATTTAAAACATTGTGTTTTAATTTCAATATAATGTAAGAATAGGTAGCATATAAACAGCATAGAAATGAAATTAAAACTGTACCTGGGTCAATATGACCCGACGTGACAGCTAAAGGGCTAATAGCTAGGACGCTATACATTAATCAACTGTCGTGTACATATCGTTCTGACAGGCATGTACGTGGCATCACGTTCTTCAAAAGAAAAAAAAAAACTACCTCAAAACAGTCATGGACACGTCATTGATACTAATAGATTGATCTTTGTGACGGACACGTACGTCGAACAGTTTAGATGTGTGATCCTACGTTCACTGCCATCGCTTTCACACTGCATCTCATTACAAAATATGATCTCAATTTTGTATAGTCTCTGAGGTTTATACCTTGCACATGTGCCACTTGTACTTGAGTTTTCAGCGATTTTACATTAAATGCGTAGCCATTTTATTTATGTATATATTTATTTATAATATAGGTGTGACTCTATAGTCTTCCTATATTCTTAGTCCAATAACTGCAAAAAATCATTAATAAACTATTTCAAAGACGCAACTTATAAGTTTCACGTAATATTTTCTACTTTTTGAAAGTCAAAATATCATCATTTTTCCAATCCTTTTTTTTTTTTTTTTTTAATAGAGTATAATTTCGATTTAACGATATTCAATTTAACGATTTCCTAAAATTAGAGATACATTTTAAAAATCGCGATCTGGATTTGATGAATGTTATATTTCCCCTATTTAACGATATGCTTGATTTAAGGCAATCGGGGGAGTACTGTATATCTGAATTTGATCAAACTATCTCGCTACATACCTGTAATTATGTTTTCTTTCCACTTCAGCTGAACTTTGAAAATCATCAAAATACTTTTGTGAGTTATCACAATTTTAAGTCGTGTTTCCTCATAGTACACACTTCTGTTCATCATTCATATTGGTGTTTGTTATTATTCTCATATTTATACTTTTGTTATTATTATTATTATTATTATTATCATTGCGTATACGAACACACTATCGTATACACATCGTGTATATGGTAGATGAGTCATTTTATTTTCTCTATGACTGTATGTTATGGTATATATTTGTATTTCCTGAGTCAGTCAAACTTCGTTAACAGATTACATTTGAAACTAACAGAAACTGAATCGTTATTTGTTTCACTTGAAGATAGTGTTAATTTTGATGTCGCGAAATTTATTTCAATAGCTAAAAAAAAGGAGAATCGAAGTCGATTTACACCTTACTTATTTTTTTCAGAGCTCGTGATGACTGAGTAATTAGAAATGTTTCGTTTCTTCTTTCTCCCCCTCCAATTCTATTATCAAAAACTGGGCATTCAACTTGTAGTATTGAAGTCAGTGTCTATTTTAATATGTATACGGTATCGAAATTTTATTTCTATAACTTAAAAGAAGAGTTTAATCGATGTCGATTGACATCTAATTTGTTTTTCTAGCGTGCATAGTGGCCGAGTAATTCGGAGTGTTTCGATTTTTTTCCCTTCTTTCTCGAGGAGTACAGGTCCCCTCGACGGCCGACCTTTCGACTCGGTTATTTCAACGCCGTCAATTCGAAGCACATATCATTTCGACGATCTCTATTTTCGACACAATATCCACTTCGACGCAGCTTTTTATATTCATTAAAATTCATACATAATATAATCAAATGGAATTTTATTGTATATGTAATTATTAGTTATAATAAAAAAAAAATACATGCGACTTAAATAAAACTTTGAAACTAATTTCAAACGAAAACTGACAACTGAACCGAAATTCTACATTTCGTAACCTTGAGTTCAATGTGGAATTTTTCTCACAAATATTCATGATACTCAAGAAGAAAAAGAAATGTACAATTGATACATAGTAATTCAAACTACAATTATTTTTAACATTACATTCTCCTTCTTCACAAGTAGTTCAGAAAAAAATAATATTAAGCTTAAGGTTATGAAATTTAGGCTTTCTATCTTAAACCTTTGGAATAATTATAAGGCATAAACTTTAGTTTAAAAACAACGTTGTTAATTTTTATCATTACTTTTGAATATCTACACTAGTTGGTTATAAGGATGTCAACAATTTTTCCTGTATTAATATTTTTCATTAAATTGTAAGAATCATTGTAATGGTTTAATAAATATTGAAATAATATACCATTTTAGTTAGTTAAAAAATCGAAAACAAATAAAAATCGAAAGTTACGGCGTCGAAAAAAGCCGCGTCGAAAATAATGTGGTGTCGAAACAACGGCGTCAAAGGACCGGCGTCGAAATAACCGCGTCGAGGCAGCGGCGTCCAATCGACCTACTTGGTTCCCGGGACTGTACAAATGCTTCGGAATTCATTTATGATCACTAGCTTTCATCTATAGAATATATAATATCTAAGGTTTTCTTTTCAAGGCAATTATACAGTGTAAACCTATTGAAATTGCCTTAATAGCCAGTAAAAATTGTGTAGGAATTGAAAAGAAACGGAACGGAACTAAAAACGTAGGTATCTATAAAGCATATAATCCAAATAGCGCATATCCAAGTGCTCTGGTTATCGAGGTTTGACTGTACTGAGATGGATTTTTATTGTATTTGTCATATTTTCTTGCATCATGGTATGGATTTTTATTGTATTTGTCATATTTTCTTGCATCATGGTATATATATTTGTTTTGGATGTGTCTGATCTGTGTGCGACGTCTTGTGAAATAAATATTTTAAACGTCAATTCTTGTGCAATCAATCGTTACTATATATATATATATATATGAATGAATTTGAAATGAAAGTAATACCACAAAAGCACTTTTAACTGCATCCACAGTTTGATTACAAGATGACATTTTTTATTGCAATACTTATGCTTTTACTGAAAGTCGATAAAAATCAAAAGCATTGCTGAATTCATGTTTCGTTTTTAGGTACTTGAGTTAATTAAATTCAATTAGAAAAACTCTTACAAAACTGTAAAAGCATTATAACAATAAGTGAATAGAAAGTGTGGATTACTTACATTACGCAGCTTTTCCCATTTTGTTCAAAGCTCGTAGCTATGTTCTCTTTCGGATCATGTCATGTCAAATAAACAAGCCTCTCAAATTGACCATCATCTATTTTACAACAAAATTTACAGGGTTAAATCTATCAATGAAATGGTACAAAAATATATTTTCATTTTTTGGCCCCTCCGTTTTTCGTGTGGAGTATCTTAAAAATAGTAGAAAATGTCAAAATGTGAAGATCGGGTACTTGCAAAACAATATTTTTCTCAGCTCTTATTAGAGCTAGAGGTGTCATTTTAAAATTCTTGGAATAGGGATCACTCGGCAAGCTTTTATGATATTAAATTTTTAAGGTCACTGAAACATTGTTTTACCTTGAATATCTCAAAAAGTGTATTTTCAAAAATCTGGGGAAAAATATATTTTTTGCCCTCCAATGCAGTGTACATGTGGTAAAATTTTCAGAATGGGATTACAATGAGTTCATAGAGAGAACGAATTTTAACCTTTTAAATTCTCATGACTCAATTGTAATGATGGCTTCTGAGCATTTTTTCCAGAAGTATTACACTTCAAAACGCAAAAACTGTTATACATTGCCAGGTGTATTACTTTATGATGGTAGGCCAATTAAGTAGTTTAAAGCTTTAATAATTCAGTGAAAGAACGTCTAGTAATACATTGTACAGTTTTCCCTGTCAGTGCTCGGCGTTTCAAAGCCTCTCTTTTCGTTTATATTGTTCAATTGTTCAGCACTACTGATAATATATTAACAAAACGTGTTCATTTACATTACCTAACGTAGGTCATTTGAAGACGTACTTTAGGTGCAAATCTTTTCCGAATAACACCCATACCTTCACACACACTTTTTCCACATGATCTGGTAAAAATGCCACTTTGCTTTTTCTTCAAAGTCAAATTGTTGGTATCCTTGGTTGAGAAAATTGAGACCGTTTTTACACAAATAAGCAGCAGCATGCATCACTGTAGTAATAGATTTTTGAGTTTGGTTTTGTGCACAATAAATTAGAAATGCAATTCATATTTCGTGAGAATCACCCATATATACATATGTATATCTATATAAATATATCAATTATATTTGTACTTAAGTGTATATATTTGTGAGGGCGTCTTTAAATGGAGTCGGAGTCGATCATTTTCCCAACCGAATTCGCAGCCTTGGATTTTAATCAGTTCTGGAATGCTTTATAAAGCAATTGCACAAAAATCACGTTCTTTCCTTTTTAATTTTATTTATTTATTTATATTTTTATTTATTTTTTAACCGACTTCCCAAAGGAAGGACATGCGTACTGTATGTTAAGTATTTTTTTATTTTAATTGGAAAAGCTTGGCTTGATTCTTCTTTGTTGGGAAAACTATTAATAAATATAAAAGTCATTGTTAAAAAAAAGAGTTTCTTGCCGTTAAGCTGTAATATTAAAAGCAATCATAGTAAGAGTTTGACTGAAGGCTTCTCTGATGCAAAAGTTAAATCCAATTAGTTTGTTTGGTAAAATCGACTCCAAAACAGAATATATCATACAAATGATTAGTTTTTAGTGCCATTCATTCAAAGAAGGTTTGAAGGTTTGCCCTTTGATATGGATTTTTTAAAAATAGAGTAATTCTATAAAAATTGTATTTACACTAAAAGGAATAAAATAAAATAATTTTTAGAAAAAAAAAAAACCAACTTCAAATTATAAATTGCTCTAAAAAGTGATAAATAAATTAATTCTTTGAACAACATCAATGTGACTTTTACATAGTTTTAGAAGTCGGTGCAAAATTATGAGTCTAATTACCATTACACCATATGCTACCCTATAAACATGAGTGGTTGGCCCTTCAACAGCTATTTGGTTCGCGCGGTTGGCATTAAGTTAGTTGGAATAGTTGCAGTTGGCCCAATTGCACTTTTTTCGTCTCTTTCGTTGGCATTTTATTTGTTGGGTAGCTACGGTTGGCCCAGCAGAAAAACCAACGTTGTGAATCTAACAGTAATAAATGCGTAGTCAAAGTGTATTTGCGTATAATGTTTCCAACAATGTGCCTTCAAAGGTGATATATATTTTCTCCTTTTTGCAATTTTGTTAATAGTTGGGTCTTAATAATATTTTTTCACATAAAAATAACGTAGATGACTTTTTTTTTAGCTCCAAAGCATATAAAAGCAGATGATAAATAATTCCTGTATAAAAATATGTGGTTTGTAAGTTCCTTTAAAATTGCATATTTTATTATTTGTTTTTTTATTTGGGAAACTGAACTTCTGAATATCCAGGGTGCTAGTTCCACATCCAAGTTTCCGCTATTCGCAGGATTTAGTATGACGTTAGAAATGTAGTATTGGTAAAAATTGGGAACTATATGACTTTAGGAAAAGCGTATATAACATAGAAATATTGAACGAAACCTGTGAAATGAACATTTGTTTTATTTTCAGAAAAAGAATCTATTAGTTGTAAACCGAAATATTTTCTGCCTTGCTCAATTTATACTCTACATTTGTAAACAAGCAGAAAAGGGGAAAGAGCTAAATAGCTACTACTAAGTATTTTGTAATATTTTAGTTTTGCTCTTGCCTCTCGTATTCATAAGCAGAAACTTGTATTTATTTAAAATAGTATAACCTACTTTCAGATGTTTGTAGTAGCAGTAGAGAAAGTGGATGAGGTGGAAGGACTTTCTCAGCCTGACCCCATTATTACCATTCGATCGAACTGGCTGACACCCTGGAAACTACAGTGTTATTATCCTCCATTTAAGAATAGTAATAAATTCAACACAGCCCTTGCAAGAGCTGAAGAACCAGATGAAAGTTGGGAATTAATTACCCTATATGAAACAGGTACATTTTATCTTTAGTATAACAAGAAATTTATACACTCTGTAGATTAAGTTGTGGGTTCGGTGTTTCATGCAGTTGCAGTAATAACAATTTACTAGCATTTTCATTGTGTTAATGGTATTTTTCATGATTTTAGTTCAGTCAAAGCTTGATGTAAATTACTTTTTGTATCGACTAATAGATATTTTGCTTGTCCAATTGAGGTGTGATATTCCTTATTTTCGCACCTGGTTTCAACAGTTCTACTATTTTAATTGCAAAAAAAAAATCTACTTGAAACAAGTCAATAGAGTTCATATATGCCTTATGGAATTTAAAACTAGCTTCAAAAAAGTATTAAAACAGTTATACAAAACCCGACTAAAAAAAGACCAAACGTTAAATTATCAGTATTTTGGTTTGTCCTTTTATTTATTTATTTTTTGTGTAGTTTTATAACTAACTTTGTTATTTAGCAAATGATATGGCTCTACATTATCAGAATTGCTAATCTGAAAAAATATTTTAAGAGGCCATTATTTACATAATTTCAATGTTTTATATATTGGGTTTTGTCAATAGCGAAATATTCTAATGTTTTTACAGACAATCTTCAGAAAGCGAGGAAAAAAGCAAAAGAGGCTGAAATTGAGAGTGATTTAGTAACAGATCAAGCAGAAGAATCCTCAAATGATATAAGACGGTCCAAAAGGAAAAAAAGACGAATCATAGTATCAGGGACCGAGTCGGGAGGATGAGAATAGTGGTTCCAGTTTAGTGGAGCACTTACACAGTCCACATATTCCTAGTCCACCAGCTTGTAGTTTGTTCTCGGGTGAGAGAGTACTTTACTTCATGATTCACATTATTCTTTTATTAAGTAACTAACGAAAAGTAAATTAAGTTGTTCTGCTAAATTATGATGAACTAATAAATTTAGAAGAATATTTGTGTTTTATAAACAGTAAATCAGTGTTTCCAAAGGTTTGTAATAAAAATCCTTTATATGATCAGGATCGTAGTAAATAGGCAATGACATATAATTAAGCATAGCATGCATTTAACTGAAAAGCCTTTTTTTTATTTCTTACGATATTTGTCAAAAATTTAATTGTTTACTTATTTTAAGAAAAAGCATTGAAAACAATATAAAATTAGCTTGCATTTAAAGTAACAAAGTGCATATATTTCCAAACATCCATAAGATTTCAAATTAACATTTGAATACAAGATCATTTATACGATGTTCTAAATAAAGTAAATTAAAAATACCTTCCAATAACGTATATCTATACAATCTTATTATACCGAAAATCATCTACGCTGAAAATTTTTAATAATCAAAATTTATGTGTATATATATATATATATATATATATATATATTGAAATATAGATGTAAATGAAAAGAAAATGAAAGTTCCGGGACATGTAAACTAACATTAACGAAACGTATAAATTGCTAATACAAAAATTAAAAGTCAAAAAATAAGAAACAAAAACAAATAACTCTCCTCCTCAGTGGGCGGGGAGCATAACGTATTCATAAGAAACCAAGAAAAATAGTCCTACAGGTTTCGGAATGCGTCGCAGAAATGGCATGTAAAAGGAAGTATTGTAAATAAATTGAAGCGACGATGTTGCGATAAATTGAAAAATGTGGTGAATAACATAAAAAGGAAACTTTGACGGAAATAACGCAAAAATTACAAAATTAGACGGATGTGAAACATGCCACCAATACGACGCACCCGCCCATACCTGCAGGACGTTGGCACGTAGCAACGATTATACTCACCGACACCCAGAGATGAGAGGTCCAAAGATGCGACGACAAAAGCAGAAAACACAAATATTTTCATTGTTGTTCCATGTCCGCAAACTCCTGATCAAACATACGTGTCAAACATCATCCGCTGCAACACATCCAGGTTGAGGCCTTCCATAGATTTTTAGAGGACTTTAGCCACGACCCTTCATAACATCCACAGCGAACAGCGTCACCAGTACGTCAGCTAGCACGTGCGTCGTACATGCGCACAGCCCTCTTGAATATATTAACGTAATGTTTAATGAATTCTAGTGGAAAAAGGTTATTATAATAAAGATTTGCTGTATTGCTGAAAATTTGTTTAATTAAAAAGATATTATTGTTACAGATTTTTGAAAATCTGTTTAATTGATTTATTATTACGTTAACAAAAATTCTTTTATTTAAATTACTGTGCCAATGCGGCATATGTATCGTAGAAAAATTAAAATCTTTACGTTTGTCGTAAAGATCGAGATTTAGTTTGTCAGTTTCAATATTTATATAGATATCTAAGAAGTTAGCGCAGGTTGCAGTATTATTGGTTTTATTTAACGTAAGGCATTTTGGATATATTTTATAGTGGATGCTGCAAAAATCTGAATCGATTATTAGAATATCATCTATGTATCTGTAAATCTGCAATTTTTTGTTAGAATTGATCACATAGTTATATTCATAAAAAAACAAGAATAAGTTAGCAGCGGTACTGGAATAGTTAGTTCCCATGCCAATACCGTAAATTTGTTTGAAGATTGCGGACACGGAACAACAATGAAAATATTTGTGCTTTCTGCTTTTGTCGTCGCATCTTTGGACCTCTCATCTCTGGGTGTAGGTGAGTATAATCGTTGCTACGTGCCAACGCCCTGCAGGTATGGGCGGGTGCGTCGTATTGGTGGCATGTTTCACGTCCGTCTAATTTTGTAATTTTTGTGTCAAAGCCTTTTGCGTTATTTCCGTCAAAGTTTCCTTTTTATGTTATTCACCACATTTTTCAATTTATCGCAACATCGTCGCTTCAATTTATTTACAATACTTCCTTTTACATGCCATTTCTGCGACCCATTCCGAAACCTGTAGGACTATTTTTCTTGATTTCTTATGAATACGTTATGCTCCCCGCCCACTGATGAGGAGAGTTATTTGTTTTTGTTTCTTATTTTTTGACTTTTAATTTTTGTATTAGCAATTTATACGTTTCGTTAATGTTAGTTTACATGTCCCGGAACTTTCATTTTCTTTTCATTTACATCTATATTTCAATATATTAAAGTTCGCTGCATTTGCGCCTGGCACTAACTTTGACAAATTCATATACTTAACAACTTGCTACACCTATATATATATTCTAAATATTTGTATTGTAGGAGTACAAGTTCGAAATGGAGAATTCCCAATTGCAGCATTAAGTGAACAATCCTGCAACAAAAGTATTGAATTGCCAACTCGTCAAGTCATCCCCAACACAGTTCAAAACACTACCTCACAATTGCAAGCAAGACAATATTCTAGTAGGATTTGTTTAGATCTTCAGTATTTTTCATGAATTGTTTTTATTGTTGAAAATATAGCTAATGAGTATCAGGCAAATCCGTTAAAAAACAAAATTCAATGAGGCAAATGCATATTTTACCGGGGTTAGACAAAGACATACTTGATAGTTATATATAAGACTGACTACATTGCAAACAATTTTGTCAGCTGGTTGGTTGAATGCTGCACTCTCAATTATAAAATTAATTTATGCAGTTGCTTTCTGCATTGTCATGATGTGTACAGTAATGACTTCTTATGGGGCAAAATTAACTCATTGCAGGGCAACTAAATTAAAAAAAAAAATAGTGATTCAAAAAATCTCCTATCACTTAAAATTCTGCACAAGTAGAGCTTGATTTGGCAAGAAGCAGGAATAGAGTATCTAGAATAGGCTTGTGTGGTGTGACTAAGTGCTTGGAAACTCTGAACAAACCTGCAGTAATTCCTAATCTCTTTGTATGCCAAAAGGAACATGACAATAAGGATTAAAGATTAAAATTGTTCATTCTGTGTGACCTAATTTCAAATCATTTTTAATGAAGTGCATTGCAATCAGGGCTGCAACAAAGCCGGCTTTTTTTAAAAAAGGCCAGACCGGCCGGCTTTTATTAAAAAAGACTGGTCTTTTTAAAAAAAGGCCGGTCTTTATTGGCCTTTTTCAATTAGACACAATACTACTTACTATTTGCACTTATACTATTTCCATTTGTGTTGCTACTGTTAATTTGTGTAAAATGAAGCTCAAATCTTTTTTCTAATGGAGTTAATTTTAAATTAGATTCAGAATTATTTTGCTACACAACCTGAATGCATTTTACAATACTGATTGCCATTTTCATGTTCGTGTGCTTAATTTTGCAAGACTCTCTCATTAAACTCTTGCCTTTATAGCTATACAGAATCTATTTTTTTCAACACAAAAGGAGAAGGAAATTAAATCCAGGTTGGGAGAGAAATCAAATTTGGTTTCTTCTATAGTCGAGCACAATACCTTATCTTAATACATATATGAAAAGCTATCCTACTACAGATTCAAGTACATACTTCTCACTTAAGATTGATATTTTAATGTTAAAAATTTAGTTACTTTAAAATATTTCAGAATACTGAAACTTGCAATAAAGAACTATATTCATTAATTTTTTTCTATCATATATTTTATGCTACAAACAAAAAAGTATTTTTTTGAAGGCGGGAAGAGTAGGAAAAACAGTGATTTGAAGTATTTCCTTTCCTTTAACAAAATACTACTTACATAATCGTAATTAGCTAAACTAATGTTTACCTACAGCACTACTCATGGCAAAAATTTAAAAGAAGTCGTCTGTGGTGTGTAGTTGGCTTGCTTTTATATAAGGATTTTTTGTTATATACATAACATTAAAATTTTTTAAGACGAATATCATTCTAGTACAATTTAACGTTGACTAGCTGGTCTGCTTCAAGATGGGAATATTTTATTTTATGCAATTTATTTGACAAATAGCTTTTATTTTTATTTGGATCAGAGAACTAGTTAAGGTTCTGAAAAAAGTTTAAAAAATTAAAGGTGCTTTAAAATATACAAAAGATTATGAGTTAAGGAGTAACGCAAATGATTGGTAATCTTTAGTTCATATAGTAGTGTCAAGTAAGCTTTTGAATTCTTAGTAGTAAAAATCTTTGAAAAAAAATTGTTTAAAGTGCATTGAATCTAAATAAATTTCTAATAAGCAGCACTTTCCAGGGTTCCCACCAAGAATATGATACAAAAAAAGTCACCATTTAAGAAAAAAAAGTGACCAAATGAGAATAAGCTTTGCGTTACCACTAAAATTCACTCATTCATTTATTTACTCATTCATTCTTTCACTCATTCAGTTATTCATTGATTTATTCTTTCACTTATTCATTCATTCCTTGAGAAATATCCTTAAAGATCCTGGTCAACAAATTTCATAAAAAAATAGGCTCGTTTAGTTCAGGTTGAACTTCATATCTGTACATGTTCTTTGACCTAACATCTTTCTGATAAAGTTTGTTCCAAGCGAATCCATCAGCTAAATCAGGATTTATATAGGATTTAAATTTCCCTGTAAGCGCTAATGTTAATTTTTTTTGAACTGTTCAAAAAGGAACAAAAATTGTTCAAATCTAAAAAAATATTTCACACCGAGAGCTTCTTCCAATAAGCTAGTCCATACGAACTTGGATCATATGCCTAGTGTTTACATAATGTGCTTTATTTTTGCCCATAGGCGCTAATGTTAAGATTTTTTTAACTGTTCAAAATTAAACGAAAAATTGTTCAAATGAAAAAGTAAAATATGGAAATGAGATGTAATGGCCAAGATCTTTTGAATGGGCCAATTTCCTCAAAAGTTATTGGGGGGAGGGGATCGACAGACGTACATTTTGCCCCATCTCAAAACCCTACTTTCAAATTTTTCATTCCTTATTTAATTACTTCTTTGACTTTTCTTTATTTTTAATGAAATTTTTACGATACATTAAGCCTTTTTTTCACACTTTATTTATTTTTTGGGAAAGTAGGCTAAAAACAGCAGAAAGTTCAATCCTTAACTAATCTTCCATAATAACATCACTATCATCTTAAATAAAAAATCATTTTATAAAACCAATGGTTTTTCAGCAGACACAGAAAGAAAGCAGTCATACATATATATGCCAAGGGTGACCGATAATGCTAGCAATCTACAGAATGAACTTTATTTTTTAATGTGTGAAACAAGAAAAATTATTTTAAATGTTTTATCACAAAAATAAAATTAATTACAGGTAATAAAAACGTTTAGAATATCAGAGGAACATGTGCAAAATAGTTGAAACAGTCAGATAAATTAAAGATATGTATATACAAGGAATATTTTAATCCTTTATTAAAAAATTTAATTCAGAATATTCTTTGATGCCAAAATTAAAACACCAAAGCTAAGTACAGTGAAACCTGTGTAAGTTGACCACTTGCGGTGCAGCACTTTAGTGCTCACAGAGGGTGAAGTAGAGGGTGAAGGGCTGATTCCGTTCCTGAAAAAAGTGGTCAGCTTAAACAGGTGGGCAACTTTACAGATTTTACTGTACTTCAAATGCATGCTAGTGCAAGGCTCAAAAGAAAAAAAAAAGTTTAATATTTCAAAATTTGCTTTCATTGGGATTGCTACAGAAATAAAGTTAATTTGAATATTATTTATATTTATGTCAAATTACATATTTTAGAGCAAGTAAAAATAATCTTTTGGTTGACAACTAAAGAAGCAAATAAAATCAATTATAAGCATGTAAAACAGGAAAAGGATCAATGCCCAGTTAAATCAAGCAAGGAAATCGCTAAATTAAATGCATTCTGTTCAAATCATTCTGCAAGAAATGATTTTGATTATAATCCTTTGTCCAAAGCTAATTTAGAAAGTACAGATACCAAAAGTAAAATACTTGAAAAGTATACTTTAAGTGCTTACTTATCCTGTAGCAAAAAGTTTTTAACTTGCACATCATTCAAAGGCTAAAAATGAAAATGATATGATAGAATAGACCTTGAAAAAGCAAAAAAAAAAATCAGAAAATAAATTCAATACAGTAGGAATGCTCAACAATTTAAAATGTTAATATAAAAATCTCTGAAAAGAATGCTTCAAAAATTTAGAGAACTGTCGCCCCTGGTATATAAATGGCAGCATTCTGTAAAAATTCCAATTTAATCAGTCTTAGATTTCTTTTGAAAAAATGTTGTGATTACGGAAGATTTTTTCTTCTGTAATTTTTTTTTTTTAATTTTATGTGCCCCTTTGCTCTGTGCTCATCTTCATCAGCTTTTATAGATTTAGCACCCTCTATCATTGCCCAAGCAAGCTGTATTTCTGTAAAATCTTTATTTCTAATGCCCTCCTTTTACTTTTCATTTTCTTCGGCAAGTAGCTTTGTGGAAACTATTTTATTAGCATTTTTCCTGGCATTTGTACTTTTCCTGGTGTTTATAAGAAAAGGTTGATGGTTATTTATCACTTTATGAGACACCCCATAAAAAAGGTGATTTTATGCGACAATTTGCTACAAAAAGTGACTTTAAGTGACCAATGCAAAAAAAAGTGATTTTAGGTGACAATTTGCTACAAAAAGTGACTTTAAGTGACCAATGAACAAAAAAAAGTGATTTTAGGTGAAAAAAGTGACTTGGTGGGAACCCTGACTTTCTCTTTGCTATTTCTGTAATGTATAATTCTATTAACTAATTTTCACTCTTATTTCAAGTATTTTACTATTGCAGTAATTTAATTGCATAAATTATATAAATGTAATTTTTTAGTTAATACTTTTTCTGGAAAAAAAATTTTTAAACATATTTTTTAATAAAAGCCGGCTTTTATTAAAAAAAAGCGGTTTGAACCAAAAAAAGCCGGCCGGCCATTTTTGGCCCGGCTAAAATCCGGCAGCCCTGATTGCAATTGTACTATATTTAAATTTTTTTTTAGGAGTGCAAGTTCAAGATTGTGAAGTTGTAAGTGTGCCATTCAGTCAACAGTCATGCAGCAAAAACAGTGAAACGCCATCTCGTCACTGCTATCGGAATCAAACCAACTACAACTCAGTTCAAAATACTCCCTCACGATTACAAACAAGACAACATTCTGGTAGGATTTGTTTATATCTTCAGTATTTTTCATTAATAGTTTTTATTGCTGAAAATGTAGCAAACAAGCATCATTGAACTATATTAAAAGATGCAATTATATAAGGCAGGTGCATCTCCCCAGTTGTTTGGTTAACTCTACTCTGAAGTAATGCAATTTTTTTCCTTAGAATTTGAAGTTCTTCTAAGAAAAATTGAAAATCTTAAAGAAACGTGTGATGAAAACAACAAGCTTCTTCATGCATTACTGACAGAAAAAAGCAAAGCTGAGGATTCCTGTGACTGATAATTGTCCTGTTTCTCTGCCATGTGAATCACTGCAAGATGTGGAAGCCGTTGAGGAATTTCTAAAAGATCCAGAAAATAGGAAGAATTTCCTAAGTTGTAAATTTTATTTCTATCGAGTAGATTTTTCACAATTTGTATGGAAGCTTGCTGTTTTTCCATGTAAATCTTGAATGAATTACTCTTATGTTAGTAGGTGGATTGTGCACATTAAAACTTCTTTGTGCAATTAACTAACTATTTAGAAATATATGGCAACTGTGTTATGCTGTTTTTTTAAATGCAGTAACTTTGAAATTTTTCCTGAGTGGAAAGAAATATTCTGGTAACAAAGATTTAATATGATTAAGTATTAGTGATATATTTTGGATTTTACTTTTTTACGTTGTGCTCCTGAACTTAAGTTAATTTTAACAACTTCTGGCTTGAATAGTATTTTTTTCTTGTCTAATCAAGATAAAAAAAAATATTTAAAAGAATTAAGTATATATTTTCTTTTTATGCTAGAAAATAAAATTATGTTAGAGGGCACAGTTCCAATAATGTAGTGACTTTTCATTCTTTTCATGTTCTATTTCTAAAGACTTTTTTCCCTATAAGGGGACAAATCTTGGGACTATTGGAGACGTAAATGCTGAAAAACATGTACGGCGTATCCTTTGTTCGCTCTTCACCAATGAACTGGCTCAAAAATTTAACTGGGTTGGAAAAGGAGAGAAAAGGGCTATGAAGGATACTATTATTCCAGCAGTAGTCATAGGTACCCAATTTTTGTTTTATTCGATGATCTGTAAAATAGAGATGCACACTAGGGTGGTGCTTATTTTTCGAAGTTTTAAATTTTCAACTTCTTACCCTCTAAATTTGTTCCATTACACCAAAAAATGAGTATGATAAAGTTTTATCACCTGTAAACAATATTTAGAGGTAGCTCAAAGAGGGTAAAGTTTCATAATTAAATGAGATTTTGCGATTTTTTTTTGAATTTCTAAGCAAGATAAAAATGATGACTTGCAATTATGTTTAATTTATCTAATTATATTAAAAAATAACTTATCTATGAATCAGTAAAAATTAAACATTTGTAAATTGTATAGCTATAATATAAATATAAATTGTCTATCGAATAACTCATAGTAAAAATTGCAAAAGGTATTATTGCTTAAGTTTGGCAACCACCCGTTTAAACAGTTATTGCTACCTATGAGGTAGACTTGAATACTGTATATTTTATTAAGAAAACTACTTTAGGATAGCTATGCAATTAACAAATGTTTAATTTTTACTTTTTCATATTGAAGTTGCTTTTTAATATAATTACATAAATTAAACGTAATTGCAAATCATAATTTTTATCTTGCTTAAAAATTAAAAAAAATCTCAAAATCTCGTTCATTTATGAAACTACCTTCTTTGAGCTACCTCTAAATGTTGTTTGCTGGTGATAAAATTTTATAATAATCAGTTTTTTGGTATAATGGAACAAATTTAGAGGGTAAGAGGTTGAAAATTCAAAACATCGAAAAATAAGCACCACCCTAATGCACACGGCAGGTTTCTCCTTTTTAAAGAAAAAGAACTGGGATTCTTGAAGGATTGAAAAAAATTTGCCACATTTTCCTCTTTATCATCAGTTTTTATTTTCATTCATATTTTTAAAAAACCATATCTTTGCTTTAAACATGACTACGCTCTAGAACACTGTTAGTTGATTAATTATGGGAGATGGAGAATAAAGTATAATGGTAACAACTCCCCAAAAATTAGCTGAAAATGTCTTTTTGCTACATAATCTGAAAAAATGTATACATTTTTTAAAAATACCTGATTAGATGCAAATTTTATATACATAGGTAAATTTTCCAATATAATTTCAAATTTTCAGACAGCTACTTATTTAAAGGATGAAGAAATGTCAACAATGTTGACTGTTTTTATGTAAATAATGTAATAAAACTTCTTTCTTGTGTAAATTTTTTTTATTTAAAAAGCTAAGTAAATAACTTATTTGAAAACAGATTTTTATGCAAGAGTATTTTTACTAATGACATTAGTCTGTAATTTTTTCCTGCTTAAGTAGATGGAAAAGGAGAGTTCTAGTTCAGCAGGGGGATCGGGGATCGACCACGCCCCCCTTGCGCCTGCTCCCCCTGCCACGCCCCCTCCTCCGCCTGCCGAGTGGGGTTGAGTAGTAGGGTTCCTGCTACTATTCTCGTAATCTTTTACGAGGGTTTCTGAGTGGAGTTGAGTTGTTTTCTCCGGAATTTAGTTTTTTCAGAATGGCAACACGTGAACTTCTATGAAAGCTTTTTTCGGAATGGCAACGGTTTTGGTTGTTATGGTAACGAACTTGTAATCTTTTACAGACTTTTTGAATCGATTGTGCTACCACCTGGTGAGAGAAATTAGAATTAAATTCGAAATTCGTCGTTTTTACGGTTTTAAATTTACAATTTAGTGTTTCATGAATAGCAACAAGTATTCTTAGGAGCGACATCATACTTTTAGGTTTGTTTGATGGTAGAGCGATCATAGCGCCATCTACGAATGGAAATTAGAACTATTACCGACTTAATTCATTGTAACAAGAAAAGAAAAATGTTTATGTTAGGATTTAGTAATACAGATTATAATGAAGCAGAATTTCATAGATTAATTTAAAAAAAGAGAATTAATAAGAAAACCGGAGTATAAGAACTTGAAACAATGATCCCAACTTTAGATTATTTTAACATGAAATTTTACAAGTAATAATACTACAAATTACAACGACATTATTAGTAGTAAACTTCAGATTCAGAAATATACTAGCACTAACAACTGTATAATTTATAAACATAGAAAATTTCACACTGAACTTTCAAACTTATAACTAAACTACACTAAATTCAAGCTATTGTGAACTTTATCTACAGTACATTTGGAAACAAGTCTATGCTTAAGTTGATGATCCCACCACCATCCCGATGCAAATAATCTGCACCCCATCAACCTTCAGCACGTTTGATAAATAAAATAATAAAAGTATATAAATTCAAACACTATAAATCAACGATAGAAGCAGATCACTTAGAGATATAGCAATAATTTTCAAATTTCTTCAAATTTATGTAAATAGTTAATCATGAAATGTATAAGTACTACGTGAAACTTGATATTCATAATCCTTTTAAAACCAAACACAAAATAAATGTAAATAAATTTATCAATGCACTAAAAATTAAAGAAAAATTAAAATAAAATAAAACTAATAAAGATAAAAACTTTTAAAATTTAAAAGTAAAACATAAAATGAAAAACAATTACAAAACCACTAAAACAAAAAAAGAGTTCACTTGAGTATAAAAATTAAAAATAATACAAGTTACTGTGATAAAAAATTAAAAAGTGAAAAAAAAGTAAAAACATAAACCAAGAAAAGAAAAAGCACAAAAATACTAAAATGAATATAAAACTTTTGAACAAAGTACAAAAGTTAAAAAATAAAAAAACACGAAATAAAAAAATACGTATATAAAAGTTCAGAAGTACATGTAAATTGTAAAAATAAAAAGCATTATTACCAAAAAATTTTCAAAACAAATTCAAATTGTAAAATGTAAGAAGAAAAAAAATTAAATTAAAACAAAATAAAATAAAATTTTTAAAAAATTGTAAAAATAAAAAGTATATTACCAAAAAATTTTCAAAACAAATTCAAAATGTAAAACATAAGAAGAAAAAAATACTAAAACAAAATTTAAAAAAAATATATTAAAACGAACTAAAATAAAATAAAATAAAAAAATATGTATATAAAAGTTCAGAAGTACATGTAAATTGTAAAAATTAAAAGTATATTACCGAAAAATTTTCAAAACAAATTCAAAATGTAAAACATAAGAAGAAAAAAATACTAAAACACTAAAACGAAATTTTAAAAAATTATATTAAAACTGTAACTAAAATAAAATAAAATTAAAAAAATTGTAAAAATAAAAAGTATATTACCAAAAAATTTTCAAAACAAATTCAAAACGTAAAGTGTAAGAAGAAAAAAATTTAAAAATTAAATTAAAACTGAAACTCAAATAAAATAAAATAATTTTAAAAAATATTGTAAAAATAAAAAGTATATTACCAAAAATTTTTCAAAACAAATAAAAAAAAAAAAGTTACTAAAATAAAAAAGGAAAAAGTTGAAAAAATTAAAGTAAAAACATAAATCATAAAAATAAAGAACATGAAAATATTAAAATGAAACATAAAATTGTTGAAAACGTACAAGACTCTAATAAAAAATATAAAACGTAAAACCAAAAAAATACAAAAGTCAAATTAAAAATCCTAAAACTTGGAAACTAAATGTAAATATAAGGATTAAAAATAATAAAATGGAAAAACTGCTTTTCGAACGTGAGACATCCTAAATTTATATTATTAAAACTTGAATCATAGATCTAAGGAAAAATAAATCCAAGTAAAACAGTAAATACAAATAGAAAATCTGAAAATTCAGCATAAACATACCAGACAAACGTGAAACAAAGAATACAGAATCATAGATATAACAAGAAACTTACCCCTGTCAGAAGAAATGCAACGTTAAAATTATACAGGTACCGAAAGAAGCTACAAAATCTGTGTTGATATCAAATACACAACATCAAAAGTTGTAACTCCATTCAGTCTTTATTGCAAATTCACATACAAAAAGAACACATAAAACAAAACCATCAACGAACTTTATAAGTTTTTCGGTTAATGGACCCATTTAGCACGCTTAGGACGTACCCCATCAACCTTTATTTTTACAAACATTGATATGATTATATGAAAAATATACAAAGAAAGTATGCAAACTAATGTAATGAATACATAAAAAATAGTCAATCGATACATACTACAGTACAATAAAATATATACAATGAAAACATAAATATATTATGTACTTTTGTTAATACAGTAATGACCATACGCATAGGAGTTCACCCCATCATCTAAAATATATCTTTTATCATCAAATGCTGATAATGAAATTTTGTTAGTTGCTACAGTATATAAGTCATGGTTTTGACTTTGAATTCTAAACTGAATATCTCTCCTAGCTTGGAATTCTTCTAAGCATTTCTTATAGTGAGAGTGCTTTATTTTTCTTTTTAAAATAGAGCGAGCCACACCCTTTGCAGTTTTTTTCTCTTCGGAATCTGTTTTCATCGAATACATCTTTGCCCGCAGTCCAATAAATTCTTCAATAGGATTTCCATTAGTTTCATCTTTGAAGCAACCAATTCTTTTTTTATTTTTCTCACTGTACAAAATATGATTTTTTGGATAATCTGAGGTGTCGTATATTTCTAGATGCTGTTTCATATCTTGATAAACGTCTTCGCAAAATATTTGATACGTAAGCGAGTCAGTGTCCGTAAAAAGTAACTTTGCATTTTCACCGTAATTTTTTTTGATATGGTTATAATGGAAATCATACATAAGATATTTGCTAAGTTCCAGTATAACAAAGCCGGCATATATAGGTCTGTTTAAGGTGATACTGTTTTTTAAACGCTGAATACCAACTAAGTTCGAATTAAATATTTTAAACTGTTGGAAAGAGGGTGCAGCAACTAGTTTTTTACTCTTCTTTTCACTGTTTACGAGTTGAATATCAATATGCTTTCGTACATTCTCCATCGTTTTTCCATAGACAGCATTGTTCATTAATTTGAAGAGGTCTTTTTCAAAAGTTGATTTGGAGTTTTTCCTTTGTTCTGTGTTAAATTCAATATAGGTTTTAAGCCAAGATGATTGACGAAATTTCATAATTTTATGAACATTAAGAAGTTTAAGCCCCAAAGAGAGATATAACTGCAGATTTTTATAATAGACAACATAATTGTACTTATTGTTTAAATTGGGTACTAGTTTAACAGACGGTGTAAACTTACTCCCATTTAACATGTTGATAGCATAAGATGAGAGTTTTTCAGGTTTAATTTTAAGCTTTTCGGGTGCTACTGGATATCCATTATGAAGGTTATGAAATTCCTTATTATATTCCAGATCCACTTCTAAGATATACCCATATGCACTATCTGCTGTTGCTTGTAATATTTCCTGTACTATTTCGTCAGAAGGGGTAATCCATTGAAAATCACCATACGGCAATGGCTGCGACATCGCCCAACCATATAGATTATTTGCATCGAGGTACATAATATAGTTTGATGGTTCAGAAGGATTATAATTCTTTAGATATTTATTGTTAGCAATAGCATGACGTTGGCTTATCATGGAGATTCCACCTCTTACACCACGCTCAATAAACAAGTGCATATCTACATCAGTTAAGAGTTCTAAGGTCTGCTGAGTCATTTTCAGTGCAGCCTGCCAAGCTAACCCCGGTGAAGTTAGCAAATGTGCACAGTCAAGACCATAATGGGCAAGACATACTTTTCTAAAATTCTCAAACACATCGGCTAGTTGTAAGACATCACTTTGAACATATAAATCGTGATATTCACCAAGATTTTTTATTCTAAAAGATTTCCAAACATTTTGTGCGTGAGCATACTCGTCATCTTTTATATTTTCACCAGTAAGTGTACTATAAAATTTACACTGTTCAGGTAATGACACTTCTTCAAATTTTCTAAACGAATCTACATATTCGTATGGATAAACACCCTTACGCAATAGTAGCGAAATATCAACATTTGGCATATTTTCCTTCAAAATAGAAAATTGATCTTCATTCAGATTTGCAACTAGTTTCTCCAAAGAGGCATTTAAAAATTGTAAGCTATCCATAAAACTTAACGATACTCTCACATTATTATATGTTCTCATTGCAGAGAATGAAATATACTTCTCCATATTATTTGCTATTACACTGAAATTATGGTCTTTTAATTTTCCGAATTCCTGCATAATTAAATGTCCGTCATAGTGTTTCAAGTTGTGAAAAATAATAGGAATTTTCTTTTGTAATCTAAATTTCAAGTTACATGAATTATGTAACGCACCACGATATTTACCTGTTAAATGATCATGATCTCTCACACGATCATCACGCAATTCCTTTTTACATAAATAGCAATGTGTTGAATTTTTAAAATTTTCTACATCGCTTAGACTCATACGAATAGGTACAATAGTTGTTAACTTTTCCGCCAGTTCCACTTCTTCTTGCAAGATATTCTTTAAGAAATGTTCAACCGCATCAGGTCCTCTATAAACTTTAATCGGCTTCAAACTTTTATTATCGGGTCCTATTATTACATATGCATATCCACATGCTCTATGATGATGCAATTTCTCAGTGAAGGATGTTGTCACATTAGACTCACAGCCATCCATTTTTTCGATCAATGATTCAAAATCGGCGTATATAATATACGGAACAAGATGTTGATATTGGAAATTACAAAATTTTATCATCTTCTCCTCCTCACTAGGCATCATAATTTTTTGAGGTGAATGCTCATTACAATAAACGGCATGGTTTTTCAACAGTATTTCAGAAGAAAAGCGATGTAAACATCGGCAACAGTAAAAACATTTCTTTTTATGTTTTGTCAAATCCCCTAGCAACCTCGAAATATCTTTAATTAAACAGTAATGCTGTTTTTCATCATCACTGATGAGTAATAAATTTACACAATCTTTATCACTACGTTGTGAAATTTGAAGAGGAAACACTTCATCATTTTCAAATCCAAAAACATTGATTCGAAGATTATTAAGTTTTTCAATAGTTTGAATTTTTGATAGAGGAACAGGGCATGGAATACTTCCAAGCTTAACTTCATCTTCGTGGGATTTATAATGAATCACTCGATGAGGATGCTTTTGACTTTCTACAGAGTACTTATGTGCAAGTAAACACCAAACAAGACATTTATGATCGTTATTCTGCACATTAACGATTGCTTTTTTTGCAACAAGCTTCTTAGGAAGTGGAATATAACTACTAGCCGCTAAAGGTTGATATTTTGCCGAATTTAACTCCATTTTTTCAATCTTCTCCAAAACCCATCCAGACCCATTCTGAAGAAACTCCTCAAAGGATTTCAATATTTTTACACTTGCTTCATCAAAATGAAATTCAATAGAGTCACTCGTCAAATCAACAATAGTCTTTGAACGAAAATGTGTTGTGATGTGCTCTTCGTCTCCATCTTGACCTAAACGTGAGAGTTGAATTTGCACAACAGCATACCATTTAATAGAATTTTTCACAAGAATCTGTTCTTCAAGTTTTTTCATCACTTGTTTCTTTAGATAATTGAGAAACACAACAAGATCGTGACAAACATCATCATCACCCTTCAATGTAAACGTATCAAAGACATTTAAAGCAGAACCACTCTTCTTATTTCTTTTACTCGAAAGCAGAACATCAGTTGCTTTTCTTTTAACTACAACAACATCAGAAAGGTCACTATGCTTCACTCTTATATGATGCAAGAAGTCTGGAGTTTTACTGAAACTCTGATCACATTGTTCGCACTCAATCAATTTCTTCTTTTCAGTTGTCAATGTCGTATGTATTTTCATATGCCTGCGCAAATTATCAATTCTTTGAAAATGTTTTTCACACACTTCACAGGAAAACGTTTCAGAACTGGAATGTCTTTTCATATGACGTAATAAGTTCCTTTTTAGGGAGAATTTTTTTTCACAAACATTGCACATCTGCAAAAAAAAAAAAAAAAATTTCCATAAGCGTTTATCTAATTTTCATTTCGATACTTACATGACATACACAATAACTAATTTGAAAATATTACCAAAATTGATTCGGATAAATTCTAAAAAATATTAAAAATAAAACAACAGTAACTTAGAACTTGTATCTATCATCTAATATATGCTATACGCAATATACCACTAGTTCGGGATTTCCTTAAAATCTCTGTGCTTCAACAAGGTATTAAAATACCAGTAATTATAGGTGTCTCATAAGTATGAGAACTTATACATATGAAACTTACTAATTGATCCTTCAAGGCTATTTCATCATGAGATATCATGTTTGAACTTCCACTTTTATACTTCATTGAAAATAGAATAGAGAGATGATATTGAAACTATAGTTTTCATACTTGACTTAAGCAAGAGAAGCTTCACCTACACTTGGTGTTGACGAAACCAAATCAGGACTGGAAATAATCTTCGAGGAGCATAGACCTTCGTTTTATACCTGTCGACGAGCTTAATCGAATAAAAAATTCAACCAATGAGAAAGCTGAATTGCATTTCCTATGTATTTTGAAATTGTTTTAAATGTATCGATAATACAACACATTTGAAACATAAAATACATAGGAAATGCAATTCAGCTTTCTCATTGGTTGAATTTTTTATTCGATTAAGCTCGTCGACAGGTATAAAACGAAGGTCTATGCTCCTCGAAGATTATTTCCAGTCCTGATTTGGTTTCGTCAACACCAAGTGTAGGTGAAGCTTCTCTTGCTTAAGTCAAGTATGAAAACTATAGTTTCAATATCATCTCTCTATTCTATTTTCAATGAAGTATAAAAGTGGAAGTTCAAACATGATATCTCATGATGAAATAGCCTTGAAGGATCAATTAGTAAGTTTCATATGTATAAGTTCTCATACTTATGAGACACCTATAATTACTGGTATTTTAATACCTTGTTGAAGCACAGAGATTTTAAGGAAATCCCGAACTAGTGGTATATTGCGTATAGCATATATTAGATGATAGATACAAGTTCTAAGTTACTGTTGTTTTATTTTTAATATTTTTTAGAATTTATCCGAATCAATTTTGGTAATATTTTCAAATTAGTTATTGTGTATGTCATGTAAGTATCGAAATGAAAATTAGATAAACGCTTAGGGAAAATTTTTTTTTTTTTTTTTTGCAGATGTGCAATGTTTGTGAAAAAAAATTCTCCCTAAAAAGGAACTTATTACGTCATATGAAAAGACATTCCAGTTCTGAAACGTTTTCCTGTGAAGTGTGTGAAAAACATTTTCAAAGAATTGATAATTTGCGCAGGCATATGAAAATACATACGACATTGACAACTGAAAAGAAGAAATTGATTGAGTGCGAACAATGTGATCAGAGTTTCAGTAAAACTCCAGACTTCTTGCATCATATAAGAGTGAAGCATAGTGACCTTTCTGATGTTGTTGTAGTTAAAAGAAAAGCAACTGATGTTCTGCTTTCGAGTAAAAGAAATAAGAAGAGTGGTTCTGCTTTAAATGTCTTTGATACGTTTACATTGAAGGGTGATGATGATGTTTGTCACGATCTTGTTGTGTTTCTCAATTATCTAAAGAAACAAGTGATGAAAAAACTTGAAGAACAGATTCTTGTGAAAAATTCTATTAAATGGTATGCTGTTGTGCAAATTCAACTCTCACGTTTAGGTCAAGATGGAGACGAAGAGCACATCACAACACATTTTCGTTCAAAGACTATTGTTGATTTGACGAGTGACTCTATTGAATTTCATTTTGATGAAGCAAGTGTAAAAATATTGAAATCCTTTGAGGAGTTTCTTCAGAATGGGTCTGGATGGGTTTTGGAGAAGATTGAAAAAATGGAGTTAAATTCGGCAAAATATCAACCTTTAGCGGCTAGTAGTTATATTCCACTTCCTAAGAAGCTTGTTGCAAAAAAAGCAATCGTTAATGTGCAGAATAACGATCATAAATGTCTTGTTTGGTGTTTACTTGCACATAAGTACTCTGTAGAAAGTCAAAAGCATCCTCATCGAGTGATTCATTATAAATCCCACGAAGATGAAGTTAAGCTTGGAAGTATTCCATGCCCTGTTCCTCTATCAAAAATTCAAACTATTGAAAAACTTAATAATCTTCGAATCAATGTTTTTGGATTTGAAAATGATGAAGTGTTTCCTCTTCAAATTTCACAACGTAGTGATAAAGATTGTGTAAATTTATTACTCATCAGTGATGATGAAAAACAGCATTACTGTTTAATTAAAGATATTTCGAGGTTGCTAGGGGATTTGACAAAACATAAAAAGAAATGTTTTTACTGTTGCCGATGTTTACATCGCTTTTCTTCTGAAATACTGTTGAAAAACCATGCCGTTTATTGTAATGAGCATTCACCTCAAAAAATTATGATGCCTAGTGAGGAGGAGAAGATGATAAAATTTTGTAATTTCCAATATCAACATCTTGTTCCGTATATTATATACGCCGATTTTGAATCATTGATCGAAAAAATGGATGGCTGTGAGTCTAATGTGACAACATCCTTCACTGAGAAATTGCATCATCATAGAGCATGTGGATATGCATATGTAATAATAGGACCCGATAATAAAAGTTTGAAGCCGATTAAAGTTTATAGAGGACCTGATGCGGTTGAACATTTCTTAAAGAATATCTTGCAAGAAGAAGTGGAACTGGCGGAAAAGTTAACAACTATTGTACCTATTCGTATGAGTCTAAGCGATGTAGAAAATTTTAAAAATTCAACACATTGCTATTTATGTAAAAAGGAATTGCGTGATGATCGTGTGAGAGATCATGATCATTTAACAGGTAAATATCGTGGTGCGTTACATAATTCATGTAACTTGAAATTTAGATTACAAAAGAAAATTCCTATTATTTTTCACAACTTGAAACACTATGACGGACATTTAATTATGCAGGAATTCGGAAAATTAAAAGACCATAATTTCAGTGTAATAGCAAATAATATGGAGAAGTATATTTCATTCTCTGCAATGAGAACATATAATAATGTGAGAGTATCGTTAAGTTTTATGGATAGCTTACAATTTTTAAATGCCTCTTTGGAGAAACTAGTTGCAAATCTGAATGAAGATCAATTTTCTATTTTGAAGGAAAATATGCCAAATGTTGATATTTCGCTACTATTGCGTAAGGGTGTTTATCCATACGAATATGTAGATTCGTTTAGAAAATTTGAAGAAGTGTCATTACCTGAACAGTGTAAATTTTATAGTACACTTACTGGTGAAAATATAAAAGATGACGAGTATGCTCACGCACAAAATGTTTGGAAATCTTTTAGAATAAAAAATCTTGGTGAATATCACGATTTATATGTTCAAAGTGATGTCTTACAACTAGCCGATGTGTTTGAGAATTTTAGAAAAGTATGTCTTGCCCATTATGGTCTTGACTGTGCACATTTGCTAACTTCACCGGGGTTAGCTTGGCAGGCTGCACTGAAAATGACTCAGCAGACCTTAGAACTCTTAACTGATGTAGATATGCACTTGTTTATTGAGCGTGGTGTAAGAGGTGGAATCTCCATGATAAGCCAACGTCATGCTATTGCTAACAATAAATATCTAAAGAATTATAATCCTTCTGAACCATCAAACTATATTATGTACCTCGATGCAAATAATCTATATGGTTGGGCGATGTCGCAGCCATTGCCGTATGGTGATTTTCAATGGATTACCCCTTCTGACGAAATAGTACAGGAAATATTACAAGCAACAGCAGATAGTGCATATGGGTATATCTTAGAAGTGGATCTGGAATATAATAAGGAATTTCATAACCTTCATAATGGATATCCAGTAGCACCCGAAAAGCTTAAAATTAAACCTGAAAAACTCTCATCTTATGCTATCAACATGTTAAATGGGAGTAAGTTTACACCGTCTGTTAAACTAGTACCCAATTTAAACAATAAGTACAATTATGTTGTCTATTATAAAAATCTGCAGTTATATCTCTCTTTGGGGCTTAAACTTCTTAATGTTCATAAAATTATGAAATTTCGTCAATCATCTTGGCTTAAAACCTATATTGAATTTAACACAGAACAAAGGAAAAACTCCAAATCAACTTTTGAAAAAGACCTCTTCAAATTAATGAACAATGCTGTCTATGGAAAAACGATGGAGAATGTACGAAAGCATATTGATATTCAACTCGTAAACAGTGAAAAGAAGAGTAAAAAACTAGTTGCTGCACCCTCTTTCCAACAGTTTAAAATATTTAATTCGAACTTAGTTGGTATTCAGCGTTTAAAAAACAGTATCACCTTAAACAGACCTATATATGCCGGCTTTGTTATACTGGAACTTAGCAAATATCTTATGTATGATTTCCATTATAACCATATCAAAAAAAATTACGGTGAAAATGCAAAGTTACTTTTTACGGACACTGACTCGCTTACGTATCAAATATTTTGCGAAGACGTTTATCAAGATATGAAACAGCATCTAGAAATATACGACACCTCAGATTATCCAAAAAATCATATTTTGTACAGTGAGAAAAATAAAAAAAGAATTGGTTGCTTCAAAGATGAAACTAATGGAAATCCTATTGAAGAATTTATTGGACTGCGGGCAAAGATGTATTCGATGAAAACAGATTCCGAAGAGAAAAAAACTGCAAAGGGTGTGGCTCGCTCTATTTTAAAAAGAAAAATAAAGCACTCTCACTATAAGAAATGCTTAGAAGAATTCCAAGCTAGGAGAGATATTCAGTTTAGAATTCAAAGTCAAAACCATGACTTATATACTGTAGCAACTAACAAAATTTCATTATCAGCATTTGATGATAAAAGATATATTTTAGATGATGGGGTGAACTCCTATGCGTATGGTCATTACTGTATTAACAAAAGTACATAATATATTTATGTTTTCATTGTATATATTTTATTGTACTGTAGTATGTATCGATTGACTATTTTTTATGTATTCATTACATTAGTTTGCATACTTTCTTTGTATATTTTTCATATAATCATATCAATGTTTGTAAAAATAAAGGTTGATGGGGTACGTCCTAAGCGTGCTAAATGGGTCCATTAACCGAAAAACTTATAAAGTTCGTTGATGGTTTTGTTTTATGTGTTCTTTTTGTATGTGAATTTGCAATAAAGACTGAATGGAGTTACAACTTTTGATGTTGTGTATTTGATATCAACACAGATTTTGTAGCTTCTTTCGGTACCTGTATAATTTTAACGTTGCATTTCTTCTGACAGGGGTAAGTTTCTTGTTATATCTATGATTCTGTATTCTTTGTTTCACGTTTGTCTGGTATGTTTATGCTGAATTTTCAGATTTTCTATTTGTATTTACTGTTTTACTTGGATTTATTTTTCCTTAGATCTATGATTCAAGTTTTAATAATATAAATTTAGGATGTCTCACGTTCGAAAAGCAGTTTTTCCATTTTATTATTTTTAATCCTTATATTTACATTTAGTTTCCAAGTTTTAGGATTTTTAATTTGACTTTTGTATTTTTTTGGTTTTACGTTTTATATTTTTTATTAGAGTCTTGTACGTTTTCAACAATTTTATGTTTCATTTTAATATTTTCATGTTCTTTATTTTTATGATTTATGTTTTTACTTTAATTTTTTCAACTTTTTCCTTTTTTATTTTAGTAACTTTTTTTTTTTTTATTTGTTTTGAAAAATTTTTGGTAATATACTTTTTATTTTTACAATATTTTTTAAAATTATTTTATTTTATTTGAGTTTCAGTTTTAATTTAATTTTTAAATTTTTTTCTTCTTACACTTTACGTTTTGAATTTGTTTTGAAAATTTTTTGGTAATATACTTTTTATTTTTACAATTTTTTTAATTTTATTTTATTTTAGTTACAGTTTTAATATAATTTTTTAAAATTTCGTTTTAGTGTTTTAGTATTTTTTTCTTCTTATGTTTTACATTTTGAATTTGTTTTGAAAATTTTTCGGTAATATACTTTTAATTTTTACAATTTACATGTACTTCTGAACTTTTATATACATATTTTTTTATTTTATTTTATTTTAGTTCGTTTTAATATATTTTTTTTAAATTTTGTTTTAGTATTTTTTTCTTCTTATGTTTTACATTTTGAATTTGTTTTGAAAATTTTTTGGTAATATACTTTTTATTTTTACAATTTTTTAAAAATTTTATTTTATTTTGTTTTAATTTAATTTTTTTTTCTTCTTACATTTTACAATTTGAATTTGTTTTGAAAATTTTTTGGTAATAATGCTTTTTATTTTTACAATTTACATGTACTTCTGAACTTTTATATACATATTTTTTTATTTCGTGTTTTTTTATTTTTTAACTTTTGTACTTTGTTCAAAAGTTTTATATTCATTTTAGTATTTTTGTGCTTTTTCTTTTCTTGGTTTATGTTTTTACTTTTTTTTCACTTTTTAATTTTTTATCACAGTAACTTGTATTATTTTTAATTTTTATACTCAAGTGAACTCTTTTTTTGTTTTAGTGGTTTTGTAATTGTTTTTCATTTTATGTTTTACTTTTAAATTTTAAAAGTTTTTATCTTTATTAGTTTTATTTTATTTTAATTTTTCTTTAATTTTTAGTGCATTGATAAATTTATTTACATTTATTTTGTGTTTGGTTTTAAAAGGATTATGAATATCAAGTTTCACGTAGTACTTATACATTTCATGATTAACTATTTACATAAATTTGAAGAAATTTGAAAATTATTGCTATATCTCTAAGTGATCTGCTTCTATCGTTGATTTATAGTGTTTGAATTTATATACTTTTATTATTTTATTTATCAAACGTGCTGAAGGTTGATGGGGTGCAGATTATTTGCATCGGGATGGTGGTGGGACCATCAACTTAAACATAGACTTGTTTCCAAATGTACTGTAGATAAAGTTCACAATAGCTTGAATTTAGTGTAGTTTAGTTATAAGTTTGAAAGTTCAGTGTGAAATTTTCTATGTTTATAAATTATACAGTTGTTAGTGCTAGTATATTTCTGAATCTGAAGTTTACTACTAATAATGTCGTTGTAATTTGTAGTATTATTACTTGTAAAATTTCATGTTAAAATAATCTAAAGTTGGGATCATTGTTTCAAGTTCTTATACTCCGGTTTTCTTATTAATTCTCTTTTTTTAAATTAATCTATGAAATTCTGCTTCATTATAATCTGTATTACTAAATCCTAACATAAACATTTTTCTTTTCTTGTTACAATGAATTAAGTCGGTAATAGTTCTAATTTCCATTCGTAGATGGCGCTATGATCGCTCTACCATCAAACAAACCTAAAAGTATGATGTCGCTCCTAAGAATACTTGTTGCTATTCATGAAACACTAAATTGTAAATTTAAAACCGTAAAAACGACGAATTTCGAATTTAATTCTAATTTCTCTCACCAGGTGGTAGCACAATCGATTCAAAAAGTCTGTAAAAGATTACAAGTTCGTTACCATAACAACCAAAACCGTTGCCATTCCGAAAAAAGCTTTCATAGAAGTTCACGTGTTGCCATTCTGAAAAAACTAAATTCCGGAGAAAACAACTCAACTCCACTCAGAAACCCTCGTAAAAATTACGAGGATAGTAGCAGGAACCCTACTACTCAACCCCACTCGGCAGGCGGAGGAGGGGGCGTGGCAGGGGGAGCAGGCGCAAGGGGGGCGTGGCAGGATCCCCCCTATCCCCCTGCTGAACTAGAACTCTCATTTTCATCTACTAGCATATGTATGCAATCAGATTCAGAGAGTGCTGATGCATCTTGTGATTCAACTTCTAAATCAGAATCACAGTATTTAAAAGAGTTGTCAGAATGGGCTTTGAACTTTGGTGTTTCACATACAGCTTTGAAATATCTTCTAAAAATTCAAAGGCCATTCTTTCAAAACCTACCTAAAGATCCTCGCACCCTTTTGCAAACACCATTCGACAGTGTTATTACAAAAAATGGTGATGTTTTATATCATCATTTTGGGGTAGAAAAAGGGATAGTTTCAAAAGTTCTTTGTTGTGGCTTGTTAAAGTACAGCAATAGAATGATTGAACAAATAAACAATACTAAGGCAGATTTTTTCTTAACTTTATCACTGCATTTTGATGGTATTCCTATATTCAAAAGTTCAAACAAACAATTTTGGCCAATATTAGGTAAAATTGATCAAGCAGTGGACCAAAGACCTTTTATTATTGGTCTTTATTATGGAACCAGTAAACCAAAATCTGCAAATAATTATTTAGATGCCTTAGTAGAAGAATTGTGCAAGTTAGAAAATAGTGGGATTTTCATAAATGGAAAGCAATTTTGTATCAGAGTTAGTTGCATAGTTGCTGATGCACCGGCAAGAGCATTTATTAAGTGTGTTAGATTGCACAACTCTTATTCGTCCTGTGAAAGATGTGACCAGACTTGTGAGTACATCAATAATAGGATTGTATTTAAAAATGATCTTCATTGCAAACTTCGTAATGACGCTGATTTTAGATTGCATCCTGACAATCATCAGTTAGCTATTTCACCTTTGACTAAGGTATCAATTGGTTTAGTAACACAAGTAATACTTGATGGAATGCATTTAGTATACTTAGGTGTAATGCGAAAACTATTGTTTATTTGGACTGGGCTTTCAGGGAAAACATGGAGAAAGCACAGATTAAGCAGTGCAATTCTTTCTGATTTGTCAAAAGATATTATTCACAGCAAAACATGTTGTCCTAGTGACTTTTCGCGGAGACCCAGGTCCCTTGCTGAACTTAAGTACTGGAAAGCTACTGAGTATCGTTCTTTTTTGCTGTACATTGGGCCAGTTGTATTAAAAAAGCACCTCCCATGCAATAAGTATAATCATTTCTTGTTATTACATTTTGCAATATATCTATTATGTTCTGACAAATCAGGTGACTCATGGATAAGTTATGCAAATCAATTATTGGGTGCGTTTGTTCAGTCTTCAGCAACATTATATGGAAGGAAGTTCTTGATTTACAATGTTCATAACTTGATACATATATCTACTGATGTTTGCAACTTTGGCCCACTTGATTCTTACAGTGCTTTTACGTTTGAGAACTATTTGGTAAGTTTAAAAAAAAATGTGTCGTTCAAAAAGTCATGAACTGCAGCAAATTATAAATCGAATTGCTGAACTTGAAAGCCAAGTAATATGCAGACTTAAAAATAAACAACCTTACTATCCTTCGCAACAGCATGCAAGTGGTCCACTTCCATATAATGTTCCTGCAAGTGATGTGCAATACAGAAAACTTTGTTCCGACTCCTGCATTGTTTCTTGTCGTGAAGGCGATAACTATTTTATGATTGACAGTGGGGAAATACTTGTAATAAAAAATATTTGTCAATATGAAAATAAATTTTGGGGCATTTGTTGCCAAGTAAATTCAGTAAAAGAGCCATTGTATAAAAATTCATTTTTCAAAAGCAATATTCTTGGCATTTGTAAATTTAAACCTGCCTTAAATAAAATATTATTAAGCATTCCTATTGCAAATTTAAGAAAATGTTACATTTTGCCAATTGCTGGTACAAATTACAATGCTTGTATTCCTTTTGCAAGCCTAAAACAAATTTACTAAAAATCTTGCTTGCTTCAAATAAGGGTACACGAGTAAAGGCCACTTCCCCATTGTTTTCCACATAATAAATAATAAGTTTTAAGTTTAGAGGGATCTTTTAATTTTTTCAGTTACATCACTGCATGTATATTGTTATTGTACATTGAATTTCATGTATCGTGGATAAGGATTATTATTTGTATTACCTTGCAAGAATAATAACTTAAACAGACATATAATTTTTCTATTTTTTAAGAAATTAGAAATTTTATTTTGGCAAAAATTAATTATTTTGGAAGTCTTTTCTCTCTTTTTTTTTCTATGAAAATTTTTGGAAGTAGCGTACTTACCTACCAGGTTTTGCAAATTAAGAGCATAATTTATCCATTTGATCCGTTTTTTGCACTTTCAAAGGTCAATCCCGTTTTTTACGCATTTCGAAAATTCAGTTGCATTGGCTTCGGTAAAACTTTCTATTTCTCGTTTACTTATCGAATTCTTCCTCTTGGACATTAGTAACGGAGCTTACCATTATTTTAAATCTTTCTTAAGTTTGAGTTTCTGTAGTAAATAACTTGATTGGGCGAAATTTCGGTTGAAAAAATTTATTAAAAATTATTTTTAGCCTTTTAAGTTTTAGAGATCATATCAGTTGCTTATAATTGTTATATATTACAGCCCTATTAATAATCTAGTTTTTAAAGAAATTGCAAAAAAAAACTTTTTTCCTTTTTTTTTTTTTGCATATAATTTGTTTTTAAATTTTAGATAATAGTTGGCATTATGGGTTTTGCCCCTTTCAAGTACTCATTATATATTGTTATAAAATTTAAAATAAATAAGTAACATTTTTATCTATTTTCATTCCATACATAATTTAAAATTATGTAAAAAGTTTAGCAATTGTTTTTCAAATACCTTAAAACAATCATTAAATTTGACAAAAAAATAAATCTTTTGTTTTTAATTGTGCCTCTTGATCCTAGAATTTCATTTATCAAGTAGTTCAAAATGATGCACATAGGTATTTAAAAAGAAAATCAACTATTGTGTTTAAATCTCGAGGATGTTTATTATGTACTAATAATCTTCTCTCATAGTTCTTTCTTTATTTATCCAATATCAAGCTCATTCTCTGCTTTAAGCATAGTTCTTTTATGCTCTTCATATAATGCTTTGGTACTTTGCTTTTTTTTCTAATTTCACACCTAATTCATTGACATTTCTAATCTTTGGCAGGTCTGAAATACTTACTTCAGTTAAGCATGTTTTTGAGCATTAACTTTTTTATTTCTAAATGCAACGAATTTTTATAGGTTGTACTAAATTCAGACTTTACATATGAATATGAGTTCCGAAAGATGTAGGACTTCCACAGCTTTCTTTTATGTTAGACATTAGACCCCAATTAATCATTTATATTAAGGCAATAATCTGACTTTGGTTTAGTATTTTAAAATTCTATTGCATGAATTAATGTTTTGTCGCGATGCAGTATTTTTCAGTATTATTTTCATCTATGAGTCACATGTCTACTTAAATTTGCTATTATGTTACTGGTCATAATCAAAAGTATATGTATAATGTTAGATCATGTTTCCTGTATGTTAAAGTTCAACATTAAACAATTGCCTGCAAGTTTGTACTTTTAGTGTAATATGTTACTATATATACTAATGTTGTCATAATAAATCTGTTCAACCTTTCTTACAGTGTGAGGTCCTCATTTCTGCATTTCAAACTCAATTACATCAATACTGTTAATCTGTTATAGGTTGTAATACAATTTTTAATATAAAGTTGGAGTGACACAAGACATGACAAGAGCTCGATTGTTTACGAAAATTTTTATTGGATATCATCGTCATAGAAGAAACACTATTTAAAATTCTAATTTTTGCATGTAGTGCAAGCACTTCTAGATCTTGTCAACAGAATGGAATATCAATTTCCATGAACTACAAAATGCTGCCAAAAGCTTTGAATTCAAGGGCTCTCATTGTATTCGGATGCATTAATTCACACAACTAAACTATCATATAACTTAAAACCATCTTATGGAGGGTGATATATACGATGGATGTGATGAATGAAACGTTTCCTTAAAGCTGAGTGTTCCTTTTTAGGAGACAATGAAAACAATGTTTTAACATTTATTTTAAAATCGATTAACATTGAAAGAAGCAAAAAGTTATCACCCCTATCACATATATGGGGATAACAAAACGGTTGTCATCCAATAGGTATTAGACTACATTATTATACTTAAAGTAATTATTCACTCGGCTAAAAATGACATAAGTACTGGAAGAACCCAATGGTTTTCACCATTTCTGCGAAGGAATGTTACAGAAGAAAGATAAGCATTCTTCAGCAAAAATTGTGAAAATTTAGGGTTCTCACAGCATTAACCTCATTTCTGGCTTAGTAGCCTCTTTTGGGTATGGGAGGTTTTTTTTACGTAGGGTTGAAATAAATTGCTGCTTATGGGCCAACATAAAATTCAGCATTTGGGCCAACCGTTTGCCAACAGTAGGGCCATATCTTCAGCCAACATAAAATTCAGCATTTGGGCCAACCATTTGCCAACAGCAGGGCCATATATTCAGCCAACGGCCATTTATAACCGTTGACCAACAATGAGCCCAACGCAAGAGCCAACATAAAAACAACGGTTGTTTTAACGCAGGCCCAAACGGATTTTGTTTGTAGGGATATATTTGCTTTAAACATGAATACGCTCTAGAACACTGTTAGTTGATTAATTATGGGAGATGGAGAATAAAGTATAATGGTAACAACTCCCCAAAAATTAGATGAAAAAATGTCTTCTTGCTACATAATCTGAATAAATATATACATTTCTTAAAAATACCTGATTAGGTGCAAATTTTATATAAATATGTAAATTTTCCAATATGATTTAAAATTTTCAGGCAGCTATTTATTTAAAGGATGAAGAAATGTCAACAATGTTGACTGCTTTTAAGTAAATGTAATGAAACTTCTTTCTTGTGTAAAATTTTTTTTATTTAAAAAGCTAAGTAAATAACTTATTTGAAAACAGAATTTTATGCAATAGTATTTTTACTAATGACATTAGTCTGTAATTTTTTCCTGCTTACTTACATATATAGTATTTCAGATGCTGTAAAAAGAAACAAGAGGAATTTTGTAGGAACCACTATTTGTCAATTAGAAAATACAATTAAACAATGGTTTCGTTTTGCAAAAGACCGAAGCGGTGGTCGTGAGAAGCGAAGATCTCAAATTCAAAACCTTAATATTGTATAAGCAAGACATGAGATGTTTTTGGTTATTGAAATATATTAGTAGATTTAATGTTTTGTCGCGATGCAGTATTTTTCAGTATTATTTTCATTTATGAGTCACATGTCTATTTAAATTTGCTATTATGTTAATGGTCATAATCAAAAGTATATGTACAATGTTAAATCATGTTTACTGGATGTAAAAGTTCAACATTTAAACAGTTGCCTGCAAGTTTGTACTTTTAGTGTAATATGTTACTATATGTACTAATATTGTCATAATAAATCTGTTCAACCTTTCTTAGAGTGTGAGGTCATCATTTCTGCATTTCACACTCAACTACATCAATACTGTTATTCTGTTATTGGTTGTAATACAATTTTTAATATAAAGTTGGAGTGACACAAAACATGACAAGAGCTCGATTGATTGCGAAAATTTTTATTGGATCTCATCGTTATATAAGAAACACTATTTAAAATTCTAATTTTTGCATGTAGTGCAAGCACTTCTAGATCTTGTCAACAGAATGGAATATCAATTTCCATGAAATACAAAATGCTGCCAAAAGCTTTGAATTCAAAAGCTCTCATTGTATCCCGATGCATTAATTCATATAACTAAACTATCATATAACTTAAAACCATCTTATGGAGGATGATGTATACGTTGGATGTGATGAATAAAACGTTTCCTTAAAGCTGAGTGTTCCTTTTTAGGAGACAATGAAAACAATGTTTTAACATTTATTTTAAAATCGATTAACATTGAAAGAACCAAAAAGTTATCACCCCTATCACATATATGGGGATAACAAAACGGTTGTCATCCAATAGGTATTAGACTACTCACTACATTATTATACTTAAAGTAATTATTCACTCGGCTAAAAATGACATAAGTACTGGAAGAACCCAATGGTTTTCACCATTTCTACTAAGGAATATGTTACAGAAGAAAAATAAGCATTCTTCAGCATAAATTGTGAAAATTTAGGGTTCTCAGAGCATTAACTTCATTTCTGGCTTAGTAGCCTCGTTTGCGTATGGGAGGGTGGTAAGGTTTTTTTTATGTACGGTTGAAATAAATTGCTGCTTATGGGCCAACATAAAATTCAGCATTTGGGCCAACCATTTGCCAACAGTAGGGCCATATCTTCAGCCAACATAAAATTCAGCATTTGCCAACAGCAGGGCCATATATTCAGCCAACGGCCATTTATAACCGTTGACCAACAATGAGCCCAACGCAAGAGCCAACATAAAAACAACGGTTGTTTTAACGCAGGCCCAAAGGGATTTTGTTTGCAGGGTACTTCATATTGAAACTGTTACTAACTCTGGGCCATTTAGATTTGTAATTGATTCATGATTACAAAAGATTTTATCTATCCTAATTTTGCACCAACTTCTAAAACTATGTTTAAAAATTAAAATTCACATCGATGTTGTTTAAAGAATTAATTTATTTTTCCCTTTTTATCGCAATTTATAATTTGAAGTCGGTTATATTTTTTTTCTAAAAGTTAATTTATTATTCATGCAATAAATATCGATTACAATTCTTATTTTAAAAAATTTAATTTTTGTTTGGAATATGAAAAAAAAAGAACGTTTTTAACAAGGAACCAAATTTTGCCATAAACTGGTCAATGTTAAGTTCTAATGTAAAATACTTTAAATATATTATTAGTGTTTACTGTTTAGTATTCTATGTGACTAAGACTAAGGTATAAACTTCATACTGCATTGGAACAGAAAATGTTGGGTAAGACAGCTCTTATTCGAGAAAAATCAGTAAAATCAATTCTGTATAAAGGACGGGAGTATGCTGTCACTTCTAAAATTATTTTGGAACTTTTGGGCAATATTATGAAGATGATAAAAATTAATAAATAAAAGAAAGCGAAAGCCGAAAACTCTTAATTGCGGTCTTTTATATTTCAAAATACCATCCAGAGTTTTTTTAACAAAATCATACAGTAGATGGCGCCACAAACCGTCAGTCCGATTTACATGAAATTCTTTGATGGCATGGATGTGGATGTGCAAAAACCGGGATTCTAAATCGCTGGTCAATGTTGGAGTTGGAGATATGCGACACTAGTCCACTAAAAAATTGACAGGACCTCGATGATTTTCACCTGTGCGAGGAAAAAAATTAAAATTTTCCTTTCCAAAAATAATTAAGATAATTATTTTTGGCCATTTTGTAACCATATTTTTTACGTTTTTTATACGATAACTTTAGAATATTGAACTCATGATTTGGCTTTGAAAGCTGGTTTTTGCGAGACTAGCGACTCCCTCTCCCAGAAGTAAATTTCTGCCAATTTTTAATCAAGTTGTGGAGTAGCATGAGAAACATACATAAACATTTTTAATTAATTCAAAAATACATTCCGGTTCCACTTATAGGTTGAAACGCGAAAAACTACCTAAGTTTTAACATCTATGTAAATTGTTGTACTTTTAAATTTCTCTTCGCACCTAGTAGTGCGGAAACGTTGCAAGAATGTAATACGAATATAAGTTTGAAATTAAAAATTTCTCAAAAAAAAAAAAAAATTCCGGTTCCACCTTGGGGTCAAATGATGCGAAATCATATGAAAATAATGGAAGTTTTTACATTTTAGTGAATTTTCATTTTTTCGGTGTGGCACGGAAAGACTGAGGAATGAATTGAGAAACATACATACAGAAGTTAAAATAGATAAAAAAATATCTTGTGGTTCCAAATGTCCTAAGTTTAGATTTAGGAGCCATGCAGTAGATTAGATAAAAATTATAATTTAGCAACAAGTGATAAAATTTACCCTTGACATTTATTACTGAAATAATTTAAAAATTAACTTTTAAAGTTGAATATTAAAGGTAATAAAAACAATAGTAAATGTTTTTCACAAGGTACACAGACTAGAAATAATTTTAACTTCCAAAATTACAATCACAAATGTACATTAAAAATAGTACATACTTTATCAATACAAACTCAAGTTGGTTCTGCATTTTTCAGGGAAGTATCACAAATAACTTATCCTGCCAAGACTGTTGCCGAAAGTTACACCGAAATTTTGCAAAGAACATCTTATAGATATTACTACACTTATTACATTAATTAGGATATGGGACAGTAGCAAACACGGAAAAAAATGGATGGTGTATGCATGCTGCTCTGCGTAGTATAAAACTTATTTCATAAAAAAAGACCGTTACAATGATTTGTTTACCTGATTCATGATAACGAATCAGGTAAAGTCTTCAGACATTAAACTCATTACTTGGATGGCTCTAAAACACATACTGGTCCTACTGGGAAAAAGGGCCGTGGTAGCTAGTGGTTAGCACGTCGGACTTCCACCTGGAAGGTCGCGCGTTCGATACCCACTGAAGACCACCATGTATAGTTGGGGATATGTGCATGTAAAATCCGTAGACCCCACTACCTCTCCCCGTGCGTAAGCAATCCTAAGGCCTCAGCTAACAGGTAGGGGTCTGGTGGAGAAAAGGTCCTACTGGGAAAAGCTTGAGAATAGCCAACTTTTATCTCTTGAGGATTTAAAGAAAATTGTGATTGTACAGTAAAAAATTATTGCCCGAAAGTGAATAAGAATTCACAGGAAATCAATTATCCGGAGTCCAACGTAAAAATACAGAGAATTAAAACCAAGAAACTACAAAGACTTAGGAAAAAAAGGAAATTACAGACACTTAAAAAAGCGAAATTTCAAGATAACACTTTGGTAAATGGACAGCAATAAAGTACCCAATCCTCAGTAAATTTGATTGAAAATGAACATCTAAGGACTATGTAAATTAACAGAAATAAAATATCATTAGACAGTAAAATTAACGAAAATAAAGAAAAGAAAGCTGCAGTGGTGGCGCCATCTTGTTGCTAGTTGAATCACTATTTTTAGCATACGAAGGCGAAGATGGAGGCAAGCGATCTCCGATTGGTTGGCTTAGAACTTGTGCCCGCTAGCTTTGGTGCAACCAGGAATTTCTCCTGGGGAAGGGCGAAGGGGAAACGAACATTTATATACATTACTATAGTAGGATTGGTAATATGATGTAAAACCACGAACCCTGGGATGGGGATGATACTCAAATACCGCCTGGAAGAGCGTTGCGGGGGCTGGACAATAGTAATATTTCCTGTATTCATGAAAATGATGCACAATTTTGTTTAATTTATTTGCTGAGTAAACAATGTTTAGTGTAATAAAAAGTATTTTTGAAGAGAAAAATGTGTTGGAACTTCCGATTTCGGAGAGGGTTGCAGCCCCCCTCGCCCCTCTTCTCGCTACGCGCCTGCCCACCAGTAATATTTTTTTAATTGTATTTTTACAGAAATCAATTACAGTAAGAGAAAAAAAAAGTATTTTTCCGTGAAGCTGTTACCAAGAAACATGATTCGTAGCTTACGAGACGAGTAACGTAACTTAACAGGTATGCTTGCTTCTTCCTGTGTAGTTGTTGTAAAGTACGGGAAAACGAGATTTTTACTGAGAAACTGTTATCAAGAAACTTGATCGGTTGGTTTTAAACAAGTTCTGACGTAACTTTACAAACATATTCTGTTTCTCTTTTGCATTTTTACCGAAACTTTTTACAGTGTATAGCTTCTTCTGTAGACATTATCCATCCGAACACAAACCAGAAGTACTTGTGAGCTATCTGAAGTGCAGTGACAAATGGTGTGCGTCCTTACACCAGAAACTCAGTTGTTTCCCTTGTTTCTTGGAGGAGAACTGGCTAATTTGATCTAGCTTGTTTATATTAGTAAGAAGGGAACCTTCCAATGAACTACAAAACTAACTAAATTTAAGATAACAGTTTATAGATACCAGCATGCTTTAAGCTCATATCATATCACAATGGCACAAATGAACCGTGAAATCTTTGTAAAAATTTCAAACTTCATTGTATCTTACAGAAAATCATAGGCTAGTCGCAGACTCTGTCATCAATATAAACAGCTCCTTAGATCATCATTGAAAAAAATCCTTACAATGCTTGTTGATCTAAAGAAAAATGAGCAAAAATTTGGCATCCTGAGAATTTCAAAGCAAGAAAATAAACAGCCTTCTATGTTCCAAATTCCTTAACTTAATTTTAAAGCTACACTAGAACCTCTCTTAATCGGCAACGGATTAACCTGCCTTCGCTTTATCAAAAAACAAATATAGCTTTTAGATCGCTAGTTATATGGAAGGGACAGATGGCTACATACGTCGAGCAGCAACCATCAGCTACTCCCATGGATGTGATCTTCCTAAAGAAATGGCGGGACTAAAGTGCCGGGTTTCTCGTCTGAAGCAAAAGCGAGTCACAGACTTCTTTACCAGCGTTTGATAACTAGCATGTAACTCTCAAAGTAACTGTACTAAAACGCAATAAACCAGCACACCTCCATTCTCTTTCAAATTGCATAATATATCTCCCTTTTTTGCTATTCCCCGCTTTAACCGTATTTTTATTTAACCGGCTTACCATCGGTCCCAATTAAGCCGGTTAACAGAGGTTCTACTTTATGTCGATCTCATACATTCGCATAATTGACAACTAAAGGAACCTGTAATTACCTTTCAGCTGTTGAACGAAGACGCGTCAAAACTATAAAAAGTCGAGAGAATCTCCAATGTTTGTACTTTAGGAAATATTCTTTCGCAGAATTACTAAAATGTGAGCAGTAAAACTAGCAACACTGCACTCATGAGTTGACGTAGATGTGAGCAGTTTCTTCTTTTTTTTTTTTTTTTTTCTGGAATAAGAAATAAATATAACGCTTTTCTAGACAGTCTGTGTATGGTGTTAAAATAAATAAATAAATTTAAAGTAATAGTATTAATAAAAATACTATTTAATGCTTCCAATGAGTAATGAATATTTACGAATCTCTAATTTCTGCAAAATTAAGTGCCTAAATATTTGTTAAAAAAAAATATTTAAGCAAAACTTCATAACTTTTTATGAACGAACAACGTTCATAACTTGTTAACGAACTATGATTTTTACGAAAACTATTATGCCTGATTTTGAAAACTTGGACAGCAAAGTTGAACCAGAAGAGATATTATTAATTTCAAATTTTGTGCGTACGCTTCTCATACCTAGGGCGTATTTAAGGGGGGCAGAGGGGACCTCGGTCCGTTTCGAAATAGATTCAAAGCTGCCCATTTTTAATTAAAAATTTAATATTTTTGAAACTTTCTTGGGCCTCCTCCAGAATAAATTCTAATACACATTTCTGTCCCATACTATTCCCTAACACTCCGGGCTAGCGCATAGAAAAGTCAGAAATAAGAAAATTCACTCAAACGTAAAAATCTTAAATTAATTTCTACTGATTTCTTATATATTGTCCCAAAAGGAACCAGAAGATTTTTATCGAGCAATTTTAAATTTTAAACTGCTATTTCCCTAATATTCTCATGATGTTTCCAAGAAAAATTTAAAAACATTAAAATTTGGTAATTTTTGGCAACTTTTTCATATTTCGACCCAAAAGTGGAATTGGAAGATAATTATTTGATTAAAATAGAATTTTGTTCGAATGTTTCTTATGAAACTCCAAAACTATTCCGCACTCTTCTGAAAACAATTTATATAAAAAAAGTTTTTTACCGCTCTGCTCAAATATCCAACCATCTTCCGACATTTCTGGAAACGATTATTTGTCTTTCCAATTAATGGCGTAAAAAAGAAAAATGTTTTTGAATGTAGCACATAATTCTGTTAGATATTAAGGAGTAAAAATTTTTACTACTTGTTTCAATTGTTGTTGTATTCACTTGATACACGTACATGTACTATCATTTTTATGCACAGGGCGGGGGGCACGAAACACTCCTTCTCATTTGGACCCTATTCACATTAGAGAGACATCAAATACGCTATTTTATCAGGAATAATGTAGTCTATAATATTCTATAATTCGAATTTCGTTAAGGGGTCATCTTCATATTAAAATGAGATAAATATAAACATCAACTTTAAAATTTCGAATGACAAGCCTCTTTTTCATGACATATTTGTATTTAGCATCAAAATTTAACTTTGTATTTTCGTGTTCGCTTTTTGCTTCAGAATTAAATTGAGAAAAACACGCCTCGTAATGTTTGAATTTTTCGGATATTTTTGCATATAATATTTAAAGCACCTTCGATATGGCAACGATTGTTTTATTGTAGAAAAATATGAGCTAACCCAAGAATAAAAACGTGATTTTCATGGTCGAAAATATTAATTTAACATGTTTTTATGGATTGGGAAATTAATTTTGGTAAAATTATGATTTGAACCCATATTATGTTTTTATGAAAAATCATTCCAGATCAGTTTTTCTAAGGGTATCCAAAGTTTCAGCTCAAAATATGCAGCAGTTTTTATACTACACTAAAAAATTCTTTTTATTGCCGTTTAAGGAAACATATAGCTGCAACTAAAAGTATAGCAAACTGAAATGACGATAATTGTGAAATTAAAAGTAGTAAACCTTTGTGCCGAAATCAAATATTAAAGTGTTAACCCCCAAAACATTTTTTTTCCCATAATGTGAAAAACTATTTCTCTATGTTTCGCTAGATTCTTTTTTGTTGCTTGATAACCATTAAATGTAGTAAATTCAATGTGGTAGTGGTCCCTAAAACGTTTTTTGTCAATATTTTCTGCTGAACAGAATGCAATCAAATTTGGAATACGGAGTAATTTGAACATGCTGAACTCACCTGCGTTGTCAAATATAAGGCCTTCCTATATTTGACAATCTATATTTCTAAAATATAGGGCGTTTTCAAATATGGTAGCGGTCCCTAAAACGTTTTTCGTTAATATCTTATGTTCTACTGAACAGAATGCAATCAAATCTCGTATAGTAACTAATTTGAGCACGCTGAACTCATCTCCGTTGTCAAATATAGGGCATACCACTTAAAAATTAAAAGTTAGTACTTATTTTAATATGAATATGGCCCCCTTATCAAAATTTTATTCCAATAATTTAGAGGAAGACATTAACCGATGACGATAGATACCTTAGGGGTCATTCATGAATGATGCCACGCATCGAGGGGGGTAGGGGTTCCTGAAAGTGTGACAGTTTGTGACGAGGGGAGGGGGTGACAATAAGTATGACATCGTACATTTTGATTTCTATAAAACATTTAAAATCAGAAATTAAACCTTTTTTATGCTAATGTAATATAGCGTGACATGCACTCTCAAAAATAGAATCCTCATTTTCAACGATTCTTTAATCGTCAAGAAAATTTCGTCATTTATAACGATTCTTTCCTCGTGTGATCACGTGCCTCAAAAAAAGTACCACACAAATATCGCCAAATTAACGAAAGGTTTACTCGAAGCATTTTTCACGAAACCATTTCGTCAAATACGACGAAAGTTTCGTGAAATTTAAGCATGCGTTTCTGAGAGTGTGTGACAAAGGGGGGGAGAGGTATGTTGAAGTGTGACACTTTGTGACAAAGGGAGGAGGGGAGTCAAGCATATTGAAAAAAAGTGTGACGTCATTTATGAACGGTCCCTTACTTGTGTTTTTAGAGCGTGTGATGGCAGAGTAAAGTTAAATGCGGCAGAGTAATAGAATGCTCTGAGCTACGAGTCAGTGCATATAGCACTCACATAAGTAAATAGAGCCATTCCATTTCAGATTAGGCAGAGGGTGTCACATGACCCTCACCGATTTTTTTGAAAAAATTACAGTAGTTACAACTAAGGGACATATAAAATATCCCAAAAGGATTTTGTAAAAAAAAAAAATTATTTCTCTAGTTACAGACGTTTAAAATTTGGGACAAAGTTGGCCATTTTCAGAAAATTGGCAAAACACTCACTTTTAAAATGGCCACTGTTTCAAAAGTTTTTAACCGATTCGAAGGATTTTTTTTCCTATAAATAATGAAGGGATGGTATTTTATTTAGACACTAATTTTAAAAAAATAGTTGGCTTCATTGATAAAGAAAAAAAAAGTGTTTCTGAAGTGAAAAAATAGTGTTTGTTCTGACTTCATGATTTTTTTTTTCTTATGAAAGAAATTTGTTTTTGACAAAACAGAGGTGGCGATCTAAAATGCTTTTATGGAAGTTTTGTATCAAATTTTATTGTAAGCCAGATGCATATCCTTTTAGAATTTAAATTTTGAAATTTGAAAATGTTCAAAAATTACGATTTTGAAGTGTGATTACTCAAAAAAGCCATTTTTTTTAAATCTGAAAATCTGCTCATTTGTTGCCCTTAAGGTGCTTAATGAGCTGCTATCAATTATATTGTGTATTTTTGCCCCAGATATTTTATATGATTTTTCAAAATGGCCTTTTGTGCGTTTTTCAAAAAAGCCAGAAATTCAAACTCGTTCTTATTAAATCACTTTAATATAATATTTAATCAATATTTATTAAGAAATATACTGTATTGTTACACAATTACTACAGATAAATTGTACTTTACCTTCTTAGAACTTAAATAGCTCCTAGCACAAAGCGTAGCTACTGTGATTTAATGCATGTTATTGTGTTCAATCCAACTACTAGTTTTAAACTCGCACAGTTTACATCAAATATGTTACAGCACTGATATACATAGTTTTAAACGCATGTGAAATTATGTACTTAAAGCAAAAAAAGTAGAATCAAGTTCTTTGGTACGATAACCATAACTAATTTGCTGGTTCTTCTATGTATTTGATTTTAAGACAAGAGTGGACTGTATTTGCAACGAAAAGATTTTATTTCCAACGAACAATATTTTTTAAGTGTGCGAGCAACGCACCTACAAAGACGACAGTTCTAATTGAATTAAATGTTGGCACCAAGTATGGTGGCCAAAAAAAAACAAGAAGAGCGCCAAAGCGCCAAGTGACAACATGAAGCAGTAACATGCCGCCCCGCGTTGCATGTCTATGACGTGCAACACATATATTACAAACAAGTTACAACAAACTTAACATTTCGTTTTTTTTTTTTGCATGAAATAAAATATATACAATTTATACAGAAATAAATTAAAATAAATATGTACAGAAATAAGGTGAAAGTAGATATATACAGAGAAATATGAAAGTCTGGTTAGGTTATGACTTCCAGGGGATCAATTTTCAATGGGTAAGAGGCAAATTTTAGAAATTGGTCTTTTAAAGTAACCATTTTTAGTTTTTACAATTGCTACTCGAATTTTGCCATCCTGACCTGGAATGACTTGACTTATCCGTCCAAGATACCACTTAAGGGGTGGGCGGTTGTCTTCTTTTAGCAGAACCATTGCATTTTCTTTAATGTTATTTTTTGAAAATTTCCATTTTTTCCGTTCTTGCAAATGGTTTAAATAATCAAAGGACCAACGTTTCCAAATTTGTTCAACCATTTTAGGTAATTGTTGCCAACGAGATAATTTATTATCCGATTCATTTATTAATGGGGGTTCAGGGATAGAATTTATGGGCCGACCTATTAAAAAATGTCCAGGGGTTAATGGTTCCAAGTCCGACGTATGAGATGATAGAGGCGAAATTGGCCTTGAATTTAGGATACCTTCAACTTGGGTAACAACCGTCAAAAATTCCTCATAAATTAACTTGGCATCAGCAACAGTTCTTTTTAAATGATGCTTGAAAGACTTGACTCCTGACTCCCAGAGTCCTCCGAAATTAGGGGCTCTAGGAGGAAGGAATTTCCAGGAGATATTCTCAATAGCTAAAAACCGAGAGAGCGATTCATCAGGGAAATTAGCAAGTGACGCGAGCCTTTTCAATTCTAAGTTAGCCCCGACAAAGGTTTTAGCATTATCGCTAAATAAGGTTGTGCATTTTCCTCGACGGGAGAAAAATCGCTTCAAACAAGCAATAAATGCTTGTGATGTTAGATCAAAAACTATTTCAAGATGTATGGCCTTAGTAACTAGACAAACAAATATAGCCACATACACCTTGTGCAAAGTATAATTTCTTTGATACTTAAACCGAATATGAAAGGGACCACAAAAATCTACACCTGTGTTAGAAAAAACAGGGTTGGGGTTGACTCGTTCTGGAGGCAAATCTCCCATTAATTGGTCTAAAGTAGTAGGTTTGTGTCTAAAGCAAGTTACACAATCATGCACTACCTTCCTTGCGATATTTTTGCCTCCAATGGGCCAAAATTCTTGACGAACGAAATGTAATAAGGATTGAGGTCATGAATGAAAGTTCTTTAAATGATAATACTGTAATATGAGAAGAGTCAGTCTGTGTTTTTTCGGTAGTATTATTTGATGTTTATTTTCATAACTGATATTAGAATGAGCCAAACGACCACCGACTCGTAACAAATCTTCTCCATCTAAAAAAGCATTTAAAGAGCTTACCTGACCTGTCTTCACCGACTCGCCGTTTTTTAGTGTCTTGATTTCTTTATCAAATTCATTTACCTGACAAATTTAAATTACTTTCTTTTTAGCTCTTTCTAATTCCTCGTTTGTTATTGGGCCAATTATTTTCATTTTGTTTCTAGCATTGGATATAAACCTGCAAGTAAAACTCAAAATATAGATTAATTTAACATAGTTATTCGACAAATTAAAGAAATCAGTCCAGAAGGTATTTTCTTTAGTGTTAATTAAGCTAATGTCAGAAAGTTTTTTAAGGACATCTTTGTAAGTTTGAGAATCTTCAAGAGGCACATCATCTGCGGTAGGAATACCAATGGATTCTTCATTGAGTTCCGGACCTTGCCACCACAGCGACAAACTTAAAAGTTCTTTGGGCGAAGACCCTCTAGAGATAATATCAGCAGGATTGTCAGATGAAGGAATGTGTTTCCATTGATGCGATTCTGTTAAGCTTTGAATTTTAGAAACTCTGTTTCCAACGAAAGTCTTTAGTTTATATGCTGGTGTCTTAATCCATGACAAAGCAATTGTCGAGTCCGTGTAAAGAAAACTTTCATCAATCTTTAACTTTAAGGACTCGCGAACCTTGACTATCAATTGGGATAAGAGTAAACATCCTGATAACTCAAGACGAGGAACGGACATCATTTTTAGTGGTGAAACACGAGATTTACTAGCTATGAGATGAGAAGACACAGTATTGGTCTTAGCTATACAAATTAGATAAACAACTGCTCCATAAGCAGATTCAGAAGCATCAGAAAATCCTCGAAGTATAATCCTACTGGTACAGTTGGATAATACATATCTACTAATTTTTATTTCTTCAACAGATTTTAAACAAGAAACGAATTGATTCCATTCTAATAAAACGTTTTCTGGCAAAGGTTCATCCCAAGAAAGCTGTCGAATCCATAGCCTTTGCAGAAAAATCTTAGCCTTTGTAATGATTGGGCCTATTAATCCAAGAGGATCATACAGTCTTGCGATCGTTGATAATACATCACGTTTAGTGTAAGAAGAGTTTTCAATTACTGCTACTTTGAAACAAAAAATGTCTTCTTGCGGGTTCCAAATTATTCCTAGCGCTTTGACAGCTGAATCTAAAGTCGAAGTAAATTTATGTTCAGGAAAGTTCTCTGATGCACTATTCAGCAGGTCATTAGAATTTGACTTCCTTTTTGTGTAGTTGCATTCCGCAAGTCCGAAGCATTTGCGTTAGCTGGCACTGCAATGCCCGTGCAGTTTTTAAAGTAGAAGCACCCGAGACAAAATCATCCATGTACACATCACTGAGGGTGATTTTAGAAGCAAGCGGAAATTTTTCCCTTTCATCCAAAGAAAGCTGCTTTAAACAACGAATGGCTAGAAATGAAGCCGATTTTGTGCCGTAGGTGACAGTGTTAAGCCGATATGTAGTTGCTAAATCATCTTTATTATTTTTCCATAATATTTTTAGTAAGTTTCTTTGCGATTCGTCAATCAATATTTGACGGTACATCTTTTTAATATCTGCTGTAAAGGCGTACTTATATGTTCGAATTCTTACCATTATGTCAAAAATATTTTCTTGCACTGCACCGGCAAGAAGCAAGTCATTTAGACTTTGTCCCGAGGTAGTAGGAGCACTAGCGTTAAATACAACCCTTAATTTTGTGGTCGAGCTTTCAGGTTTGTAAACACCATGATGTGGCAAATAATACGACCCTTTACAATTTTGATCGTTATCTACCCTTTCCATATGACCCAGGTTTTCGTATTCGACTATAAATTCCTTATATAAATCTTGCATCATCGAATTTTGATACAATCTGTTAATTAACTGATTAAGTCTAATGTTGGCTAAGGCTTTAGATTCACCCAACGATCCTTCCTTCATAGGCATTTTAACTACGAAGCGACCATCTTTATTTCTTCTGTGAGTTTCTTTAAAATGTGACTCACAAAACTCTTCTTCCGAACTAAGGATAGTTTGATCTTCACTAATATTTTCCACCAACCAAAATTCTTCGATTACCTCTTCTATGTTTTCACTTTGAGAAATTAAACTACAGAAATTAGTATATGACCCCTGATCAGTTGTATTTACATAGCCACTAGCGATATAACCAAACGCAGTATTTTGAAATATTAATGAATTTACAGCGGAACGTATTTGTTCACCCTTAACAATTTCAAAGAAAGTTTCAGCTCCCAACAGCATATCAATTTTAGATGGTTTTGTAAATCCAGGATCAGCTAACATAACTTGAGGAATTTCTATACTCTCAACATTCAAATTTGTTGCCGGAACCATATCCGTAATTTTATCTACGACTAAAAAGTTTTGCAACGAAAAGAACGATCCATTTCCATTCCCTATGTTAGCAAAAACTTCAAATTCAATTGGAGTAGGTATTCCCCCTAAACCTGAAACCGAAATGTTTATTTTTTGTTTCTTTAAATTTACGTTATCAACAAATTGCTTAGTTATGAAATTAGACTGAGATGCACTTAGGATTGCTCTTGCTTTCACGAACTGACCATACATATTTTGCACTAGTACTATTGCAGTTGAAAGGAGAACACTTTTATTTTTTATAAACAGACAGGCAGATGAGGAAAGCGAACTTCTATCTATATTAGCTGATGTTGTTTGGGACGAGTCATTTTTCGGCTCCGGATTCACTTCATCCGATTTCACATTATTCAATTCTCCGTTAGAAGGGTTACTAGAGGAATTCCCATATCGGTGTAGGAGATAATTATGCCGACCATTGCAAGTTTTACACAAATACTTAGATTGACAGCAAGAAGTCAATTTATGCCGCGAATTTAAACATAAAATACAAAGTGACAGCTTTTTAACCATATTATAACGATCCATAGCATTCAAGTCAAGAAAAGTCTTACATTTATAAATAGGATGATTTGATCAATTGCATATTGAGCACTTCGATGAAGAATTATTTACTTTCGTTACTAGAGCGCGAGTTTTGTAACTCTGAAAGTTCAGTTTCAATTTTTGTGGCTGGGCGATATTATTTTGTAGATTTTCCAAAGTTTGACATCTTTTTTCAATAAACGTTATAAAAGTATTCCAATCAGTTAACTCATTTGACGTTAAAGTCATTTCAAATTGTTTACGCGATTCTTTGTCTAACTTTTGCAAAACAATATTAATCAACATAGCTTCACTTAATTTATCTAAATCCAAATCTAATAGTTTTAGAGCTCTCAAATGTTTATGTAACTGATCAACTAGTCATCTTAAATCTTTAGGACACTCGTTATGTAACTTCTCAATCAACAGTATTTCTTTAATGTGAGTATTTACAATAAGTCTCTTATTATCAAACCTATTTTCCAAAGCTTTTAATAAGGAATGAAAAGAATCATCAGTAGACATTATTCGAGCTGCATTTCCCACTAAGCATGACTGCAAGTAATATAGCTTTTGACTTTTAGATAATTGTTTATTTGACGAAATCAACGAATCAAATTGTGTTTTAAACATGTTCCATTCCTCCACATTACCCGAAAATTTTGGTAACGGAATTTCTGGTAATTTAATATTGATATTATTAGCTTTAATATCAGTACTAGCATTAATATTTTAAACATTATGTAAACAATTATTATAAATTCGTTTGAGGCTTACCTCAAGTTTCAAAATGTCCTACTCGATTTCAGCAAAACTATCTTCGGTTTCCTTCAAATCTTCATCTTTAACAACTTTGTAGTATTCGAAACGCAAACACTAGATATGCTCATTTAATTTGCGAACTTTTTCCAATTTAACTTCAATTTCTGTTATTTCGAGTTCTTTTTTACTTTCTTGATCTTTAATCGATGTTTGAAGTCTAGTTATTTGAGCCTTGAGTCCTCCACGCTTCCTGTTTAATGCTACTAATTCTTCGACCGCCATTATTAACAACGAAACAAAATGGTTCAAATTAAACTATTCGAACTCCGTGCGAGCGGACCAGATTTTATGGTACGATAACCATAACTAATTTGCTGGTTCTTCTATGTATTTGATTTTAAGACAAGAGTGGACTGTATTTGCAACGAAAAGATTTTATTTCCAACGAACAATATTTTTTAAGTGTGCGAGCAACGCACCTACAAAGACGACAGTTCTAATTGAATTAAATGTTGGCACCAAGTATGGTGGCCAAAAATAAACAAGAAGAGCGCCAAAGCGCCAAGTGACCACATGAAGCAGTAACATTCTTGAATCATCTTCTACTCGTTATTACCAAAATGCAAAGACTAGGAGGGTTCAGATGGAGTTATATTTCTTGTGGTATTATATTCTGGCTATTGAAATATTTGTTCTAGATTATCTGTGTACAAATTATTTGATAGTGTCCCTTAACCATCGGTGATACATTCTTAATTTGCCCCATTCAATAATTCTCATTCACACTTTCAATAAATTTTCCTATTTAGAAATCATACATTGAGTTATATTTGTTTAAGAGGCTGTTACACTGTTAAAAAAAACCTGAATTTTCAGAAAGTTTTTTGACTGATTTTAACGGAAAATTTCCGTAATGCTTCCAAACATGGTTTTTCCTTCAAAAAACCGAAATATCCCGTACCTCACGATAATGAAAATGCGAGAACGGAAATTTTCCGTTTTACGGTTTCTGGATTTTTACAATCTGATTTGGATTGGCGATAATACGTTTTGGCGATAATCAACACTAAAATTTGAACTTCTGATTGTTGTTTTAATAAGAAATTTTTATTTATTTCTCTTGAAACATATCTGATTTCATTTTAGGCCTTATGCTGTATATCGGGTTTATTTGGAATCACGTCCTACATAACAAACTTGTATGTAAGTAACAAAATGTCTTCAACCCAGGATCGGCTCTAGGGTTTTCGGCGTCCAAGGCAACAGCAAATTGTTCGCCTTTATTAAAGTTTGTTATATAGTTTATGTTTTAAAATTACCAAATTAAAAAAAAATCCTCAATTTCGTTTGGGTCGGGATGGGACGTAGTGACTGGTTACTCTTCCATAATTGCGTATTTGTTGACGACAATGGGTATGTTGAGCGGTTAAAAAACACTTCAAATATATTTTTAAAAGGAAACACTTTGTTCGTTCAAAATAGAAAAGAAAATGATAGAAAGATATATTCAATTAACGTGTTTGTCTCGTTTTATGCGGTTTTCAGAGGTTTATTGTTTTTCCGTCGTTGGCGGGTGGCACCCGGGGCCGTCTGCCCCCACTTAGCTACGCCACTATGAGTACCCCAGATGCAAATACATACATACGCTTTTACTGACAGTATTTTAAGCCCATACACTCAACAAAATACGTGTAATACCGACGCTGATTAGTTTGTTATCTCATGTCGCCACCACGCCACCTATACTTGCGTCGGGAATCGGGAATCAATAATATATGTTTGTTTCCATTTTTTCCAAAACAACAATAAGTTGCAAAATGAGAATTCCGTGCTTGGGAAAAACCGAATGAAAATATCCCAGGTTGGCGAGCTTCACGTTTTCAAGACAGCTTAGAGTCTGAACAGTGGACATTGGACAATCTGACAATCTTTGCTTGGCCGCTCTATTCGTTAAAGGGCATTTTTCAGTGTAATAAGTTTCAACTATATTAAATGTGTTATAATATTTAAACTGTTCTACTCTGTCTACTTACTTCTTAACTACACTTACAGGAAGTGACCTGTATTTACCATTTCTAAAATAAGGTTACATATGGTTCTAAATTCAGGCCTGCGCCAAGCCTATATTGCGTTGTCGTGCAAATGCCTTTGAATGCCTTATTTAGGGTTGAAAAAAAAGACTGTTTGTGTTTTAATGTTTTTATTTCCTAAAGGACACCTTTCAATTCGGCGACATGGTTATAGATACGTGTCTGGTAAATATCGAGCGGATAGGGTATATTTATAAATGCGTATTTACCCCAAAATATCAGGGCATTTAAAATGTTCAGTCATTTAAAATACATTTAACCATAAATTGTTTTGAATATAATTCTGAGATTAAATATATATATTTATGTAAATAAACTTGCAACTGAAAACAAAACGGCTACAAAGCAAATGTTTCAAAAAATCAAAACTTCCTAGATGAAGAGCTGTATTCCTTGATGCATTGTTGTATTGCATACATAGCCTAATGATACTAAAAATGCTGTAAATTTTTTATATACCAAAATTGTATTGAAATACTGTGTCTCACAATTGAAGGCCAAATATGTGGCAATCTATATTAACTCAGATTTTGGTCATTATTTTTTTTTCTCCTTTTCAAATAGAGATTTTTCCCTTGAAATGAGTAACTTGTGTTTTTACAAGGTGATAGAAAAATTTAAATGATCAAATAATTATAAAATAAGGCCAACAGACAAAATTTGGCGAAGTGATTCTGGATTTTTTTCCCTTTAAATGTTATTGGAATTTTGGCTCACTAAACCAGTAAACACCCTGATCCAGCAAAAATTTAATATTTTTTTTTTATGTACTGAGGTAAACATAAAATGAATCTTAATTAAATTAAGATCCAAATACTTTCTAAATTTCAAACTGGCATGCATATTAAATGCAATTTGTAATAATGATATTAAAAAAGTGTTGGCCAATTTAAATATCCTATGTACAAGAATGCAACATCATTTTAAGAAAAAATGTCTTTTTTGAAATTTGTAATTTACTATCCACATTTAATACCTATGTTGTATTAATTTATATTACTTATTGCATAAAACAATTTAATTATTATTTAATGAATTTTATTTAGAATTATATTCAGATTTCTGTTGTTACAGTATTTTTATTATTATCTCTCTCAAGCTTATTAATATTAAACATTTGTGTTTGTGTACCTGATCTCAAAAAATCCACTTATTGAGCCCTTGTCTAGTGTTAGATACATTCTAGATTTTTATAACACAGAAGCAGGTATGTTCTTAAGTACTGTGCAGTTAATGAAAATTTTTACTTTTATAAAAATTTGGAACATGATGAAAATTTAATATCTTAAACACATATTTTAACCGTATCTAATGAAGTAATAAAAACAAAATTCTTGCAAGCTTAGAAATATTGCACAACGAGCTTGTTGAAATTATTATTATTTTATTATGAAACTTCATATTTAGGCTTAAATAAAAGTTACTGAAAATTTATTTTTTAAAAATTAATTTCATGCACTGTTAAAAATTTCAGTTCAACATTGAACCATAACTTGGTTCAACTCTAAAGCTATCTCCAAAAAATGGTTCAACCAAAATTTTTCAGAAGCCATGGATGAACGATACACCGTTCAACCTTTCAGTTTCCCCATTTTGAACCATAATATATTTCAAGCAGTTTCCCCAAGTTTTGGTTCAATCGCAGAAGCGAACTCAACTGAAGTGAGTCGTGTTGCCATATTGGATTTCGTTCAGTGCGCAGTATTCGAAGCTACATGTAATAACAGGTCAGTGTTATTTTTGTGTAATTAATGTTGTTCATTATCATTTTTTAATTTGTATCCTCTAACATAAAGTATATTGAAACTTTACTCAGAAACTAATGTATAATCTTGTTAATTTTGACACCAAAAAAAAAAAAAAGGGTTTAAAGTTAACTTTCGCTTACTCGTAACGGAGTATCGTAAGATCGGAACGTCTTATGTTTACTAATAGAAGTTTGTTCCTTGAATTAATAAAATGAAAATTGTAGATTATACTTACGTGTTGATTAAAAATTAATTTGTAAATAAATTAAAATTTTTCTTAATTCGTAATTGCTCATTAAACTTAAAACTCATGCTCATTTGCTCATACTGTGTTAAGCACCAAAAAATCTTGAATTCAAACTCACTTTAGTCACCATTTGGTTGAGATAATTAAGTTTAAGAAATTATTTCATTTTTTCCCCTTAATTTAAAGCGTTTAAACGGGAAATAATTATTTCAGTAAAGTAATTTTAAAGTTAAATAAGTAGTGTAAGTCAGTCATAATAATATACTCACATTGCCTTTGTAAACATTCAACTAGAAAACCATGAACCATTTGTGCTTATTCTTTTTTAAATGATAATAGGTAGTGTTAAGTAATTTATACGATGAGCTGCATACTTACATTTTAAAATTATTCTTATGTGTCAATACTTCGATTTTATTCGGCATATAATTATTGGCTAGTTAATCATTTGAATGATTTATGTAACAAGATGAAACTTACCCTTTGTTTCTAGCCAGTTCAGTTACCCAAGAAAGTAAAATTATTTTATGCTCTGGAGCTTGTTTTCTCAGAATATAATGATTTCTTTCCTTTTATCAATATTATTAATTTATGTACTTGATTTGTGTATATCATTCATATTGAAATATTTAAACTGTACACAAGCTTTTAATTCTAAGATTTTTGGAGCTAAATTAATCCTTAATTAATTTATCAATAATGAATACAGTTAATTCTAGTTTGTAGATAGCAAATTAGTAGAGCCTTATGCTGATTACCCGTCGCCAAATTAAGCACTAATTCCAGCGGAATTGAAATTTTTATAAGAGTATACAATTTCTGCAGTGGTCTCAAGTGTCGATCCAGCATTTTTAACGGTCCGTTATTTGTGCATTTAAAAAAGATTTTGTGAAAAATCAAATAGTTTTGTGAAAATTCAAGATTTAAACAATCAGAGATAAAAAATTACATTCTTTTTTGCCGCCTATTTAATAAATAATTCTGTAAAAAGTACTGTTTGGTAGCTTGCAATTTGGGAAAACTTCCGAAAACTAGTGATCATAATCGAGAACTCAGTTATTCAGGGATCAGGATAACTCGAGAACTCAGACATCTCGATCGATTTACTTCTCAAAAGATATTAGAATCGAGTGAATAGCTCGAATGATTTTTTTCACGTGCTATTTCATATTCGAATGTAACTCCTTGAGTACTTGACAGTTTAGTTTCAAATGCATTTGGATGATTCGTAGTCTAGTGATTGCAAAAGTGTCTATGTGTGTGAGTGGGATAGTTTTCTTATTTAAGAGGAATTCTTTACTTCAATATGAGCGCACGAATTTATAGGACGAGAGTGCTGAAAGAAAAAACAAATAGATAAATAAATTAACATATTACAGTCGGACCTCTATTTAACGAAGTCGCAAAATCCAGCGAAAAAGTTCGTTAAATGGAGAAATTCGTTAAATAGAGATTTACATTTTTCATAATACTTTGGCTACACGAGAGCTCATTTTAAACTAATGAAAGCTCTACATATCATGTAATAATAACTATAGCGGTTTACTTTTATTATTTCACTTAAGAAAGGATAAAACAAAGAATAACCATTATAATCTGGAATTAATCTTATTCACTACTCTAAAAAAAAATTTTTATATTTATTTTGACACATAGTGTGCAGAAGCTTTAGTAAAAGTGTTTAAAGAAAGAAATACTTGAAAAATAGAGTGGAATTTTTTTTAGATTATCAGAAAAAAGTTCGTTAAATAGAGAATGTGCTTCGTTATTTGGAGGTTTTTTTAGATGGAAAACCTTAAATATTCTTACGGCCAAAAAGAAAATTCGTAAAATGGAGAAATTCGCAAAATAGAGGTTCGTTAAATGGAGGTTCGACTGTATATAATAAGGGTCGTTGCAAAATCAACACACTTTTTGTAATCAATATGTTTATTTGATTAGCACCTCGCATTTTTTTATCTTTGCAGAAATGCATTATATGTAGGTGCAGTTACATAGCTTTGCATTGAAAAGTTTATGGAATTAAAGCGCTAGATAAAAGCGGTTTCAAGGGGGACTCTTTGAGGATAATTTCCGTAATTGAAATTCCTCAAAATACAAATTGTGAAAAACTGAATTTTAGGCCGTTTCCTCAAAATACAAATTGCGAAAAACGGAATTTTAGGCTGTTTTTCTGGTGATGTTTGCAAATCCGAAGGGGGGGGGGGGGGAGTTGCACAAGATTTTTTGAAATTGAAGTTTTAAAAACGCATTTCTAGCCTATGGTTAGTGTGTCATCAGGGATAAGAGCATAAGAGGGGCGGGGTTGCCCCTTCACTGGAAAGATTTTTAATTTCGGATTCTAAAATCGTGATTTTAAGCTGTATTCGAAATGTTAGAGCAAGGGGAGGGGTTTGGGGAGAGCAGTTTTCACACAAGCACACAAGAGCACAACACCCTTCAGGGAGGGGACACTTCTAATGGAACTACTGTGTTCTATAGATATGTAATATTATTGGTAGAAAATGTATGTATTTGGTGACAATCTTTTTAGTCCTTATACTCTTTAAAATACATATAATAGGGCAGAGAATATTTTCGTGCCTCATGCAGAGGCGTACCTAGGGGTTTCAGTGCCCGGGGACTACAGAAGATTTTGCCCCCCTGTGCCCCTGGGGGCCTAGGGGCGCCCTTAAAGGGAATTTAAAAACTTTTATGCTTCCTAAATGAAAAAGAGCTCTAAAAAGCAGCCCTTTTAACTTTCATTTTTATTAGTGACCATTCACTTCTAAGGGAAAAATGGGACACTTTGGCTCCGCAAAATTATTTGTCTGATTTCCCACGCACTCAGGTGCTACATTGGTCATTCCCGATATGGTTTGCAGTGTTCCCACTTTTTTGTTGGATATATTCACACCTCTTCAGTTCAAATAATTTTCTTTTCGCATTTAGAAATCAAGTAAATTAACATTCATTTGGCACCATGGCGCCCCTTGTCGTTGCGCCCGGGGACAGCTGTCCCTCCTTGCCCCCACCTAGCCACGCCTCTGGCCTCATGGTACTGCTGTAACCTGCAACAAACCTGCGCTACCCCACACATACAAGAGGAAATTCTGTCTGCTGTTGACCGGAATACAAATGAGAAATACTGTAAAATTCATCTATAGCAGATACCATCAGGTCAAGAATATTTCTCTATAATAGAGAAGTGTCTGCAAAAGTGATTTGTTTTCTTCAAGCTCAATGATTTGCTCCGCAGGGGAATTGTCCACATTTGAGGGGTATCCGTTAGGAGGAGTTTCACTGTAGTTGAGTCTTGAATCGATAGCTCAGGGTGAGGGTTTCAGCCTGATTACACTACTCTGCAATAATAACAGAACAACGTGGTGGGACACAATCACAATGTCGGAAATCCAGCACTGGAAGGTCGCCTCTCATTGCGCATGCGTCGAATCAACACTCGGTTAACCGGCGATGGTGGCCCAATAATATTTACTTTTTGTTGGCCCAATAGCGCTCAGAAGCAGTTGGGACTTCGTAACGCCAGCAATCGATGGCCAACTAACCATTTCCCAACAGTGGCCCAACGTAAATTTTTTTGGTTGGACGTCCGTAGGTTCATTGTTCGGTTGCCTACCGACCAATTCCCAACGCTCTCCACAATTTCCCAACGGTTGGCCAAACGTTTGTGCTACTTGGGCTGATATTCCATTCATGTCATCCAATCATGAAGTATAAAGAAGGAGATATATCTCCTACGTGTGGCAACAGCTATAAACGGCACAAAAATTTCACTTTTCCGCCAGGATCGCTGCAGTGATTATAGTAACTCGGCGCATGCGCAGAAAGCACGTTACGCATGCGCAAAAAGTGAGACGCAGAAATTTAGCAGACGTGAAATGTTTACGCTTTTAATGATCTGTTTTCTGCACAGTTTACTTTTGTGCTTCTATGTACATCTGTGAATTCCATTACATGCCACTTGGAAGAAATTAATATAACTTGCAGCGTATGCTCAGAAGTAAAAAGCCAAGATTACACTAAATCTAATTCATTAAAATTATTAGTTATTATTAACTTAATGCTCATCGGTCCAATGCTGAATAACTATTTCAATAACTGCATGCATGTGATTTTTCCGCTAATTAGCAGAATTCTGCGAATTTAATCCTTCAGATTCGAGGACATTCGCTTATGATTGTTTTTTGTTAAAATAAAAAGGAATTTTTTTGCGTTCTATTCATTTTGCAATGTTTCACAAGGCACATCTTTTTTTCATTTCAACATTCAACTGTTTATTAAGTTTTGATACAAAGTAAATACACAAAATTCCTTTTTATTTTTAAAACATTAACTTTGTTTGAATAATCGTTGAATATAAGGCAAGCATAAAGTTTCTAAATCATTTAAATAATTATTAATGAAACAAATTAGAAGCAGCTCTCAACAAGTACTCACCATCACCAAAAGAGGGTTTTTTAAAACAAGATTTTTAGTTATGAAATTAAAACTGGAAGCCATAGTTTTGTGCAATAATTACTTTTAGTGCATTCTTTTAGTTTATGTGTTGTGATCAACTAATTGATGTTTGCTTCAGAGAATCATGTCATTGATTTCTTGCTCAATAAACATATACAGAACTAACTACTGTAGTCGGGCGAGGACACCGGGGGACGGTGTCCCCCAACTTTATTTTAAAAATAACGTCTCCAAGGCCGTATCCAGAGGGGGGCATCGGGCCCGCCCCCCCCCCCCCCCAAAATCCCAAAATTTTTCGCAATGTAGCATATATTCCCTGAAACTTTCCCCTACACTAGTGCTTCAAAGTCAGGGCCCTCCCCGAAAAAAATTTCTGGCTACGGCCTGGAAAGTCCCCCCACTTTTGGATTTCAATAACTTAGTTCGCATATGTAAGCGTCCCCCCAATATTTTTTATAGGACTACACCACTGCTAACTAATTTGTGTGCAAAACGCTCAGAGTCGCATACGCTCGGCGAAAAATATAAATTTTTTAACCGATAATCTGATATTGCTGAAAAAATTAAAGGATATAATTACTGATATTGCTATGCGAGGGTAAAAATAATCCACTTTGCTAGTAAATCCAGGTATGTGATTATTCTGCTGTGCCGCAGTTTTCCTCTTCTTTTTTCTCCTTTTTTAATAAAGTTCTCTTCTGCCATTCATCACATGGCACACTTGTTAAAATTTACGCATTTTAACATTTTATATGCATCCCCCCCCCCCCCCTTTTGAAATCCAATTGCATCTGCTTCTGTAAAATTTGCTCGTTTCTATATACCATATGATTATATTGCCTATTATCATTATTTTCAATCCTTATTATTTTTTATGCTATGTACTACGTTCTTGTGAGGAAAACTCTTTCTTTTCATAGTTTGATGTGTAATGTTTTTGTGCAGGCAAACTCTTCTTCAATGAATATTTTTGAGTATTTTATTAGCAGCAAGAGACAAAATTCTACAAAACAGTCTGAAATTTCTCAATTTTTGTGTAAACATAAGTAATTGTATTCAAAATTAAAGTGAATTTTTCACTTTTTTAATGCGGGAAAACCTGTACCTATAAAACCAGGTTTCACTGGCGTAGATAAGGGGGTGGTTTTGGGGATGGGACCCCTCCTGAAATGGTAAAGATTGTCTAGAATTTGACCAATTTTTCTTCAAAAAGAATGAAATTAGCAGACTTCTTCCGAAGAACCCCCTCACCCACAATCCGGATCGAGCTACACCACCGACAGGTTTCATGTATTTTTTAGTTTCAAAATTGTATTTTTTAAAAAAAGTAATTGTATGGTGGGATTGTTCTGTATTTTACATATTATTTGTAGATGGTTTATAGATGTGTTGATACAGCATCTTTAATACACTGGTGTAGTCCTGAAAAAAAAGTTGGGGGTGGGGGACGCTTATACATACGAAAAGCAATTGAAATCAAAAGTGGGGGGATGCTTATGTTAAAATGTAAAATGTTTCGGGGGACGCTTGTATTAAAATAGAAACGTAGGGGGATACCATCCCCTTGCATCCACCCTCGACTACACCACTGCTTCAACCCCTTGCCATATTTTAACGAGTCTGACTCGTGATGACAAACATGAATATCACGAGTCAGACTCATGAAGGGATAATCGGGCCAAGCATGAATGTCACGAGTCAGACTCATGAAGGGATAATCAGACGACTATCGATTATGCCCGAGTTTGGTCAAGCTAAATGGTACGGCAAGGAGTTAATGTGCATATTATGCATACAGATTGCCATCCTAGAACATGATCTCATACAAGACGACGAATAACTTGCGGCATACCACGCAAGGCCGTATCGACAGCCTCCCCCCCTCGAAGTCGCAAAAATTTTCGCAATGTGGCCTATATTCCTCCCAGAAGCTTTCCTTAACACGTGAGTCAAAGTCATGTCCCCCCCCCCCCCCGCCACCACCGAAAAATTTCTGGATTCGGTCTTGATACCACGGTTTTGCTTTACACGATCAAAAGATTCAAAAACTTTCATACAAGAATAATCCTACAGTGATAAAGAGCATGATTTGCATTCAATATATTTTTATTAACACAGTACATAATTAGAGAAAATTGAGAAAGTTTTTAAAATCACATACATGTCTGATTGTCCAAACAAAAAGTAAGATGTAAGCGGAGTAGTTTATTTTCCAAATTAGTTCGAAGTTTAAAAATATTATAAGTTATTTTATTTATAAAATAAATGCACTCGATAAAACATTAAGTGCTTGAAAAATATGACACAAAATTTTGTAATTTAGTAAAAAAAAGGTTTTTTTTCTTGGTAAGTAGTTGGTGGTATTCTTGGTAAGGTTAGACTCAATATGAATCATGCATTTGAATTGAAATTTGTTAATCTATATTTTTATTGAAAAATTGTCTAAATGAGAATAGCTTAAAATATATTGTTTAAGATGTCACATTTTTATAAGTAAATATCCAAAATATTTGAAGTCTGGTTTAAAAAATTGAAAAATTCAAACTCTGATGTGTTGAAAGTAATATGTTAGTGCATAGCAATTTTAAACAATTGTGTTATATGAGATTCAATCGTTCAAACTAATGCAGAGAAAATGTTCAGCTACCTCACGAAAAGGTGTTGAGAATGAGATTAAAGATCTTCCCGACGTCCAAAAAGAAAGGTCTGTACCTGCATCAAGGCAAAAAAATAAAAGAACCCTAAAGGCATGAGATACACTCTTTCTTGAATCTATGAGTGCATTCTTATGCAAATCAAAAGTAAGAAATTGTATGAGGATTTAAGGTCACATAAAATTTTGAGACTTCCAACTACATGCACCAAATCCAAATATTTAAAAAAACATTTGGGTGTGTATGTATTTCACAAAGTATTATTTGTTTGCTTGCATAAAATAGCACTTGATATGGATCCTTCAGAAAAAAGAGGTATATATTTTCAGTCTCAAAAAATTTTAAATTATCTTGCCAGTAATTAATCTTTCCTTTTTTTGTCAGGTGTTATTACTTATTACTAGTATAGCTAGATGCCTATTAGTTCATATAATTGCAATTCAGGACAGAAACAAGACTTGAAGCACCTATCCATACTAGATTCATGTAAATTTAGTCCTTGAAATGTATATATGTTCATGCAGCATAACCCCTTTATTGAGACATTTCTTTAACCTAGTTCCATTATTCTTCAGAATTTTGGAATTAGTAGTTTAGTAAGTCTCCTCCCCCCCCCCCCCTCTGTTTTGGTGACTATAGTACTTTTAAAATCTTAAATAAAACACATGCAATTTCACTGGTCTGTAATCTGAATTTAGCATAAAATGGAAGTTCTTTTTAAAAATTTCTTCACATCATATAATAAGATTATTTTTAATTATTGTAGAAAATTTTGATAGATGCAAAAACACTTCCATAGTAAAAAAGACTCCGACACATCCTTTTGTAAAATTTCTTTTTTCGAGTAATTATTGCAATCCTAATCAAAACTCAGAGTTTGATATGTTATACGTATTTAAAGCAAGTGCAAAGATATGCTAAAAAACAAATAGCACTGTAGTAAATACACAATTTTGTGATGCATTATTTAAAAAGAGATTTAAATGTACAGTGATTTTTTTCAATTTTATTTATAACATTCAATCGTGCTAGATGAACAGCAAAGCAAAGCTACTATTAAAATTCTTCCAGCTTAGCGTTCCAGTAAGAAAACTACAATGCACATAAATTAAAAACAACTGGAAGCGTTTAAATTAGTTCATTTGGAACAATACTTAAAAATGTTTCTATTACAAAATGAAAACCCAATTGAAATCCTTTAAAAATTCGAACTTGTAATCAAAGTTTTAAAATAAGGTGGGGCACTCTTCGTGTATCAAAATAATACACATTTTATTTTTAAAAGTAAATTTTGCATTTTCAATCAAGATACATTGTATCCTCAACAAATTGTGTCTAAAACACTAAAACAGTAAAAAAAATCAATGTAAAAATCAGAGCAGCATTGAAATAGTCACACAAAAATTCAGAGGCATTTCCAAAATAAACAGTAGAGTCCCGAACTGCGAAGTTGAAGTAATTCACACAAAAATACAGAGGCACTTTTGCAAGAAAAAAGTGAGCCGAAATGTGAATTTAAACCCAACCGACCAGAACCAATGAGAATCACCAAAATCGTAGCAGACGACGGAGGGCGGGGCTTTGTAACCATATATAAAAGTATTTTTATTTTAATATCTAGTTGCCTCATAGCATATTGAGTCGAAACATATTAATCTACATGATCTCTACTAATTGTGTGAAAAATAGCTTTTTTTTCCTCTCACGTTTTCTATTTTTCCTGGCGAAAATAAAATCGTCCAAATTAGCACTGAAATCACCTAGCTTTCCGTACAAGGTAGTTAGTCTGGCAGAGGCAACGCCATCTGGAAAAGTGAAATTTTTGTGCCACTTTCCGTCAGCGGAGATCTAGCTCCTTAGCCTATAGACTCCATGCATCCAATTCAGAGGATACGCGTGATATAATGAAATAATAGAAGATTGTTTTCTAGTGTAGATCCTCATCCTTAAACGGCTACAAGATTTGCCCATATCAGATTGTATCACTGACTAGTAAGTCAAATACATAATAGTCTATCAATTAAGTTCATAAAAAATAAAATCAGAGAAGTGTACCAAGTAAAAACAAAACAACACAATAATATATATTTTAGTAAACATTTTAGTGACTCAATGTTAAGATCACTTATACTTTATGCAGCACAATTTTCAAAAGTATTTTTCGTACTTACACTACTTTTAACAAGAGATGCTAATATTTCTACACAAACTATCGACAGATGGCAGCAGATACCGCTAGGAAAGATACCGAAAGAAAGCGGGGCTTCAGCGTTAGAGGCGTGGCTTTAGCGACTGTCAAAATATTTATACTTTCCCGTAGACTTAAAACCATTCACTTCTATAATAGAGACCAGTGCAGGAAATAAGGTGTCAATTATCTTAAAATCCGATTGCAAAATATTTCTGCATGTGAATCTAATAATAAGGATTAGTGAGAAAAATATAGAAAAGTTCTGTAAATTTTTTTGCAGAGTTTTAATTTACAAAACTATTTAAAATGATATTACACGCATCACGCACCTAAATTAAGGATTTTGTTTCTGGGACCCATATTAACCTATACATTTATAAATGTATAATTTTGATTGGTTTCAAATATTCAATGAAAAAGTCAATGGCTATAACAGTCAGGCATCACTTTTAAATAAAAAGGATTCTTTGAAATGTATTATACTTATAAAAAAATTATTGTTAAATTGTTCTCCTCCTTGTACATGTAAAAAATATTAATATATGGATGTAAATAAAAAGCATAAGATTTACATTATCCTACACAGAATTGTAAAAATTTGGATGTTTTCTTCTTTTTAAATCAGAACAAATTAAGTTATTTTAACTAATACGCAAACACACGAATATTACGAGTTATACTTAATACTAGTTAGATAAAAAAAATATTTTAAAAATATATCTTTAACTAACGTTTTGAATACAACAATAATTTCAATTTTTTAATCAAAGAATTAAATAAATAAAACACTTCGTATGAAATTATATACATATTTTTATAAAAGGTGTAGTAGTACACTTCGTCAAAAATAACTGTTTGCTTATTTTTGAACGAAGGTCGGAATCCTTAAATTTCCCCGTTCTATGCGTATGCGCATTGGCGCATGATTGAAGAAAGAAAAGGGTTAATATAACATAGCAGTAAGTTTGGCGAAACTGTTTTTGGCGAGTTTGTTTCAAGCGCATGCGCAAAGTATAGGGGAAATGTAAGAATTCATACGCTCTTTATTTACGATATATTGCTGGGAGATTAGTCCTTTGCTTGCCTCCATACTACTATACTAGGATTAGTAATATTGATTCCAAGAGCAGAAATCACAAGGATTTTGTGCGGGGTTGTACCCGAACTTATTGATTATGCCCTTGTGCAGCAGCCCCCATGAGCAAGGATGCAGCGAGAGCGGTTGGGCATTAAATTCCAAAAGCCCTCGGTTTTGAGCCGCTATGCTAGTCCTAGTATTGCAAAATATGTGCATGCCAGAACTTTCGTGACATACAAATACAAAAGCGTCGAGCTGCAACAGGCATGGATCCCAGGAAGGCTGGTCCTAGTCAATTTAACAGTCCCCAATGAGCATCAGGAGCCTTCTTAAAACTCTTTATTTCACTGCAAGTATCAGTCGCTTCCGGTAAACTATTCCAACTGCCTATATTCCTATTGAAGTTGTAACTTTTCCTAATTTTAAGATTACCTCCCCTCTTCGTCCCAGAAGAAAATTATAGTTAAGCTAATGCTCATGATCAAATTATAAAACGTTAAAGTTAAAGACAATTATGTAATACAAACTATTGCACGGGTAAAATAAAAAGTACTTTGTAAATTCGAAAACGTGAGTCGAATCACCGCAAGATGGCGCAACTTTTGAGCTTTGCAAACTTTTTAATTCTTCATATTTTTGAAATACTTTATCCCATATTATGTTATACTATCTGTCATTTTTGACATTGAGATAACAAATAAATTCAAAACGTTCTGTTCAAGCAAAATAATTTTACCTACCAGTTCTTTAGGGCAATGTCAAATTCATAAATCGTAAGATCATTCTGGGATGCATTCAGAAACCATTTTGCGATAGAAGTTGAATTCAAGTATTCGTCCTGGTCTGCTATTGCATAGATTGGGAGAGAGAAAAAGGAAAAGTAGCTTTCCTAAGACTGAGAAAAGATGTTGTTGCTTTTAAAGGAATTCTAGATGTAGCATAGATTACTATACTTATTTATTCTATTTGTTTCATTCGTTTATTGGTGCTGCAGGAAAAGGATCGCTGTAGGCGTGCTGTCGCAAATTTTTTTTTGCTAGGTAATAATTTGTGAAGAGCTTTTTGTATTCGTTACCGAAGTAACAGCGTATTGTTTTTTGTTCGTTCGAACGATGATGTTGATTCCCCCCCCCCCCTCTTCCTGAAACTACGGCTATAATCTGTCATTTATTTTATTTTGTTTAACCTATCACTGCATAATAATATTTTACGAGAGTTCATCCAGCGGTCGAAATTCGATTGTTGTTTATTAATTTGTTCAGCTATCAGATAACGTTTAAACAAAGGGAAATAAAACCCACTTTTTCTCTTTCTAAAACATTGGAACGACAAAAAGAAAATTTTAAGAAATACAATAATTAAGGCCGTTGCACCAGACCAAAAAAGAGTAGTTAAAAAAATGCTTTTCAAAAGCAAAACTTTCCGCACTACACCGTTGTGAAAGCAACAGAGTACGAGAGAAGAAAGAAGAGTGTATACTAACTATATTAGGATTAGTAATATTGCTTTCCAAGAGCAGAAATCCCAAGGATTTTGTTTGGGAGTGGTCCCCGTACTTATTAATTGCTCCCCTGTACAGCCCCCATGAGCAAGGATGCAGCTAGAACGGTTGGGCGTTCACCAACAGGAGGCGCAATGCGCAATGCCCTCAGGCGTGGGCGTGGCCCTTGCGCCTCCCAATTCCCTCAGGCGTTAGTCGAGTGGAGTTGAGTTGTATGCCCTCAGGCATTTTCGAGTAGAGTTGAGTTGTATGCCCTCAGGCGTTTTTTTACGAGTAGAGTTGAGTTGTTTCTCAAAAGTTTATAGTTTTGGAATGGCAACATTTTTAAATTAAGGTTTTAACCCTATTATTCCGCCTCCTAGCGGCAAATAGTGGAACTACTATAGCACTGTTTCAATACTACGAAAAGCGTTTTTTTTTTAAAGTTTTTTGTTTTGGAATGGCAACACTTTTTAGTTTCAGTTTAAGACTTAATGTAAAACCGATTGTGCTGCCATCTACGAGAAGAAAATAGAACTATTATTGAACTTAGAATAATTTTCAATGTTTTCTCTTAGAATTCGAGTAGGAACTATTTAATATCAACAAAAATTAATTATAATGTATAATGAATTAGATTTAATATCGTTAATTATATCCTGATATAGCTTTATTTATGTTTTCGACTTAGAAAGATAGTCCCAACCAAGTATCACCTATTATATACTTTCTTTCTATATAAAATTGCTTTCAAAATTACTTTCAATAGGTGGGATTCGAACTCCAAACTTTCTAACACAAAAAAACATCCATGATCTTAATTAGCAGCGCGCTTTGCTGATTAACCCATGAATGTTTTCAATTTTACACGTTAGAATTTGTTTCTAACAGAATGCAAACATCTTTAAAATTGAATGGTTGGAAGTTAAACTTAAAAGAATATCAAGTGTATCGTATAAAACTGTTTCGCACATGCATGCAATGTAAAAAAAAATACAGTAAAGAGACATATTTTCAAATCATCATATTTATTTCTTCATAATTTTACATTTCAAATTTATACATAAATAGTAAAATAAATTATATGTTTACATAATAGCAGTATAAAACGAGTATGGATCGTCCTTGATATACATATTTTTCATGGATTTGTAAAAGCTTTTAGAATCCAAACTTTCAAAAAAGTCAAATACTTTTACAAGATACCAAAAATAGTCAAACTTAACATTGTCATTTACAATTTTTTCAGCGACTTCAAAACCAGTTGATATCATGCAATGCTAATTCATAATAATTGTCCCATTTGTCAGTGTGATCCATTTGAGTACACATATGAGCATACCTACATTCTAAATCTGACATGCACCCAAAACAATCAATGTGTTTTTTCATATGTTTACTGATAAAGTCTTTTAAAATTGTACTCACAGACAAAGTTAGCTCTTCGAGACCTTCAGGATTATCAGGGGGTCCACAATATTCCGACATTTTCACAGATGGAAAGTCTTTAAGCTTTTGAAGCACATAATATTCAAGCGTATGACATAACAAAGTATCGCGTTAAGCTTCAGAAATAGCATTCATATAGTTGCACAGCTTTCTGATTTGAAAATGTTCCAAACACACTGTGGTTTTTAAGTTTACACGTAGTCTCCCATCAGCTTTCTCCTTCGAAACAAACAAGGCTTTCAAAATAACTAACACAGTATCGTTATCAGCGAAAGTTACATATGTGTTCAATTGTCGCTGTAATGATTCCCACACGGATGGAGATAGAGAAACACCGTCTTTTGTTGGTAATATATTTCCATCAGCAGCAGGAAGATATCGTCTAATATGAACTCTTGTGTGTCCTAAAAAGCATGAGACAACTGCAAACACGTCTCCCCCGAGATGATAGTGATTCTTCGGCATACAATCCATTCTGAATTCGCTATGATGTTGAGCATATCTCCCAGTCACATCATTTCCTTTTGCTGCTTCATCAAATCTTAATTTTTTCGCTGGGTTAGAATTTTCCATTCTAAAACGTATTTTCTTTGAACTCAAGAAATAAAGCAAACTTGAATTCAACATCAACGGATGAAGTAAAATCCAAGATATATAGAGTAAAAATATTCGACGTCTATCCAGACAGAGAACTAGATTGAAAATGATTCTGTGAACACCTTGTATAACCCACAGCATACTTTGCTTTAACCAATAAGAAAATGAATAAGCATTTACGTCACTAAAAATTTGAATTAATATACACCTACTGGTAGCTTCTACACCAATGATAAAAGGTTGGGGGGCTAATATAAGAAAGCACGATCAAACATGTTTTCTTGCGATGAAAAATCATGTCTCATTAACGTATTTTTGTTTTCATTAAGATGATATTCCGCCTCATCAAGTAATGTATCTATTATCATCAGTTAAAAACTAAGTACAATGGAGGTGCTTTTTGAAAATAGAAAGTGATCTTTGTCAATCGCTTCATTCAACGTAGGAAGAGAAAGTATGCCTACAGGGTGAAGAGGGGACCTTTTCTTTTCCGTCCAATCGTCACAAAGGACCTAAAGCCATAAAAAAACACCTGCACTATGATTTCAATCTTTTAGCGCAATACAAGTTTGTTCATGTCTTGTAGAGCTACAAGAGATATAGCTTTCGGCAAATGTGCCCTGAATGGATACATTCTCTTCAATTGTGACGTATACTGTATTCTAATTGGTTAACTTTTAGCTTCTCTATTTCTTGAAAGAAAATGCTGCAAGGACTGAAAAGTGAAAATTCACTTCGCTTTCTACGCTTGCTTAGTAAAGACGAATTTTTGCTCTATTCTTTTTTAAAGGCACCTCTCAGTTCCTTATACGCTAGACCATGGATTTTTCAAGAATTAGTTCTCAATCTACTGAATCTTCTGCTAGGGTAAGTTGAATATACCTTTTATCATCACTAATTTTTAATATCATTCAAATGTATTACTTTAATAATTCCCTTTTGCATTTAAAGTAATCCCCTCTGAAACATTCACTTTTTAACGCTAACATTATTAGTTTCCAGAAAACTTTTTAAAACTTGTTTGATATTTAACACTTAGACCTTTTTTGATACTGTATGTTAATACTAAAGCTTTAGCGATGGAATTCCCTCTCATGTTAGAAATAAAAGTTTTGTATGCCTGCGAATCTAATGCATTTTCCTTGCATCTTTAAAGTGAATCTTTTTTCTTTTTTTTTTGCTATTGTAAATAGTATATCTTCCAAAGTATTGTAAATAGTATAGTTTCCAAAGATACTGACTTGCAATCTAAGTAGTTTTCATGCACTATGGCTAAGAATGTATGACTCTATCTTAAATGTTTTAATTTTAAACATTTAATATCGCACATTTTAAACAAAAATATATTGTTGTTTTATATGTTTACTCTAAGACGTTAATGTATGTTAAAATTTCAATATATTTTATCGGATGTGTCTTAGCTAAAGTAGCTTTACTTTATTCAAGTTCATGGATCACTTTTCATTTAAGAATTTTAACAGCATATTTCTTAATGGTCTATAATAAAACTTTGTTTTTCCTATGTTAAAATTTGCAGTATATTATATCGGATGTGTCTTAGCTAAAGTAGCTTTACTTTATTCAAGTTCATGGATCACTTTTCATTTAAGATTTTTTACAGCATATTTCTTAATGGCCTATAATAAAACTTTGTTTTTCCTGTGTTAAAATTTGCAGTATACACGATTGGTTTTTTTTTTTTTTTTAAATTATTTTCAGTCTCTGTAATTTGGAATTCCTAGAGATGAATTCCGAAAATTAGTCGGCGGTAATGCGTCGGCATAAGTGCCTGAAACCTCGGATATGGTAGCCACTGAGATGTCTAACCCTTCCGGAGATAGATCCCCATCTACCGCACCCAGAGCCTTGCCTATAGTTCTCGGAGGTCAACCTGCACCCAGTGGATCTAATACTCTAACGAAAAAGCCTGATAGTACTCATGTAAGTGTTGTTTTCTATTTTTTCGTATTTACACGTATGTAATGTATACTTAATTTTTTTCTAACCAAACAAAGCTTATAGAATAGAAAAAGCAATGATGAAAATGATACTTAAATTTAGAAAATAAAAATATACGTTGAATAAGACTACGAAAAAACAGTTTGAATGGAAAATTGTTCTTCAAAACTGTCTGAGTTATAAATGTATATAATAATATTTTCTTAGATATAAAAATTTAAGTTTTTTAACGGAGACAACGTATTTAGCTCTGGAAGCATTTGAGCTATATAGCTTAGAAGTATTGAGATGTAGTAAAAATAAAGAGAAAATATTAGAAAGAAAAATAAAATAAAATTTTATACATTAGTAAACTTTCTCGAATAAACTTTAACTTAGATCTCATATGTGTTATGTTGTATACAAAGAAAATGATTTTAGTGTATAAAAATCCTAAAAGAGATCTATTTCCTCACATAGGTATGCACTATATGCGGAAAATCTTTTACCACCAAGAGCAATTTAAACAAACATTTCAAAACGCATTCTGGAGCTAAGACTTCTTCCTGTGATGTGTGTGGAAAGTCCTTTACACGAAACTCTGACATATGAAAGTGCACAATCCAGCTGCAGTGGAATGTCCTGAGTGCAACATGCAGTTCACTCAGGAGGCTAACTTGAAACGCCACATGGAATCCCATAGGAGAAGCTTCACTTGCAAAGACTGTGATAGTGTGTTTCTACAAAAGTCGAATTTATTGCAGCATATTCGAGTGACACATAATGCTCCACCTAAGAGAAAAGCTACTGACCAGGGTCCCATCGCCCCGAAACGCCCAAGGCCTACTCGTCAAAGTGCATTGAATGTGTTATCATCAGAATTTGTAACTCCTAGTCCACAAAATGCAAAAGACTTTAAAATGTGTTTCGATGAGCTAAGACCTCAAATCCGTCAACTTTTGCAAGAGGAAATGAGGGAGAAGCGCGTCATGAAATGGCGCATTGTTATGAAAGCACAGCTTTCTCGTATTGCTGCTAATGGGGAAACCGAAGTGATTTCCTCTTATTTTGGTAGTAAATGTGAGACAGAACTTTTAGATGAGACACCAGATGAACATTTAGAAGAGGCCATCTCCAAAGTGGAGAAGTGTCTGGAAGAGTTTCTTCAATTGGGGTCGGGGTGGACCCTGGATCATATTATTCATGTGGAACTACTCACAGCCAAGTATACACCACTAGCAGGTCGTAGCTACGTCCCGCTATCAAAAAAGATACAATCTAAAAAGGCAGTGCTCAATATACAAAATCAGGACAATAAATGTTTAGTGTGGTGTCTTCTTGCGCATAAACTGAACATTCACTGGAAAGAGCAACCTCATCGGGTTTCCCATTATCTATCCCATGAACATGAACTTAAAATAGATGGAGTAGAGTTCCCTGTGCCAGTCTCCAAAATTCCTATGATCGAGAAGATGAACAATTTACGAATTAATGTTTTCGGATGGGAGGAAGACGAAGTATTTTCACTTCATATTTCTAAATGAGAGGATACTGACTGTGTGAATCTACTTCTCATTAGTGATGATAATACTCATCACTACTGTCTTATTCGAGATATGTCCCGACTGGTTGGTGATTTATCAAAACAAAACCCCAAATGTTTTATATGCTACCGCTGCCTACATAGATTTTCCAGTGAAAGATTGCTGCAGGAACGTCATCAGTACTGCAAAAATGTTAGTCCACAGAGAGTAAGGCTTCCAGAACCTGGACAAAACATCCTCAAGTTTGAAAACATCCATTTAAAACATCCTGTTCCGTATGCCATTTATGCGGACTTTGAATCAATCATCATCCCAATGCAGTCAGTTCAACCTTTGAGTTCCGGTTCTTATACAGAAAAGTTAGCACACCATGAAGCCTGTGGTTATGCTTACATCGTTGTTGGCCCTGATGGAAACGCTCTCAAACCCATTAGTGTTTATCGAGGTCCTGATGCTGCCACACATTTTGTAAAGAAACTACTCGAAGAGCGAGAAGAAATTGGGGAAAAATTAATGGATGTTAAGCCAATGACATTATCCCCTCAAGAAGAGCTGGATTTCAAAACATCAACGTCCTGTCATATCTGCAATAAGCCTTTACAGAAGGACGTGTGCGAGATCACGATCACTTAACTGGAAAGTTTCGTGGAGCTGCACACAGCCAGTGTAATCTAAGGTTTCAGATGAGGAAGATGATACCTGTGATTTTTCACAATTTAAAGAACTATGATGCACATCATATTGTGAAAACACTCGGGGAATTTAAAGACTATGAGTATCATCTGATTCCTACTAATATGGAAAAATACATTTCTTTTTCCATCTCAAGGAAAGATGAAAAACGAGGGAAAAACGTCTCATTAGTGTTCTTAGACAGTTTTCAGTTCCTACCTGCATCACTGGAAAAACTCGTTTCTAATTTATCTGCAAACGATTTCCATCTCCTACAGAAAAATATGCCTGCAAATAAAGTTCCCCTTCTGCTAAGAAAAGGGGTCTACCCCTATGAATACATGGATTCTTTCCAAAAATTCAACGAGACGTCACTGCCACCACTATCTGCCTTTTACAGCAGCCTTACTAATGAAGCAATCTCTCTGGATGATTATAATCATGCTCAAACTATTTGGCAAGAATTTCAACTATCATCCATGGGAGACTATCATGACTTGTATGTGACTAGTGATGTTCTTCAACTAGCAGATGTTTTCAAAAACTTTCGAAAATTGTGTCGCAAATATTATCAAATAGACCCTACACATATGTTTACTGCACCTGGACTAGCATGGCAAGCTTGCCTGAAAATGACTCAACAACCTCTCGAATTGTTCACTAATATATAAATTTATCTGTTTATTGAACGTGGCATTCGAGGGGGTATTTCGGTTATTACGAAAAAGCATTCCATTGCTAACAACAAATACTTGCCGAATTTTGATCCTACAAAGCCATCTAAGTGCATTATGTATTTAGATGCAAACAATCTCTATGGATGGGCAATATCTCAACCGTTACCTTGTGGAGATTTTAAATGGATGGATGCAAGCCAGGTGGATGAACATTGGATTAAATCCATTCCTTCAGACAGTGACAAAGGATATGAGTTAGAGGTTGATTTAGAATTCGGCACTCATCTGCACAAAAGTCACAATTTATATCCGTTGGCAGTTGAAAAATTAAAAATTTCTGACCATATTTTTTCACCTGCTGCAAAAGACATTTTAAATCAACTGCATGCACAGAAATTCAAAGAGTGTGAGAAACTGGTGCCTAATCTATGTGATAAAGAAAATTATATAGTTTACCACCGAAATCTTCAGTTATACCTACCCTTAGGATTAAAACTGGAAAAAGTGCACAAAGTTCTAAGTTTCGAACAAAAACCATGGTTGAAACCGTATATAGAATTCAACACTGAGAAAAGGAAACATGCAGCAAATTTCTTTGAAAAAGACTTTTTTAAACTGTTAAATAATTCTGTATACGGGAAAACTATGGAGAACTTACGCAATCGAGTGGACATTCAACTTGTGCACAAAGAAATGCGTGGAAAAAAATTAGTTGCTGCACCAAGTTTCCGCACCTTTAAAATTTTTTCAGAGGACTTAGTAGGAGTGAAAAGGAGTGAAAACCAACATCATGCTCAACCGTCCATTGTATGTCGGTTTTGTTATACTTGAACTTAGTAAAGTGTTGATGTATGATTTTCACTATAATCATATATTGCAAGTCTACGGTGAGAGAGCAGAGCTTTTATTCACAGATACTGATTCTCTTACCTATGAAATTCAAACAGAGGATGTATACGAGGACATGAAGAAACATCTTCATTTATATGATACTTCCGAGTATCCCACTGATCATCCTCTATATAGCAATCAAAATAAAAAGAAAATCGGTTGCTTTAAAGACGAACTCAATGGTGAAATCGTTGAAGAGTTCATTGAACTTAGAGCCAAAATGTACTCCATAAAATCATTACATCACGAGAAAAAAATAGCGAAAGGTGTTTCTCGACAAGTTGTGCAGCAAAAAATTACACATGCTGATTACAAAAACTGCCTAGAGAATGTTAAAGCAACTCGTAAAAAAATGATGAAAATAGGAAGTGACTGTCATTAATTATACACACAAAAATTACACAAAACAGCTCTTTCTCCCTTTGATGACAAAAGATTCATTTTAGATGATCATATTAATACCTTAGCATATGGTCACCATCTAATTAATACATGAATCTTGTAAATTGAAAATTATTGTAAATATTTATTCCCTGTTACATTTTGTGTCTATTATTTAATGTATGTCCTTTATTCAGAATTTTTATTTAATAGAATAGTTATTTCTATGTGATATATATTGAAGTGCAATACAATTTACATCCAATGCATATGTATAAAAATAGATTGAAAAAATTAGTCTTAAAATATATTTTTAAAAATATTTTCTTATTTTGAATAAATGAATTGTTTATTATCATATGTCTCTTTACTGCGTGAATGTTTTTTTTCTTTTTCTTTTTCTGCATGCTTCTGTGAAATAGCTTTATAAGATTCACTTGATATTTTTTGAAGTGTATGTTGTAAAAAGCAAAGATATGAAGTAGTTTAAGTAAAAGTCAATTTCACTATTCGGTTTAGTATTTTGATTTCATAGAAATGTAATTGGCGAATCTATCTTGAGAGAGAAATCAATTTATTTATAAGTTTAAGCATTATGTTTTATTATAATTTTTTTTTTTTTGTAACGAATGCCATTTTTGAAAATAAGTTCGAGAGAGGAGGTTGTGTGGATGGTTTTCCTATATATAAGCATCTGTATTGTTATGAGTTTAATATACATATTTACTGGAAAAGCAGATTTTGCAATTGATTTCGTTCTTTTTCCGAATGATACTTCTAATTCAATTGTTTCATTTCGGGGATGATAAATTTTAATATTACAAATAATCAATTTTCCTGCTGCAATGAAGAGGGCGTATCAGGATCCGAGTCGCGAAGCAAGTTTTGGTGGTGTCGGTGCATTATTTTATGCTGCACGAGGAAAAGCTTCGAAGAAAGAAATCAAGAGATGGTTGCAAGGAGTCGATGCGTATACGTTACACAAACCGATTCGAAGGAAGTTTGCAACAAATCGGGTCATTGTACATTCAATCGATCATCAGTGGCAGGCAGACTTATTAGTAGATGTTTCAAATTTACAAAAGTATAATGATGGATATCGTTACATATTAACATGCATTGATATTTTATCAAAATATGCATGGGCAATACCTTTGAAAACGAAACGTAGTCAAGATATAGTTGATGTTTTTAAGAAAATCTTTTCTGTGAGAAAGCCAAAGCTTTTACAGACGGATCAAGGAAGTGAATTTAAAAATAAAAAGTTTCAAACATTTCTCCAAGAGAATCATGTCAAGTTTTTCACGACATTTAAATCAATAAAAGCATCTGTAGTGGAAAGATTTAATCGTACACTGAAGACAAAAATGTGGAAATATTTTACAAGTCAAAACACGTATAATTTTGTTAATGTTCTAAACGACTTAGTGAGCAGCTATAACTTATCATTCTACAATTAAGAGAAAACCAGTAGAAGTGAATGCCGAGAATGAAAGGGATGTATGGTTTACAGTGTATGGAAATACGGTAGATGTTGAAAAAAAGCCTTGTGTTTTCAACATCGGAGATGTTGTTCGCATTTCTAAACAAAAACTTACTTTTGAGAAAGGATATGAAACCAACTGGACTGAGGAACTGTTTATTGTAACAGAGTGTGTGAAGAAAGATATTCCTGTATATAGAGTTAAAGATTTGTTAGGTGAGTCTATTCAAGGAACCTTTTACTCACAAGAATTGCAGAAAGTGAAACTTAAAGAAGATTATACTATTGAAAAAATATTGAGGAAACGAGTGAAGAAAAATAAAACGGAATATTATATAAAGTTTCGAGGTTATCCAGCGAAATTTAACCAATGAATTCCGACTTCTAATTTTTCAATCTTATAAAATACTTAAACATATCCACTTACTTTCATTGTACATCATGAGTTTCTACGTGACACTACCGAGTGCTAGCTCTATGAATTTTTTTTCCGATAACAAGATTTCGCATTTTATTACGAGATTGCCAACACCAATTGAACTAACAGGTGAATGGGAATTGGTTTAGTTGAATTCATTTATCCACATACTTGGTATAATGTGAATAGTAAAAACAACCTTATTGCTTTTGATTTAGGATATGGAAAAGAATTGGGTATGAGCCAGGTTGTTATGAAAGCGTCCCATATATTTTAAAAGCTATATCTATTGCCGATCATGAAAACAAAATTTCTTTTAACTATAATCATGTTACCAAACGCGTTCGCGTAAAAGTAAAAAACAATGCTAGAGTTATTTTTCACAGTGGTTTATGTCAACTGTTAGGGTTTGAACCTACTGTGATTGAAAGAGAAAGTGAAACGCAGAGGGAACAAACAACGTTTAGTCCTCTCGTGGCGGGTCCAAATGCACATTTTAAAGTTTTGATGATATATACAGACATTATTGAACCACAGATTGTAGGTGATGTTTTTGCACCTTTATTACGAACTGTAAAAGTGAGTGGTAGCGACGGAGAAGTTGTAAGTGTAGAGTACGAAAGGCCGTACTATTTACCTGTTAGTCGGAAGATTATTGATACTGTCGAAATAGTTATATGAACAAACATGGGAGCTTTGGTGCCATTTGAACGCGGACGTTCATACGTGAAACTTCACTTCCGACAAAAGTATCTCTCATAATGCTTGTACCTTATCAATGCTGTCAAAAGTCCTTTGAGGATTATACATTAATCAAACAGGGAGTGGACTTAATTTTTATCAAGGAGCTCCCTATCAAAGAGGATATGGAATCGGGGGTCTCTTTAAATCATTTTTTAGAGCCGCTGTTCCACTTTTCAAATCAGGAGCCAAAGCAGTTGGTAAGCAAATACTAAGCAGTGGTGTTGATGTATTCTACGATGTGTCAAGTGGTGAAAATTTGAAAGTTGCTACAAAGCGTCGATTGAAAGAAGCTAGTAAAAATTTAACTGATAAAGCAGCAAACAAAATTAAGAAAATGATTGGATCTGGAAAAATTAATAAAAAGCGTAAACTTTCCAAGAAGCGTGTCAGTTATCGTAGAGTGAAGAAGGTGAAAGCACACGATAAGAAGAAGATGAGTTCTCTTATTCATAAAGATTCTCCAGTATGCGTGAAATCAGAATTGGATCTGTTTTCTGTACCTCCAACACAAGCTGCGATTGAAAAAGGTCAATTCATCGAATATCATCCCATTGCTAATACGTGATGGAGGTCCCGTGGAATTCAACATCTCTGGAAGTGGTGAAGAATATAGACTTGAGTACTTCCTATATTTATGTGAAAGCTAAAATTGTTAAGTCTGACGGATCATCACTAGCTGAAAATGAACCTGTGGTACCAGTCAATTTATTCCTGCATTCTCTATTCTCACAAGTTGATATTTGTTTGAATGAAAGAAATATTTCTTCTGCAAGCAACACATATCCGTACAGAGCCTACATTGAGACAGTTTTGAATTACGGAGAAGATGCAAAGAAAACTTTACTGAGCAGCGAACTCTTTTACAAAGATACTCATCCTGAAAAAATCAATCCATTAGCTGGGGATGCAGAACTTGGATTGAAAACAAGATATGAACTTAGTAAAGATAGCAAAACTATTGACATGATTGGTCAATTACACTCTGACAGTTTTCAACAAAATCGACTCTTATTGAATTTGGTTGACATCAAAATTAAAATGGTGCGAAGTAACCCCACATTCTGTCTCGTATCAACAAAACAAGATGGAGATTATAGAGTAATATTGGAACATGCATCATTATTTATCAGAAAAGTTAAAGTCAGTCCCGGAGTTTCTTTGGGCCACGCAAAGGCTTTAGAAAAAGTTCAGCAAAATATCCAATTGATAGAGTGTTGTGTAAAACATACTCTGTATCCAAAGGGAGTTTTTCCTTTATGCAAGATAATGTATTTTTTGGAACTATGCCTAAAAAAGTGATTGTCACTTGTATTGAAAACGCAGCTGTGAATGGACAGTATGCCAAGAATCCTTTTCTGTTTTCTCATCACGATGTAAATTTTGTAGGTATTTATGTGGACGGTCAACCTGTACCTTCCAAACAATTAGAGTTAGATTTAAAAATAATAACTATATACGTGCCTACCATACCTTATTCTCTGGATTTAATACTGATAAAGGTATATATTTAACTCGTGATGAGTATTCCAGAGGGAATGTACTATATGTTTTCGATTTATCTGCAGACTTGTGTAATGGACCACATTTTAATCTTCAACATCAAGGAAATTTGAGAGTAGAAATTAAATTTGCTACTGCTATTTCAGAGACTCTTTCTGTGCTCGTTTACGCCGAATTTCAGAACGTGATTGAAATTACGAAATCTCGTCACGTTTTGTGTGACTTTGCTAATTAGAATAAAAATGAATTCTGAACAAATACAGCGCATCTTGCTTCAAGATAAATTTACCAAAAAATATTTCATAGATGTAACACCAAGTGATTATTTACCAATCGAAATTTCGAAATTTCCTGCCTGTTTTATTGTCAATGTTGATTCATCAACAGAACCTGGAAGTCATTGGTTAGCTTTCTATGTACAATCAATGAATCAATTAGAATTTTTTGATTCTTATGGAAACAAACCATCATTTTTTGAAGGAGCTATAAGTGATTTTGTATCAACTTTTTCCAATGTAACATATAATCCTATGATATTGCAAAGTAATTCCACTGCTGTTTGTGGACAATATTGCATTTATTATTTGTATTCAAGATGTCGTGGACAATCGCTAAAGACTTTGCTTTCAACTTTTGTAACCAATCATATTTGTAATTTTAAACGTGTGTATAATTTTGTAGCCAAGTTTTTTAATGTACATCCAAATTTGTATCAATAAAAGTATTTATCTTTTACATTTTCTGCTTCTGTTTCATTTGACATGGATCTTCCAAAGCTACAACACAGTTTCACAATGGTTGCTTCGGGTCCTACTGGGAGTGGGAAAACCGTATTTTTTGCAAATATGTTGAACTATAGGCGGGAAATGTTTTCCATAGTACCCGATAAAGTGGTATGGTTTTATGGGATACATCAACCTCTGTATAATGAGATAATGGATGTCACATTTATAGAAGGATTTCCCTCCAACTATGAAGAGTATTTAGGAAAAACACTTTATTTATTATAGACGATTTAATGTCTGAATGTGGTAAAAGTGACTCTATAACAAAACTTTTTACGCGTGGAAGTCATCATCTAAACATTTCAGTTATTTTTATTACTCAAAACTTCTTTCATAAAGGAAAAGAAAGGCGTGAAATAACTTTGAATGCTCATTATATTATTTTGTTTAAGAATCGAAGAGATATGTCGCAAATTTGACATTTAGGAAAACAAATATTTCCTAGACATTTAAAATTTTTCCAAGAAGTTTATGAAGATGCAACGAAGAAGAAGTTTTCTTATCTACTGATCGATTTAAAAAGTGACACTCCTGAAGAAATGCGATTGCGCACACAGATTTTACCCAATGAAACTCAATATATCTATCAAAGAAGATTTTAATAAAATGAAATGATATAAGTAAATGTAGTCATTTCTGAAAGTTCCAGTCACTAAGCAACAAGTGAGAGAGCTGCATCTCCTACAAATTTGTCCACCTAAATTCCAAAAAGAATTACTGAAAAAAATTAATATACAGTGCATAAAAGCCATTTGCGATTGTTGTCATAATACTCTTAAAGGAAATATACCTTTATCAAAGTATCAGAAGAGGACACTCGCTAAGCATAAAGAAACTTTACGTAATTTAGTAAAGCGAAAAACATCTCTCGCGAAGAAACGTAATTGATTGTGCAAAAAGGTGGTTTATTGAATGTCCTCATCCCCGCAGCATTAAGTGTTTTAACAGGTCTTATCAATGGAGTACGCTAAAAAGTATGCACCCATTCCTGAAGAAATGGTGACAAAGCATGTAGTTTCAAACAAACAGTTATCTGAATTGGATAAAACTATGATGCACATTTTAAACAGTTCTTTAGAAGAGCATGAGAAGATATTAAGATACAATGAAGTTTTGCAAAAGAAATTGCAGTTGACTGAATTCAACTCTCCATGGAAAAAAATACAAGAGGGTGAGGAAGCAAGTAAAAGTACAAAAGAGAATCCTGTCACAGAACAAAATAACTATGAATCGATAATTTTTAACTCTGTGAATAAAAAGTTGCAAAAGGAGGCCAGGAATCTTGTCGATATTATGAAAAGACATTCAAACATTCTTTCGTCGAATGAAAAAGGAGAAGTATTCTATCATCATAAGAAAATTGAAGATTCTAACATTGCCGATTTACTAAACCTCATTTTTAGCAATAAGAAAGACACCAATATACAGTCTAAAGATATATTTCTCGCTGCTTTAAACGAGATGAATGCTCCAAAACATTTTATAAAAAACAAGAATTTATATGATGTTAAACCAGCAAATGTATCACATCCTGTAACTACGTCAACTATTGTACCGAAAACAAGAAAACGTAACAGTGTATCTGAATTGAATCAAACTGTAATACCAAAATGGGAGAAATTATATAAATAAATTTGTTGATTTTATTTTTGATTCGTTATTGATTTTAATGTTTCATTATTATAAGTCTTTTTCCCCCCCATTCATTTATAAAATTCTCTATGACATCATTTAGCAGTATCCAAGGAAAATCTTTCTAAGTCGAAAACATAAATAAAGCTATATCAGGATGTAATTAACGGGATTAAATTTAATTCATTATACATTATATATATATATATATATATTTTTTTTTTGACATTTGATTCTTTTTTCTCTTTAAGGGGAGTCAGCAACCAAAAATGCCCCCCCCCCCCAAAAAAAAAAAACGAAAGCTTTTTCATTGGCTTAAATAGTAAAATAAATCTTCAAAAATGTTGCTTGAAAGTTTCAGAAAAATTGAAGCAATATTTATTGATTCATCATTGATTTTATAGCGGTGCGATTTACCAACTTTTCATTCCGAAACCGAAACTATGCTGAATATGAGAAACATATTTATTTTTGGAAATAAAATAAGCGAGAAGAAACGATATAACCACGACTGTAACTAAAAAAAATGGTTCCTTACTTGAAATTTTAATAAATATTGGCCAGCGAAAAAGTTAAAATGCTGTTTTTTCCCGCTTTGTTTTTGTGCTTTTCTTCTCAATTAAAATAGCAAAGGCTTTTTAAAAATTGTATCTATAATGTAGATTTTCCCCACAAATCTTGAAACTCTTCATGACAAATTTATGCATTGCTCTTATGATAACTGAAGTACTTTTTAAAAAATTCTTCTTGCAGGATTTTTGAATTTTTCGTTGCTTTTTCTGCGTTGCTTCAGTTTTTCGTCCTCAAAAAATATTTGATTTATAAAAAAATTCAATTCATAAAAATTTTCCTTTTTGAGTAATGAGTCAATGAAAAAAATTTTGAGCCTTTACGTCAATTTTTAAAAATAAGATGCATTTGTAAAAAATCTACTAATTTTTAAAAAAATATATAAATTTTTCAAATTATATTTCAAAAATTCATTCTTATTTTATATTTAATTTCTTATGAAGTGATATAACATAGCACGAGATAAAAATTGTAAATAATAACAAAAGAGAAAAAAATGGTCTTATGTAAGACCATTTTTTTTTCTATCGTGTTTGATCAACAAAAAAAAAATGGTGCCGACTCTCCAAACGATTTAAAAATTTTTTCCTAGGTCTCACAGGCGATCAATAACTTTATTTTTATAAGTATTTTTACAGAACTGTTCTCTACTGGAATTTTTGAGATATGCTACATTTATAGAAATTTGCTATTTCAAATTATTATTACAATTTAATTTTTTATTTTTGCCAGTGAATTAGTACATATATCATTGGGGCCGTGGTAGCCTAGTGGTTAGCACGTCGGACTTCCACCTGGAAGGTCGCGCGCTCGATACCCACTGAAGACCACCATGTATACTTGGGGATATGTGCATGTAAAATCCGTAGACCCCACTACCTCTCCCCGCGCGTAAGCAATCCTAAGGCCTCGGCTAACAGGTAGGGGTCTGGTGGAGAAAAGTAGATATATCATTTGACTATATGGGATCGGCTGAAAGCTTTTTCTCTATGTTGTCTGTTAGTTTCTGCAACCAACAAAATTTCGTCTTTCTAATTCTACTATCAATGAATAATAAATAAAATATTAAAAAGAATATTAATTATACTTAAAATACATGAATTGAAACTATTGTAATCGTGCTCTTTTTTGTACGGGACATTGAACTGAACCAACAGTACGCAATTTTTAATACTTCCTTTTTGTAAGTGTGTGTGTGTGCTTGTATGTTTCTGCCAAAAAAAAAAATGTTGCTTAAATATATACGATCGCTGATTGATTTTCATGGGCGGCTAATTTTTCTTTCTTGGAATGCTGTACATCTTAATGAAATAACATAATATATACATATTTTAAAAAATACCAGTGCATATATACAATGGGGAACCAAATGGTCTTTTTACATTTTTAAACTGGCATGCATGGCCGTGCGGGTACGGCTAGTATAAAATAAAAGGCAAACCGGGGAAGCGTACCTAAACTGAGTGTACTCCATTTAAAGAGATCTGATAATCAATTCATCTCCACCGATTCTGAGGATACGCGTGATATAATAAAAGAATCGAAGTTTCTTCTCTTGTATAAATCCTCAGCCTCAAAGAGTTACACGATTTGTCCATATCAAATTGTATATCTGACTAGTAAGTGAAAACATTCTATTTTGTCAATTAAGTTCATAAAAATAAAATATGAGGTACTAAGTAAAAATAAAAAATACAATAATATATTTTAGTAACATTTTAGTGAATCATTATGAAGTATACTTATGCTTTATGTAGCACAATTTTCAAAAGTAATTTTCTTTCTCATACTACTTTTATAAGAGAAGCTAAAAATTTACCAAAATCATCGCCAGATGGCAGCAGATACCGCAAAGAAAGATTCTTGCTAGAAGCATGGTTTCAGCGTTAGAGGCGTGGCTCCATGACTCAATATATTCATATTTTCTCGTAAATTGATACTATGGACTTCCATAATAGAGATCAGTGCTTGATACAGGAAATCAGGTGTTAAGCATTTTAACCCTTTCACTACGGGTAACGTCAATAGACAATTTGACGAAACTTTCCTATGGTATGGGTAACGTCAATAAGCGATTTGATGAATTTTTGCTGAAAATGTAGGTTTCAGCATAAAAAGTTGAACGAATGGAAATACATTCGTTCTTTACATTATAAGTAATAATTCAATTGAAAATGGCAAAATTAGAAAGCGGTGCAGGAGGGGGTATTGACCACTCTCTTTTGGTACAGTGTGCGCCGATTTGCAAGCAAAAAATGCTACATCTCATATTAATTTTGATCTTGAACAAAAAATTTCCTATCAACATCTCAAAAAATCGCAATAGGTCGAAAATGGTTCGTCTACGACTAATGTTGATTGGAACTCTCCAATTTTTGCCTTTTCATGTAAGAAACCCATGACATATACATAAGAAACGAAAGTATCGCCACTTATACAATTTTTAGATACTGTTTTTTGTCGTTCAGACAGACTTGTGAATATATTCCGGTAGTTAAAAATTCCAAGGATGCTGTTGGGGAGTTGTCCCTGAACTTAGTATGTGCGCCCTGTACCGCGCACATGAGCAAGGGCGCAGCGAGAATGTTTGGGCTTTGAATTCTCAAAAACCCCTTGATTTTAAGCTGCATTGTATTCCTAAAAGTCCTAGTATTGTATATTTGTTTCATTCGTTTATCGGTGGTGCAGGAAAAGGATCGCTGTAGGTGTGCTGTCTGAAGTACCAAGTAAAAACAAAAAGCACAATAATATATTTTAGTAACATTTTAATGACTCGATATGAAGTCTACTTATACTTTATGTAGCATAATTTTCAAAAGTATTTTTCTTTATTATGCTACTTCTATAAGACAAGCTAAAAATTTGCCAAAATCACAGCCAGATGGCAGTAGATAACGCAAAGAAAGATTCCCTTTTTAGAAACGTGGCTTCAGCGTTAGAGGCGTGGCTCTAACTCAATATATTCATATTTTCTCGTAAACTTGATGCTATGGTCTTCTGTAATATAGAGATCAGTGCTTGAAAAAGGAAATCAAGTGTTCAGACATTAAAAATCCGATTACAAAATATTTCTGCATTTTACTCTAATACTAATATGATTAGTGAAAAGTATTCAGAAAAGTTCTGTTGTTTTTTGGCAGAATTTTGATTTATAAAACTATGTAAAAAGATATTACACTCGTCACGCATTTAAATTAGGGATTTTAATTCTGCGAACCATATTAACATAATTTGCTTAGCTTCAAATATTTAATGAAAAAGGCAACGGCGATAAAAGTCAGGCAGCACTTTTGAATAAAAAGAATTCTTCGTAATTTATTTTATTGATAAAAAAAGAATTGTTTAATTTTTCTACTCCTTGTATATGTAAATAATATTATTGTATGGATGTAAATAAAAAGCTTAAGATTTAAACTACCATACACAAAATTGTATGTGAAAAAACAACTGAACAATGGATCCTTTTATAGTTTAAAGACTAAAACATTTGGATGTTTTTCTTCTTACAATCAAAACCAACGAAGTTATAATTTAACTTATACGCAAACACACAAATATTATGAATTATACTTAATATTAGTTAGATTTTAAAAAAAAATTATAAATATATCTTTAACTAACGTTTTGAATACAACAATAATTTAATATTTTTTTAAGGAATTAAACAAAAAAACACTTCGTATTAAATTACATACATATTTTTATAAAAGGTGTAGTAGTACACTTCTGAGAAACTGTCTTTCCTTAATTTTAAACGAAGGTTGGAATCCTTAAATTTCCCCGCTCTATGCGCCTTGTCGCATGATTAAAGAAAGAAAAAGGTTAATGTAAGATAGCCGTAAGTTTGGCGAAAATTTATTTGGCGAGTTTGTTCCAAGCGCATGCGCATAGTATAGTTCCTCTATATTTTTTATGCAGTTGACAACAACCTTAAATATACGGTAAGACCCCGTTAAAACGCGAGTGTGGGGGACATGTTTGTCACCCGCGTTATAACATAACCCCAGTATAGTTAAACTGTACCGCGGAGTCCGGAACCATATTACCGAAATATACTCGCTCTTGCTGCACCATTTTTTACTTTTTCAATTAATCGAAACTTCTCTTCTATTGTATAATGTAAGAATTCAGAGGCTCTTTATTTACGATATATTGCTGGGAGATTGGTCCTTTTGCGTGCCTGCCCTGCTAGAACATATCGTTCAACGATATCGTAAAAATGAGAAATCTGATATCGCGCCGACATCAGATCGCGATATCAAAACTGCGTCAAAACCGACAGATTTTTTTAGATAGACGCATGTCGTTTTTTGACATTGTGGCGACATCGTAAACGATATATGTCGTCATTTGAAAAACTATACTTCTGATATCGCTCTATATCACTTATACGTCATCATTCGATATTGTTAACGACATTTCTCTATATAAGAAAACTGAAAACCATTATATTCTTCTATATCACCTCACGTCATCGGTGTGACATTGAAAACTATCCCCTTACGTCATTTTATGTTATCGGCTTTTCATTCAGAAGCTTCGTACTAGATCTAATGTTTTGCTAATTGAAAACAAATTTATTCAACATTTTTTCAAAACCATTGACAGATAAAAAATTCTAAACCATTATATAACCATTATATATAATTTGTTTACTATAATGTAATATTGACTTTCAATAGTTTGAATGTTGAATAAAAACAAATGACTTTCTTTTAAGAAAACACAATGAAACCTGTATGTATATGAAGCTCCTGAAAACTCATATCAGGCGATACTAAAAATACTTTTATATGCATAAGTCTTTGAGTCTATTGAAAAAATTGTACCTGAAATTCTAATCAAAATTCATAGTTAAACAGCAACTTCCAACACTATTAAATAAAAAATTAACTTTATCTGAAATTTCAACTTTTAGTTTTATTCCAGTATCCAGTCACGAAAATTGTTAAATCATTTCAAATCTTGATTTAAATCCAATTATTCAATTATTGGGTTTGTGTTGAGTCTTTCTTTTTCATCATGTATCATCAAACCTTCAAAGTGAAGTGTTCACATTAGAATACTTATAAGTTACTTCAACAAACAGTACAATTTGAGTACATTTAAATTTCCTATTTAATTTAACAAGTCTTTTAAGTGTCATAAAAACACCTGAAATTCTCCTCAAAATTTTTGGTTATATGAAATTCGAACTTAAACCTCTCAGTTCAAAATTTATATATTCCACATGGAGAAAAAAAACAGACACAATTTTAAAGTCAAGGTGAGGGAACATTTCTCCTGTCCCAAAATGGGACAAGAGAAATGCTCCCTCACCTTGATTAAAAAAGAAAAAATCCTGGTCTAACCTAATCTAAAAAACTTGGTTGTTCATTCTGTGTTAAGATTTGCTTGTTATTCAGCCTGCATTACACCTTTAAATTGCTGCATTCCTTTTCATTAAAATACTAATGAATTATTCCATTAAATACTAAATTTTCATGATATTTACAAAATTCATATTTCGGCTTTCACAGTTTTAATGGAAGGATTTTGCTAATTATTATAGTAAAACATTTAGGCTTGTGAACGGGGTTCGAAATTAGGATGTAAAAGTTAGGCGCCACTGGCATCTAACTTATTTCTTTTAGTTGCCAAAAATGTCCTGCTAGGTGTCATCGTTAAATAATTCAAATTACTTGGGCAGATATATTAACTGATAACTATTAAGACAGTTGTGCAACTGTTCGCAAAAATATGGCAAAACATCACGACTTTAATGAGAAAATTATTGATAAGTAAGAGAGAAAACTGTTCAAATATCAATTTCTGTTAGTAACTGTTGGGAAGTTGGTCATTCTACTAAATCACTTACAAATGAGTAAAAATTCACAATTCAAAATTTGAAGGTCAAGAAGATACCGTAATCTTCACAGGTATCGCAAAAACTCAAAATAACGAAGATTAGATGAAATTTGCTCAGAAAAATGTAATTGTATAAAGTAATATCATATTTTAAAAATAAATAAATACATTTTAAAAAATGACGGTGAAAAATGGGTCGTCAAACTAACAGTTTTATGAAAGGTTAGGTGTCAAAAGTGACCACTGGATGTGAAGTCCCAGTCATCAAAACTAATTTTTTAGCTGCAAAAAACGACTAACAACCGCTAATTTCGAACCTTGCTTGTAGGGCTCGACCGATGGCATTTTTTGGCCGATGGGCCGATGCCGATTGTTGGCCGATTGTTCCGCGGTCGGCCGATGGCCGATTGCCGATTATTCTCCTCTTCCATCGGCCGATGGCCGATGCCGATGGCCGATGGGAAAAAAAGTCGCCTTAAACCATTAAAACGTGTAGAATGCTTGCCAAAAATGTCATTTAAATCAATTATTATTTATTTTAATGTTTATAAAAACATAAATGCATTATTCAAGCACCGTAAAACTGTTTGGGGGAAGTTTACATAGTAATTAAAACTGAAAGAATCACTCGCGATTCTAGTAAAGTAATACAACTATTTGGAGGTTAAAAAAATTAAAAAATGCTATATCAGAGGATTTTTAATTCTTTTTTCTTATGTTTGCAAAAGAAAAATACTCAACATCTATTGGATCGGCTCGGGTCTAATTCCCTTTCCTTCAACATTTTCTCTTTATCACACCTGCACTGCAAATGCCAAGTGCAGCTGCCTTTATTTTCTTATTTTTTTTTCATGGAGAGGAATGCTGATGTTATGACACAGACTAACAAATAATGTGGGTTTGTATTTTTAACGAAACTGTCAACCCCCTCCTCTCAGATTTTTTTCATGATACCCCCCCCCCCCCGGTTTTTAAAAGAAAAGCGGGAACGATTACATGTTTATTTTTCATTAAAAAAGTTATTTTGAGCTCTTTTTCTGAAATAAAAATAAAATATTAAAAAATTTCGCTCGCAGTATTATTCCCTTGTTTATAACTAAGACATGCTGAATATTGCTTTAAAAACATAGACTTGAGATTTTTTTGTCATTACAAATGAATGCTGGGTCTTAAGAACTAATCTTATTAGATTTTTTTTTCTTGTGAGTTGAAAATTACTCTGAAATACTTGACATGTTCTTTATATTTTCATGAGCACAATATGTAAGGTCACCGAAATAAACCAATATTTTGAGCACCAGCAGTTTTCTGTTGACAAATAATCTTCTGAAAACACGTGATCGTTTATAAAAATTAAGATGTATTTTGAAAAAAAATATATATATATATATATTTTTATATATGTTGACAATTTTGGAAATTAATGAAATTGTAGCATTTTTATTAAGCTTTGTTCCACCCTGTATCCCAAACTTGTTTTTAAAGAATTAAAATTTTGAAAATTACAAGTCGAACTTGGACACAAAATTTCGATCAATAAACATGTATACTTTTCTCCACCAGACCCCTACCTGTTAGCCGAGGCCTTAGGATTGCTTACGCACGGGGAGAGGTAGTGGGGTCTACGGATTTTACATGCACATATCCCCAAGTATACATGGTGGTCTTCAGTGGGTACCGAACTCGCGACCTTCCAGGTGGAAGTCCGACGTGGTAACCACAAGGCTACCACGGCCCATAAACATTTATACTGAAAAATTGATTCATATTTTTATCAATATGTTCTATGTTGTACAAGAAATATTCTAAACTGAAAGCAGATGGAACGAGATTGTTGTACAATAGCAGAAAAACTGTCAACTGTCTAACACGTGGCATCAAAGAAGCTAAAAAAACGAAGTATAAACGGGGAAAAATTAAAATTATTATCGCATAAAAAATGTTAAGATGTATTTTGAAAAAAAAAAATATGCTTTGATCAATCTTTAAAAATAAAGTAATTTTAGCATTTTTATTAAGATGTTATTAATGTTATTAAGGTTGTCACGCGAACTCGCATTTTGAAAATTCAACTCGAACTTGGACACATGAAATTTCGATCAATAAATATTTATTAAATTTTTTTCTTATTTTTGACCAATCTTTTCTATAATAGAAACTAACAAGAAGTTCCGTCTAGAACTATACGAGCCTACTTTCCCGTATACACCAAATTCAAATTTATAATCTAGCTATCTCTTTCTCTCTCTTTATTATTTATCTTTAGTTCTAATTATTGAAAATATACCTTTTTCAACGGATAATACATATTCATTCACTCACTCATTCATTCTTTCATTTATTCAGCCATGCATTTATTCCTTCATTCGTTACCTCATTCAAGTGTTTATTCATTCATTTACGCATTCATGTATTTATTCACTCATTTATTTATATTTTCATTTATTCAATAATTTATTCATTCATTCTTTTCCTCATTCATTTATTCATTGATTTATTCTTTCACTCTTTCATTTATTCATTCATTCATTATTTCACTCATTGAGTCACTGAGAAATATCCTTGAAAATCCCGATCAAAAAATTTCATAGCAAAATAGGCTCGTAAGTTCTGGATAAACTTTCTATTTCTACATGTTCTACGTTATAAGAGCTTTCCGATAAAGTTTGTTCCAAGCAAATCGGTCCGTTAGATCAGGATTTATATAGGGTTGAAATTTCCCCGTAAGCTCTGTGTTAATTTTTTGAACTGTTCAAAAATGAACAAAACTGTTCAAATCAATATTTCACGCCAAGAGCTTCCTCCAGTAAGCTTGTTCATTGGAACTTGGATCTTGTACCCAGAGTTTACGTAATTTGCTTCATTTTCGCCCATAGGCGCTAATGTTAAAATGTTTTGAACTGTTCAAAAGTGAACAAAAAATTGTTCAAATCAAAAAGTAAAATAAGGAAATGAGATGTCCTCGCCGAGATCTTTCGAATGCAAAAAGAATTTTTCCAATCGGACAATTCGTTCAAAAGTTATTAGGGGGGGCAGACCGACAGACACACTTTTTCCCCATCTCAATACCCTACTTTCAAATTTTTTATTTTTCAATCTTTATTTAATTACTTCACTTATTTTTGACTTTTCTTGATTTCTAACGATATTTTCACGATACATTAAGCCTTCTTTCATGCTTTATTATTATTTTTTTTTACTTTTACGGGAAAGTAGGCTAAAAATGAAATAATGAGAACAACCGCACACCAAAAGCAGATGCAACAAGATTGCTCCACAATTGTAGAAAAACTCTAACACGTGGGATCGAAGAAGCAAAAAAAAAAAAAACGCAAAGAGAAAAAAGTTTACTCTGGTAAAAATTAAAATTATTATCGTACTTTGATTAAGTTGACTTTTTATTGTTTACAATTTCGGAATAATAAGAAACATGACAAACTAAAAGCAGATGGTGTAATATTATTGCACAAAGACATCTAATGCACTAAGTCATTATTAAAAGGAAAACGGACAAAAATGAGGCAACTAACCTAGTGCGAAAAACAAATAGCACTCATAAGACGCTTCTATGACTTTTACTTTAACATATTCTATTTCGCGAGCATTCTGCTCAAAGAGAACTATTTTAATAATGAAGGTTTTCGGGCAGCGATCGCTTAAACTAGTTTTCCGAATTTTTTATCAAATACTTTATAGAATAACATTATTTCTGTGTTTTTTTCTTTTTAACTTATGTGCTGCCTGTTATTGTATGGAAATAGAAATTGAGCTATAGAGAAAAAAATAAAGTGAAAGACAGAATGTTTTCTGGAAAGTTGTCCCTGCGAAAAACATCGGCCTTGCATCGGCTTTTAGATGTTTTTTAAGGCCGATGGGCGGATGTTTTTCTAAAGTTAACATCTGCCGCCGATGCCGATGGCCGATGGCAACTTTGTTGAACAATCGGCGCCGATGCATCGGCGAGGCCGATGCATCGGTCGAGCCTTACTTGCTTGTGAATACATTATTTCTCTAATTAATGCAACAAAAGGGACCTTTACTAAGGATTTAAATTCATGCTCAGAATGTTTTACTTAAAATGTTTTTTTAATATACACTTTAATTACTTATAAAGAAGGAATACATATAAAGAATATATATAAATTTTATTAAAATAATTTTACTTTTCTAAAAATAAATTTACAAGAATTTAATTTACATAACATGATCTTCCTCCATATGGCAGGTATCAGTTTTTTCTTAATAATCACCTGAAAATTAAAAATTTTAAATAGAAACAAAACATTAGGAAAAAAGAGCCAAATTCATTGCAATTATGTGAAATAATATGTCTTAAAAATATAAACCTGATGCAAAAAGAAAAAAGAAAGAAGGCATGTGCAAATGTAAGAAATAACAATTTAGAAAAATAATACTAATTTATTTTTCCTACGGATAAGGATGGCAAGTTACTGTCAAAGCGGCATGGTTATGATTTGTTAAAATTAGCCAAATGAGGGCCAATAACCGACAGAAACTGCGGAAATGACTTAATAATATTATAAAATTGAGCAGTTAAAGAATAACTCAAGTAACGAAAAGGCCAACTAAAAACAATTGCTAAGACATTAAACTATTAATTTCAAATTAGTTTTTTACTACAGTGAAACCTCTTTGAGCGACCACCCTGACGTTCCGTGAAAATTTGGCCGCTCTGAAGAGTTAACAATTAATAAGGTACAGCTTTATGTAATATCAAATAATAAACAAGTCTTACACATATTTCTAATTTAAAATGAATTTCGAGATTTATCTAAAGAGATATTTATAACTTAATTTAAGAAATTTTTTACATTTACAAAAAATTAAAGAATTTGAGACGGTACTAAGTTTTAACATTTATCGGAAATGATAATGTTTTCAAGTTCGTTTTTCAGTTTAAAAAGTAAATATCTAGCTGATTTGTTTTCCATTGCGTCAGAAGTTCCAATGACTTTGTCTATTTTTTCCAAAGTCTGCTAGGTTGAAAGTTTAGCTTGCTCACTATCACAAAACATGTCGGAAAAATTCCTCGTCAGAGGTGGAATTAGCGCCCCAAAGGTACAAAAATCCATTTGTAAAATCACCGATACAAAAATTGATTAGTAAATTTAAGAAGGGAGTGAGTATATTTTTCTGCAAGAATGCGATGGACGAACCCACTCGGAGGCCGTTCAAAGGGGGTTGGGTGGCTGTTGCTAAAGGTTATTTTAACCTTAAACCTACGGGCCAAAAATTCCATGGAACGAAAAAGAGGCCGTTAGGAGGGGTGACCGCTATTCATAGGTGGCCGCTCGGAAAGGTTTCACTGTATTTATCTCGCTTAACAGCCGGATAATCTGCTGAATATTAAACCATTTTTCAATACTGAAAGAAATTACAAAATGAGCAATGTCAGTGTTCTATACTAGAGGTTCCCACATTTAAAACAAGCTAACCCACTTTTTTTAAGCTCAGTTTCTGGCGACCAACTAAAGCATCTGCCTACTTCTCTACTTCACATCCTCCACACTGTTAGCTCAAGGCTTTAGGGCTGCCTTTCCAGAGGCACGGGTAAGTGAAGTCCGACGAAGGCTCGTATAGGTCTGAGATAGGTTTGCTGGGCTTTATGCGTACAATCCCGCCAGCTTAGCCTAACTACCTCTTGCTGTGTGGACCTGGCCCTCCTAGATACCCCTATCTTAAGGAGTATCATTGAAAGGTTGGGGTTCCTTGTAAAAAATGGGGTTAGTAATACATACATAAATTAATTTAACTTAACTACTGCATATATGAACTACGGCATGAATTGAACTACTGCATAAACATGCACTAGGCTACCCCTTCCATATTGGGTATAGGTATTTGACCTGTCCCAATTTTTTGGGTAACCTCTCTGAAAAGAAGAAAACATTGATTAAATCTGCCGCCATCTTCAGTGGGAATCGCTGGTGTCCACGGTTTAAAATGATGTCCCACCCGGCTACCTGTAATTAAAAATAGGTTGTCATGAGTTAGCTAAAAAAATAAAAACAGTAGTTATCTCTCTTTTTTTTTTTACTTATTAACAATTAACACCCTCAAGACCTCATCTTACTAATAGTAAATAAAAATTTATTTAATCCTTCTTTTCACCCCTCAAAAACACTTACATTTTTTAGCTACCATCATTAAAATATCTTTTTTTACCTTCCCCTCCCTTTTCTTTCCTTTTTTCCACTCATGTTTTCCGGTAGTTGATTTTTTTTCTTTAATCATTAACTGTAAAATTAGAACAAAAGTATCATATGATTTTATGTACTCATCACAACATGAAACATGAATTGAACAATACATAACATGCTTATTACGCGGTCCACCACAATAAAAAACCACGTCCAAATACGCATAAACAATTAACTGTTTCATAATTAATATGATCTTAGCCAATACGATTTACACCATAAAATCGGCGAAAAGGTATTAAAAGGATACAATATAAGAATGATTACCTGTTGAATATAGCGATGTACAACTTATGACAACAAAAAGACAACATTCCAAACAAAGTTGCCCTTTCGACAAATAATAATTCTGATAATTTCCTCAGAACCAAAATTATTAATTTTTTTCTTAGTTAACGTTATAATAAATTATAAAATGGATAGAATATTGTATTGTCATCGAAGATAAGCTTGTGTGCAAAGTTTGAAGACAATTTATGCAGCAATAGTGGCCGAAAACCGTGTAAAAAACATCGTTTTTATGACATCATGCTATATAGTGCGTTATTGTTTTTGTGATATAAAATGACGACATAATGCTATATAGCGCGTTATCGTTTTTTGTTATAAAATTTCCGTTATTGTCAGAGCTTCTGACAATCTCATTTATACAATAAGAAAACTTGATAAAATTTTGACAATTTCGAAAAAAAAAATTAAGTGCGATATTTTAAAATTTTGTTCCTTTTATGCATAAAATAGTCCTTAAAACAATTAAATAAAGCTAATTTAAGCTATTATATAAAATATCATTTCGGTGATATACAGCGATGACGGTATATATTGTTTGAACAACGTACGATATCGAGAAGATGAAATGATATAGATCGATGTTCTATAGACGACGCCACGATATCATGTGCTACTAGGGTGCATACTACTATACTAGGATTAGTAATATTGCTTCCAATACTAGAAATCCCAAGGATTCTGTGTCGGGGTTGTACCCGAACTTATTGATTATGCCCGTGTACAGCAGCCCCCATGAGCAAGGATGCAGCGAGAACGGTTGGGCGATAAATTCCAAAAACCATCGTTTTTGAGCCGCTATGCTAGTCCTAGTATTGTAAAATATATGCAGAACTTTTGTGAAATACAAATACAAAAAGGACGAGCTGCAACAGGCACGGATCCCAGCTAGGCTGGTCCTAGTCAAATTAACAGTCACCAATGAACTTTATTAGCCTTCTTAAAAGTATTTATATTACTGCAAGTATCAGTCGCTCCCGGTATACTATTCCAACTGCCCACAATCCTATTGAAGTTGTAATTGTTCCTAATTTTAAGATTAAACACCCTCTTCGTCCCAGAAGAAAATTTTAGTCAAGCTAATGCTCATGATCAAATTATAAAACATTAAAGTTAAGGACAATTATGCAATACAAACTATTGCACCCGTAAAATAAAAAGTACTTTGTAGATTGTAAAACGTTAGTAGAATCAACGATAGATGGCGCAACTTTTGACCTTCGTAAACTCTTTAATTCTTCTTATTTTTGTAATACTATATCCCATATTGCCTTATACTTTTCTCCACCAAACCCCTACCTGTTAGCCGAGGCCTTAGGATTGCTTACGCACGGGGAGAGGTAGTGGGGACTATATTGTCTTCTACTATATGTCATATTAGACATTGAGATAGCAAATAAATTCAGAACGTCCTGTATAAAAAAATAATTTTACCTACCATTCCAGTGAAGCGACATCTAGTACATAAATCGTAAAACCTTTCGTGGATGCATTCAGGCAAGAATTATATCCACATTTGCATTCAAGTACTCCTCCCGGTCTGCATAGATTGGGAGAGAAAAAAATTAAAAGTAGCTTTCTTACGACTGAGAAAGGATGTTGTTGCTTTTAAGGGAATTCTAGATGTAGCATAAATTACTATATTTATTTAATTTACTTGTTTCATTCGTTTATCGGTGGTCTAGGAAAAGGATTGCTGTAGGTGCTGTGCTGTCGTAAATTTTAATTGCTAGGTAATAATTTGGGAAGAACTTTTTGTATTCGTTACCGAAGTAACAGCGTGTTGTTTTTCGTTCGTTCGAGCGATGATGTTGATTTTTTCCCCCTTAAACTACGTCTTTCAATCTGTCATTTATTTTATTTTGTTTCACCCACCACTTAACCCAGCGGTTGAAATTCGACAGTAATTTATAACAGTTTTCTAGTTCAGCCTCGAACGTTTTAGCAACTTTGAGGCATTTTAGTATTTTGTCTGACAAATTAACTTTCCTTAAATATTTCAATTACTGATAATCTCTCCTCGGTGCGACCGATTGACTACTTAATATTATATTAGACATTGTTAGTCTCAAATCATATGTATATGTATGATTTTAGGAAATAGATTAACTGACACCTTAAGATTAGTATTATTTTGCTTTGATATTCATGTAATTGATTGCACTTTCTCTTTTGTTTTGTTCATGTCATTTCTTCTGCTTTGAATTACAAATTGTAAAAAATAAAATGAGTATTGTACAAATATTGTAGATATAAGAAGTAATGTGAAAGAATGACGAATAAAGGTGTCTAAAAAAAGCCTTTGACTCTGCATTAAGAGTAGGAAAAAGAAAAAATATATAAAAATTTGTTATTGATAACACTAAAACTCATCAATAGCTACTATAAGGAAACGAAAAAGTATTAAAATCGGTTCACAAACAGTGGCGAAGATGGTGTTCAACCGTCTTGTCTTTGCCTATATATACTTTCATTTGTTACTCATTTTCCCATTTTGTATTTAGCTTTTGGTATAATTCGTAAATGGCAAAAGCACTTCTTTTTATACCATTCTTTTATTTATTTTGTATTGCATTTTTTAAAATGCTATGTTATTTATATTGTTTCCCTTTCTCCTGGATTGTAAAGTTTGTAGAGGCTATGTTTTGGAAATTACAAGAAACACATTAATGAGTACCAATTGTGTTTTTGTTTTACTGCTGTATTCTTTTTATTCGATTTTTTAGGGTCATACAGTGTGTAATTCCTGGGCAAAAAGCAACAAGTTCTGAATATCTAAGTTTAGTAGATAATATAACTAAATTTGGCATGCAACATGCTTACATAACATGTGACCAATTGTTATACTCATTTAACCAATAGTTAATGTACACTTTGTTTAGTTTAACTCATTAAGAGACCAATAATTACTCTGCCTTCAGGGTAAATATTGGCCACACCTTGTTTTTATAGCGATAAATGTCAGAAGTAAATTTATGTGATATATTATCCTTAATTAGTGCATTTTGACTATAATTATTGAATAATTATTTTCTCCTCTTAATAATTACTAAAAAATTAACAAGGGAGAAAAGAACACAATGTGCCGCATCTCAAAATACTTTTATTTAAGCTCAAAGAGTTTCAACTCTACAATTCTTGGCAGAATTTGTTATATATAGCATTTGTAAGTAGTATTAATGACACTAGTGTCCGCAACAAAAGTGTTATTTCCCTTTAAAATTACTGGCTATGAAATATATTAAAAATATCTAAGGTTTCTTGCTTGGGCCATTGGAAATTACCTGCATTTTTTCCCGAGAAATTTCATTACAACATTGTTCTCATATCCTATTTTTGTAATTTTCCCCAGTAAAAAAGGGTATTTAATAAAAGACAGCAAACTATTCTTGTTTTTAACATATAGACATCTCTGACAACTTTTTGTGCATTTTCTACTGTTGAACTCTCTTGTAATTGTTCAATTCCAAACATATTGACATTGTTATTGTTATTAACCTCAGACATTTCTAACTATATGATACTTCAATACACATCTTTTTTACTGATGGTAAAGCATATGTATTAGTAACAGACATGGCTTTAATTTTTTGGCATTAGAATTTTTCTTGACATTCATTTTTTTTAACTTTAGCTGCAATTTCTTGCAGAAGCTTTATCTTGTATATTCTGGTCAGATTTAAAGAAAACAAAACTCTAGTTAAAGTAAAAATAAACATAATTTATAGTTATAGTAGAAAATAGCTAAATACATAGCATATATGTACGTGTACATAATCCATAATTACCTTCTATCATCATAAATAAATATAATTCTTCCAAAAATAAATTATCTTTGAAAAAAAAGAGTACATCAATTGTATATTAACAACTATTATGAAATTAACAACTAAGATTTAGTAATGTTTAGATTGAAAGGAATATGAGAAACTTCTGTATTTCTAAAGAATATCAGTTACCAATAATTACCCGGTGACCAAGAATCACCCCGGCAAACTGGGGTATAAATGGGTTAACCTGTTTAACCAATGTATTGAAAAATTATCAAAATACATGCACTGGAGTCAAACGTTTAGACTATTTATAGTATAATAACAGAAAAGTATGAAAAAAAAGTATGTATTGAAAAAAAGTATAATTTTATGCGATAATCTTTTTTCAAGATTTTTTGTAGTACACTAAGTAAAACATTTTTTTTTCCAAACTTGCACCAAATTTTTGTACTTTTTAGGTCATACATAAGAAAATAGAATGTTTCAGGAGTATTTGACATATTTCAGTTGTTTTGTTATAGCAGTTTATAAAACTAAAAAATGCATGACCATTAATTACCTAGAAAAAGAATGACCAAGAATTACCCCGTATGACCCTATGGATTCTTTGCTTTTATTTCTAGTTGACTCTATGCTCAAAAATTTCATGAAGTAATTCACCATGATAATTTTTAAGATTTTGCTTTTATTGTTCCTTTCCCACATTAAGCATTTATTATTTTTTACTGCACTTATATGCTTTTCTGAGTATGAGTGTGATTTTTGTGTTGTTTAAAAGAGAGTCAATAAAGTTGAAAGGCCCATCATTTAGAGGGGGCATGGACATCCCCCTGGTTTTGGGATTATATTGAAAGTGCATCTTTGTTGTTGTTTTTTTAATGTAACATGAGAAGGCTACCCTGGAAAAATCAAAATGAGAGGCCTGAATGTTACTCGTAAAAAATCGAAAATTATTACAGAGAATATAATAAAAATCGGAAATTTTTAGTAGAAAAAAGCAAAATAGTAATACAGTTGTTTTTTTTAAAATCTACTTCTATCTTAAGATGGTGAGGTTAGATTATATAAATAAGAATTGAATGTAAGAGAGTCTATTTTTTAATATTTTATAAAAGTTTATGAGATAGAATGTTATAAAACAGAAAACGATATTACATAGATACAACACCAGGGGCAAGGAATGTAAATCAAATCAATTATTAGTAACCTAACTGCATGCAGGCAGGTGCCAGAGCAAGGCACTTTGACAGTGGCATAACTAAGTGGGGGCGGTGGGGGGTGGCGCGCCCCGGGTTTCAGCCATTCCGGGGTGGCACACAGCCACAATGGAGAAAAAATTAAACCTTTAAAAGCTTCATAGAATTAAAGTTTTAAATTGGATATTTTTTATGTCATTTTTTTTTCCATTTCGAACTGAACAAAGTGTTAAATAATTTAAATATTATGAGGCCCTTGACTCAAATGTTGTTTTTCTTTTTCAATGCTGCAATTTTTTTTTTTTTTTTTTGGGGGGGGGGGATCTTTTCCATGGGGTGACACCATAACTACTCACCCCAGGTATCACCCATGCTAGCTACACTACTGCACTTAGACCATTCACCTACTGAGGTCCCTATAAAAATTTTAAAGGAAAACAAACAGTTCAATTTTGTTTTTCATTACGAAATAGACAAGTATGGTAAGGGCCATTTCACTGTATTTGGCTTCACATCTTGGGGGGAAAAATCTTGTAAAAAGTTATATATTATATATCATTTTAAAACTTAAATTGTCTTCTATTAAGATTTAACAATAAAATATTTCTATTTTCAAAATAGGGGAAAAATACAGCCCCTTGTTTAGCTACTGATTTAGTTAAAGAGTGACTAAAATGTAAAATACCCCACGATGTTTCTTCCCAGATGCCCAAGACCTAGTGTATCCTCTCCCTTTTCTGACTATTTCATCCCGAATGTCTGGCTCTAATGTTTAAAATCTATAAATTTATAAATACTTTTAACCATCTCAAAGTTTCCAAATATGTAATGAGTTTTCAATTAACCAGCATCTTCAAAGGTATTAAGTAACTAAATTTGACAAACTCAATTTCCGGATCTTTATTGTAGTGGCCGGATTTCATTGCCTTTTACTTATTTAAAGAATAAAAGAATGCACATAGTAGTTTTTACATGCATATGATTAACTTACAAAGGAGTTTAGGCAAACCTTATATTGATGTTTCATCCATTCATTCTAGCATAAAAAATAAAGTTTTTAGCTTTTTTATCTTTGCAGAAATTGATACAAATAAATGTAGTACTAATGAGCCGTTCAACTTAAAAAGTGTTTTTTGTAATACTCCCACCCAAATTTGGAATACATAAGTGGTCAAGTTACAAAGGTTTCCCTACATTATATAATATAGGGCTAATTCCGTTGCTGAAAAAAGTGGTCAGCTTACAAAGGGGATCAACTTTACAGATTTTACTGTACATATGAAGTTATTGAAAATTCTATTAAACAGAAATAATACACAAAGGACTACGTAGTTTTTATTTTTTAAATGTCGAAATTGAATGCATGTTTTTCTATTTCTTTGCATCAATCACAATGAGTCGGGAAGAAAAGTTTAGCTGCATTGCAAAGTGTTGTTCATGAAATTTAGCACCTCACTATGCCAGGGATTCCCAAATGTTTCATATTACAGTAAGAACCCAAAAATATTATTTACAATTGACAAAATCAACCGTCCTTGAATTGTAGAATAATGATTGATATAACATACCCATTTGTTTTTTCTTTGTCTGAGCCTTTATAACCACAACACACTTGGCACTTATAATCACAGCTGCTGCTGTTAATCTAGTCGCACAGAGACATAAGTGCAGATGAAGAATGGATTTTCATAGCTTTTGTAATTAGAATGAGTTACTCCATAATATCATATCTTACTACTATCCAAACCTCTATAAATGTTTTAAAAAAATCACTTTAAACTGTCTTCATTCAATAACTCAGATTTACTTCTTGTGAAGTGAATTTCTGTGTTCAGCCCTTAATGTATCTTGTACTCATGCAAAATCCTTAGTTTTGTCGTTTTTCCTTTACTAGTGTTTGAAAATCTTCTGAGTTTTACATTGATTTTTTCTCTATTTTCAAATATATTTCATCACTCAAAATTTCATCACTCAAAAGTAAATATCTTTCTCATTCTAATTTCATTTACTGAAATAGCATTTGTAAATCTATTCTACTGAATTTTATTGGGATATTGAACAGAAGATTTTTAAATGTTTTGGTTATGAGAAAGTGATGATACTGTATTTTGATTGACCACCATTTTGATTTTATTTAAACCATATGATGATTGTACCTTGGGACAGGAAGCCGTGTTGTACCTTGGGACATGTCTCAAGGTACAATATACACATAGTTCTTAATAATTTGGATATATTTTAGTATAAAGAGAGATATTCTAATCAAATGTAGTCTTTCAAATACAAGAATGGTTAGAATATGATGCTATATTTTAGTTCAATAATGTTACGAATTTGCCAATGTTGTAGTATCCATCAACACTTTCAGACTACATCATTTTACTGTGAAAACAAGCTAGAAGGTTGCTATAATGAAAATCCTGACTTGGCCACATTTGGCGCATGATTTTTCGTATAAAATTGGTTATGTATACGACTGTTGCATGAATCACGAAGTATGTCCCAAGTCACAACAGGGTGTTGTACCTTGGGACAGTTTTCAGTTACTACTTAAAATGGCTGGCATTTTTTTATTTTAAAACTGTTTGAATTTAAAAAAATATATTATAGAAGAGAATGTTGGTGTATTTAAATGGTGTCTTCAGACTTTAAATCTAATTTTAATTTTCGAAGTTAAAAATTAAAATGTGAAAAGTGTCCCAAGGTACAACACTCTCCCCTACTAATTACTCCTTTTAATGCTGTTATTAAGCAACATTTCAATGTTGTTATAAAACTAAAGAAGTTGCTAAAGGACAACTTTTTCGTGAAAATGGAAGCATTGCCAAATAATCTTTCCCCGTGAAACAATATTTTCTGGTTTGTTAATTATAAAATATGTGTATAAATTTTTAATGAAAATATTTGTTCTTTTACATGACCTGTGACTGAATTTCGTTTTTTTTTTTTTTTTTTTTTTTTTTATCATGCTTGTTTCATAATTATCTGTGATTTGAAGCAATTTCTCAAAAGAACTGAAAGGATTTTCTCCGCTGTTTTTTCTACATATCGTAATATAATGAAACCTGTATCTGTTGACCACTTGCGGGGCTGTACGATAGTTTAACTTATAGAGGGTGGAGATTTTTTTTTTCTTTTTACCATTTCTTACACTATGCATTTATTCGTTTATAACTAATTAAAATACAGCTTCATGTAATAACGTTACTTTAAAATAGTGATTAGGGATCATTCATAAATGATGTCACGCTTCGAGGGGGGAGGGGGTTTGTGAAATTGTGACAAAGTGGGACAAGGGGAGGGGTAACAAGAAGTGTGAAATCATGCATTATGCAGCATAGCATGACTTGTGACAAAGGGGGGGAGGGGGATCCGCTGAAGTGTGACATATTGTAACAAAAGTGGGGGAGGGGATCAAATATAAGGGGGGGGAAGCATGAGCTCATTTATGAACGGCCCCTTAGCTTTTTTTCCCCCACAATTATCTAAAATATCATTAAAGAAATTTAACCCAAATGACTTACAATGCATCCTATACAACTTCACAAGTAAAGTACCCAGTTAAAATTAAGATACATATCATATTAATTATGTTAGTTACTTATGTGATGTTAAAGATTTCCTAAAAATATATATTTTTCAAAATAGCTATATCAGATCAAAGAAAAAATAAAGAAACTTATTTACAGAATAAATGAGTCTCATAGTAGTTTTCCCATTTGGTTAACTTAAAAAAGAGGTTTAGGCAAACTTGATATTCATGTTTCATCCATCCAGGCAAATACTAGTCTAACATTACAGCATAAAAAATATCCTGTAGAAGCTATTTTAGTTTTTTTTTTTTTTTTTAATCTTTCCAAAAATAGATAAACAAATAAATATAGTAATAATTAGACGGTCAACTTACAAAATGTTTTTTATAATACTCCCACTTCAATTTGGCATACATAAGTGATCAACATAGACAGGTGGTCAACTTACAAATGTTTCTCTACGTTATGTAATATAGGGCTAATTCCATTCCTGACAAAAGTGGTCAACTTTACAGGTTTTACTAGACCGAATAAATCCTGACAGGGAGATTTGATTTTATTATTTGATCAATTCTTCTGTTGTAGCTTTTCAGTGTATATTGCTTGGTAGTTTAGAATTGCTTTTATCTCCTAGTTACTTTTGTTTTTCTTCACCATAAAATTGAATACATTAGATCTGCCTTTCTTATGCTTCCCACTCATACAATATTAAAAGGTAGTATAAGGCTTAATCAAATGGAGTTTGGGTAGAGAAAGCAGTAGTGGGATTCTGAAGAATTTTCAAGTATTCATTGTACTACATAGTGCAGGGTAAGAGGATAGGCAACATTTATTTGTGAGTATATATCATTCGATGAAAATAAGCGAGTGAAAATTAAAGTAAAATTAAGCACTTTACTTTCTTTTTTTGTTATTTATTTGGAAACCAGTGATTATAATGAAATTGTTACTTAACGTAGTGGAACTAAATTGAACAATTAAGCCACACCAAAAGTTTTTTTATTACACATGAGTATTAAATCTTATATACTGTATCATAATTACGATATTTTGTTTTATGTGTTTTTAGCCAAAAGGTAGCATTTAAAATTACAGAAGTTGAGCCCTGAATATATAACATAGAAAGTGTGCAACTGATTAAACTTTTCATATGCTACATTAAGTACTGCTCAAAATGCAACAATTTAAAAAGAATGAATGTCCTTCCTTATAAGAACAGAGAACATTCATCAATTTCTCTAAATACATAAGTGATGTTATACAGACTAACTCTTGTAGCATTGTAAATATAAATTACAAAAGGTGAAACAGAAAATTATGTAGTAGCAATATTATTTACTTGAAACCGAAACGCATGCCACTATGTATGCTAATATAAGAAAAAACATAGCAACACACCATTCAGTACAATTTCAAGCATCAATTACTCTTCGAAACTCTTTTATTTAGTAGCACCTCACACCTATGCAGCAATTTTAAAATCCAGGAAGACTTTGTAAAAAAGGTAATTTTCCAGTGAACATTTATCATTATTCAGCTGCAAAGAGGTATAACTTAAAAAGATTACAAAAACAAATTTGTATATTTAACATAAAAATAGAACAAGCAAACAAATTTTCTAGAACAGATGTCTATACATATACATGCAACACTTTATTATCTTCAGAGGCCAAAAATCTTAGACCATCACTCTTTAAGAATCTGGTACCAAAAAATAGACAGAAATTCTCAAATAGCTTTTCAAAATATTTTTCAGACTAAGAAACGTTTTAAAGTCTATTTATCCTTCCTTTGAAATCGACTATCAAGATATTTATTGAAATGTGATTATCACCTTGTTAAGATTACAAAAATTATACATTAATTTCACTATTTATTTCCCCTCCCCCCTACATATATGTATGTCTACATAATCTTATGAAAAAGCGAAACAAGAAATTTTCTGTGATTTCGAACAGATAGAGAATACACATTTTTAGAAGAATTTATTGAAATTATTTCGTAAATCTTTATTTTTGGATAAGCAACAGGTTAACTACTTATGAAATAATGAATGAATATTCTGATTGTTTCTTCTAACTTAGCATTTTTACATTTTATATTTCGATTTATTATACATCATTTTTAAGTTAATTTCACCATAAAATAAAGTTAAAACCAAAAACAAACGTATTAACATCAAATTCGATAAATGTATCACGGGTGACATGCATATATTGTATTTGAATGTAATAAGTACTTTTTTTCTAAAAGTAACAAAAAAAATCTTCCTTTTTTCATTTTGAAACGAAAATGAAGAACAATACCTTTGGTTTACGTTTTAGCAAAGCAACTAAGTACAAAGCATGGTACAAAGTTAAGCCAATATCAGTTTCTCTTCAAATGAACTTTTAAGAAAATCAGAGCTCTGTAAATCAATAAGCTGTAGCTGCATAATTTAATGCACAGTAGAAACATCAGTAGCAAAGGGCAAAGAAAACAAATCAATTTTTGATTTGCACTTTTGAAAGGGAGTTCTTGCAATGCGGGATGAAAAATAATAATTGGTGGAAAAAATTAAAATTTTCAGGGAAAATTTCTTAGTATTAAGAAGTGTTCATGGGCCAACTCTAGGGGTGTCGCAGTCCAAAATCAGCTTGTGGGCCATAGGTTGTGCATCCCTGATAATAGTTTTGTCAATGTTCCTATTTAATGCTTTTTTTTTTTTAAATTTTACAAAGGGAAAAAAATTGTGATTTTTGGTCATCCATTCCTTCCTTGTTTCCCCCTCCCCCATTTTTACTGCAAAATTTTTCCTTGTCTGCAAAATTCTTCCTTGTCTTTTTGAAGTTTTGGTGGCTCCTTTCCTAAAAAATTGGTGGTGGTGGTGGTGGGGGGTGTAACCCCCTCTTGGCAACTACCCTGATTGCCTTTTATTTAAGTGTAGTTGCAGATAAGAAAACGATGGTCATACGTTTGTTGAAGGCCATGAACGTAGATTCCTAGCACACATCCAGATTTTTCCGAAGACGAAAAAAATTTGTTTTTCACTGTTTTTCAGTAACCTGAGGCTTTGAAAAGTTCTATAATGATGATAAGCACTGGCAGGGGGCACTGGGGAGCACAGTGAGTTCGGGGGGGGGGGGGTTTCCCCGGAATTTTTTGTGGAATTTAAGTCATGAGAATGCAATTTTAGGCTCTTAGGGAACACTAGAGGAAGGGAGTTCAGGGGTTCTCCCCAAGAAAATTTTCAAAGCTAATCTTTAAAATGCAGTTTTACTTTATTTTTGTCAAGCTTTCTGAGATCTAAATCCTAGCAATGAAATTTTGGAGATTTGGTTTGGGGATGGTTAGAAGATGCAAAAAATAGTTTGGGGACTCTTCTAACGCAAATTTTTCGAAACTAAAGTTTTATAAAATAATAAATTGAATTTGTGCAATTAAACTGTAATAAAAATTTTCACGTTAAAAAAGCAAATTAGCATTAAAATGCAGGCATATATGTTTTGGGATTGCTTGGAATCCTTTTTCAATGCAATCCCGAAACATATGTCTGCATTTCAATGCTAATTTTTGTTTTCTTAGCAGGAAAATTTTTATTAAAACCTTATAATTTCGGCTACTTTTGGTGGCACTACTAATAGTGTTCGGTGTCGCTCCCCAAAAAGTGTTTCTGAAACTGAAGTCTTAAAAGCAGAATTTCATAGTATCTTAGATGATGTAGCAGAATTAAGAAAGGGTCTAAAACTGATAAAGTTCTAAAAGTAAAATTTTATGTCATCTTTGGTTTTTATGTCATCGGGGGCCAAGCTTTGAAAAAGTTTCCATCCTGAATTCTTAAAAAGTGCAGTTTTGGGCTATTTTTTGGTGGCATTAGAAGAAAAGGGGAGGTGTCTAAAGTTCTTCCAGGAAAATTTTAAATTGAAGTCTTAAGTCACAATTTTTGGCATCTTTTTTCACATTAAAGATATGTAGGGGAGAGTGTTGTACCTTGGGACGCTTGTCCCTTGGGACATTGGCAATTTCTAAAACCCTATTCGCAAAATTAATATTTTTTTAATTTCTAATTTTGACCTTAACCAGCAGATAGCATCACAGTGATAGGCATTAGTAAACAGCTCAAAAGAAAATATCTTTCTCATTCTAATTTCATTTACTGAAATAGCATTTGTAAAACTATTCTCCTGAATTTTAATTGGATATTGAACAGAAGAGTTTTTAATGTTTTGGTTATAAGAAAGTGATGATACTGCATTTTGATTGACCACCATTTTGATTTTATTTAAACCATGTGATGATTGTACCTTGGGACAGTAAACCTTGTTGTACCTTGGGACGTGTCTCAAGGTACAACATACACATGGTTCTTAATAGTTTGATATATTTTAGTATAAAGAGATATTATAATCAAATGCAGTCTTTCAAATACAAGAACTGTAAGAATATAATGCCATATTTTAGTTCAATAATGTTACGAATTTGTCAATGTTGTAGTAGCCATCAACACTTTCAGACTACATCATTTTACTGTGAAACCAAGCTATAATGAAAATCCTGACTTGGCCCCACATTTTGGCGCATGATTTTTCGTATAAAATTGGTTATGTATATGACTGTTGCATGAATCACGAAGTATGTCCCAAGGTACAACAGGGTGTTGTACCTTGGGACAGTTTTCAGTACTACTTAAAATGGCTGGCATTTTTTTATTTTTAAACTGTTTGAATTTGAAAAAATATATTATAGAAGAGAATGTTGGTGTATTTAAATGGTGTCTTCAGACTTTAAATCTAATTTTAATTCTTGAAGTTAAAAATTAAAATGTGAAAAGTGTCCCAAGGTACAACACTCTCCCCTAATATTGCAAAAAATGTGGGGCATATGTACATATTTATGTTTTTACTTGCTTGAAAAATGATGATCATTGATCACTGAACAGTCAAGCAGAGGATCACCAGAATCTAGATTTAAATGTTTTTAAATAAAAATGTAGATTGTTTTTAAAAAGATATTTGTCATTGTTTCTAGAAAATTTCCAAAAGCACTCTTAATGTTGACCTGAAATAAACGATTCAATTTCAAAGTAACAGTGAGAAGCACTTCATTGCCAAAAAACCGTCTCTCGTTGCAAGTGGATAATTTCTATTATCTTCTATTTCTATTACTTCTGTTATCTGAATCTTTCTAGATTCAGATAACAGAAGTATGGATCAAAAGGTTCCTACCATATGTAAAAAAATAGAACCAATACTAAATAAGAAAGGCAGCTTCTATTAGGAAGGGGTTATATTCATAAAATCTAATGGAATAAATTGATATTGTATTGATTATCCTGTACACTGAACCAGGGCCACCAAGAGCCAAGGTGGGCCCCATGGCAGTTTTGTCGTTTCTCCTCCCTACCTCCCATTACACCTGCACCTTAACCATAGAAAAATTTTACCCACTGCACTATTCTGATGCCAAACCAAGCCCTATAAATCAGTCATGCCTAATACCCTTTCTCAGAACCAGTTCTTCTCTGATGGAGCAGAGCTTTCTCGTTTCACATGTTGTTGGCAGTGAAAGATCAGTTTTATGACTACATAAAACAGAAGCCACTTTATTTCCTCTATTTTTTAAATTTTAATGTTTCCTTCTTCCTCCTTTCCTTTTCGTTCTTTGAAATTGTGATCTGAATTTTTCTCCCGGGGGTAGTTGACTTGCTCCGAGGAGGCAATGCCTCCCCACAGAGTTGCCTGAAAGAAACACTGTAGCAGAGATTTAATTATTAATTTATAACAAAGCTGCCTATAACTAATAAAGAGTAGAACACTAAAATCTTTTTTAATGACAATAGCAATGTTGATGTGCATAGAAATAGCAAAATAAATGCATGGATGTGCTTTTTTCTTACGGGGAACCCTTTTCAATGCAAAAATATATAAAGCTTCACACACTAAGCAGTAGAGGTTAAAAAAGATAGATTTCTTCTTTATGTACCCATGTATTTTCGAAAACTAGTGGTACTATAGTATTTATCTCTATTACTAATAATGACCGACATCTCTATAAAGAGGCCATCCCATGCAAAGCCTATCCTATAGATAATAAGTAATTCTGTGAAAAGTATGATTTGGTTGCTCAGAATTTTGTGAAGAGTCCATTTTGATTGACTGGAATTTTGTGAAGGGTCTCTTTTGATTGCCTGGAATTTTGTAAAGGGTCTATTTTGATTAAATGTAATTTTGTATCACGAAAGTCTCGAAAATAAACTCGCTACCTGGAAATAACTTTTTCTCCCCGCGTGGCGTCACATTCCGCAAGCTACAAGTAAACCCTACCATGAAGCTCACGGGAAGGGTTTCTCTGCCGACTAGCGCTCTCGACAACTTTTCATCTGCTTAGGAGGGGGTGAGTTTGCGTTGTCGTCAGCGATAAGAGGTATTTAATTTGAACATGGCGGAATATGTAATGCTATACTCTATTCCACCCTAACTTGGCAGCACTGTGGAAGGTAGAGCATGTGATACTCCGCCTTGAAAAATAGTTCCCTCTATTTTCAAGATTAAAAGAGGTCTAAATTAATGAAATGATGACGAAACATCGAGAGTTCATGTGATTGAGACATATATTTGAAGTTACTGCATGTTAAATGTAGTCATTTTAGAAGTATTTACTTACTAAACGAAATAAATCCGCTACAATATTGGCGATACGAACTCGGTCTTGGCATAGAATGAAGTCTTCAAGGTTAAACATCTGGCGCTCTCGCCGTAGAACGGAGCCAGAGATCCACGATCTTATTCCCCCCTTGAACCCACATGTCGCATTGTCTCATCGCCTGAAGTCAAGTTTTCATTCATCATCATTGACAAGTGCGCTTCCGTTTCTTCATTTCGTCAGCTTTATCGTTCTTTTTGACATAATTTCCGTAAAGAGAGATTTCAGTTTTTTTTTTTTTTAATATTCAAATATGAACTTTAATTTTCTATGCGTTAAATGTAGCAATTGCTGTAAATATTTGTTGGTGTGACAATTTTTTTTAAATTACAGTTTATTTCACGAAAATGTAAATAATGCTGATGTTCAAAAAAATCGTTTTCAATAAATTAGTATGACACGACCTTTGCTGTCATTAAATAAAATCATAATGAAATTTAAAAAAAAACTGGAATAAATAGTTTTATTGCAATATGAGCATATAAGTTAAACCAAAACATATTCAGTAGTAATGGGATGAATCACAACTCGGTATAATTTGATGTTTTGAATGAGCTTAAAATGATCAGAATAAAACTATAGACCACACTATTTAAAAATACATATATAGACTGCTAAAAACTAGGAATCTGGAGTAGCCATTGTTTTTAATTACTCCAACTTTTAAATGCTTGTTCTGGCTCCACTTCGTGTTTCGAACAATTTTAATAGATTACATTATTCATTTCCACTTTTTACCTAATTTGTTCATAGTATGATAAAAAAAAAAGGGTATTTTTAATCGGTTCAGCGGAGTACAAAGAATTTTCTTTGCTCCCTGTTAATTTAAGTTTCGATCTAAACTCGTTGCTCCACTGCTCCATGCTCTGATCCAGATCCATTCCAAAAAAGGGGATGTAACGAATAGGGAGGGGAGGGGGTAACAAGAAGTTGGACATCATGCTTATGCAGAATAGCGTGGCATGCGACAAATTGGGGGGGGGGGGGTCTGTTGAAGTGTAACATTTTGTGACAACAGGGGGGGGGTCAAATATATGGGAAAAAAGCATGGCATCATTTATGGACGGTCCCTTACTTGTATGACATACCACTGCTATCGTAGGATTCAAATATTAGTTTAGGTATTTTAGTTGATATTGCTATAAAATCGTATTGTTTTATTTCAGAAAAGCTAAACAAGGAAAAATAATAATAATAAGTAGAGCTGATAATATATAAGAAATTAGTATAAATAATTTTATTTGTTTATTTTTTATTCTTTCATTTGCGTGGTTCGATCATTGTGCTTTCAATTTTGCAAGTGACATTGCATCTTTTTTTTTAACTTTTAAATTTATGATTATGTTCGCGCCACCAAAATCTCCACGGTATGAAGGTAAACTTCTAACACTTCTTATTGTTACCCGTTTCAGTTTAGCTGCATTGGTAATTTCTCAGATATTCCAGGGACACCCCCCCCCCCCCCTCTCAGCGAGGTAAGATAAAGAACCTGACGCGAAAAACTTCTCCATGCTATCCCCATTCCTTTGCTCTTGTCCGCACATGCCTTATAATGTTTGGGTCTCTAACTTTTACAATTTTTGGAATATATATTACAAAAGCAGCTTTTCAAAGGGAGCAAAAAACCTGCCTCCTGCCTTCCCTAAAACTATGGAGCCCCCCAAAGAAACGATGACCTCCCGTCCTCGGCCAAATATTCGACCAAATCCCCCCCCCCCCCCTCAAAGCCCCGGAAAACAACCTTCTTTAAAAATTCAACGGCGCACTCTACGCCATGACATGCCATACTATCATTAGGCATGTTTTCAAAAATATTTTTATCAATAACATTTTTTGTTATTTGTTGAATAATTACTCATATTTCATTTTGTTTATAATTATTTATGTCGTAATAAAAATAATTTGATATACATTGAATGAAGGACATTCAATATATATCGAATTGCTTGAAACAACTTGATGTCATGCTCATACTGCCTGGTTGACTTATGCCCTAAAATTGAATACTGTGTACCACATTGACATTTCGAATGTGATAAAAATAAGCATATTTGTTTTAGTAATAACTTTTTATATCCATATTTTCGAACTTTTTTTTTTCGCAAATTAAAAAAAAAATAATATCGTTTTTAAAATTTGTAGTTAAGATTTTTTGAATAGCTTAAACATTAAATTTAATTTACTAAAATCATGCACACGTGCACTTATATACTTATATTAACATTTTTCAATTTTATTTTCTTCCATGATTTACGCAAAAACAGCTCTCTTATGCTTACGTACTTTTTTCTCCTGCCAAGTTTGGCAAGTAGCGTTGTTTATTGGCGACCCACTAAATGTATAGAGTAACCCGGTTTCCATGCCAACGGTGTAAAACGTCCACCGTAGCCTTTTGCTCACTGCCAACTTAGGGTGAAACCGAGTGTAGCTGCTTTACAAGAAGAGGACAATAGGAGAGTCCCTAGAAACAAATTTCGTTCAAAAAGATACAGTTGCTTCATAAAATTGAGTGAAGCCGAATTTGTTAAACAGTTTCGTCTCACCAAAGCGTTAGGCATTCAGCTTATAGCAGAACTACAGCCATTCATCGAAACAAGATGTTTGCGAAGGAATGCACTAACGGCTGAAATTAAGTTAAGTGTACATATGTTTATTTTGTTTAAATTGCATTACTTTGTTAGATTTAATTACAATCATCTTTATTTGTAAACAAGTAATTTCTACTTCATAAATAGATTTCTCTTTTTAAAGTTAACATTTGTTGTTTCTTTGGTTGGTTGTTGTTAATAAACTATTATGGTGTAACACAAAACTTTCATAAAAATAAATGTCTGCATTGGGTTTCTACGTATTTGGTACATTGGTTCCCCCCCCCCCCCCTCGCACTACATACATACACACACAGAATATTTTGCAGAATTTTGCAACAGACATTTACTTGATTGCAAATGCTCTGCACCATATACAGGCGGCATACTATGAGCACACTCAAAATGTTTGAAGTTGATCAATCTTTTTTCCGTTCTGCAATACAGTTGTTTGCTCTGTGACTTATGTTCCCTTTTTCAGCACTCTGGTTTAAGACTATTGTGCACTTATATTTGGCTAAACAGTTCAATCACAAAGGGCCCCTATGGAAGACTTAGAAAGCTACAGCTTAAAGCAAAATTAGAACGACTTGAATATGATTGGAAGAAGTATGAAAGCCAAATCCGCAAAAACATTTTTCGAGGGGGGGTTGACCTAACTAGGGAAGAATATATGCTTCACAGAGGCATAGCTAGGGTTTTCAGCGCCCGGGGACAACTGAAGATTTTGTGCCCCCTCCCACTTCGTGTCCCTGGAGGCCTAGGGGCGCCCCTGGAAGGGAATTTAAAAAACCTTTATGCTTCCTAAATGATAAATAGCTCTAAGAAGCAGCTCTTTTTGCTTGCCTTTTTAAAAGCGACCATTCACTTTGAAGGGCAAAGTAGGACATTTTAGCTTCACAAAATTGTTTTTCTTCTTTCTCAAGTGACCTTTCCTGTGTTTTCTGAGCGTCCGGTTCTTTTATCTCTGCTGCTCAAAGAAAATGCCCCTAGCTCCTACAGAGTCATCACGTGTCCGATCCCTAGAAAACACTCCAACTCAAAAGTTGTCCCTATATGATTTGAGATGCTCCGATTTTTTGTTGAACATATTCGCACCTCTTCAGTTCAAATAATCTTCTTTTTGCTTTTAAAAATAAAATAAATCAACATTAATTTGGCGCCCCCTTGACACTGCGCCCAGAGACGGCTCTCCCTCATTCTCCCCCTTAGCTACGCCTCTGGTGCTACATTGCGAAGCATCTCAGGGGCTCTATACACAGCCTTGAGAAGTACTATACTAATCAATAGTATCCATGCCCTTGATAGAATGAGCCCTGCCTTTTGCATGGGAGGTGTCTGAACCAGCTATACCACTAGGCAGCTGCTGAGGAGCATGCAATTATGTTTTGCAGAAAGACTGCAGTATCCATTTGAGTCCTTTATGGAATAAGAATATCGTAAACCACAACTGCATGATACATATGAAATTTTAATGAATGACTATTTTATATCCGCCTCTTGATTGACGCTAATAATACAACATATTCTTGAACCAAAATAATGTGATTTAATAAAAGGGAAGGTTTTCCTTAATATTTTTATTGCAAAACTGCTCTGTTACACTGCTTAACAAATATTTTTACTATGATGATGGTTACAAAATAAACTGATATTGAATTTGATTTCATTCTAGGTTTTGTGTGCATTGAACTTTTTTGCTGCTGGTGGGTACCAAAGAATGATGGGGAACTGATGCCAACATACTTGTTTCCCAACAAAGTGTAAGCAATTGCATTCAAGAAGTCTCCATTGCAATGTTGCAGATTCTTCGCACAAAGTATGTGAAATTTCCGGATGATCAGAGGTATCATAAGTCTTTCGAAATGTCATTTATTTTAAGTTTGTGAAAGTTGCACTGTAGTAATCTTACATAGGAATAAATTTTAACTTTAAAGATAAAAATTTTGTTCTATACAATATAATGCTAAACTCTAAACACAACTACCAACGAAATTTTTAGTTTTTTTTTTTTTTTTTTTAAATAATTTGTTTAGCTATTTTTCTTACATTGCACATTTGAGTTTGCCCACAAATCATTAAATGAAAAACAGAGTTCATTGTATCCAAGGCTTAATGTAGAGGAATTCGATTACATTTTAACTACCACTTGATAAAAAATAATTCACATCAATGAAAAGACATTCTTATCATTGAGTATGTTTAGAAATAATAATACATTTATTCTCTAAATTTTTTTACTAATATGTTTTAAGTAATTTTTCCTTAATATCTGATACAGCAATTTGGACTATACCACTATGAAATGCATAGGCGTAATCAAGGGTGGTTTTGGGGGTTCAAACCCCCCCCCCCCCCATTGGGTATGTACTTATTTAGGCACATTTAGTCACACAGAAAAATTTCTGGCTACGGCCTTGCAAAGCACAATTTTTTCCCCTAAGAAAATTAAACACATATGTATATGATTTTTTTTTCTTTTTCTCTGAAAGGGTTGCGATCATGGCCAAAGTATGCAGCTCATAACAAAGAAGACTTTTCATCTGGTTATAAGGTTATAATCAACCCCCTTATCACCTTGGGGGGGGGGGGGGGTTAACAGCGCGAAAGGTAGCTTCAATCACCGTACCAAACAGAAACAGAGATCCTTTTTCAATCACTCCAGAAGGTTTTCTTTCCTTCTTGATGTCTTTTTTACCCAAAGGCAGCAATATGGGAATACAATCGCACTAGTAATAAGTTTCCTGGAAAATATTCTCTACTGTGATGGAGTCCTAAAGTCCAATTGTCCTAATGGGTTAAACCCTCAAGCCAGGAAGAGATGCTCATTAAGAAACTTAAAGAGTAGTTTGTATTTATTTATGACTTCCTATCCAAACACCCATTTTGGTAAAATCTTTTTTGTAGATGAGCCGATTGGAAAACTGATGAACTGTATTTGTATTGCATTCTCATTTACAGATGTTCTCTCATCTCTTATATTTTAAATGTTTTTTTTTTTCTTATTATGGTCCATCACTGATTGCATTACGACTCTGGAAATCATCCGTTCAACGTTTCCAATCTCACTGCTACGGTTTAATGCTGCATTTTAATTTACAATCAAGTATTATTTATATTTTAGCTAAATTTTTGATTATTTTCGATACATAATAATGTTTGCACCCCAGCGATGGACACGTTCGTCATCCAAAAAGAAAAGAAAATTTGATTCAGACGCTTCTACTTCTGAGGTATGTTTTGCTACAAATTTAACAAATTTTTTTTAGAAATTTATTGTGGGGATGAGTATTTTTGTAGGGGAATTTGGATTTTTTTTCTCTAAAATTCGACTATTTCCCAGTTTTAATATTATGAATGCCTGGACATAGAAGATTGCTTAGCGCTAAATATTGAATTTTTTATTGCGTTTGAATTAAAAAATAAACTAATATATCTAGTAAGGAATGTTTAATGTTTTTGTGAATCAAGGCCGTATCCAGAGGGGAAGGGGGACCCACGGGCAGCCCCCAGAAATCTTTTGCAATGTATCATATATTCCTCCCTGAAACTTTGCTTTACATAAGTGTGTCAAAGTCTGCCCCCCCCCCCCCCCCCGAAAAAAAAATTGTGGATACTGTCTTGGTTCCGGAGCAGGGGGAGCATGTTAAGAATTAGGAAGGGCAGTGCATACTTCAAAATCATACCCTTTATATATACATATATATAGATATATATGATGTTAATATAAATTTTTTTACATATATGATAGCGTTTTGATGCATATAGAGCAGGGTTGGAAAAAAACCCAAAAACCAGGTTTTTTTGGTTTAAACCGGGTTTTTTTGGTTTAAACCAGGTTTTTTGGTTTAAACTAATGCAGCACTTTTAAAGCTTAAAGAAATTATTTAAAAGATTAGTTATTGTGTGCTATTGTTCTATGTGTCACTATTTAAAATAAATAGTTAATGTTTCTTTAAAATATCAATTAATTTTAATTAATTTCTTGTCAATATAGTAAAAACTTTATGTAATACCAAGCCAAAAATTCTGTATAACAATGATAGCTAATTTTTAATATTTTAAAAGTGAATGTTGATTAATGAAATTGGGAATAAATAAATGATTATTCGTTATTAAAACTTCAGTTTTAACTATAGGGATGTAACAAATAGTGATTTGGCCGAATACGGAATATTAAAATTTCTAGAAAATCGTTGTAATAGAAAAAATTTGTCAACTTTAAAAGTATTCACAAAGTCAAACACCCATTCTACACATTAATTTGTTCTTGTTTGTTAATAATCTAAAACTATCTAAAATTAATGTATTTTCTGTATTGTTTTGAATGCAATAAAACTCAGAATTTCACCCACAAGTTGGAATGGAAATGACAGGTTTTAATGTAAGCATTAGCATTACTGTACTAATTATTTAATTCAAATTAAAGAAATACTATTGCTTAGTGAACTTTTACCTTGCTCAAAATAGTTTTATGAAAATATGTTAAAAGTTATAGAAGTTAATATTTTTATTTTATGGGGATTTTTTACATACCTGTTCTTAAAAGTTTTTTTAAAATTTAGTGCATTGAACTGGAAAATACTTTTATTTACAAAAACACCAGTAACTTATACTATCTTAATATTCATGATACATTCTAGGCTTTTCACATTTCTCTCTTACCCGATATTCACAATAAATCAGTCTACCCAAACAAAGTCGGACTTCCACTTTGTTAAAAATGACATAATAAAAATGCTAGCTTTTGGGAGCGAATGTTAAGTATAAAATACAATATTATAACTTTAAAATCTGTTTTTGTTCAATCAAACCAAAAACAAAGTGTTAAAAAAGTAGTTTTTTATAATAACTATATACTCTTATATTTTTATAACTATTATTTTTATTTACTAAAACTATCTACTAATGCACGCTTTTGCAATAACTATAACACAATTTTAAAAGTTTACAGTCTACTACTTTCTTTAAGTTTTACATTTCTACCGTAGCAGAACTATTCTGCCGAAAAGTCCATCAATATTTGGCCAGGCCGAATTTAATCTTACCGAATATTCGGCTTGGTGATGAAATGACTATTCGGCCAGGGCTGAATATTCGCTACATCCCTAGTTTTAACTTGCATTTTAATATTCATTCAAGCTGGAATTATCAGGAACATAACATTTCTCCATGTGTTTCTTCATTCGCAGAACCTTGGCCTTCGATTTCTTTATAGCATATTTTGCAAATTGCTGTTGTACGTTTCCTCTTATCTGATTTTATTTCAGTAAAATTAATCAAATTTCATGTTTCTTCCTGCCTGACCCAGACATTTTTATAATTTAATCTTTGAATTTAGCTATTTGCATGGGTGAAAGTAAGAGGATTTCAAAGGACGGAAGTTAAAATAAATTTCCGCAACTCCAAAAACATACATTTTCTAGAAATTTTGTTTATGCATTGCATGTATAAATTAATTATCTCCCCCCACCCCCGATAATAGATTAGTATTAGCAATAACAATATTTAATAATTAAGGTGGGAACTCTAGTCGAACATTTTAAAAATCATTCCTCAAGTATTTTAACAAATTACTAAATTTATTATAATTAGCAACATCATCACATATTAAGCTTTTAAATGAAGAAATCGGAAAAACATTTACAGCACCTTTAAATCTGTATTAAAATACTTTAGTTCTAAGTCTTCTGTCCTTTTCCATCTAACAATTTACAAAAACAAAAAAGAGACGGAAATCCGTCTATAGACTGAATACTTTACCCATGGCTATTTGATTCAGGACATTCAGAACATAGAATGGATGGAAATTGTTTGAAAATAATACTACATGTTCTTGTAGAATTGAGATGTTTCATGAGAGTAGAGGTTCATAAATAAAAAGGTTTTATTTAAAATACCAAAACTATTATAAAATATTTTTAAAATAAAAGTGGTTTTTTTAAAAAAAAACCATTTGGTTTAAACCATGGTTTAAACCAAATGGTTTAAACCGTGCCAACCCTGATATAGAGTAGATGTATGTTTAGATCTTTGGTGAAGTTAGAGGAGTGGGTGTTTGGGGCTTCTGCAACTTAAATTTTTGTAACTGGTCTTACATCTATAATGCTTAGGATAACTCTGGAGGCAAGGGTTCAAGGGCTCTCCCCAGGAAACTTTCTGAAATCTTCTTAGCAATGCAATTTCGGGATACTTTTGGTGATGTTAGAAGAAACAGAAAGGAGTTTGGTTAATCTCCCCCCCGCAATTTTTTTCAAAATAAAGTCTTATATCTTTTAAGTTACTTTTGGTGTCGCTCGTGATAGTGTTCAATGTCCTTTCCCTGAAAGTGTTTCTGAAAGTAAAGTGTCTTAAAAGCGTAATTTCCCTTTTCTTTCTTTTTTTAAAACTTGTGATCTGAATTTTTTTGCCCGGGGGGGGGAGGGAGGAGTTGACTCGCTCCGAGGGGGTAGCCCCCCCCCCCGGGAGATGCCTGAAATAAACACTGAGTATATCTTTAGAGACAAGTATTTATGACTAGTAAATTTTCAACTCTTTTACACTTCTTATTGGTGTTTAGTCTGTACATTTTTAGGGTGACCCCCCCCCCTTTCACCAACTCTAGTTACGCCTATGATGAAATGTATATGTCAGCTTAAAAGTTTCAATGTTTTTGCATGTTAGTTTAAATGAACTCAATTTTATGTTTACTTGATTATATTGAACTTGGTATTTTTAAACAGATGAAAATTTTAAATGCTCTCATAAGTATTTACCAATGAGAACCAAAGCATTCAATGAAAATAAATTATTTGAAATATGCAGATTTTTGACTGTCCTAGAAGGAAATTGTCGGCACCTGTATTTCAACCACTTGACATGGATGAACCCATCCAAACACAGAGAGGATAATGCATTTCGAATGATTTTATCTTCAGTACATGCCTCTGTTGTCATTTGTGATCATTGTCCATAAACTTTTTGATGTAATGATATTAAATTTATGCTTAGCCTCTTTTCTTCTCTTAATTTATAGAACACAGGAATACATCAAGGAGGAGTTTTTGAACTATAGTGGCATAGGAGACATAATCGGTGCAACTGATTGTACACACGTTGCAATTGTTGCACTCCTTGATAATGAAGTTCAGCATGAGATTAATTATGTGAACAGAAAACAATTCCACTAGATTAACATACAGTTCGTAAGTGATCACTTGATTGTTTTTATTACTACTACTGTTTTAAGAGCTAAACCCCTAGTTGAGTTCATATTGTTGGTTAAATTTGCTAACTGGGGTTGCTAAGGGAATGAAGGCAGAGTTCAAAAAGAGGTAAAAAAATTTTATGCTGTTAAAATGAAAAATATTAAATAAATTAAAACAAGGTTATGTGAAACGAAAATATTTCCCTTGAGAAGGATTTCGTTCATTTCCATTAACAGAATTTCATATTAGCCTCTGCCCTACAGATATTTGGGTGATTGAAAAATGGAAACAAAATAGAACTGTTGTACTTAACAAAAATTAACCAGAAAGTTTTAAAACTATTTCCCCTTTACATATGATCACGAAACATTGTATAAGTTACACAAAAAACTAACTGGTCTCAATAACTAAATGTTTTGATACTTGCTTAGCAAGGCAGTAAAATAAAGTTGAACGCATGCTTTGCTGAAAATTGCTTCTTGTGACTGAGATTTTATCTTTTTGCAGCATGCAAATATTTCAATTATTCTGAAAGATGGAAGTTATTTTAACTTCTAATAGTCCAGAATGACTTATTTCATTAAATTTAAGAATGATTTATGATAAATTGTAACTATATTTGTTTTTTCCTCGTTCATATCTAAATTGTGTATGTTTTAATATTTTTGCAATTAAAATTTAAAATATTCTGCATAAAAATATTTCCTATAAGATTACACCTTAAGTAGAGTTAAATAAATTACAATTCAATCCACATCGCCCCTTTTTTCGCACCAAATAATAATTTGGATTGTCCATCACGGGAGTTTCTAGTTAAAATAGAATTTAAAGCTACAATTTGACTGTCAGAAAATGAAGAAATGAATATACCTTTAAAAAATTTATTTCCAATTATACACAAATTTTTTTGTATGATAAATTTTAATAATTCAAAATGTCCTTCAAATGCTTCCACTTTTCTTTGTTCGAGGGCTAATGCCTCTTGTTTGAGCTCATTTTTGGCCTCCAAGGCATTGGCCACCTCTTTTTGTGTTCATTTTTGGCCTTTTAGGCATCGGCCACCTCCTTTAAGCTTTCCGCAATGCCCCCTTGAGCCTCAATGACAAGCCTTTTGGCATTCTCAGGCTGAATGGCAAGAGGCTTCACACGTTTCCTCTTTCGAGTTAGCGAGCAAAGTCCATCCATAGCGAGAAAATACATCACCAGCCTGTGATGCATTTTCTTGCGAGGTTGAAGGGGTTGTGGTGATATCTTCCAAGGTGAGTCTTTCAGTACCTTGGCTGGGAATACCTTCAGTAGCAAGGTGGACAGCAGCAAATATGGAGACGGGGGACAGTGGCTCTTCACTGTATTCAACAGTGACGTGTATCACTGTATAACCTTGAAAAAATGAATGAAAAAAAATGGGGCAAAGAGAAATGAAATCTTGTAAAAACTGCATTAACCATTTAATATTGTAACACTTTATAATTATGACATAGTAAATCTTTATTTTTAAGTTTGTGTGCTTGCTTACAAACAGCACTTATAAACTCTCAAATCAACATGGTAAATACAAGGGGACTCATAAAACACAAGTTGACTATTTTAAGAATTGAAATCCAAAACATTTTAAAAATTAAATTTATTTGGTTTCCAAATGAAATTTTAAGAATTAGACTTTTAAAACCATTTGACCATTGAAATATGTCCTCTGTCCCCCCTCCTAAGTTTTAAAATGACAGGCCTGCATTTATCTACAGTGACACTGTAATACATGAAATATTTTGCTTGTGTACACACCACTCACAAAACTGTAAAACAAACAGCGGTGTAGCTAAGGGGGCGGCCCGCAGCCACAATGAGAACAAAGAAAATACATTAAATTGGATAATTTTTTCGATCAATTTCTTTCTATTTTCAACTTGGAAAAGTGTTTCCTTTAAAAAATATATTCAACGTGTTTTTAAACTGCTAAACACTCCATTGCCATCAACAAATACCTTGAATATTATGATGCCGATTATAAGAATGGCATTCCCTCTCCCCCCTTTAATTCTGTTTAAAAGTTGTGATGATTTTTTTAATGTATTGCATCACGATGCATAATTCACACTTGCATATTTTTTTTTTGTTTAATCTTTTCCATGGGGTAATACCATCAATAACCGCCCTGGGTGTCACCCTTGCTAGCTACACCACTGAAAACAAAATAACTAAAATATAAATGTGTCCTCTAAGGATGCAAATTTTAAAAGTTATCTACAGCATACCTTTTACAGGGTTCCCACCAAGTCACTTTTTTCACCTAAAATCACTTTTTTTTCATTGGTCACGTAAAATCACTTTTTGTAGCAAATTGTCACTTAATATCACCTTTTTGGGGGGGTATCTCATAAAGTGATAAATAACCATCAACTGTTTTCCTATGAACAACAGGAAAAGGGCAAATGCCAGGAAAAATGCAAATAAAATAGTTTCCACAAAGCTACTTGCCGAAGCAAATGAAGGGTTAAAAGTAGGCATTAGAAATTAAGATTTTACAGAAATACAGCTTGCTCGGGCAATGATAGAAGGTGCTAAATCTGTAAAAGCTGATGATGAGCACAGAGCAAAGGCACCTGAAATTGAAAAATTACAGAAGCGAAAATCTTCCGTAATTACAACATTTTTTCAAAAGAAATCTTAGACTGATTAAATTGGAACTTTTACAGAATTCTGCCATTTATATACCAGGGGCGAGAGTTTTCTACATTTTTGAAGCATTCTTTTCTGAGATTTTTATATTAACATTAAAAATTTTTGAGCATTCCTACTGTATTGATTTTTTTGTTTTTTGTTTTTAAGGTCTCTTATTCTATCATATCATTCTCAGTTTCACCTTTTGAAAGATATGCAAGTTAAAAACGTTTTGCTACAGGATAAGTAAGCACTTATAGTATTTTATTTTTGGTATCTGCACTTTCTAAATTAACTTCGGACAAAGGATTATAATCAAAATCATTTCTTGCATAGTATGCGTTTAATTTAGCGATTTCCTTGCTTGATTTGACTGGGCACTGACCCTTTCCCTGTTTTTTGTGCTTATAATTGATTTTATTTGCTTCTTTAGTTGTCAATCAAAATATTTTTATTTTTTACTTACTCTAAAATATATAATTTGACATAAATATAAATAGTATTCAAATTAACTTTATTTCTGTAGTAATCCCAATGAAAAGCAAATTTTGAAATATTAAACTGTTTTTTTCTCTTTTGAGCCTTGCACAAGCATGCATTTGAAGTATTTATTTCTAGCATTTTAATTTTGGCATCAAAGAATGTTCTGAATTAATTTTTTTAATAAAGGATTATAATATTCCTTGTATATACATACTTTTAATTTATCTAACTGTTTCAAATATTTAGCACGTGCTCCTCTGATATTCTAAATGTTTTTATTACCTATATATATATATATATATATTTTTTTTTTTTTGTGATCAAACATTTTAAATATTTTTTCTTGGTGTTAACATATGTTATGTTTCACACATTAAAAAATAAAGTTATGAAAAATTAAAATTTAATTTGTAACACTTTTTTCAGGTAAGGGTTCACTTTCCGCGACACCGAGACCATGCGCTCGATCAGATGCAGAACCCTTCATTCTTCTGGTGTTGGTTCTTTTTCGAGGCTTTGTCCCCTGCCAGTTTTCGCCCTGTCCTTTTTTAGAGTCGGGTTTCTGGCCTTAATGGAGCTTTTATAATCCTACTAACACTGAAATTTAAGCATCATAACAAAATTAATATTATAAATATGGAAACATTACATTTAAAGTAAAAATTGTTCAGTAACGTATTGTAGCTTTTGATTCTGTAACCTTTTTCTTTGAACTTCAGTTAGTAATTTAAAAAAATGAATTGTTTTTAAATAATGTTAATGCTGTGAGAATTTTCCATAGCTTACTGTAAAAAATTTAAACATCTACACAATATTTTTTGTTTAAAAACATTGAAATGTGATAATAATATACATAAGAAGAAATTTATGTAGGATGTCCATTGATCAATTATAGGAATCTTTTTCTTCTAAATTATTTATAATTATGATTCTGGTGGGGGGAAAGGAATGTAACTAACTCGAAAAAAAAAGAAAAAGCTTAACATGATAACTTATAACATCCCATCACCATATCTGTCTATAGCATTGCTTTGCTGGTACCAAGGCCCTAGGTAAAGTGGCACCCTCAGTTTAAAAATTTTATTCATGTTTCATAGAACATTATTATAAAAGGAAAGATATTAATAAGAAAAGTGTGTCATAGAAAATAGAAATCTCTTTCACATGAGCTGTATTAAATGTGAAACCTTATGTGAGTGCTGATAAAATATCAAAGAGTTAGCTCAAAATTTTAAAAATGAATGTACCGGAGTTCACTTTTACAATTGAAGAGTCCACTGGAAAAACGACCTAAGTCACATACTACTTCAACTTCTTTTATCAGATGATGGACAACATCTCATTGTTACAGAAACTTTGCACTAGCCTAATCATCCAATCAACCGAAAGCTTTTTAAAATGCATGTGAAAGAACGTAGTTTAATTCTTGACACCTAAAAAGGAGGGCACTGCCTAAAGGGGCAGTTCCTTTAGGCACTCAACTATGTTTTTTTTTCTATTGCATACAATAATACAACTTTTTAACATCTTGATCTTTTTAAACGCAGAAGACTAATAACACTTCTATATACAGTGCTGATTGTCTTATTATTTTATTTTATTTTTTCATTTGTGCTTCAAGCCATACCCTAAACTTCCTGATCAGAGCTTTCAAAATTTACATTAATATGTTTGGATATTCTGATATTACGTAGTCTGAGATTTTCATGCCAATGATTGTTTTGATGTGAAGACGAATGGTCTCACAAAAAGTGCTAAGTTTGAAAACATACACATATTTATACAACAATATACCTTTGGTATATAAATATTGCAATTTCATAAAAACTTGGTGTTTATGCATGACTCCACAATCATTCCTGTATATTACATATAAAAATAGGGCACCCATATATTTTGCTATAAACTGACATATTTTCATATTACTGACATAGTGAAATGTTACCCATGTTATTATATAACCTAAATATGTGGTTAACTCATTTAGATTAAATCTGGAGTACTTTGCCTCTTTGACCAGTAGAAATTGCACTGAAGTCTAAAATTGAGAAATATTTATTGTGTTTGACGTGGGGGAAAATTTCAAAAGCAAGAAAAAGTACTTAAATGGCAATTTCAGACACTTAGTTTTCTGAAGATACCCGGTGAAATATACTTCCAAGTATGTCCACTGGTTATATTGAGTGGCATCTTGTGAAGTGTTTTTTCCAGGCAAACTTACATGAATAAAATTTATAAAGCACAGTTGAAGAATTTTGCTTATTTTACAAGTGTTATAAAACTTGAGAAACAAGTGTTGTAAAACTTCCTGATGTTTTTATTTTTTTTGGGGGGGGGGGCGGTCAAACCCCTTAACCTTTTTCCTTTAGCTGTCAGCAAAGATAACTTCATTTTATGCATGTTTCAGACTCAACTTTGAAAAATTATATCGGGGAAGAACTCTTAACACCCTTCCCCTGACATTGCAAATTGCAATTCTAGAAAATATTCTGGAAAAGAACTCCCAAAGCACTAGTAGATTTACGAGGGCGGGACCCCCAACATTTTTGGTTGGATTTTGAAAAAAAATTTAAATATTTACATCAGAAAACATAACCAATGGACTACTTTTCAGATTTTAAGTTAATTTCCAAATCCAAGGGCATTCGTAGGAATTATTCTCAATAGCCGCGTTCACATGGCACTCTTATAACCCGCTTGTACCCTGCTTATCACCGCATTCCGGTTTTTTACCGGGTAAATGGTGGGTCTAGTTGCCTCCTGCCCAAGAGCAGGATTTTTGCGGGGTTTCTACCCAGCATGCCATTCGCGCAACACTCTCGATTCCCCATGAGTTACCTTTTGATTGACAGTTCGCGCGTTTCGTATGGTGTGCGCAACTTGAGGATTTTAAATGAAATAGGCCAAAAGTACAGCAATAAAAATTATTTCTTACTTGTAATTTTTTCTATGTTTATTTTTCAATTTTGTGTATATCTTTTGTCATCTCTAGATGTAATAAATTTAGAAAAATTAAGATGAAAAATCCTATGATCTTGTACGTTTCCATACATGTTAGTACTAAGGTAGAAGAGTATTGTTACTTTTATTTTTTCATTCATTATTGAAAAAGTAATTTCTTATTTTGAAACGCAGAAATAATTTGTCGTACTCATCATAGTGACATCGGTTTGTTCATTTTTATTAGTTCATGTCCTTAAATGTCTTTAAAACTAAGGAGTAAGAAATACATAAAGGTTTAAACTTTTAAAAACGTATCTTTTATTTTTGGAAACGACACATGCATGCGATTAATATGTAGGCATAATTTTGTTGGCTGTGCCATATCAGGTTTTTCTTACACAATCCTGTGGTGTTTATAAATAAAACTAACCGGGTTAGAAATTACTGTTCAGAATTTTTTAAAAAAATAATTGAGATTTTCAAAATTACTTATACATAAATAATGTACATCAAAATAAAATAATTTTTGGAAAAAATAGAACCGACTTTAAATTATAAATTGCACTAAAAAGTGAAAAATAAATTAATTCTTTAACAACACCGATACGATTTTTAAATATAACTTTTGAAGCCTGCGCACAATTACCTAATTACCATTACGTCATGTGTTACTTTACATTGAAACTGTTATAAGCTCTGGGCCATTTATATTTGTAATTTATTCATGATTACAAAAGTAATCATGAATCAAAACCTATCATGATTTTGCACCGACTTCAAAAGTTATGTTTAAAAATCGTATCGATGTTGTTTAAAGAATTAAATTAGTTTTCACTTTTTAACGCAATTTATAATTTGCAGTCGGTTCTATTTTTTTCCGAAAGGGACTTTATTTTATTATTTTTGGTGTAAATCCATTTTTTACATAAATACTCTATTTTTAAAAAATCCATATCAAAAGGCAAACCTTCTTTGAGTGAATGGCACTAAAAACTAGTCATTTGAATGATAAATTCCGTTTGAGCAACCACCCTCGATGGATTAAAAAAAAATCAAAATCTTGAAAATCGGCTCATCCTGTGAGATGTTATGGGTGGACAAACAAAAAACCGATATCCATACGGTATGAATATATAACCTCCTCCTTTGTGAAGTCGGTTAAAAAAATAGAATATAATAATTATCTGAATATTCGGCAATTTCTCCTAGGCCGAAGCCGAATATTAAAATTTCTAGAAAATCGTGGTAATAGAAAGTATTTTCTAAATTTTAAAAGTACTCACCAAGTAAAACACCAATTTCACACAATAATCTATGATGTATGATTTAATTCTCTTTAAGAATCCAGAACTACCTAAAATTAATGTATTTTCTGTATTGTTTTGAATGCAATAAAATTGGTAAGCATTAGCATTATTTTACTAATTTCTAAATTCAAATTAGAGGAATACTATTGTTTAGAATGTTTACCTTGCTCCAAATAATTTCATGAAGATATCTTAAAAGCTATAAAAGTATATTTTTATTTTATGGCTTTTTACATACCTATTTTTAGAAGATCTATTAAAATTTAATGCATTTAACTGGAATATATTTTTTTAATTTAAAAAGCCCAATAACTTATGCTATCTTAATATTCATGATATGTTCTAGGCTTTTCCCATTGCTATCTTACCCAATATTCACAATAAATCAGTTTACTCACACAAAGTCTGCCTTCCACTGTGCTACTAAACAAAATAAAAGTCTCACATTCTTCATCATAATTAACTATTGCCAGCATTTGTGAGCAAATGCTAAGTATAAAATACAATATTGTAACTGTATCAAACCTAAAAGCAATGTTTAAAAAAAGTAGTTTTTTATAAATTAATTTTTATTTATTAAAATTATATACTAATGTGTTCTTTTACAATAACTATAATGCAATTTTAAATGCTTAAAATCTACCAATTTCTTTATTTTTGTACATTTCTACCGTAGCAGAACTATTTGGCCGAATAATGATCAGTATTCGGAAAGACCGAATATTCGGCTAAATCAAGAAACGTCTATTTTAGCAGGCCGAATACCGAATAGTGGCCGAATATTCGTTGCATCTTTAACACACACACACATATATATATATATATATATATATATGAAAATGCAGAGCTTTGAACGGTCTTTCCCCCTTTATTTAAGATAACAATTCTCCATTTAATTCAGTTACACTCCCTGCAATAAAAAAACAAATACATAACGTTGCATTTTTGGTTTTAATAAGAACACACGTAGCTTGAATCTTGATCATTTCTATTTTTCAAATACATCATGAACTTTATTTGTTGTCTGATTATATTTGTTGATAAGTCATTTGGGTGTCATAATTAATTCTATATTTGGAATTAATATTCAAATGTCTCATAAACGATGCATAACCACCACCTGTACATAAAATAAAATGTCTTGATATTGATTGCTAGATGTAGCGTATGTATGCAATTGGCAATATTCTGGTTAATCAGTTTGCCCTTAGCAACCTTGTTTGCTTTTAAGATATTATGAGCAAAATGTTTGTAAATATTCCTGAATCGTAAGAAAAAAGAAACGATCTTGCGTGCTCTTAATTTACTTAGAACACCTCTTTCCTTTTTCTTTAAGAAAGATGCATTTTTTATAATGCAAAATCTTAATTTTCAAAAGATACATCATTTCGTATACTAGATTTCAGCTCTTACAAAAAAGCATTAACAAAACAATGTAAACATGTTAAACAAAAGCAATTATATGTAATTTTTAAATCGTGAATGCAATAATTTTTTTCAAAAAATCAGGTCTAAAACATCCTCAGCCGAGTCTTTCCCTAGAATTTGTTTTAAACTGTAACATTCAGAAAAGCGAAAGAAAGAAAACGGCAATAGCATGCGTAAAAATTGTAAACAGTGCGCAAAGGATGATGGGTAAAACCGCTTTCCGAGACAAAACCTCTTTTCTCATGTGAACGGGGTTTTTTCCAAACGGGTTTTTTCGGAATTGGAGAGGGGATTTGCGGGTTACAAAAGTGCCATGTGAACGCGGCTAATGGGTGGGGGCAAAGAGAAGCAAGAAAAATATGGAGATTTCCAAATTAGATATTTACAATATTAAAACTTTCAATTAGAAATAAGTAGTTTTAAATTTATTCCCGCCCAGGGGGGACACCCCCTGGATCGTTACTTATGGAAGGCTTTTTCTCCTTTTTTTTTTTTAATGAAAATTTTTAAAAGTAACCTGTCAACATATATACCGGCCAACTTTTACAAATTTTCGAGTAAAATTTACGCATTTTGTCCATTTTTTTCGCTTTTAAGGGTCGGTTCCGATTTTTTATGCATTTCGAAATCCCAATGCATATATTTGGGAAACACTTCCTAGTTGTCAGTTACTGTCCCATTTTGCCTCTCGGACATAGTTACTTTGAGCTTTCCATTATTTTTTTCTTTATTAAGCTTCAGCTTAGTAAAGAACTCGCACGGACGTCATTCTGCCACGCCCACTTGAAAAACTCGGCCGAAAATAAGGAATTTTTTGAAAGTTATTTTCAATTTTAGTGATCACATCAGTTACTTATAATTATTTTTTATTGCAGCCTCATTAATAATATAATAAAAGATATTTTTCATAGATTATTAATAAGGCTGCATATTTATATTATATTTTTATAGATATATTTTTATAGATATATTTTTTATGGATTATTAATAAGGCTGCTCCCCCCCCCCCCCCTATAATATTTTGGGGGGTGAGTCAACGATTTTTGTTGTACCTCGTTAAGATTATCGACCTTCTTGCTCATAACATTTTCAGGGTTTTTGAATCTGAGTGAGTTTTACCCCTGGTTCCGTGGTCAAAAAAGTTTGGGAACCGCTGGTCTAGTGCATGGGAAAACGAGTTTCTCCGAGCCAGAATCACAGCTTTATTGACGACGGTTCCTAACCTTTCCTGAATGGATTCTTTTTATTAAGCGAAATAATTAGCATTAAAACATTGAATATATTTAAAAATTATTTTTACATTTACGATGGAAAACGATGTCTAAAGTTAAACGTTTCGATACATTAAACGTAATTAATTTATTTGAAGTATTTTCTTTTAATTAAAATATTTCGACGCTTGAACTTAACTTTTAAAATTTCTAGTATTCCTTAAAAAAATCTGTAAAAGTACAGAAAGGAAACTGAGAGTTTCTGTTAATTTACGAAGAACTTGTTTCAAATCAAATAATAAAGTTTCTCAGTAAAATTCTTGGGTTTTCTCAACTACAGAGAAAAATCTGCTAAGATACATAAAACAGAAAACTTGAGGTCTGTGACTACCAGTTTAAAAATGGTAAATAAATGCTCAATTAAACACTTGAAACCAGTGAATACCAGTTTAAAAATTATAAAGAAATGCATTATTTATTTCTAGCCCTAGAGAGAGCAGATTAGCCCTCCCAACTCCGGATGCAGCTTCAGCCGAGTGGCCAAAGGCACAGGAATCAACTGCGTGGGCTCAACTAAATTCACCTTCGACTTTGTGTAATTTAAAATTTGGAACAAAATTGACCGTTTTCAGAAAATCAGCAAAACACTCGCGTTTAAAATGGCCTCTGTTTCAAAAGTTTTTAACCGATTCAAATTTTTTTTTCTATAAATAATGAAGGGATGGTATTTTATTTAGACACTCATTTTAAAAATCCAGTTGACTTTATTTTATTGATAAAGATAAAAAAGGTGTTTTTGAAGTGAAAAAAATGCATTTTTACCGATTTTATGATTTTTTTTCTTATATAAGAAATTTATTTTTGACAAAACAGAGGTGACAATCTAAAGTGCTGTTATTCAAGTTTTGCATCAAATTTTATAATCCTGAGATGCATATCCCCTCAGAATTTAAAATTTGAAATTTGAAAATGTTCAAAAATTACGATTTTGGAAGTGTGATTACTCAAAAAAGCCATTTTTTAAAAATATGAAAATCTGCTCATATGGCCCTTAAAGTGCTTAATGAGCTGCTATCAATTATATTGTGCAGTTTTGCCGCTGATATTTTATATGATTTTTCAAAACTGGCCCTTTGTGCGGTTCTCAAAAAAGCCAGAAATTCCAACTTGTTCTTATTTAATTGTTAAACTTTATATATATATATATATATATATATATATATCAATTCTATATATATATCATATTCTATATATATATTAAGCGATCATTCTTAAGTTCGATTGTAAAAATTTCTATATACATATATATATTTCACCTAACGTGGACCAGTCACGATTAAATTTTTGCGATACGATACGATAGTGACATTATTTAATTCCGTTTTTTTTTTTGGCCTGGAAAACTTTTGTTTACATTGAGCAAGCATTCTGAAATTTGACTAATGACTCTTAACGTGGCCCAGATACAATTAAATTTTGCGATACAATACGATATACTGACATTTTATAATTCCGATTTTTTAGTGGCAAAACCTTAGTTTGTTCACATTGAGCGATCATTCTCTTGTTTGATTGCTGACACTTACGTATAGCAATTGCGATTAAATTTTTCGATACGATGCGATGTACCGACATTTATAAATTCCGATTTTTTGAGTTTTAACACCTTAGTTTGCTTACATTCAGCGATCATTCTCCAGTTTGGTTATTAAACTTTCTATATATATTATATTATATATATATACACTGAGTGGCCAAAAAAAAAGTCGCGACGTCAATTAACGTATACAAATTGTGAAAGAGGAAAGAAAGATGACGCATTCAGAAAATTTGCATATGTTAGCGCTCACGCCTACCTTTAAATAGTGAAGAAGCAGTGTGCAACGAATCATTTGAAAGCAATCATGTTTAGAGAAGTAACATGCGGTCTTGGAAAAGACGTTTCGGAGTTCAAGAAGGGCCAAATTATTGGGTTGCGCCAAGGGCTGAAATCCTGCAATGAGATTGCTGAAATTACCGGCGTCGGATTGCGAACTATCCAGCGTATTATTAAAACGTGGAAAGAGCTGGGTGAAGAAACATCCTCGCGGAAAATGTGTGGTCGAAAAACGATCCTCAACAATCGTGACCGAAGATCACTAAAACGATTAGTGAAATGTAATTGTAAAAAAACAACCCTACAACTTACAAAAAGCTTCAATACGGCCAAGCAGAACCATTTCCACCCGAACAATGAGGCGAGAACTCCGAGGAATGGGCTTAAACAGCTGTGTTGCAACAAGAAAGCCTTTAGTTACTAAGACTAATCGGAAAAAGAGACTCCAATTTGCAAGGGAGCATAAAAATTGGACTCCTGAGCAATGGCGGAAGATTATGTGGTCCGACGAAAGCCGATTTACTCTATTCCAACATGACGGTCGCATCAGAGTTAGAAGGGAAGCGCATGAAACATTGGACCCATCATGTACCGTACCCACTGTTCAAGCCTCTGGAGGAAGTGTTATGATCTGGGGATGCTTCTGCTATTCTGGGCTAGGTTCGCGCAACATTGTGCAGTAATAAAATGAAGTCTACAGATTATCTGAGCTTACTGAGTGACCATCTTATCCCTTCAATGCATTACTTTTTTACAGAAGGTGATGGCGTTTTTCAGGATGACAATGCTCGGATTCATCGAGCTCGCATTGTCAATAACTGGTTCCAAGTGCATGATGATTCATTCGAGCGCTTGAACTGGCCTCCCCAAAGCCCTGACCTCAATCCCATTGAGAATCTGTGGGATGTCATCGAGAGGTCATTGAGAAGTAACTCAACTCTCCCTTCTTCACTGGACGATCTCCCCGAAAAATTGATGTTACTGTGGCCAAAAATAAGTGTCCAGAAGTTGCACGATTTGGTACAATCAATGCCAAAGCGAATGCAAGCTGTCATTCGCGCCAAAGATGGGTCCTACTAAATATTAGTATCTGCGACTTTTTTTGGCCACTCAGTGTATATATATATATATATGTATATATAGTGAATGTATATATAAAACTGAAATATATATATACATATAGAAAGTTCAGCATTTAAACATGAGAATGATCGCTCAATGCAAACAAACTGAGGTAGTGCCACTCAAAAAAATTGTAAATTAAAATGTAAGTACAACGTTTCGTATCGCAAAATTTAATCATAACTGGTCCTCGTTAAGTGAAATATGTATATAGATTCATCAATCAAACTTGAAAATGATCACTGAATGCCAACAAAATAGTACGTTGCCAATACAAAAAATCAGAATTTTAAAATATCAGTATATTGTATTGCATCGCAAAATTTAATCGTAACTATTCCACGATGAGTGAAATATATATATTGTGGCAACACATTAGTTTGTTTACATCGAGCGATCATTCTCAAGTTTGATTTTTGAACTTTCTATATACATATATATTACCTAATGTGGACCAGTTACGATTAAATTTTTGCGATGCCATACGATACTGACATTATTGAATTCCGGTTTTTCGGATTGGCAACACCTTATAATTTGTTTACATTGAGCGATCATTCTCAAATTTGATTGTTGAACTTTCTTTATATATATTGGGAGTATATATATAGAAGTGAAATAAATATATAGAAAGTACAGCAATTAAACTTGAGAGTGATCGCTCAATGTAATCAAACTAAAGTGTTGCCACCGAATAAAAACGAAACTAAAAATATCAGTATCGTTTCGTACCGCAAAATTTAATCGTAACAAGTAAACGATAAGTGAGATATATATATATATAGTGGCAACAACTTAGTTTTTATACATCGTGCGATCATTCTCAAGTTTGATTTTTGAACTTTCTATATATATATATATTACCGAATGTGGTCCTGTTACGATTAAATTTTGCAATACGATACGATATACTGAAATTTTTTTTTCCGATTTTTTGGAGTGGCAACACATTAGTTTGTTTATATTGAGCGATCATTCTCAAGTTTAAAAAATGGGCTTTCTATATATATATATATATATATATATATATATATATATATATAACATTTCTGTATTTACATCATATTATCTCTCTATATATATCAAGCGATCATTCTTAAGTGATTGTTAAACTTCCTATATATATATATATATATATATGTCACCTAATGTGGACCAGTTACGATTAACTTTTGCGATACGATACGATATACTGACATTTTTTATTCCGATTTTTTGGAGTGGCACCACATTAGTTTGTTTACATTGAGCGATCATTCTCAAGTTTGATAAATGAACTTTATGTATATATAACTGTAACGAAAATGTTACATTATATTTAAAATGTTAACTAATAGCAAAATTCGTTGCCAGATGGCACCCCTAGCTAACTTGATTTATCTTAACCACAGACTCTGATAGTTAACGAATCACAGACCAGGACGCCAACTACGTCACGAAAAGAAAAATTGAATTATATTTTTGTTCTAGAAGATTCGGAGGCTTCTCTTCCCATCTGCGAAGATGGAAGGTGGTATAAGCTTTCACGAGAGAGAAAGAAGGGGGAGAACAAAGAAGAGGAAAAAATGTTACTGAAGTAGGATGAAGGTCCTAAAATTAAATTTGTATATAGAATTATAATCAATATAATTAAAATTTACCCAAGAATGCAATATGCTCTTAGAAGGTGAGCAGGTGATCCAGAAAGATTGAAGAACAAAAGTCATGCGAGATGCAGCAATGAACTGTTTCGCCGTATTCTCAAGATAAAACGATTTCGATGGATGCAAGCAAGGGAACGGAAGGAATGCAGTGATCTTCGAATGATGCGCTACTGTAGATCATCAAGTTGGAGAAAGACCTTTTCCTGAATTCTACCGGAAAGAAGGTATCGCCACGTGCGGAATCTCAGCTACCTTGAAGTAAATTATGTTTTCTAATATTTTGAATGTCACCGTCTGAGAGGGGTGTGGCCGTCGTCTCCTGACCCTTTCGACGAGTTGATAAAAAGGAAATAATTCAAATAAGCTGTACGCATTTAAGATAAACCTAACGGTTTCATTTTTTTTCATCTATCTTGTGGTTAACATGAACTTTTGCTATCCGCTTCAATTATCGCTCATCATGCCTGGTTCAATGAATGAATATTTTTATCTTTTATAACTTATGATATGATTTTTATTTATGCTTTTAATCGTAAATTGAGGTGCACCTTATCTGATAAAATATTTTAATATATGCAAATACAGGATTCAATAAATAATTTAAATTTTAATGCAGTATATTTCAATTGAATTTATAATTACACAACGCATATAACAAAAATCCACTATACCTTCACGCTGTGTTGGTTTGTTGCTTTGGTTATATAATTTGATTCTCATATAATTAAATTCAACCACTGCAACAGGCTAACACACACCATAACAATAACTTTTCTATATTTATATCATATTCTCTCTCTATATATATATCTAGCGATCAAACTAAGTGATTGTTAAACTTCCTATATATATATATATATATATGCCACCTAATGTGGATCAGTTACAATTAAATTTTGCGATACGATACGATATACTGACATTTTTTATTCCGATTTTTTGGAGTGGCAACACATTAGTTTGTTTACATTGAGCGATCATTCTCAATTTTGATTGTTGATTTTTCTTTATATATATTGGGAATATATATATAAAAGTGAAATATATATATATAGAAAGTTCAGCAATTAAACTTGAGAATGATCGCTCAATGTAAACAAACTAAAGTCTTGCCACCCAATAGAAACGGAACTAAAAGTATCAGTATCGTCTCGTACCACAAAATTTAATCATAACTGGTCCTCGTTAAGTGAAATATGTATATAGATTCAACAATCAAACTTGAGAATGATCGCTCGATATCAACAAACTAAGGCGTTGCCAATACAAAAAATCGGAATTTTAAAATATCATTATATTGTATTGCATCGCAAAATTTATTCGTAACTAGTCCACCATAAGTGAAATATATATATTGTGGCAACACCTTAGATTGTTTACATGGAGTGATAATTCTCAAGTTTGATTTTTGAACTTTCTATATACATATATATATTACGTAATGTGGACCAGTTACGATTAACTTTTTGCGATACGATACGATACTGACATTATTTAAATCGAGTTTTTCGGACTGGCAGCACCTTTGAGCTATCATTGAGCGATCATTCTCAAGTTTGATTACTGACACTTAACGTCGACCAGTTACGACTCAATTTTGTGAAACGATACGATATACCGACATATATAATTCTGATTTTTTGGAGTAGCAACACCTTAGTTTGTTTACATTGAGCAAACATTCTCAAGTTTGATTGTTGAACTTTCTTTATATATATTGTGAAAATATATATAGAAGAAAATATATATAAATATATAGAAAGTTTAGCAATCAAACTTGAGAATGATCGCTAAATGTCAACAAACTAAGGAGAAGCTTTTGTAAAATACGAAAAATGGAGCCTAATTTACCTTTATAATTGTAACAGTCTCGGTAATTTAACAGTTTGATCACAAAAGCCAACATCGGATTTGCATTGATTCGAACCCGCGCCTTACGTCACACCGCTCTATCGCCCTGCAAACTAAGCTGTAACCGTGCTGCAAAAGTGAGCTAAATTTACTATTTTGAAGTTTAATGATAACTAAGTTGTTACACCGTTAATTAGAGCTGAGCCTAAATTCGAAATATTAAGATTAATGCGGGAAGGATGGAACTTTCTACATTAAACCTAATGAAGGTAATTTAGTTCCCAACCAACAACGATGAAATAGCCTAGTAGGCAGAATAGCGGTAAAAAATGGCGTATGGAGTGGGGTCGGACGCCGACCTACGAAATAGCAGCTATATTTTACAAATAGTTATAAAAATTAGGGGAAGCTTTTGTAAAATACGAAAAATGGGGCCTAATCAACCTTTATTAATGAAGAAGTCTCGGTTGTTTAACAGTTTGATCACAAAAGCAAGCACCGGATATGCTTGGACCCGATCCCCATTAAACCTAATGAAGGTAATTTAGGTCCCAACCAACAACGATGAAGTAGCCTAGCAGGCAGAGTAACGGGAACAGAGTGGCGAGTGGAGCGGGTTCGAACCCCATCCTACGAATTAGTAGCTGTTTTTCTAAATATCAGGGGAAGCTTTTGTAAAATCGGGGCCTAATTTACAGTTATTAATTTTAGCGGAGAATTCTTGGTAATTTAACAGCTTAATTACAAAAGCTAGCATCGGTTGTGCAGGGATACGAACCCCCGGCCTTACGTCTCACCGCTCCAGCGCTCTGCCAGCTATGCTATAACCGTGATGCAAAGGTGAGCTAATTTACCATTATGTTGTTTAATGAGAACTAGGTTATTACACCGTTATAAGAGTGGAGCCTAATTTAGCAATATTAAGACTAATGCGGGAAGGTTCGGTAAATTATGAAACCTTCTACATTAAACCTAATGAAGGTAATTTAGGTGCAAACCGACAACGATGAAGTAGCCTAGTAGGCAGGGCAACGCGGACGGAGTGGCGGATGGCGCGGGTTCGAACCCCGACCTACGAGTAAGTAGCTGTTATAAAAATCAGGGAAAGCTTTTGTAAAATACTAAAATTGGGGCCTAATTCAACGGAGAAGTCTTGGCAATTTAACAGTTTAATCACAAAAGTCAGCCTCGGATGTGCTGGGATCCGAAACCGCGCCTTTCGTTTTACGGCTCCAGCGCTCGGCCAACTAAGCTATAACGACAATGCAAAGGGTGAGCCTAATTTACCATTATAAAGTTTAATAACAATTAGGTTATTACACCGTTTTTAGAGTGGAGCTAATTTAGCAATATTAAGACTAATGCAGGAAGGTTCGGTAAATTATGGAACCTTCTACATTAAACCTAATGAAGGTAATTTAGGTCGAAACCAACAACCATGAAGTAGCCTAGTAGGCAGATTCACGGGATTAGAGTGTCGAATGGAGCGGGTTGGAAACCAGACCTATGGAATAGCAGTTATTTTTCACAAAATGTTATAAAAAATCAGGGGAAGCTTTTGTAAAATACGAAAAATGGGGCCTAATGTACCTTTATTAATCTAGAAGTCTTGGTTATTTTACAGTTTAATCACAAAAGAAAGCATCGGACTTGCAGTGATACGAACCCCCGCCTTACGACTCACCTCTCCAGCCCTCTGCCAACTAAGTTACAACCGTGATGCAAAGACGGGCGTAATTTACCACTATGAAGTTTAATGAAAACTAGGTTAATACACCGTTATTAGAGCAGAGCCTAATTTACCAATATTAAGACTATAACGGGAAGAATAGTAAAATTATGGAACCTTCTACATTAAACCTAATGAAGGTAATTTAGGTCGAAACCAACAACGATGAAATAGCCTAGTAGGCAGCAGAGTGGTGTATGGAGCAGGTTCGGACGTTGACCTACGAAATAGTAGCTATTTTACACAAAATAATATAAAAGTCAGTTTAAGCTTTTGTATAATACGAAAAATAGGACCCAATTTTCCTTCATTAATGTACAAGTTTTGATAATTTAACAGTTTAATCACAAAAGCCAGTATCGGATTTGCAGGGATTTGAACCCGCGTCTTCGGTCATACCGCTCCAGAGATCTAACAACTAAGCTATAACCACGATGCAAAGGCGAGCCTAATTTAACATTAAGAAGTTTAATGAGAACAAGGTTATTACACCCTTAGTGTGGAGCCTAATTTAGCAATATTAAGATTAAAACGGGAAGGATAGGTGGAACTTTCTACATTAAACCTATTGAAGGTAATTTAGATCCAAACCAACAACGATGAAGTAGCCTAGTAGGCAGAGTAACGGTAACAGAGTGGAGTATGGAGCGGGTTCGAACCACCCTCCCCCCCCCCCTACGAATTAGTAGCTGTTTTTTTACAAAATGTTATAAAAACCAGGGGAAGCTTTTGTAAAATACTAAAATTGGGGCTTAATTTAACAAATAAGTCTTGGTAATTTAATCACAAAAGCCTGCATCGGATGTGCTGGGATAGGAACCCGCGCCTTACGTCTCACCGCTAAAGTGCTATTCCAACTAAGCTATAACCGCGATACAAAGATGAGCCTAATTTACCATTATCATAACTAGGTTATTACACAGTTATTACAGTGGAACATAATTTAGCAATATTAAGATTAATGCGGGAAATATCGGTAAATTGTGAACCTTCTACATTAAACCCTAACAAAGGTAATTTAGGTCCCAACCCCAACAACGATGAAATAGCCTAGTAGGCAGAGTAAAGGGAGCAGAGTGGGGTATGGAGCGTATTCGGACGCTGAAAACCTATGAAATAGTAGCTATTTTGCACAAAATGTTATAAAAAACAGTGCAATCTTTTGTAAAATTAGGCCTGAATTACGTTCATTAATGTAGAAGTCTTGATGATTTAACTGTTTAAACACAAAATCGAGCATCGGATTTGCAGGGATTCGAACCCGCGCCTTACGTCTCATCGCTCCAGCGTTCTGCCAACTAAGCTATAACCGTGATACAAAGACGAGCCTAATTTACTATTATGAAGTTTAATTAGGTTATTACAGTGGAGCATAATTTAGAAATATGAAGAGTAATGCGGGAACGTTCGGTAAATTATGGAACTTTCTGCATTAAACCTAACGAAGGTAATTTAGGTCCCAACCACCGACGATGAAATAGCCTAGTAGGCAGAATAACGGGAGCAGAGTGCCGTATGGAACGGGTTCGGACGCCGACCTACGAACTGGTAGCTATTTTTCGCAAAATGTTATAAAAATCAGGGGAAGCATTTGTAAAATACTAAAATCGGGGCCTAATTTACCCTTATTAATTTTAGCGGAGAATTCTTGGTAATTTAACAGTTTACTCACAAAAGCTAGCATCGGATGTGCAGGGATACAAACCCCCGGCCTTACGTCTCACCGCTCTGCCAGCTATGCTATAACCGTGATGCAAAGGTGAGCCTAATTTACCATTATGTTGTTTAATGAGAACAAGGTTATTACACCGTTATTAGAGTGGAGCCTAATTTAGCAATATAAAGACTAATGCGGGAAGGTTCGGTAAATTATGGAACCTTCTACATTAAACCTAATGAAATTAATTTAGGTCCAAACCAACAACGATGAAGTAGCCTAGTAGGTAGAGTAACGCCAACGGAGTGGCGTATGAAGCGGGTTCGAACCACCGACCTTCGAATTAGTAGCTTTTTTTTACAAAATGTTATAAAAATCAGGGGAAGCTTTTGTAAAATACTAAAATTGGGGAATAATTTAACGGAGAAGACTTGGTAATTTAACAGTTTAAGAACAAAAGCCAGCAACGGACGTGCTGGGATCCGAACCCGCGCCTCACATTTCCCCGCTCTAGCGCTCTGCCAACTATGCTATAACCGTGATGCAAAATTGAGCCTAATTTACCATTATGAAGTTTAATGAGAACAAGGTTATTACACCCTTAGAGTTTAGCCTAATTTAGCAATATTAAGACTAATGCGGGAAGGTTCGGTAAATTATGGAACCTTTTACATTAAACCTGACGAAGGTAATGTAGGTCCCAGCCAACAACGGTGAAGTAACCTAGTAAGCAGAATAACGGGAACAGAGTGGCGAATGGAGCGGGTTCGATCCCCGACCTACGAGTTAGTAGCTGTTTTCCACAAAATGGTATAAAAATCAGGGGAAGCTTTTGTAAAATACGAAAAATCTGGCCTAATTTACCTTTATTAATGTAGAAGTCTTGGTAATTTACAGCTTAATCACAAAATTCAACATCGGATTTACAGGGATCCGAACCCGCGCCTTACTTTTTACCGCGCCAGCGCTCTGGAATCTTAGCTATAACCGTGCCGCAATTATTATGTTGAAGTTTAATGAGAACTAAGTTAATACACCGTTATTACAGCAGAGCCTAATTTAGCAATATTAACCCTCCGACGAATGAATAATTTCCTAAAACCAGTTTCAAAAAACGCGAGGGTCTGAACAATCTATGTCCTTCAAATGGTCACACAGTTTTCGCGCTAAACTTCTTTCCCCCTCTTGAGGTTTAAGTTGAAAGAAACTTTCCTATTTATTTAGCATGACAGGTAAAGTTTCTACTCCTCCCCACATTCCTTCCTTTTAGTGACGAAAGTGTATAGACACGTGGATTTGCAAATTTGTTACTAAATACTACCTTTTTTCCTTTACAAATTTCAATGTGCTGCCTAATGAATTTGTCGGATGAACTGCATAAAGAATTAGTTTTATTTGTGATTTTTTTACACCATCAATAATCATAATTATTAAAAAATTATACTAGCGAATTTGCTTCAAAATGAAATACTTCACATCAGAAAAGGATTACTTATTTTGTAAAAACTCTTTAATTTCCTGTCAAATGTCTTATTTATCAACAGCAATTAATGCACTAATTTTCATCGGCATTAAAATATATTTTTTGTTAGGAATCTGTTATTTTTTTTACTATGAAATTGACAAATATTAAAAGAAACAGAAAACTATAACAAGAAAAATAACAATGGGAAATTAACTAACGTAAAAACTGAAATTAGTAGCATTCTGAAGATTGTGAGAAGGAAGTTCAATAAGCGAAATATAACGCCTCAAGCGAGGAATAGGGCCAATTTTACTCAAAATTTCTGAAAATGTGAGTGTTCCCAATCTTAATTTAAACTCCTTCAAAATGAAATTGCTTTCCATTCTTTTTATTTCGGAACTTTTTTCGAATTTGAAACTATATTTTTAATTTTCAATCCTAAAATAATTGAGTCGCTTTACTAGTTCAACAGAAATAATCCTCATCTGCTTCTTCAACATGAACGATTCAGTAATTATTTCAAATCGTATGATCTTCATTATTCCATAAGAACTGTTGATTCTTCAAAAGCTGAACGAAGAAGCATTGAAGGCAGACATCATCAAAAAAAAAAAAAAATAAATAAATAAATAAATCGAAGTTAACTGAATTTTAACGTATTATTACTACAACGGCAAATCGAGTCATCTTACTGATCCAATTGAAAAAATGTTTTCTTTTTATTTATATTCGCATATTCTTCATTTATTCAGAACGAACTAATACTTCTGATCAAGAGGAACAAATCAAGGAATATTAAATTGAAAATATCGAACGATATTAAATAGTGTCAACAAGGAGATGAACGGTCCAATTTGATGCATCAAAGGGTACCCAAGGTCGTATCATTTTATATTATAACGGTTATCAAATAATTATAACTTGAATAATGGCCATTTAAAAATATTTGACTGTCTAAAAAGCTTATTTAACAATATAAATAATCTAGATCTTGTCAATAAATTGAATTAATTTTAATTCAGTATTATGAATTTTTTCACATACATTTAATTGTGTTTACATTTCAGTAAACGAAGAATTAATAGTTTTAAATTATTTTTGATATGCAATAAATTTCACAACGTAAATGTATTTATGAAAATTTAATTAACATTTTTGCTATCTTCCATTGTACTACCACTATACATAAAAAACCAACAATTATTAACAATTAAAGAAAACAGGACCTAAATGCAGCAGTTTATATCTTTGTGTCATTTATTGTTTTTAATTACACTGGTAAACACATGTTTTGCCCCAAGAATGAATTTCACTTTTTTTTTGAAGTACTTTTGCACGAGAAATCCATATCTGCTATCAAAATTTTTCTATCATGTATGGCTTCTAGTTATGAGGAATGAAATGTTCTATTTTACTTTTTTTTCAGTGTTTTTCAGATCAGGCAGCAGCGTTTTGGTTGAAATAAAGTACACAAAAGATCTTGAATGTGAATCGTTAAATCAATGATCATTTTATTTTGCTGGTAAAAACTAAATGAAGTGTCGTAAAGTGAATATCTTATTACTGCAGTGGTGTGGGTCTCGGTAGGAATTTCGCGAGAATTGGGAGATAAAGGCAGAAGATTGATACTGTACAACGCGTTTAATGAGCATAAGCTACTATTTTGTATCATAGAAGTCTTCCTCTGTGTGTAAAAATGCCCCTGAAAATATGGAAGCTCTATAAGCGATGCCATGGCGAACGGTTCCATTAGGATATTTCAGTAATGGAAAAGATATATTTTTGGAAAGTGGAGTGCAACTACGAGGTGTGATTGGAAAGTTTTAAGAATGGGCTTGTGATTTCACAATGGCGGTATTTACATGCTACTGTGATACATCTCCTTCAAAATAGTCCCCTTCTGACTGAGCACACCGACTCCAACGGTGTTTCCATTTTTGGAAACATTCCTGTAAATTTTTTTTCTCGAGTGTGTTAAGGACACTCGCCGGATTCGCCTGGATGTCTTCAATCGAGTCAAATCGCTTCCCTTTCAGTGAAAATTTCAGTTTAGGAAACAGGTAGAAGAATTTTTGACCAAATTTAACATGCCTGTGCTTCCATAACCGCCCTATTTCCCTGATATCGCCCCTGCGAACTCCTACCTGTTTCCTAAACTGAAAATTTCACTGAAAGGGAAGCGATTTGACTCGACAGTGCAAATTTCAGTTTAAAAAACTGGTAGGAGTTCGCAGGGGCTATATCAGGGAATAGGGTGGTTGTGGAAGCACAGGTATGTTAAATTTGGTCAAAAATTTTCTACCTGTTTCCTAAACTGAAATTTTCACTGAAAGGGAAGCGATTTGACTAGATTGAAGACATCCAGGTGAATCCGGCGAGCGTCCTTAAAACACTCGAGGAAAAAAATTTCCAGGAATGTTTCCAAAAGTGGAAACACCGTTGGAGTCGGTGTGTTCAGTCAGAAGGGGACTATTTTGAAGGAGATGCACAAATGGAAGTTAATACTGTAAATAATTCTGTAAATATTAATGAAAATTCTACTGTAAATAATAATGTTGATAATCTCTGTATGCATGATGAACATGATGAAAATTTAAATAATACTGATATACTCACGAATGATGATTATATAGATGAAAATGTTAGTGAGGATGACCTTGATTTTGACAAAGAACCCCCAGCTCTCCTCCCAGACTTACCAAAATTTGTAAAATTAGGAAACAAAAATCCTCAAGAAAAAAGCGAAGAATTCTTCCATCTCCAACCTCGCAAAGAAAAAGGGATACCCCCTATCTGGGTTGATAACATATCAGATCCTGAAAAACTATTAAAAGAGTTAACAGAACTAACAGGAGAAAAAATCACAGGAAGACTTATGCCTAATGGCAAACTAATGATTAAAAGGAATACCATTGATTCGCACAGAATCATAAAAAATCATCTGGACAGCAAAAATATGGGAAACCATACTCTTTTGCTTCCAGATGAAAAATTAATAAAAGTGGTAATAAGAGGGTTACCTCTTAAAACTAATCCTCAATGGATCTTATACGAACTAAACAAAAAGGGATTTTATCCCACATATCAAAATCAATTACATAGGGGTGCAAACCATGACCCTCTCTCCTTATTTATGATACATCTAACAATGTCCGATCATAACAAAGAAATCTGGAGCGTTGATACGCTCGGGAACTTAAAAGTTAAGCTTGAACCTCTGAGAAAGAAAAATGCAATTTCACAATGCTGGAATTGCCAAGAATTCAGTCATTCTTCCTTTAGCTGCTCACGAAAATCTGTGTGTGTGATCTGTTCAGGCCCGCACAGATCAAATCAATGCAATAGAGACAAGTTTCTACCCCCCACATGTCATCTCTGTGGAGGGGGACATACTTCCAACTATTCTAAATGCCTTAAAAGGCCTACCAAAATTAATATTGACGAAATTAAACAAAAAAACCCTTTGCTGAAGAAAAAAATTGACAACATTAACAATCCCATTAATAATTCAGCATGGGCAAATCCCACCCGAACAAAAAATGTTCGCGCCAATCTGGGCTCGCCCAATCAGATTGCACACACAGCGCAAAAGCGCGGGAAAGAAGCCTCCGCCAACCCCTTTTACGCAAAACTGACGAAAACCTTTGAAAGTATTTTAAAGGAGTTACAAACCATGAATAATAGGAACAATTATGAATAATTACGATAATCTCAAAATTGCATCCTGGAATGCCAATGGCATCTGGGATAAAAGATATGTAAAAATCTCCCAGTTAGAACATTTCATTAATGAAAACAATATAGATGTTCTCTGTCTTCAAGAGACCCACACTAAACCAAGAGAAAACATCTATATAAAGAACTATATTACTTATAAAACTGATCGATTATTAAACTCAGGCGGTGGTACAGCCTTGCTTATCCACAAAGCCTTATCTCCCCCCCCCCCCCATAACCAAATTGCTTCACATTTTTCTACATTCGAATCTACTAGTGCCGCCATCTACATTGGAGATACGGCACTACACATCTCCTCAATTTATATTCCCCCTCAGTCAAATGTTTCCTCCCAAGAACTTACTGCTATTGCCAATACTGAAGAGCACACTATAATAATTGGTGATTTTAATGCAAAACACTTGCAAAACTTGGAGTAGTGGAAACACCAACTTTAATGGCAGAACAATATTTGACTTAATTCACAAGGACTCCAACTTGACTATGGTGTCCCAAATTGCCCCACTCATTTTAATACCCACCAAATAAATACTACAATTGATTTTGCCTTATGCAACAATCTCAATTGGAAATATAAAATAAATTCCTTACATGATCTTTCTTCTGACCATAATCCTATTATTCTTAAATTGAACCTCAATTGCTATAAACCATTAATCACTAAACAAATTTCAACTATTAACTGGTCAAAATTCACTGTTAAACTTGAATCTATCTCCACAAATCTTCCTAGTATCCATAACCGTGGAGACATTAACTCTGCTATTAAGTTTATTAATGAAAAAATCAATGAAGCAAAGGAACTTGCCACTTACTCTCGAAAAATTACTGGCAAACCTATTAAACTACCGCAATACATATTGGATACTATCAAATTAAAAAATCATTATAGGAAACTCTGGAATCAGAACAAATACCCCCCACACAAAAAAATACTACATTTTTTAAACAACAAGGTTAAAACTCTTATAACAAATTTCAAGAACGAAAAATGGGAAAACTATCTTGAGACTTTATCCACTGAAGACAATTCACTTTTTCTAGCTACTAGAAGAATAAACAATAAAAAGTCAAACGTCCCTCCCCTCCACGGCGAGACGGGATTGGTTTACACAACTTATGACAAAGCTAATGCTATTGCTAACTCCTTAGAAAAGCAATTTATGCACAGCATCAACAATTATAATGATAGATTAATTGAATTTGTAAATCAGACGAGCACTGAATATTTTAAACGGCTTTCACCCCCCCCCCCACCCCTCCTCCTCGTATCTCCATAGAAGAGGTGAAAGAGATCATAAATAAACTTAAAAATACTAAAGCTCCTGGTGAAGACAATATTAGCAACTTAATTATTAAAAACTTACCTGAAAGCACTCTAATTTATGTTACCCACATATACAATTGTTGTATAAACTTAAATTACTTTCCTGATGTCTGGAAAAACGCCATTATCGCGCCTATCCTGAAACCATCTGCAGCTCCAAATTTTCCACAAAATTACAGACCCATTAGTCTTTTAAACGCCTTCTCAAAAATTCTTGAGAAAATTATTGTAAAAAGGATAAACTTAAAATTAAATAACGATCATGCCCTCCCTGATTTCCAATTTGGCTTCAGAGAAAAACACTCTACGAAACACCAACTCCTTAGAGTTGTTAATATTATTACAGATGGGTTCAGGAAAAACAAGCAAGGTCTTGGCCTTTTTCTGGACATCAGTAAAGCATTTGATAAAGTCTGGCACCAAGGACTCATTTACAAAATGATTAAGCTAAATCTTCCTTCTTATATTATAAGATTTATTAAATCCTTCCTTCAAAACCGTACTTTTCAAGTGAAGATTTATTCTACCTTATCAAATAAATTCAATATTATTGCTGGATTGCCACAAGGGTCGAGTTTAAGTCCCCTAATGTATAACATTTACGCATATGATATGCCATCTAATCCCAATACTACAATCTCAATGTTTGCCGATGATACTGCCATAATCTCGATCCATGCAAACATACTAGATTGTCACAAACATTTACAAGACCATACTGTACAACTGATGAACTGGTTTAAATTATGGCGTTTCGACGTTAATTCTGATAAAACCAAATTAATACATTTTCACGATTATAATACTAAGAATAAGCCTAAACCCATTAAAATGAATGGACAAGAAATTTTATATTCTAACGAAGTTAAATACCTCGGTGTCATAATGGACGAAAAATTAAATTTTAGCAGCCACATCAAAGAAATTGTTCCAAAATGCAAACAAAAACTGATTATAAACTACCCCTTCCTGGCTAGCGATAAGTTAACACTAGCCACCAAAAGACTTATATATCTGCAAATCATTCGACCAAAGCTTTTATATGGTGTTGAAATATGGGGTTACGCTGCTAAAACCCATATTAATAAAATTCAAATATACCAAAATAAAATGTTAAGATTAATTACAAAAGTCCCCACCTATGTTAGGAATCGAAATCTTCATCAAGATCTTCGCATCCAAACAATTACAGATTATATACGAGAAAATGCTACGCAATTCTTTACAAATCTGCATCCTCATTTAAACCCTGATATTAGTAATCAAATTGATTACATTAAAAATATCTTATCAAGAAAAACCCCCTCAAATACAATGATTCTTGGGTACAACTCAGTACCTGACAAAAAAAATTACGACTGCTCGCAGGGCAAATGACTCCATTGCATTCCAACCACCGTAAGGTGCTCATTGGTCGCTTGTCGGCCTCTCATTGGACGATAGGTTTCATCCGCTAATCCGATTCTCTTGTCTGCTGACAAGTTTCTGTACTTTCTTAATTTGCTTTTTAACATGTTATTATAACTTGTTTTATCTTTTTTATGGCTCACTAGTTGAGACCTGAAGAATTTAATTAAATTTTCTTCAAAATTTAATTAATTTAAGTACTTTTTTAACATTGAGACTTGGCAGAAGTGTTACCACACTGTCACCGACCCCCGCAATTCGAAGAAGTGAAGGAGATGCATCACAGTAGCATGTAAGTACTGCCATTGTGAAATTACAAGCCCATTCTTGAAACTTTCCAATCACACCTCGTATGTTAGCAGATTACTGCTGGACGTTAAAAAGGGACACTCCTGAGGAAAAGTACGACAGAGCATGACAAAATCAATCTTTCAAGGTAAACAGAAAATTACTTGGTTTTTTAGTGGAAATGCTACTAATGTAAAAATTACAATACCTTTTAAAAAAAGGAGGGGGGGGGGGATAATTTAGGGTAAATATTATTGTAAACTATTACAGCCCCTTGCACGGAAAATCCTTACGTGATAGAGAAAAATGGTTTTCATTTTCGAATTCAGCATGAAAAATACTTCTAAGATCAGTTGACAAAGTCTTTGGGACAGAATGTTTTTTTTGTAGACCAGTGTTATTATTTAGGCGGAGTCCTATGCATCATTTAGGCGTTATTGCTGCTATAAATCAATTCTTAAATTATTTTCAGTTTTAGCTTAAGATTGAAATGTTTATTTTCTTCTTTTTTTCTTTTTCAATTGAATGTGTAAACATAATTTCAGTCACTGTCTAAAAAGATTATATTTTTGTCTCGAAAGTTGAATTTATTTTCACGATTTTAGAATCTCTTTGAGACGAATTTATGATGTTATTTTAACGAATTTTTCAATAGTTGTTTTACCATTTCTATCTTTTCCTACTCACGACAGGTGGCAGCACCAGCGTTGTGTGTAGGGTCCTTCCCGACAATAAATGTATCCAGAATTGTCGGGATTTTCAAATTTTGAAAAAATCAAAATTTTGAAATTTTGTGAAGACAAAATTTAAAGTTTTCAACGTGCTTTTCTGCCTCAGCTGTTGTCCTATTATTAAGAGTTATTACTAAATGAAGAAATGTTTTAACCCATAGTCCAGAGGTTCCCAACATATGTGAGTCGCGACCCCAAATGGGATAGCGAGGCACTTCTCATGGGATCGCCATACAATTTCTAATTTTAAATAAAAAAACTTGGCCACATAGACAAAATGACTTTTCTTATACTAAGATCATTTCGAGTTATTTCGTGCTAAATTTAAGAGCATAAATTGCAAAGAAATTCTCATCATATCCTACCAGAATAAAATCCACCAAAAAAGTTTAAAAGGAAGAAAAATATTCAAATGATATTCAGAATTCGAGTTAATTCAAATAATTTGCAGAAATATTCAAATAACAGCAGTGTCTCTCTTTATATGGCGACAAACAAGTTTTGTTTGAATTTTTCCATTATTTCTAAAGTTGCGTGTAGCAAGAACAATTGAACCATCCCTCTTGGGTTTACAGCCAAAAACTAATCAGCACTACTTTCCATTAAGGTCCATATCTGTACCAAAAGGTTTAGTCCTATTTTAAGCATTGTAATTTTAGTTAGAGTGGGCAGAAAAAAAGTGTTAAAGTAAAAATGCAGGTCCAACTCCACCGTTACGGCCTTATTCACCAGACGTTTCGACCGGCGATCGGACAGCGTTTTCACTGTCAGGATTCTTCTAGCCAAGGAGGCGGCGATTTCCCAACGCGGACTGTCGGTGGAATCTTATACCATAGAAACCGAAGGGATAGCTACTGTCCAAATCTACAGCGAGTGCGCAGTAAACAAACGGCCATCCATAGTTTGTTGATATTGAAGAGTGCGAGGTGACAGATGATTTCTCTAGGCGTGACATGGGAAATTCATTTGGGGACGAGACTTCGTGCAATACTAATAGTACTCCTACAGGGTGTTCAACCCTCAACGTAATAGAGCCGAATGGCCAGTTAAATAGAACAAACAATCAATCAAATTTTAAACTCAGCTCAGGTGTTTTGTTTTTTTTAATGGGGCTGCGTATGGACACTAACCTTTTCAGACCTTTGCAGACCCCTGAAACCGGCATAAATGCTCTCAAGTAGCACCACAATTGTCAGATGCCATTACCACTTGAGAGTTTCGACGCTCAGTTTCCCCCTAGATGACGGCACCTGAGCTTTAAATGATTCGAAATTGCACTCGGAATTTAATTTAACCGAGAGTATCCAAGCCAAACAGATACTCAAGGGATCTTTTACATGGCAACAAGCCAGCAAAAAAAACAAAAAAACAAAAAAGGAAACAAATGGTTAACAGTGAAGTTGGCAGTTTGGAATCCAGCGTTTAGTTTTTGCATCAAAATACTTGCCTGAAAGTGTGTGTATGTTTACATATATGATGGGGTTGGGTTGCTTATTTGTTAAAATTGGGACGTGAAAGGTTCAGAACCACTGCAATAATCTTTGTACAGTTGGGCTGGAATTGTTTTTAATATCAAAATTCCTACAGCGTTAATTTTGGACGCATAATTTTAGAACATTAATTCATGGAAGTGTTATTCGTTTTCTAACCGGTTGCTGTTGTAGATTTTTTCTGTTGGGGGGAGGGGGGTTGTGAGGGAGCACTTTCTTTGTAATTTCACTTATTTAAACTAATAATTTGATCGAGTAATTTTGACTACTACACTTGAATCTCAGGGAGTAGAATTTCCCGTACGAGAACCGCCGGGTACCTTAACTTCACCAAACATGGTGCAAAATAGAGTTATTAGGTCTTCAGTTTCAAACATCCTAAGTTAACCCTCCCCCACTTTTCCTCCCTCTCCCCCAATTTATGGAAAATAACCCACAATTAAGTCTTCAAGACAAAATTTAAAAAAAGAATCCAGAGGAGAGCACGCTCCAATTTTTGTAACGTCACCAAAGATAGCCCAAAATTGACTTTGTACGACTTGTAGCTTTTGGCATCTATCTTTCCTTTTAAAGCAAAAAATTGCACGAACAGATTTTCTCAGCATTAAATCTCATGAAAAGATCCCGTGCTGGGACAAAAGTAATTGAATGATAATTTTAGACATGAAAGTTTTTTTTTCTTTTTTGCTACTCAGACACATAATTGATTGGACAATATGTGTGCATTTTTGATTGGGCAAGGTGTATGTAATTTGTCGAGTTACAGCAGCATGGGCGGATTAATGGGGCCATGGGGGACACTACCACTAGTCATTTTCAGATTTCCAGCGATTATGCAACAGCACAGAAAAATAGTCTGTTCTGTACACGTCAAATTACCTTATTTCTAACGTATAAAAATATGATGTAGGAAAACAATCTTTCTCGCCCTAGTGATGTGAAAGTTTTAAAATTTTACTTGAGTGTGCATTGAGGAATTGCATCAACGCAGCCTAGAGACATGGCTGATTTGTGTGCCCAGTTCGGCATCGAAGTAGTGCAGAGAGTAAAATGTTTCTATGGCTAAGATGTACGCGTAATTGGGGGGGGGGGGGGCAGCAAAACTGCCATGGACGTCTTAGCTCTCGCCGGCCGTGGATTGCGTAAGTCAAACAAGATCTCCGGCGGGGGAAAAATCGCAAGATTAATGATAGTAAAATAAAATAATAACAAGTTTAAGAAAAATACTAAAAACTAAACTCGGTGGCACGACAGCTCTTTTGGGGGCCTACTGTGTCCATCCCAGTTTTCGAGACCGAAGGCCCTGCGGTGCAGATGTTCAGGTCAAGGGATCGGCCAGACGCGGAGCCCCTCTTGTCCCTAAGCTCGCTTGGGCCTCATTTTATCGACTACACTAAAGGGATGAAAGGTTGAGTCGACTCTGCCCAGCCCGGGAATCGAACCCCGGACCTGTGACATGGTAGCACGAAAGGCTACCAGCTAGCCACTGGGCCTACTTAGAAAAATACTAAGTGCTTAATTTTAAAACTTTGAACTTCCTAGTTTTAAGCACCGGTTTAGTCTCAGACTTTGTGGACGCGAAATGGAAGTTACGTGATAAGGTGACATTTATAAACTTGAATTGGAAAGGATAAAATAATTATCCAGTTAAAAATTGAAAATCAAATTAGAAAAAAATATTACTTTAAAGTTTACCGCCATCATAGCCCAGAACAGAAAAACACGAGTTGAACACAAGGATAAATCCGTCTTCTTGAATTAATCAATCCCCGGAGATTTTAAAGATCATCGAAATACACCTGCAGTGAGCGAGTGCCACGTCAGTAATCAACATAGGACAGCTCAAATGTGTAGCCCTTAATTGGACAAAATCTAATTACTGGCGAGCTTTTTATGCGGAGGTAAAATTTTAAATCTACTCATGCACACGCAGCGAACGGCAATTGACATAAACTGGCGGTTTAAGCGAAACTAGATTTCGCATTTCCTAAACTGTAAACAATCAGCTTTATAATGAATCGAATAAAGAAGGATACACAGAATAAAAGAGGAACACATTTCACTTCCTTTCCCATGCAATCTCTGTCGTTATAAGATTTTCTATTTCTATAAATGATAAGCACCGTCGACAGGGTAGCGTAGTGGTAAGACGCAGGTCTCGTACGCCCAAGATCGCAGGTTCAAACCTGGCCCAAGTCGGTGGATTTTCAAGATGCAGGAAATCGTCTGCGTCCATGTCGTATGATTATGCGGCATGTTAAAGATCCCTTGAGTATCCGTTTGGCATGGATACTCTCGGCTAAATTAAATTCCTAGTGCAGATTGCATCAACGAGAGCTCAGGTGCCCCATCTAGGGGAAACTGAGCGTCAAAACAATTGCCGCAATGGTACCACACTCATTGCGGTGCCGCTGAAAGAGGTGGTACCAATATCTGGGGGCGCACTAGGTCTGCAATGGTTGATGACCAATACTGCAGCCCCATTAGAAAGAAAAAAAAATTATAAGCACCAGAATACCCCCATCAGTGTTTCTTTCAGACCTTTTGCTCCCGGTAGGGCATGTTAAAAATTAGGAGGGGCGGTGTATGCTTTAAAATCATACCCTTTTTATAGATATATGACTAGAGATGATGATACGAATTTTTTATATATATGATAGATTTACTATAGATGTTGGTGCGGTTTTAGACTATCTTTGGTGAAGTTAAGGGAGCGAGTTTTGAGGCTTCTTTTTCGGCTATTTCTGGAACGGGGGGGGGGGGAGAGGCGGTCCTACCCCGGAATTTTTTGTAAGTTAACACCTGAGAATGCAATGTTAGGCCCATTGGGGACGATAGGAGAGAAGTAAGTTCTGCAATATTTTTTGAAACTGTAGTCCTAAAAATGAAGTTTCAGCCTATCTTTGCCAACGTTACCGGAGGCAGGGAAGTCTACATTCCTTCCACTAATTATTTATATGTTTTTAAAAAGTTGTTTGAAATTTCTCCAGTGCAATTCTGACTCGACTATGGTAGTCCTATCATTGCATTCTACTCAAATGCTTTTATTTTTTTTATTACACATACTATTACATTCAACATCGAAGCATTGAATCTACAACCTGTACATCAATATTTCGTTTTTATAAATAAGATCATTGCTAATGAAGTAAAAAGAGAGGTTTCTATTTATTTATTATTTTATTATAATCAGCCAATGTGAGTTTTTCAGACATAAGAGAAAAAACTACATATATTTAAAGATTTTTATTTATAATGCACAGTTTTATCCATTACAAAATATATCATAAATGTATAAATTACTCTTATAATAATCTGATATATCAATATCACTTGCTTTCAAAGAAATGGAAAACACAATTATTGAAAGCTTTACATACAGAGCACGAAGAAGAGGAATGTAAGCATAAAATGATGGTGTAAAAAGGCTTCTGTATAAAGAGTCCAATATAAATCGAACAAGTAATATAATTGCAATCGGGAAAACTATTTTAAATTAAGTTCTCCGTCTTCACTTTACAGGATATGAACTCGCACGTTAAACACAGTCTTGGGGGGATGTAATTCGTACTTGAAATAATTCATGAATATCACGAAGGTCTGGCGTATTTAGAAATTTGTCATTGCCTAAGAATATATTTTGATCGGGACAAGCTCATCTGATAGTTGGCAAAATAAGATTTCTTTTTTGTAACGTATGACTCGAAAATTCTAACCACTTTCGTTTAATGCGTTTCTTTTTAAATTGTAAAAGTAGTAAAATAATATGCTTTCATTTATTGAAAAATAATATCAAGGATAGGCTGACCCTATTTTCTGGATGAAATTCGGGGAATGTGAGCACATTAATTGTTCTGTTTTTTTTAAAATTATTATTTAAAATATTAGTAATCCTTTATTAGACAGTTCTGCACTGCCAAAGGTAGTGAAACGTTCAAGTTTGGGTCTACACAAGCACCACTGAAGCGTCATTTTGACCTTTTCACAACTTTCAGTTTGATCAAGTGGTTACTAGACTACAGCTTTCCATTGCATTGACTTCTCCTAAAATACAGTAAGATAAAGTCGATGCAAATGAAAGTTGTACTATAATTAGTAGCAGCTTGGGGCTAACTGAAAGTTTTGAAATGGTCTAAAGAACACTTTGGCGGGTTCAAGTGTTAAAGTATGTTGGACTTTGTGAAAACACCGGGATATTTCATCTAGTCATTTACTTGTCTCCATTAAGCAATAGTTATGAAATCGACTGGTTTTTGAGACACATGAAATGTTTCCTTACTGTAGCTTATTTTATCGAGTTCGTCAGTATGCTTGGCTCTCGATGTTTCTATTTTTACGTAAAAATAACATCTCACACAAAGGAAAAGAAAAATAACGTGATTATACAGCTTCTGAAAGCTAAGGGGAATGGGACAGCGCGTACCGAACGCGTATATTTACTTCATATTCTTTCTCCATCTGGGTGATTCCATGCAGTGGCATCATCTTTAACGACAAATTCTGCTTCGCCCGAGTTTTCTCGGGATATTAATTAACTGCAATATATATCAACCCGAGCCAACTCGGGATAATCATACAAGCGGTAAATGGAGATGAATAGTTTTAGGTTATAAACGAGTAATTACTATAGCTGAAATTAAGATTTCTGAATATACTTTTTTGGAAAATTCGATACCGTCGGCGGACGATGAGACATTTCCGAAGATATATGCGATAAGGAATTATGTATGCTGCAAAAAACGGGGAAGGAACGGTCAGCCTAGTTGATATTAATACTTATAACATTTTTCCTCGTTTTTTTTTTCGCGCGTATACACGAACATTACCGCAATGCTCAAATTCTCCTTATGGGTTTTATCTTCTAATATGTAATTTTTCTATTTAATTTGCGCAAAAAATATCAGCACCATATTCTCTGAAAAATTACATTAAAATATACATTACACATCGATGTATGAGATGGTTTAAGTACGATCAAATATTCATTAAATGTTTTCTTTCTTTATAATGTTACAAAAATATCACATTTCAATTTCACTTATCACAATTGCCACTAAATTACTATTTAAGCGATTAAAAAATATTTTCTATTCGGTTACCGCTACGCAGATCACTTTAATCACTGTTGGAATGCTGTGTTCAGATCATTGAAATTTTCTTTTACAAAAGTGCTACAAATTTACTTTAAATACTGTTGACATTGAGTATGGGTATTACTTAAGAAAGTAATGAAAAGACATCGTTTTACAGTCTCATGTGGATGAAGCGATGAAAAACTTCAGAAGCAGGATTCACATAATCACATGTCTGAAATTCACCTTAGAAATATGAGATTTAGTATTAATTCAGCAAAATTCAAAAAAACAACATTTAGCATAAAAACTTCTTAGTAAAAAGGTCGTGATTAGCAGTACTATAAGAAAAACTATCAAATCAGCATTTTCATGGGTTTTTTTATAAAATCTTTTTCAGATAAGAGCTATAATAAATGTCCCTAAACCTTGAATAGTTATAGATGTGTAAAAATGTTTGGACTCTGAGGAAAACTTTTATCAATTACTATTTTTATGCACTGCGAAAATACGCACAAGTTCTTAAGGTTTTGTAATTTTTTAATGAAAAAGAAAAGAAAGCATTTCTTGTGAAATCACGCCCGAGAATTTGGCGACCGTGCAAAATTTTTGCAGAATCTGCAAACGCGGATTAAAGCAATGTACATTTGCATAATTATGATACTTTTTTCTTCTAGATTTTGCGATTATGGGGAAACAAGTGAGTTTTCACCAAGAAAAAACATTGTTACTTGCTTGAAGAAAAGGCGAGACTACAAAATTTCACTGAATTATCTATTAAGCAGTGTCAGGCACTACTTTTACTGAAAACATAGTGGAGTCTAAAAATGTTCACTCCTGTGTTTAAAGCAAATTAAAAAATACTTTATAGCACCCGTTTTCTTTTTTTAAATAAAAGGAATTTTTGATATTGAGCAGCTGTGTATAACAATAAATTTGTTCATAAGAAATGACATAAGTAGAAATGATGCGACGGCCGTTTATGTACGTTCTGTAAACAATTAGTTAAAATGGTATGTAGTGATGCTTAAAGTTGTACAATTTAAGGATAGATTTATAAAGAACCTGTTTTCTCAGCTGAAAAAAAAAATCTTTGGAACAATTAAATTATGTACACTAACAAGTGTTTTTGCTCCTAAAAGAGTGATTCTGTAGAGAATAGATGTCTTAGTGAAGGGTTAATGCCGCAGTTAAAAGAGCTTGGTGAAAACGAAATGCCACTCTAAAAAATAAAGTAAAAGGCCCATTTTAGAATAGATTTCGATTGAAACAAAATAAGACACCGTAGTAAGGGGAAAAGCAGCATTTTGTGGTAAAATTATGCCATTTTGTATTTTTGTATATAATAAATATATCAACAAACATTTTGAGAGGGGGAGACATTTCAAAATACCACAAAGATAAAAAATGGCGGCCATGTTTGGTTAAAAATCCAAAATGGCAGCTCTTTTATAAATTTCTTATTTCTATATGTTAGCTTTATTAACGTAGTACTAAAGCTCTTCAGTTTTACAGTGATTCTATTTTCCTATCCTATAATGCTGGGGAATAAACATGCCAAATTATCCAGTAAGCAAAAAACTTGAAACCAGTTTTAAAGTTTTTAATTGTTAAATTTGACGTCTTATAAAACTAGTTAGGCCTTAAACTTTTTTCAGCGGAAACAAAGCTTATTGAGCAGCTGAATGGGAGAAATTTTTTTCGTAAAACTGCATATTTCCTTGGAAAATTTTCCAGAAAGTTTTCAGATTACTTTTTTTATTTGCAATTTCAATGAAATCTCGTGAACCCGAAGTAAATGTAGCTGAACTCTGTTCGGTTTCAAAGAAATTTGAATTATCTGCTCAAAGGCAATAGCGTATTTATTGTCTTTAATAGAACGGAACGCCGATACTCACCGATTAGAGCCGTCAACACAGAACTGCTTTCGTTTGCACTAATTAAGGCGCCTCATTCATTTTTAACTACAAATTCAGATGTTAATTTTAAGTTTAGAGTATTAATTAGTATGAATAGTACTGAAATTAGAAGATTTTAAGCTGTTTTGATGGACTTCTTAACTTCTAAAAGTAGAGGGCCCAAAAAAGATATAGCATGTATTTTTTAAAAAAATAAAAAAGAACCGCTATGTTAGATTTCTGACCAAAAATGTGCGCCCTCTTGGATTTCAGAATGTCTCCATATACAAAAATTTTCCACATTCTCTACATGCATTGCCAAGTTTCATGATTTTGTAACAAAGTGCCGATTCCGATTATAATTTCTACCACAGCCCCCAACATCACATATATATAAAAAAGAATTGAATTATTGGCAGTCATCAGTAAAGGGCAAATAAATGGCTAAAATTACCAAAATCTAACCAGTTGCTGGAAAGTCCATCCAATTGGAAACACAAAACATTGCTTGACTTAGGATTCAAAAGATGAATGTTAAACAAAGAAGTAGAAGTAACTGAAATAATTTTTTTAAAAAGAAGACTCCAGAAGGAAAATATTTAGGATGAAGATCTCCTTTTACTGAATGCCCTGACTTTTACTTCTCACTATTTTTCAAGTCTAGCATAAGTGTGTCTCTTGCCTAATTCGTCGGATGTATCCCCGTTTGTTGGTTTGCCTCCTGTAAATTTCCCAAATCCTTCTTTTCACTCAAGACAACTGTTAAAAAGTTCATAAAACAGCGACGAAAATGATCAACTGAAATGTGTGACAGAAAGTACTTTAAAAACTAAGTAGTTTTTGTTTTTGCGAAGCCTATCAAACAAGACATTCCCACAATAACACTGCTACGGCCTCCGTGACAATAAATAGGGACCGAAAAGTTTTCTTCTCAATTCAGTTTGCAAAAATTCAGTTAGCGAAATTCCTAATGGAATAAACACTAACCAAGGTAGAAAAATACCGGTCACTAAAATTGAGTAATTATGAACATTTACATTTGACTACATTTTGAGCTGTTTCTATAACGTTTGAAGTATGCAGAAGGGAATTCAGTTTTATCGCTGAGATGTTACGTACTGCTGTTTTAACACTAGATTGCCCAGACCAGTCATTTTGACTGTTTCGAAGCTTCCATTTTGCATCATTTGTTACTAATTATAGCGCAACTTTCAATGGCATTGGCTTTTCCTAATATACGGTAAGTAGGACAAGTGAATGTGACTGAAAGTTTTATTATAATTAGCAGGAACTTGGTGTAAAATGATAGTTCAGAAATGGTTGAAAACGGCCTGGTAAATCTAGCGTTAAAATATATTTTTATTCTTGATCATCAAACATGTATGATAAAAACCACAAAATCAAAAAAAAAAAAAAAAAAAATTAAAAAATACTGCAATGGAATAGAATTTCATGATATAACCTTATTATACAATTGAATATTTGTATCCAGGAAACCTACACTATGAGTTAAGGGCTCATAAAATAATTTTGACTGTTTGAAAGTTTAAAGTGGCAACATTAGAGAACTGCAGTTTTGGACTTCTAACTGCCAACGATTATGAAACTTAACTATATATTTACAATATTATTCAAAGGGTCTAAGGAAAGAAAGTAGTAGATGGAAGCACAGTATACTGTAATCAGACCTTTTTTTTTTTCCATCAGAATATTTTAGAGTGGTAGAAAATATACTTAGCCTTTACCAAATACAGGAGGAACTTCTCATTCGAGTAAAAATAATGCCCATATGAAAAGTTGTAAAACATAGATGTTACAAGTCACAATCAGGGAATCACTCTTAAAATAGTTAGCACTATTTTAGCATTTTTTAGAAAAATGTGATGAACACTCTATTGAAATATCTATGGCCGATTGTGGCACACAACGAAGGATAGTTTTGAAGTATCCAGAAGCTATTTTTGCAGTCAGAAGATATTTGTGTGCATAGATTACAGCTGTATTTTAAAACTCTGCAGTAGAAATGTGTATGGCATTGTAATGCTACAATTTAGATCATGAAAGTTTATTTTCGTTGAAATAGTTTTCTTTTGTTTCATAAAAAATCTGTGCATTAAATAATTATTTCCTAATATAAAAAAGTTTGAAACAATTCAAGAAGTTTCATTGGACGGTATAAATACAGCAGTAATTTTTCCGGTAGTACTTTATACAATAATTTTAAAATCTCCTCAAGATGTTCCAATAGAATGCTCTTAAAATACACTATCATATATCTATACATAAATATCTATACAAATATCCTTATAAGAATAATATTGCATAAATTACTGTACATGTTTTAGGTAGACTCTACACTTTATAGTACAATTTTATCTCTCAGTATTCAATAATAATAAACTCTATAAATGAAACAAGTAATTGGCAGCCAGCACCTAGATTTAAAACACCAGCATATTTTGGCACAGCTACTGGACAATCAAAACACATCAGGCAAACGTTTTAAGACTTAAAACACTCTTCACAGAACACATCCTTACCGATGTATAAAAGACAGGAAACACTAGCTGTCTAATTGGCTGAAATAAAAAATTTGCTTTTTCTGCGAGTTTTGTATTTCTGTATAAAAATGGCAGAATGCCTTTCTGTACTAAGTATTAATAATATCTATTTTTAAATATGTCTTTACGTATAACAATTTAATATTACTCAAAATTGATAAATATGAGGAAGAAATTGACGAAGGCACACTTTTTAACTTGTAAAGACACCATGACTTTCGGTTTACTTGATGATCGTATGAAAATTAATTTACTTGACTTAATTACTTTAAGGTACTTTAATCATTAGAAATACGCTGGAAAAACACATACTCGTCATTCAATGTCTTTTAAATAAATAATCTAGGCTCGTTACCAGTAACTCAAACATTTGAATGGACCTGGCAGTTTGTTGCTTAATTGCTTCGAGTTCAGCAATTTCTTTTAGAATTGTTTGCTCAAATTCGATCCATCTTTCTTATTAAGTAAATTTTATTCATGAAAAGTTCATACGTTCTTTGCTCGCTCCATCCTACAGCGGGGTTCACAGTTCCGTTTCTTTGCTTGAAAAAGTCCCTAGATTTTCTGTATATACAGAAACAAAAATGATCGAAGTTTTACAACAATGATTTCTTGGATTTAATTCAATGAGGTTCTTAGAAAATAGATTACATCGAAGCATCCGGCGAATGTTTGCATCTTCTCAGAAGAAAATCTTCCGCTTCTGTTGAATACTTTCGGATCGATTACTAGGCCCAACTCCGATACAATTAGCATTGCATTCTTCTCTGCAACCAACACAATGACACGCAATTCGGAAGTTCCTGGAAATATAACAAACACATTTATGTCCAAGCACTCTACACGAAGCATCAACAAAAAGTAACTGCAATATTTTTACATTTTCCTTCGCCTAAATGAAAACACCCACCCGTTATTCGTAAAATATTATTACTATTGCCTTTCCCGATTGCAGCATGAAGTGAAGCAACTAAAGAAGGAACACATTTCAATAAAGTTACCTGGACATTAAAGTTAAAGTTAGTTTTAAAAATTATTATTTTAAGAAATTGCTATGGTGCTTACGGATGCATGCCAAAAGAAAAAGAAAGAAGAACAAAAAATAAATAAACGAAAACTCAAATGAATTCGCCCTTTTCTGCCATGCACAGAACCGCCCAAATATCAAAATTCCGTGGTCAAACTGTATTTCTAAACGTACTGCTAAAGAATCCATTTTTCCTCAAACCACAGAAACTGTATGATAGATATAAACCCTCCAGTAGTCATGAGTGACATTAACTTGTTCAGTCAACATTTGGGGACATCCAACTTTTAAATTTAAATAAATTATAATTGCATATATATATATATATATATTATATACACATAGACATTTTAACGTTATTAAATTTTACATTATATTAACAACTCATTGAGCTCAATATTTGTGTGAGAGGTTAAAGTATGTTACGTAAATACTAGTAAAAAGGTAGAAGAGAAGAACTATGTCAAGCATACCTTACACATGAACTGCTAATGTCTTTTCATGTGCAATGAAAGGTGGTCGGACCTAGAAAACGACCTCTGACATAACTGGCACTTGAAGGGCTTCTGGCCTGTGTGTTTTCGGTAATGACGGGTCAGTTCGTCCGATCGAGCGAACTTCCATGTGCAGCCTTCCCACGTACACGTGTAGGGTTTCTCACCTAAAAAGCAAAGATTAAGAGTTTTAACTCAATATTTTGAGGAGAACATCCGAAAATAAGCAAAATTTAACCCTCCATATGAGGCTCCTATTTCAAATAGCGATACATTAAAACTTGTAACGTTGACCCCTTTGTAATCTGATCACCTGTCTAAGTTGACCCTTTTTGTCAGGAACGCAATTGGCCCTATATTTTATAATGTAATTTGTAATACCTTTGTAAGTTGACCACCTGTCTATATTGACCACTTATGTACGCCAAATTTGGGTGGGAGCAATATAAAGAGCCCTGTGTAAGTTAACCACCTAACTATTACTAGTATATTGATTTGTTTGTTTATTTTTACAAAGGCTTTCTTCTTCTTTCCAATGGGGCTGCGCGGTATTGGTCCTCAACCATTGCAGAACTAGTGCGTTCCCCAGTAATTGGTACCATCTCTTTCAGCGGCACCACAATGAGTGTAGTACCTTCGCCGCGGGCCGTGGTAGCCTAGTGGTTAGCACGTCGGACTTCCACCTGGAAGGTCGCGCGTTCGATACCCGCTGAAGACCACCATGTGTACTTGGGGATATGTGCATGTAAAATCCGTAGACCCCACTACCTCTCCCCGTGCGTAAGCAATCCTAAGGCCTCGGCTAACAGGTAGGGGTCTGGTGGAGAAAAGTACCTTCGCCGCATGAGGTTTTTGACGCTCAGTTACCCCTAGATGGCGGTACCTGAGCTCTCATTGATGCAATATGCACTAAGAATTTAATTTAGCCAAGAGTATCCAAGCCGAATGTCTACTCAAGGGATCTTTTACATGCCGCATAGTCATACAACATGGGCGCAGACGATTTTCTAATTTTTACAAAGGCAAAAAAGACTAAAATAACTTTTCCAGGATATTTTTTATGCCACAATGTTGGATCAATATTTGTCTGGATGGATGAAATATCAATATAAAATTTGCCTAAACTTCTTTGTAAGTGCCCCATATGGGAAAGCTACAATGAGCCCTCTTTTATTCTTTTAAATAAGTTTCTTCTTTTTTCTTCTATGTGATGTAGCCATTTTGAAAAATTACGTACTTTTAGGAAATCTTAACTATCACATAAGTAACTTACATAATTAATAAGATACGTATCTTTACTTTAACTAAGTACTTTACGTATGGGATACATTGTAAGTCATTCAGGTTAAATGTATCTAATGATATTTTAGATAATTGTGAACAAAATAGCTAGTTACTAATTTAAAGTAACGTTTATATAAATGAAGCTATATTTTAATTTGTTGCAAATAAATAATGCACAGTAAAAATGACAAAAAAAAAAATCTCCACATTCAATAAGTTGACCACTACAATGCTGCACCGCAAGAGATCAACTTACACGTTTTATGTATTTTGTTCAGATAACTTTTGGAAAAAGAATTTTATTAAACATTAAATAGTAAAAAAATATTTCTTATTTTTTAACCATTCGGGGACAAGAGGGTGAAAATGATAGCGTTTCAACGTTTAAAATAGTGAGACTTTGAACTTTCCAATATTCTCTTCAATGAATTATTTGAACGCAAAGTGGTCATAGGAATACCAATCTACAGTTTAAATTGTCACGATGAAATCAAGAACTGCAACTGAGGTCCTGGGGGAGGGGGGGGGGAGAAACAAACTGAGTGAATAAAGGTACCATTGAATAAGAATGAAGTACATAAGATCTAAAACAATTCGATAAATGATTGCCAACGCACCAAAAGTGTTCCTCTATTACCTGTAAGTTTCGCACGAACGAGAAGTTTTCTTCAGAAAAGGGAACCGTAGTGAAGTTCAGCATTAAATTTTACTCAGAAATTTCATAAACAGTCCTGGATAATTATATTTATCAACTCAGTGCTATTTAACTCTCCTATTTCGATGGCAAAATTATAACTTTCCCGTAAAATATTTTAAACGAATATGGCTACGAGTAATAATTGAAATATGAATGAAAACGCTGGAATTGTATCCTGAACTAAGTATATACTACAAGATGCAACGAAAAACATATATAAATTACGCAACCCTTATTTTAGACCCCACACAATTAGCTATTTTACACCGAGTAGCGATGTAGTCTGGGAAGTTAGGACAAAAAAGGTCGCCGTCGGAGGCATTAGCAATTAGTAGGCTTGTAATTAGACTTAGCGCATCGTGACAAGATGGCGGACTTCGGGATCACGATCTGTACTTTAAGATGCAAAGAATCCCTTCTAATAAATTAAGTACCCACGCCTGACGGTTCCAGGAATACTACTTGAGTCTGCGTTCAATACTTTACCGAAGACAATAAGAAAATATCTAAAAAATCAATCGACTTCTTGCAATGCTTGCAGACGCGAAAGAAGAAAAACTCACGCCTCAGGATAAATGTTAACTACACTGTTAAAACAAACCTGAATTTTCAGAGTGTCTTTTGACTGATTTTAACGGAAGATTTCCGTAGTGCTTCAATACATGGTTTTTCCCTCCAAAATCGGAAATATCACGTCCTGAAAATACGAGAACGGAACTTTTCCGTTTTACGGTTGCTGTATTTTCACAACCTGATTTGGATTAACGGAGAAAAAAGAAATGGAACTTCTGTCAAAACTCGGGAAAATATTATCAGAAACGGAATATTTCCGGCAACTCTGCTGCTGTACTTTTTCCGTTATTATTTTTATAGTGTACACTGTAAAAAATTTGCTTTTAAGTTTACACCATTTTTGTCCTCAGCTGGTGTAAAGTTGAAAATTATTCATTTTTTGATCCATTTTAAATTCTTTTAAGTGTCTGTCTTAAAAAGTAAAGACAGCAGAATGTTTTTTTAGCATATGATGTTCGTTAACTCATCTGTGTATGAAAAGTTTATAACGATTGCTCATTTATCCTATTTTCATAGAAATGAGCAATCGTAATGAAATTTAGATACGAAACGGAGTTAACAAATTCCTTGTGCTAACATGGCATTAACACTATACTACCTCTATTTTTTAGACACATAAAAAAAAATCAAGATATATCGAAAAAGAATAATTTTTAACTATGCATCAACTTAACACTAAAAATCATGTTCAGTACCACCAAAAATATTGGTAACTAAAGGCAAATTTTTTTAAATGTAGAGCAGAGAAAGATAGACCACTTCCTCCCATTTCGATCTTTTCAGTTTGTTTAAGGGTAGCTAAAAAAATTTAACTTAATTTTATGTCCCATTTTAAGCAGGAAAAAAAATTAGTAGTGTTCTTTTAAGCTCCAACAAATATAGTTATAAACTAAATATATTTTTTAAAAAATCCAGTTTAAAAGAGGAGGAGCCAATTTTTACGATACCACAAAAGCAGCCAATGTCTCAAAAGTTTATTTTTCAAAACTAACATTTTAAAATATCCATTCAGAGGAAGCAATTTAACAAAATCGTTATCAATTTCAGAACACCCGTTTCTTTAAATACTTAATTATTTGTAGAAATTATACTTATCAAACAAAGTCTTAAAAATTCACTCTGTAATGGGAACATTTATTTCTCATCTGATGAAAAATTCATTACTTTGAGGTTCATTCCTAAAATCCAACTGTAATATTATAAAGTAAACATTTTTCAGCGAAACAATAAACACGACTATCAAGAAAAATGGCGGCACTGTGATGGATTTTGCATACAACAATTAATTACAGCTTTATATTTTTTAATAAAATATGCCCAACGGAAACCTCATCAAGAAGTAGCTTGAGAAATAGTTATAATTCGTCCGAAGAAATCCATCAAGTTTTTCTCAAAACTTGAAACAATGTTATCGGTCTTAAAAGATAAATTACCCTAGAAAAAATAAGAGAACCTGATGTAAACATTTGTTGCTGAAAACAGTTAAGTATGTAGCTTGTAGCGTGCATAAAAGCATGTCAACGCAAACCGAAATGCTATCAGAAAACGAGTGCGTGTGAAAAATAAAAATGAACAGGTGTAGAAGGTGCGGCAACAGGGTGGATCCTCTTGTTCTTTTATGACACCCACAATAAGGTGACCAATATTCTTCGCCATTTCCTTTGGTGCAAGTTAAATACGTTTCTTACTAACTATTTGGAAGAAACGTGACAAAAACTATAGTTTCATAATACATGCTAAAATTTCAAATAATTGTACCTCATTTTAGTGAGGCGACAATAATTTATTCTTTTCTTAAATACAGAAGTTAAAAGCCTTCTGTAGATAAGTTGAATAAATCGCCTCGAAAAGATCTTTCGGTAATTGAAATCGCAAGCGCTGTAGACCATTATCAAGTTGAAAATCCTCATTTTGCATTTTTATTAAAGCTTAACGTCGAGTCATAAAACAAGTTTGAAAACTTAGAAAGAGAAGCATATAATATTTTTAAAAGGAGAAAGAATTGATGGAAATGATAGTAATTGTAAAATGATTTCAGTCATTGGATAATTTTTAAACGAAGGAAACTTCATTAGTTTGAGTATTTAAATCTGTCGACAGGGTATCGTAGTGGTAAGGCGCAAGTCTCGTACGTCCAAGATGGCAGGTTCAAACCTGGCCCAAGTCAGTGGATTTTCAAGATGCAGAAAATCGTTTGCGCCCATGTCGCATGATTGTGCGGCATGTTAAAGAACCCTTGAGTATCAATTTGGCTTGGATACTCTCGGCTAAATTAAATACCTAGTGCAAGTAGCATCAAATGAGAGCTAGGGCGCCGCAATCTAGGGGAAACTGAGCGTCCAAATTCTCAGTGGTAATGGCATCCGCCGACAGTGGTGCTACATGGAAAAAATGGATGCCGATTACCGGGGTACGCACTAGGTCTGCAAAGGTTAATGACCATGCGCAGCCCCATTAGAAAGAAGAAAGAAGAAGTATTTAAATCTGACTTCACGTCGACTAAAAATAGCTGCACAAAATTTTGATGCCTATAAATTTCGAAACAGCTCAGTTTTATTCTTGTTATTAATAAGATTCAACAAATACTACTCAAGAAAATTTTTCCTTTAGTGTAAAACGAATCGAAAATATCAATTTATTTACCTTTATATTTTTCGAAAATGGTTTTATTGTAAATATAATAAATATCACTCTGTGTTTTATTACATAGGTATATGTGATAATGGCGTTTGTATATTATTAAAATATATGATTAAATGCAAGTAAGCAAAGTTTTCTACTTGATTGTATTAGGTAAGTAACATAGTTGACGACAAACTATTATAATTTTCAATATTGTAACTATACGATATCTTTCAATGGAGCTTTTATTTTAGCATGCTTTGTACGGCTGCAGTGTAGTCCACACTCAATATCGACATTACAGGGGAAAAAGTTACCCTTATTTTTATTTTACATTTTTTTTAAACCTAGAATATCCTCCGTAGCTGATATTTATAGCATAACATTCGGATATCCTCCGTAGCTGATATTTCTAGCATAACATGGGGGAAGAGCACATGTGGCTGTCAATGCGAGCCTCAAAAACAACTTTAGCCACAGGCCTCCATATATGGATGGTCCAGCAGACCACCACATTGGTGTCCCTCAAATGCGATGGTCTGTAAGATTCAACGGTATGACTGATCAATATAAAATAGGCAAGATTTGGAATTGGGTCGGTTTAAAATAAATCATACAACGTAGAAAAAGTGTTCATGACAAGGAACGTGGAATTTTTTTAGAATTTTTATTATGTTGCTGAAGAAGCTATAAAATGTAATTGTTACATCAACCAATCAAATCACCCTCGTTATAAGCCTTCACACTATCATGAATCTTTGGAGAGCGAAAATTTGCAGCAGTTTGGAGAGATCAACTTGAAAAGAGAAATCTGCTACAAATCCTCTTACGAGATTATAAAATGAGTTTATAGCCGTCGTTCGTATTATAGAGAGTCCTTGGTTGGAACGACTTTCATGTGAGCAGCACTATCTTAGGTGCGGCATCCGTCAAACAGATTTTCGTAACTGGTTAGAAGTTTCACTTGTAATGTTGGTTATCGTAATCGATAATGACGAAAATCGGGATCGACACTGTCTCAGATACTAGACACTTTTAATCCAAACATACACTACTCTTTCGGGAGATGACCATCAGCTGTAAAAGTATTAATTTCCAATTCGATCCATATAAGCCCGAAATGTCCAGTTTTTGAAAGTGCGGTGTAGTACCGAATAAGGAAAGGGTGTGTCAAGCGGGGGTGGCCAAGATAAATGATGCCTTTTGGCTTCTTGAACAGGATGTTGCAAAGAATGACGAAATAACCACGTTTCGTACTTATTCCTCATTCGAATACTTATGAAGGGAAAATCCACTTATTAAATGCCTCAACATATGGTTTTCTCTCAATAAACATTCAAATTTGATTGAATGTTCGATGAGGTCATATTTTACTGAAATTAATAGGTATTGAAGCTTTCCTTTGTTTTATTTTTTCTTTCTTTTCTTTTTTGAATTATAAACATGCGTATAATTTTGACTACTGAAAGCAATCAGAAAGAGAATGACTGGCTGTAACTTTTACTGGGATCTTTTTTTATGAGTTTAGATATCAAATAACTCGTTAAGAACACATAAATTACTTAGTAAAAATAAAAATCAACATAAAATTAAGCAGAAAATTTGCAGAAACGTGTTTCGATGTTACAAAGAACCCCTTTTCCAATGCAAAGTAGTGAGCTGCGAGATAATTAATCCGGAAGCTCACTCCTTTGCATTGAAGAAAAGGGTCCTTGTAACCTCGAAACACGTCTTTGCAATTTTTCCAAATTCTGTACTTTATTTTACGTTGATTTTTATTTTTACTTTGTAGCACAAAAGTTTACTTTTTATTTTATAGCAATTCGATTTCTAACATTTCTTTTAAAAACATCTTTTTCCAACGAAATAATGCAAATAGTAAAAATTAATGAATAAGAGAAAGGGTGTAATAAAGAAAAATAGAGAAAAAAACGTTTAAAATAAGCAAAAGTTATTTTTCAATAGATAGATATCATTGAAATAAAATTGTATATCGTCGTCTAAAGGCAATATTCAAAAATTAACTTTATTCTCTCTTTTCCTTTGTTATTTATTCAAACCGATAAGTTTTTGAGTACTTCTGATTTTTATCTGAACATATATGAGCTATTTAAAATCCAAATTGCTAATGGAGGCTTCCATTTTAATTGGGTCCTATTAGGAGAAAGTCCGACTTCTGCCCTGAGAGGTCTCCTAATTTTGAATCCCCCAGAAGAGAGAACGTCACCTAGGTTTCCACCCCCAGAGGTATCATTTCGAGCTTGGTGTACATGGTGCCACGACGAGTTTTACGTGCACCAGGCACCCATCAATGCACCCGGTCTAGCACCAACCAATCGCGAGAGGTGGTCACCCTCTCAAGCATTGACCACGGCCAGTGCTGCTTCACTTTCGGTGTCTCTAAAGTGATCTACTGACGTAAAATGCCCACCTAAAATAGTTACAAGTATATTCACTTGTATAATTCAAGTGATAGCATATGTGATGCTCTGTTACTGTCAAAAACCAATTTTCAATTTTTGCATTCGTAGAGTCTAGCATTCCATAATCATATAGATTAATTTTACTTGAAATGTAGAAATACTTATTTTAAATTACCCTTTTAGATCTAAAATATGCCTTGAGAATGTATACCTGTGTGCGTTCTTTTGTGAGCTTTGAGGTGTGAACTCTTCGTGTAGACTTTTTCACAACCAGCGAAGTCGCACCGGTGAACTTTTCTCCTCTTTAGGCTTTCGGAGTAGAGGTCGGTGGAAGGGCTGGCCATGGTAAGGGAACCATTTAGAAGAGCTCCTGGATGCGCCCCTAAGAGGGGTACCACGGGCGAGGAGGAGAGACGGTGACTCTGGGCAGCAGCAAACAGACCATTTTGCAACGAGCCATTCACTAGCGAAGGATTCGTGGCCACTGCAATGGCTGCGTTCTGTTTCTGCAACTGTTGATGCACATGGGACATGGCTCTGCAAGAAAAGGAAAATGCTTTTCAAATCAAGAAATATTATTATCAGGCATAATAACCGCTAAATAAAAATAAATAAAATGTACTGGAAAAAGAGATAAACATGATCCGTTTATTGGCCGTTTAAAGCCAAAGTGGTTTAAGTCCTTTGTGGAATTATATCACTTTGGCTTTACCAAACGCCAGCCAAACTAAACTGCTCACACATCCATTTTGACTGCTTACACTGCCAAAACGGTGCAAGCCTTGAATGAGCTTACACCACTTTGACTTTAAATGCTGACATAAAACTGCTTAAAAGGTAAGAAAATCAAACAACATCTTCTAAAGTTTTTCAAATGAGTGTTATTTATATCTTGTTATATCTTTGTAATGAATACGATTAATTCAAAGACCCATTTTAGAAATGAATCAGGTGAAAATAAAATTCTTAATTTTTGCTTAATAAAAAATTATTTACTTGACTGTTGTTGTCGAGTGGAATAAATACGCGTACCATTATTAACCGTTATGGAATCCTTGTTTGCCGACGGGCGTTCGACGTCGCCAGCCACCCTCTAGTCAGGGTCAAAAGACAAAATCTGAAACGATGCTTTGGAAATATTTTCCTACTTCCTACTCCAACCTGAGAAAACAAACAAACGATATCGAACAAAAAGAACCAATTGAGGACCATAATCGTGCGTGCGCCCGCGGGCTGCAATTTCATTGGTTCAGACAGTCAGCATGAAAAGGGTGCACGACGCGAGTTGAACGAGCGAATTAAGTACAAATTAATAACTAGACATCCCGAACAATTAATTAGAGCAGCATGAATTTCGAACCGTCGAACGGACACTCTGGAATACTAAGTAGTACCACACTTCAGAAAAGGCCACTTAGGGGGTCGTATCCTCCTTTCCAAGTATTTGAAAACAGTTTTGATTTCATCTCAACCCGCAGGATTTCTCAACTTGCAGAATTTCTCCCTTTTCGTGACGCTTTTTTTTTTCTTTGGGAGAAAGTGTGGGCGCTCCATTTTCAATGCTTTCTCGACGTTGGATATGATTAATGAGACTAAATTTTCTAAGGGCCAAGTTGGGGACAAATCCGCGCAACGTCCCCACTTATGAAACGAGAAGTGGGGATAAAAGTTGTTATGAGCTGGTTCACATAACCATTGAAGACAGCTAGCTATGTAGAAATAAATTTTTTGAGGAAAATTGGGGGGGGGGGGGGGTCATTTATAAAATATATATATATATATGCATACTTTCATTCACCACACATATACATAGCCTTGTTAGGTCACAAGTTGCAGAAGATGTGACCGACTCCATATCCATCCATATCCATTAATTGTACTTTCTTACTTATGTGTTGTAAAAATAACATGAACCCGCTGCTGAACACTGACTCTAGAATTTTCTGTGACTGAGGAATTTTCTGAGAGAAGGAGTGACGAAATTCGAAAAATGTATGTCCAATAAACAATAATTTTGACTGAAATTTAGTTCTATATGAATAAGTACTTGGCAAGGCAAAATTTAACATGAATAGCTTCAAATATGTATCATACTTATGTTTTACTTTTAAAGTAATTACGGTTTTTCATGTTTGCAAAGTTGCAACGCAATGCTACTCAAACCCATATGACAAACATTAATAGATAAAAGATAAAATTAATGATTATTTAAATGAACTAAACAAGATAAAAGAAATTAAAAAATCATTCATCTAATTCAAGATAAAAAGATACTTGATACATCATTCCTTTGTCCAACATGACTAGATTTCTTTGAGCTCGCAATGATTAAAAAACTTAAATATCGTTAAAACGAAAACTTCCGAACAATTGTAAAAAAGTGGGGAACAATTATCAGAAAATGTGGTCACTATTTTAAACCGTGGGGGCAAAAAAAATAGTGGTTGTTAAAAGTGGACTGTCCCCACAAAATGGGCACGTTTTGTCGCCTTAGGTATATTACAAGTAGAAACAGACCGAAATGGTAGCAATTTTTCTCCGGTTACAAAATTCAACATTAAATTTCTTCTGAAAACACTTGCCATTTTCCTCTTAGAATCTAGAGAAACAACGCATTAAAACTAATTATTCCAGCTCTTTTCATCAGTATTTGGGAAATTTATAGCACCGGAAAAAAAAAAAAAAACGGCAAATGACCATCTCGAACAGCGTAATGGTGCCACTAATAGTTTTCAAAAAAAAATAATTATGATTTAACTCTGCATGATATGGTTCGTTTTAGCTTCAATTCGGAATATTTCAATAATAAAAAAATATTTTCAATAATAACTATTTAAAAATTATATTTAAAAAAATAAATAAATTCGCTGTTCAAAAATTAGTTTTGTATATACTTAGAAATAATGGCCCAACAACAATTTTACAGGGGGAGACATGATCGTTCATAGTTTATGTATAACAGCAATCTATAAAATGCTTTCTTTTTTAAATTTACACCTTGGTTCATGCAATGCATTCATTGTTAATCCTGTAATACTCATGGTAGCATATATGCTATCATACTTTAAACACTACATTTTACATCAGAAAAGTTACAGAGTGTAGATTTTAGGTGACGCTACCTTCCGTATATATTGGTAATCAAAGCTAACTACGGCCATACTGTCTATACCTTTTCGGTTTCACAGACTACCCCCAATACGAGGGGGTGCGGCCGCAGCGCCATCCTCCTGCTCTCCCCACAAACTCTCTAGACACTTGACAACCAGCACCGGCCATAAAGGGCTGGGCTGGCAGAGCGTTGCCTACCTGCTTTACCGACCCGGGGCCATAGTCATACTACAAAGTAAGCCTTGCGTCACCCGGATCGGATAGTGCTATTTTAGTCGCCTCTTACGACACGCATAACTACGTCGGCGCTATTCTACTCCGGCCACCGCACGGAGGTATCTGCTTTGAACATATATGGCAGAACTAATCGCTGAAAAATAATGTAAAAGAAACAACACTGGCGACTTTAAGGCAAGCATGTTTTTGCAGGCAAGCTTTTCTATTGCTCTATAAATATTTCCTTAGAATAAAAGTTGACTATTGTTAATAATACATGTATAAAAAGTTGTGTTTCCACTAACTACAAAAAAACAAAAATAAAATCAACAAAAATTTTATTTATGATGCATAAAAGCGTTTCAAAATCCCCGTAGTACTATATATGCTACTACGGGTATAAGTATATCTAAACCTAACTACCCCAGATGGATAAAAAGTGCCTTCTTATTCGAGGTTTTGTTTGACTTTTAGTTTCATTTCTTAAAAAATAATACCATTATAAGATTTTTAAATACAATTCATGGATTTAACTTTAGTAGGTTTTGATTTCTCAAAGAAAAAAAAATCGACGTTATTTTTTTTCCGTAGAACAATGATGAAAAGTAGAAGTAAAAATAATCATGCGTATAGTTTTCAAATAAATTCAACACTCAGTCGCTGTAAACGGATGTGGATATGACAGACCAGCGTTTGGAATATAAGGAGGGGAATATAAGGAAGAGGAATATTTACAGATGTAAAATAAGCAATCAATACATATCTGTTTTAACAAAGATGGAAATTGTTTAAAAGCTTTTCACTTTAGAATAAATGTCTTGAAAAATTATTCAAAAAATTTCCATTTGTATCTTAATCTGCCCATGGGAGCATATATGCTACTATTAAAAAAACAAATAAGATATGTTTTTACATATATGTTGTTTCAACTAAAGAAACACTGACTTGACCAAAAACTTTTTCGGCTTTGAAATTTCTTGGAGTGGGAATACGAGGCTTAAAGTTCAGTCGTCAATTTTGTTCAATTTATCTCATTTTAGTGAAAAATTACCTAGCTGTTCTTCAAATATGTCTATGCTATCTATTTTCGTGTGCAACAGTAATATTAGAGCGCAATTTAATGAACATAAAATATTAAAATCAGTAAACAACCAAGCACCTCTGATGGTTAAAAATGATATAAGTGCGAATAAATTAGACTTTAACGATGTGTCGAATGAAGGAAAGTATCTAAACATGGGATCAATCTCTTGCATAAACGTTTAGGAAATATTTCAATACTATATATATATTTCTGTGTTATATATCTCGATACCAATAAACAGGATCAGAAAGATTTAACTTTTTTAATCAAGTGGTTTAACACTACATTTAACAGGCCGTTTTCAACCATTTCTAAACCTTCATTTTACACCAAGTTGCTACTCATTCTAATAAAACTTTCAGTCACATTCACTTGTCCTACTTACCGTGTATTAGGAAAAGCCAATGTAATTGAATGTTGCACTATGATTAGTAACAAATTATGGAAAAAGAAAACTTCGAAACAGTAAAAATGACTGCTCTGGTAAATCTAGTGTTAAATTGAAAGGGAAATATAACAATAAATTGCAAAAACGACTTTCCAATGCTGTGCTGATTTAATATGCAATTGGCCCCGTAACCGAATAGCCGCGGGCCATAACGTGGCATTTTTTTAAGTGTATGAAGTCGTAAGAATTTATCAATTGCGATTCCCAGCTCGAATCTATTACAAGCGTGCCAATACGATATACATTTAAGCCACCAACAACGCTCGCAATCAAACACAGCATGAATAATAATGCAGCTTTCGTTTTGAAATATTGCAACAGCACCAGACTAAGACAAGTAGATCGATTTTTATGCTTGTTCGTCAGGCGCTCTCAAGATAATGTGTGTGTACACACTCAGTAACTCATGCGACAGAAAATATTAAATCTACCAACATACTTCAAGCATCACTTCCGATAAAAAAATTAGAGGTTTCAGATTAAAAGCCAATTCTAACGATAAAAATTTTTCTTACCTTTTTTCTGCATCATTTAATCTCAACGACGCATCTATTTCTTAATTACTACTCGATATAACGGAATGCGGAATTTCTTCGTATTAATGCCAAAAGTTAATGTAATCTGTTGCGCAATTTTATCGTGCACGTGATAGTTTACAAAGTTATAAAAGTTGCATTTAAAAGTTTTATTTTGGAGATAAAGTGCATTAAACTGGAGGAAAAATGCATTCAATAAAGCTTCGGTGCACTGTTATGATTATTTCAAACAAAATATTTTAAAATCCGCTTAAAGAAAAAAAAGACACCGAATCATTTTGGGAACTATAAAATATATTAGTTAGCATCATTTATTATTTAGTCATTTACTTTTGTTTAAAATTTAAGTATTTACTTCGACCGCTGGTTGCATATAAATGAGAAATTATATTTTTCAAACGTATAAGCACTTAAGTCGAAATTGAAATATATTCAACCCCTATTTATATTGATTTTTATTTATTAATTTCTATATATATATTTCCTACTCAATTTCTCTCTGTTGGAAATCTCAAAAAAATGTTTATCGGTGTCCATTAAAAAACATGCTCCTATTTGGCCAACGCTTCTACTTTTTTTTTTCTTCAGAAACGAAATATTTTACTACTTTTCTTTCAGTATAACTTGTAAAGGCAACAAACATGTCAAACTGAAAAGCATCAGGCATGTACATGTCTGAAAAATAGTTTAATCATCCCTCAGCTAATCATTAAAAATAAATTACATAAACATATCAGTATATTTGCAGCAATTTTCGAATTAGCTATGAATGGAATTAAAAAATGTTACTTTAGTATTACAACTCTGGTTTTATAAAACTCTACTATAAATTTAGTCAATTTCAATTGTTGTAGCTCAAAATGTTGTCCTGAAAAATAATAGGAAAATGTACAACTTTATGACGGAATTATTCTTATTAGGCAAACTATTTATCATGATAAGTTCAATAACAAAAAAAAAAAAAAAAGCGCGAGTTAGGAAAGTCGTACAGTTAAACTGCTAATTTTCTTATTGTGGTGGTTATGAAAATATACAAATTTCCTATTGTGATGGTTATGAACATATACAAATTTCTTATTGTGATGGTTATGAAAATATACAAATTTATGATGAAGATTTTAAATTTAAGATTATTTATTTTTGTAAATTCATTACAAAATTCGACAAATTAGAAAACGCGTAGAAATAAACTTATTCTTTCTTACGTAGATGGTTATGTGGAACAGTTGAAAGGGTACGGCAATTTAGTACTATTACAAGGGTTCTCAAGGTGGGAGCCGTGGCACCCTGGGGTACCACAGTAGGAGATGAAGGGTGCCGGCGACACCCTGGGATAACAGCAATAAGATGAGGGTTGCAAATCTTTGTGCTTACGCAAACAAAAAAGCGTTATGACGGTTGTAATTCATGTAACATTCGTGAATTTTTTGGTTTTATGCTCTTACCACGCACTTGTGTGATTATTTCGTAAAAATCGAACAAATATTACAATATATATATATATATATATATATGCATTATACATAAATCACGGAGATATAGTATATGAGAAGCGAGCCGTGAGAAAATTTAAAATTTTCCAAGGGTGCTACGAATTGCATAAGTTAAGGAGTCACTGTATGTCCTTCATTCCTTTTGAAAAATGAACAGTTGCGACACAGCAAACATTTTTCTATTCCGTTTGTTTTTTGAGCATAATATTTGCTTTAAAACGTTACTGTTAGACGTTGCTAATCGGAATTAGTTTCACATTTTATCCTTGACGAGTTAGTTGACTTTTAGAAAGGAATACGTGATAGATCTTGCAATGGTCAACTTAAAAGTGCTCCTTAGTTTTAACTGCCACGAAGAATATTAGAATGCGGAACAAGTGCGCAGCTAATTGCTACCTGACATGGTACTAATTAATCAAAACAACTACAAACGAGGGGAACAAGTTAATTGGGCATAGATTGAACCCTTCACACCCCCAATTAGGCTGATATTATCCTGATTAATTACCGTGATGATACAATATCTAAACCAAGCAAAATTAAAATATAGTATCAATGCTTTGACTGTCTACCTCGGTCGCAAAGTGTATGTAAAAATGTTATAACCTCAATGCTAAATGGATATTAGAAACAGAATAAAATCTTAAATCTAAACCTTATTTTGCGAAACATTCATAAATGTTTTTAATAATGTTATTCTTTAAAAAAGAGGCTTAAAAGGAAAATGTCAGCAAGATGTCTACAGCTTTTCTCGGAAAGAGATGTGCTCAGATTTTCAAAAACAAAAACAAAATTTCTCGATATTCCCGGAAAAATCCATCTTTTTTTTGACATATAGCTATCAAAAATTTGTTGCTTTTGTGACATAACAGAGCCACAAGCAAGAGTGGAGTTCTTGCTTGTGGTTCTTCTGAAATTCCAGAAATACGTAAATATAATTTTAAACCTTTCGCACATTTGCCAATGCAGCCGGCAACTCTGCTTAAATATATCCATTAAATAGAAAAATTCAAAAAATAAATAAAAAATAAACGTACACAAACAGTAGACAATTATTTTGAATAGATAAATCTAGCAATTTTCGGTTTTTACTCTGAGAAGTTCCTAGCGTTAGCCCTTTTTATTCAGTCATTAAAAAAAGTAGCTCGTTAATTTATGTACAGTAATGTTTGACAGGAGAGGAGAGCATTTTGGAATTAAATTCCGAAAAACCGAGAGAAGTACTAAAAACGCAACGAATACTAGTAATTGAATAAATAATAAATAAAAAATTTCTCAAGTTATAGTACATTACTTGGGGTACGGATAAAAAATTCATTCGTTTTTTGTTTGCATTTATCGCAATGTTTAACACTAGATTTACCAGGCCGTTTTCAACCATTTCTAAACTTTCATTTTACACCAAGTTGATTCCAATTATAATGAAACATTCGATCACATAAACTTGTCCTACTATTAGGAAAAGCCAGTACAACTGAAAGTTTGCACTACAACAACCTGCAATTATAATGAAACATTCAATCACATAAACTTGTCCTACTATTAGGAAAAGCCAGTACAACTGAAAGTTTGCACTACAACAACCTCCAATTATAATGAAACATTCAATCACATAAACTTGTCCTACTATTAGAAAAAGCCAGTACAACTGAAAGTTTGCCCTACAATGAGTAAACAATTATGCAAAATGGAAGCTTCGAAACAGTCAAAATGACCGGTCTGGAAAATCCAGTGTTAATCAAATACGTTTTTCTTAGTTTTAGTATAACTTTCAGGTCAAAAATCCTCACCAACACATGGTCATTGATAATTATAAATCCAAGAAGTACCATCAACCATCAATAATAGTCCAAGCGAAACAGATCATTCTACAAATGTAGCAAAGCTAAAGACATGTCGTAAAGTTAGAACAACTTTTGCCGCTTCAGATTCATTGCTGATGTTTCTCTGAAAGTGTCCGATGCTTTCTGTCTGTATGATTTCATTTGGAATGACTGGACTGTCGATTCCAACAAGAATAATACTCGTACATGAACTATAATATTCTTCTGGTGACAAATAGAATAACTTCATTATGGCATCATAAGGAAAGTCAAAGTAATGCTAAAAAAAAGAGGTGCCTATGTGTCCCCTCCCCCCTTCACACCAGCGAACAAAAACGCATATATATACATAGTAAGTACAGCTTGTTCAAATAAAAGCAATCACCATAACAAAATAATAATAACAACTAATCTTTTAGTGTAACTCTAAATAAATTTGTGGTATGTCGTACCAAAAAAAACATGTCAATTTTCTGGACACGAAGGATGATGTTCAATTATACCATATGTTAGTGCAACATACGCAAGCAAGCACCAAAAAATAGTAAACTCAATTGTTATCTTTTGTAGACAGCTAATTGAAACGTTTTTTGCTACAATATACCACAAAATATTTTTGTGTGCTTGTTTATATGGAAAACATATCGAAAAAAATATTTTACAGGTCTATATTGCACTATATTAAGAAAAGGCTTTTAATAGATATACATAAAATGCGGTTACGTAAAAAATTTTAATTTTCAAAATAAAATTGATGTCAGAAATAGTTTTTTTTTAATTTGAAGCGCCATTACCTTAATGTTTCATTTAATAGTTTTGTGCAAAACATATTCCCCGATTGAAACATTTGAAAAGAAACATTTTGAACGTTAACATTTCGTTCCAATATTTGAAAACAATTGATAGAGCGTTTAGTTAACTTTTTAAGGGTAAAATAATTTTGAGAAACAATTGATAGAGCGTTTAAGTATATTTTTTAATGGTTAAAATAATTTTGAGAAACAACTTATAGAGCGTTTAAGTAACTTTCTTAAGGGTTAAAATAATTTTGAGAAACATGAAATTCATCCGAGTTTTCTGAAAGAAGTGTCAATATAAGAGAGGCTCGCCGTCTTAACTCGAGTAAGAGTAACTTTTGGAGAGAACGGATGCGAAGTAACAAATTTATTCAAATACTGGCCCGAGCATATTAATCTTTTCCGTAAACAGTTCAACGTAAAGGTTAATGCTCACGGACGCTCCTGGGGTTTGAGAGGCAAGCCTCACCCAAAAGCGTTGATTAAAATTCAGAGCAAGATGTTTGCTTTCCCGAAATTTATGCTATTGTTAAAGAAAAACCGAAAACGCCCACGAATCTGAACAATTTTGGAAATTAATACGTGTTATAAATGCAACAATCTTGCACTGCGTCCCTTTTTTTCGAAGGAGGTGCTCTTTGATGCCTGCCTCTTGTCGTATGAGGGAGTGTTACGTTTAAAAACGAAGAGGATTAATAAGAAAATGCCAGAAAATTGTCTACTTGCTCGCGGAAAAGAAGCTCTGGAAAAGATTTTATTTAAAGCATAAACAAAAACACAGAAACAACGCCTTTCTTAATTTGAATTTCTTCTGTCCAAGATTAAAAAAGATGAGAAGACAAGGAAGCGCATACACACAGGGTATGATTCATAATAAAAAATACCTTTCATGACTGCGATATTCAACTTCAACATATTTCCTTGTATTATGCAAAATTTATTGATCGTGCATAGTACAAAGATAAAACCGAAAAGGACTTGTCACAAAAAATTTGCTAAAGGACTAGTCATGCTGTGAGGGTTTGTTGATAAACTAATTTCGTCAAAATAAAAAGGAAACATTTTTGATAAGTAATTGTCAACGGCGAAAATGTGTAGAGATTTGAAGTTTATTTATTTTAAAATTATTTTGGTAAAATAAGGAATGCGCTAAAAGTACTGCAAAGTGAATGAATTTGCATTGCATGAAAAACAGAACGAGTAAGTTTTGAAAAGTTTAGAAAATCTAAGCTTAAGAAAATATAAGTCGATCAAAGAAAGGTCCATCTTACCGGAACTACTTCAACATAACCAACGTAAATAGGGCCACAGTTTCCAATGAAATTGCATATACATGTTTGAGTTGGACAGTATATTATAAGTATCGATGCGGAAGAAAAAAAAAAGAAATGTGTATGTTAAAACTGCGAATATTAAACATTTATATGAGATTAAATAACGTTTTGGATTGTTAGAAATCTTATGGGCATTATTGCTTCAAATTTAAAAATTTTCATTCTTCTGCCAGCCTGCGATAGATACAAATCTGTTGGTCTATTACGTTACTCATCGAAAACAACTCGAAATGCCATTGTATGATGTTAACCCATTAATGCCTGACGCTTTTTTTTTTTTTTTTTTTTTAGGGACAGTCTGAAAAGTACGTCTGAAGCACCCAAAAATAAACATTTCAACAAAAAATTATTTTAATGTAATTCCTAACCAGTTATTTTAAGGTTAGGAATAAGTTAAAACAATTTTTGTTGAAATGTTTATATTTGGGTGCTTCAGACGTACTTTTCAGACTGTCCCTAAAAAGGGACGGTAGGCATTAATGGGTTAAGCATCGAGAAACACATCGATAGCTAAAAATGAAATTAATAAAGCCAACGAAATTAATTATTTATTTTTTTTTCTGATATACTATAAAGTGTTTTGAGTGCTCTACAGTATGTATTTTATAATCACGGTAATTATTAGAAAATCCTATTTAATATCATTAGTTCTATTTATAACTTACTAATAACTGAGATAAACTTAAGATCACTAAAAAACACTTTTCCAGCAGTGAAATTTGTCGCAAAGGTTAATACCAAATCGATGGGTTATTCAATACCCAGAGCGCTGTTGAACGAAAGAAAAAATAAATTTGGGCCTTTCCAAGTGCCTTTTGAATCCATTTTGGCCTTCTAATAGCAGTTAATGGAAATAAAATGCGGTAAAAAAATCGGTAATTGATTTACTCGATATTCAATTACTTCTAAATGATTCAGGATAAGGATTATTAACATAAGCTACTAATTACGACGGTATAGCTTAATAATCAGAATTATCTTTTTGCGTTTTGTCAATATTAATGTGATTAAAAGATGATTCAGAGGATTCTTAATGAACTGCAGTCTGCCAACTGACTCGTTCGCTAATAACCGTCGGCGTCATTCAACTTGCAGAGGATGCATTTAGCAGGCTGAGCGACATGTCAGCCATCGGTGGCTGACACTGAAGTTTCCGTTTAGGCCGCGTCAGCCCCCGGTGGCTGACGGTGTAAATATGATGTAAAGCTTAAAAAAATAATATTAAATCGCCAAAAATGTTTTAAGTTACATGGTTTTATTTAAATTCAAAACATCGTTGCATTATCCAAACAAAACTATTGTTGCCAAACGGCAAATGATAATGCTAATAATTTCCTCAGAGCCAAAATTATTAATTTTTTTTCCTAATTAACGTTATAATAAATTATAAAATGGATGGATTATTGTATTGTCATCGAAGATAAGCTTGTGTGCAAAATTTGAAGATAATTTATGCAGTAATAGTTGTCGAAAACCGTCTTACAAAATTCCGCCAGAAGTCAAGTTAAATAAAACCATGTAAAAATACGCTATTTTAAGCAATTTCTAAAATTCTCTTAAAAACTTACTTAATTTTTATTTGCTACAGGATTTTACTGAACCCTGAACTTTCCGTTCATGCCGCATCGGTTACTGGTGACTGATACTAAAAGCGTAGCCTGATTGGAATTTCCTTATAAATTCGCGTGTCATTCAACGTGTTAATAAATCTTAAAAGCACTATTTGTATATTACTTGCTTCCACACACCTAAAAAATCTCTGATTTTGGAGTTATTGAATTATTTTTTTACAGCGAAACATTATATTAAATGTTTTAAATGAAAGGGAAGGGGCGGGGCGTCAGTGGGACCATTTGGCTTCACGGAAAGTAATAATAAATCAAAGCTGACTAATTGGTGTGCATTTTATTTTACATTTCCTTTATAATGTATTATAAATTATTAATTTTTCGATTCGCATTTTGCCTTTCTTGCACATCTTTTGTGCCACTTATGCACATTTTTTAATTTTTTTACTTAATAAGCTTATTTGAATAACAATGTGGTAAATTGGACTAGTGTCTGGTGCCCAAAAGCCGAAAATATCATTCGCAGTTAAAGGTGAGAATGATGCATTTTCTACATTCAGTAACTATACATTTTTTAGGAAGTTCAGTTTAGCTGAATTCTACAGTAACGAACTTTACATACATACACGAAAATAAAGGTAACACAGATTATGAGATGCATACCATCGTTCCAGAATCAAAATTAGTTTTTTTCCATATAAAACCAATGCTAACGATAAACAGTACATATTTTAAAATGTATATTATGTTTTTTGAGAAAAATATAATTCTTTGATTGTAACGAATGTTACATAAAATGGAGCATCATTTGCGCTATATTGTCATTAGATGTTAAAGTCTGAATCATGTACATAATATCCTCTTCATTCCAAGTGTACCCAATTGGGTACATTTTAAAATCTCTGTTTATTAACTACTGTCTGTGCAATTTGAAAGCTAAAACATCCAATTGTTTTTGAAATGAATCAACAGATAGTTTACTTCATTTTAAACATGGAAAACATGGAAATTGGGCATTAATTATTATTTAAACTAATTATTAATTAAAATTAAAAAAAAAACTTGTTTTAAGTTTTTTTGTTTTGCAATCATTTTTTAAATCAGAGATCAAAAAAATTGGATCAAAATTGTTTGTGCTTAGTCCTGGGTTCTGAAGAGGTTGAAAGTATTTTTAAAATAACATTACAAGACTTGCAGGCAATTTGTCAGAATCTTCAAAAAAAATTCCATTACTATAACCATTTCTGAACTTTCATTTTACACCAAGTTCCTGCTAATTCTAATAAAACTTTCAGTCACTTTCACTTGTCCTACTTACCGTGTATTAGGAAAAGCCAATGCCATTGAAATTTACCCTATAATTAGTAACAAATGATGCAAAATGGAAGTTTCGAAACAGTCAAAATGACTGGTCTGGGCAATCTAGTGTTAAAACAGCAGTACGTAACATCTCAGCGATAAAACTGAATTCCCTTCTGCATACTTCAAACATTATCGAAACAGCTCAAAATGTAGTCAAATGTAAATGTTGATAATTATTCAATTTTAGTGACCGGTATTTTTCTACCTTGGTTAGTGTTTATTCCATTAGGAATTTCGCTAACTGAATTTTTGCAAACTGAATTTAGAAGAAAACTTTTCGGTCCCTATTTATTGTCACGGAGGCCGTGGCAGTGCTATTGTGGGAATGTCTTGTTAGATAGGCTTCGCAAATACAAAAACTACTTAGTTTTTAAAGTACTTTCTGTCACACATTTCAAAGCCAATGCCATTGAAAGTTGCACTATAATTAGTAACAAATGATGCAAAATGGAAGCTTAGAAACACTCAAAATGACTGGTCTGGGCAATCTAGTGTTAAGAAATTATATATATATATATATATTTCATCCCCCACTTAAAAGCAGCAGAAATCTTTTCATTTTAGGAAGTTCAGTTTAATGAAATATTTTAGTTCGAGTAAAATTTAAAGAATCCTTGCAGAAACTTAGACTAACAATGAAAGTTTTAAAGAAAAACAATTATCGTTCGAAAGTTTATAAAACCTCACAAACGGAAAACGTTACCACGAGGCGGAAACTATGCGACTGCCAAAGAAGAGCACTTCAGACTTTGAGCCTCGAAGTCTTCCGCCCTCATAATAATAAATTACTTCTGCGCGCCAGTCCATTTCATAAAAAAAAAAAGTTCCCATTTTTCAATATTAAAATCTGACATCCCCCTCCCTTTCGGAAGAAGACTTATTTGTAGCGAGGCGCGAAAAAGGGAGGTCCGCACGTGCGGCCATTCCGAGGTAAGAAAGAAGATACCCGCAAAGAACACAACAAAAAAGAAACTAAGATAAAGCTCGTACTATTAGTGACGCTTTAAGTATGAATAACGATCCAAAGATGATAATCAAGCAATTAGTAGTCCATTGTATTCGTTCCGATGTAGTAAAAGATAAGGCGATTTTTTCCCCTCCAATCGATTCGAAAATGAATAAATATGTTAATAAATTTAATAAAAGGCGGCGATAGGACACTGCGCAGACGGATGCGCTCTAACAAATTAAAACTCTTTCCCTTCTTAAACTTCCGTCCCATTTCGTTGCCAGAAAGATGTCCATTTTATTTAATTTTGTTAGAATGATCGACTTGATATGTTAATATTTGAAACTTTTAACTGCGAATCAAAAAAAGCGAAAATCAAAGGATGAACTTGTTTAATGTTAGTTTTCTCTCATTGACATCCATACAGACCGCATTCACCATTGACATCGGATTACCACACTCATACAATGTGTATGTCCTTTGACTTCAAAGAACAGTAAAATACGACATGGATATTTTAACCCTTTGGCTGTCACGTCGGGTCATATTGACCCAGGTACAATTTAATTTTTTTTTCTTTTCTATGTTTTTTATATGTTACATATTCCAACATAAAAACAATGTTTTACACTTTTTATACCCAATTTACTAAATTTCTAATTCGGGTCTATATGACGACTTGTATGGTGTCTTGATAGGTGACAGCTCAAGGGTTAAGAACTCCTATTCTGAAATGTATTTCTCTGATTTATGTTGGAAAATTTTAAAAGTAATATTTCATTGTTTACCACCAAACTATTTCGTAGTTCAATACCACAAACTACAATAGTTAAAAAATAAAGCTTGCGTTTAGAAACATGACAAGCTCTGACACCTTACATATTTTCAATAAATATTTCATACAATGATTTTAATATCAACAGAAATTTCCGGTTGGTTTTCTTTCTTTTTTTTTTTTAAATATTTTTATTTATATGTATATTTTTATTTATATTTATATTTATAAACGTCATCGAATTTTCTAAAGAATTTTTGTCTATCTCGATATAACATTTGTGTTCGAAAAGAAAAAAAAATAATGAAAATAAATTACTCTACTCGACTTAAATTTATTATAATTTTATTTTACGACTTAAATTTATTTAATAAACGACTACTATTACAGCAAGCTAGTAGGCGAGATTTTTTGAACTTTCGCCTATTATACTAATATTATTTGCATGTTTCTAAACATTGTTAGAAACTGCTTGCGTCTTTTTACTGAAAAAAAACAACAGCTTTCAGTTAGCACTTGATAAGAGAAATGGCTGTCTACTCGTAACGAAAAGAGTACTTATGAAGCAGACATCGTCAAAATGGCTCGCGAATCTTCCACGCGTGTTTACATTCTTGCACTGATGTTCATCATTAAGCCTCCAAAAAAGTAATCATGTAATATAAACTTCGTATTAATAACCTATCGAATTTAATATAAATGCATTCTATTTACTACTCCTTATTGAAAAACAGAAAGGGAAACCTTAAACATTGTTTCGATGTCTCTCCTATTTTCCCATTGTTTTAAAAACTTGTTTCAAACAATTATGCTCTATGAAGCGCATTAGACATTTAGTACTAAAAAACAGGAAATAACTTTTATTTTCAAGTCTACTTAACCCATATGTGCCTAGCGTCCCCAAAATGGGACGGTTTTTAAAATGGCTGTCATTTCTACAATTATAGGCTGCAATCTTTTATTTTTTTTTGTTTCAAATTATTCCCAATGGGCTTTCATATAACTCTGAAATGGCAAGTGGATTTTCGTAACACTGCAATTACGCGCTGGGAGTAGTTGTTGCTTTAATTTCATGATATTCAGGAGGAGTATTATTCTAGAACTCGATAATTTTTAATTTGTCATTGGGCTTAGACACTTTCTGAGATACGTATTTTCAGAAACTTACGTATTTTTAAGGGAACCAGTACCCTCTCATGTCTTCCGTCCCACTTTTGGGATAGTTAATTTTTTTTTAATATTAAAAAAAAAAAACTCAAGTTTAATTTTTCTAACTACTTTTCTCCTTTATCAATATTTTGAACAGTATTTTATTTTACTGATTTAAGTGAATAAACGTCAGGTATTAATGGGTTAACGTCGACGGAGTTGCGCCTAAGAAATCATTTAGGAGCCATTGTATTTCAACTAACAAAAAGGAAATATTTTATTTTCTGAACCAATTTTTCATTCTTGACTCAGTCTTTTCAAACGGAATCTTTGCCGACTTATTGGAATTAGAAAGGTAGGGGAAAAATGTCCAAGAAATTCAGTGAATCGAGTGCATTATAACGATTTGCAAGTTTAAATTTGGCGGTGAAAAAAATACTGCTCTTTTATACAGAATTGTAAGCAGTCAAGGCATTTTGACTTGGAAAACAAGGTCATAGAAAAGAGGGGAGGAAATTAAAACAATCCTAAAACTCATTTGCCTCAAAATAGATGTCATTTTGTCGTCCACGGAGGGAATGTCATGTGATTGGAAATCGTCAAGCAAAATAAGACAATATAAGTGTTTATCGTAAGAAAAACTAAATGAAGGAACTCCCTTCAATAATATCTGGCTGTTGTCTCGGAGATAACCCATAACATCCGCGTATCGTACATAATAATTTCACTATGTAAAGAAGAAAAATTGAAAAACTTGATTACTTTTCTGGAAAAAATTTCATCAAATAAATAAATGGATGTTTTCTCATTACTTATGATCCACTTTTGACTTTCGTAAATTATACAATTAATTTATTTTTAAGTTCATAGTTATCTTATAAAAATAATAACAGAATAAAAACCATCCAAAAGGCTGATAATAGTTAATTAGCTGGTCATTGTTTTCCGGCAACCATTTGTTAGCGAGTATTTTACCTGCTTTGATGTAATTATGAATGCATTAAAGTTCAAAATGTAGGTAATTAATGGCTATTGAGCTCGGAAATAAAATGTAATGCAAAGAAAAGGTAATTATTTCCCTCTCAATCAAATATCTGTTATACATTAGTTATTTAAAACGGATACACCCTACTTGACTGCTTTTAACTAAATGGAAAAAGAGCTCATATACGAAAAGACAACGCAGAATAAATGAGGGTCCGGAAGAGACTAACAGTTTCTTCAAGTCTCTAAACAAACACTGTAGCAAGCAAACTGCTGGAATCGAACCTCCGCAATGCCTTGAGAGAAAAAAAAAAAAGAGACTGTTTATATAAGCTTCAAAAATTAATAGTAAGATTTTTTTTACCACCTTGCCTATTTATCTCTCGATGTTGGGTGGATCGTGTATTTTCCAAGATGGATGGTACTGTCGATTATCGCGAAGCTCTATTGTTTCTGGACCATAAAGTTCCATTGTTCCAATCGGTTCTTAATGGAACTCGGAGCCTGATGAAATTCGAGCAAATGAGATTTTACTTCATTACTGATCGATTTTAGATTAATATTGCGTGCAGAGCCACTTTGAGTGTTCTCTTGGCAGATAATGGTGTTTCAGTTCAGGTTTCTTTCGAGGATCTTGTAAAACTGATTTTAACTTCGTGCGCAACTAAAGGTTTCCTAAACTAGCTCTTTAGCGTTAGATTTGACACACTTTTGCTTTCTACTTAGTAATCAAATTAGAGATCATAAATTTAACTAGAAGTAGATTTGCTGCTAGTCCAGCAAGGAAAGGGGATTCTCAGCGTTACCTTTACAGGCATCAGATTTGCATTTTAGAAAACCTGATGATACATGATATACGACTAAGAATTTCATTATGTTTTTAAAATGGTCATTCGGAATTTCACCACGTTTTTAAAATGATCATTCAGAATTTCACCACGTTTTTCAAATGATCGTTCAGAATTTCACCACGTTTTTCAAATGATCGTTCAGAATTTCACCACGTTTTTCAAATGATCATTCAGAATTTCACCATGGGATGCTCAAGAGATCTTTTTGAACACTAGAACCACCAGCGGTCATTTTGACATTTCGAAGTTTTCCTTTTGCACCAGGTTGTTATTAATTATAGTGCAACTTTCAGTTCCACTGACTTTTCCTTAATGCATTATAGTAAGTAGGACAAATCAATGCAACTGAAAGTTGTACTGTAGTTAGTAATAACTTGGTGCAAACTTAAAGTTAAGAAATGGTCAAAAAAGGTTCGGTGGTTCTAGGTTCGGCGTCCGATAGTTCTTTAAAAATAAAAAACTTAGCAGCAAATCCGGCAAATTATTTTTGCTTTCTTTACATAATTGAAGGCATAAGAGGTTAACACATTGGTGACAGGTATGGAAATGTCCGTGTTTAAATGTCCAGCGCTAGGTGACTGGCAGTGGGAGCCTGTCATTTCTTCACTTTTAAATTAATAGATAAGAAATGACAAGGTTAACCCCTGGTTAACCTTGGTTAACCCCAAGGTTAAAACCGAAAATCTGGATATTGTTCATTTAACTAATTAGTCAATCTCAGGAAGAAATAATGAATGAGCTACAGATTTATTTTACGAATTGAAATTTAATAGAGTAACTTAAATTGCCAGAGCTTAATAAATTAAAATTCATTTGGCATTTCAAAAATATACGCACATTCTTTTGATGCGAATTTATAAGATACGTACTGGCGCAAATCAAAATATAAAGCATAAATTTTGTTTTTAGAGTAATTTGTGTAAAAATGTTTAATGCATTAAAACAAATACTTTCAGTATTAAATCATTGCTTTAAATGATTTTGCTTTTTTCTTCAACTCTGTATGAAAATTTAGTGAAGGCATTAATAATTGATTTACTTATGATGTAAATTACAATTCTAATTGCAAAATAGTTGCTAACAGATCTTGACGTAGTAAGGTATCAGTTCCTTTGAACGATGATTGGCAGTGATTAAAACGGTTTCGGTTTGCCTCGAAAGTGGCCGTTCCACTTGATTGCGGCTCAACAATAGAGCTAGTGTTGAGGGTAAAGGCGGCCCTAAGGTTAAGGACGTTTGAAAAATCCCTTATGTTTACTACTGGGAAGGCATTAAAAATCAGTAAGATTTTTACCCATGGCAGATAATTTTCTTTCGCAATAAGCGCATCTTTTATAGCTCTTCCATTGTAGAACTCTTACAATAAGGAAGAGTAAGAACATTTTTATGCGTTTTTTTTTAAAACTTGTGTTTGAAAATAAAATACAGTGAAACCCGTGTAAGTTGACCAATTGCGGTGCAGCACTTTAGTGGCCAACCTAGACAGGTGATCAACTTATAGAGGGTGAAGGCTATTCCGCTCCGGACAAAATGGGTCAACTTCGACAGGTGATCAACTTACAAAGGTGGTCAACTTTGCAGGTCTTACTGTATTAGTAAACTCTCAGCAGAGACATCTTTTTCTTATCATTAACACGTTGACTGCTAGCGTTGTTTCCAGTTTCAGGGGGTCTTCGGACGACAGTTTAACTTAATCACCTCGTACTGTTCGAAACCTCTCATTAAGTAAAAAATTAAAATTTCAATAAACGTGTTGAAAAGTGAAAATAATTCGCCAACTACGAAATATTTTGCTATTTGGTCTCTCGGTAAAATTCACCTACTAGGAGTTATCTCGTAGTTGGATGTCAAAGTGTTAAATAATATTTAAATTCTTCCCTAACATAAACATAAATAAATTCCAAGTATAAACATGTAGTAATAAATGAGTTGGAGTCAAAGTGAGTTCAGGTGGCTGACTTTCATACAGCCTATGGATGGCATGAAACTGCATTCGTTTCTGGTCTCTTCAACGAATTCGATCATTTAAATTTGCATATTGCGTAACAGAAAATGTACAAAATGGGAAGAGATGGAAGCAAAGAAGTGCACAGAATTAAAACAGTCACACTTTTGGCAAATGTAAAATAAGAATTGTATTTTTCATGTAATTAAAATATCAATCAGAAAATATCAATTTAGAAATATAAAATCATGGTTGAGAATTAAATGATTTAGGCGACTGTGGCATTTTTAAAATTTGTTATTGAACGGTTTAAAAGAAAATCCAATTTGCCATTTTTTTGCTTTTTTATAAGAAACAAAAATAATATTGTGCTTTTTAGTGCACACATTTTTGCTTCAAAAACAAAATGAAAACTGGAGATAATTATATTTCCGACATTTGGTGATGTATTTGTGATATGTTTTATGATTACCTCTGAAGTTAGTTGTTAAATAGGTATTCAGCTTGAGGGTAAAAGCATTTGTTGTGCCAAACTGTTTATTTTACTATCTTCATGCAACAATTGCAACGAAATGGCTTTTTATCTGTGTCAAAATTTAAGTATTTCACAGTATGACCGTTATATTTTCAATAAAATTAAATATTTTCACCAAAGATCACTTCGAAATGAAAAGAAAAATACTTAAACTAAATGAAAAACGAAACAAAACAAAGTTGTTATTCGGCTTCGATTTCAATGAGAGAGAACCACCTCCTTAAACGACGTAAAAATATATTTTAAGTGACTATCCTAAAAAAGTACCAGGTACCTAGAGGAGCAACCACTTTTTTGAGTTGTTCCACTCCTGCTTCTAAATTTGCTGCGGCTCTAAGCGCAACAAAAACATTTTTACTAACATCGTATTCGCTAGATGTCGCTGTTTCATCACCCAGCACAATTATCCCGACTAAATTCAATTCCTATAAAGAGCAATTCGTTTAACCGAAATGGTTACAGTTAAGTTAAAAGCAAAGCTTTTAAAAATATTGTATTAAACTGTTTTCAGTTGTTTTTACTACAACAATTAATTACGCAATAAATCAAGTAACATTTCATCGTTGAAAAAAGTAATCTTCTTCATTATTAAACGAAGAACTATTTTTTGTTAGGAAAATTTTATTTCGATGAACGAAATGGGAATTTTATTTGGAAAATGGCAGAGGAATTGAGAAAATTTTTGTTTACATAAACTTTACTTATGATTCTAGCATAACTATAATTGACATTAGGATAACTATATAATACAGAAATTATGTTTAGCCAAAACTTACTTAACAGGATCCTGATCATTATTATAAATCCATGCCCTTGAACATCTATTGTGAAAAAAAAATTTGATTCAGTGACGCAAACACACATTCAACATTACGAAAAATGATTTAGCCCGAAACCAAATCGAGCTCACTTTCCCCGTACCCCAAGGTGCCCATTTTGCGCGCTAGTATCGTCACTAGCATTTAGATCAAACTTATTTTAAAAAATCCTTTCCATTGCTTAAAATATTTTTTTTATGATGATTTAATTTATGTCTTCTTTTATATAAAAATAAAATGTGAAAGTCATATCAAACTCATTTTCAGAAATTGTTCGTCGTAATCTTAGTAAACTCCAACTACCTAGTACGAAAATGTATACCATTCAAGCAGCGTTTCAATGTGTAAGCGCATAACCCTAAAATGCAAAACTCAGTCACCATTAAAAATTGTAAAATTTCAAAATTGTACAAGCAAAAAAATAAAGTAAAACAACATACATTGTTTTACATAAGCCCTTCACTTTACTTGTTAAATCGCATTCGTTTATTATATGAGAAACAAGTTTTACTTATCAGTCGTTGTCAAACGAACAAAAAGTAATAATTTAAAAAGTTATTAATAAAGTAAGAAATTTACCCCTCAAGCATCATTTAAAAAAAATTGAACCGTATTTTTATAAATACGTATTTTTTTTCGTTTGTTACCTGTAAAGTTTTAAGAAAATAAATTTGTAGCTTTAATCTGCAATTTCACCTTTCAGCGTTTTTTTTTTTTTTTTTTTCAACTCATAACCACTTGAGATTTCTTGGAGCACACTTTTCTTTCCCTTTCTTTCTTTCTATTTTTCTTCATAATTTAACGTAAAAGGTTAGAATAGAACTTCTGTTATACGGATTGTCAAAATTTTGCTACTCAAAGTAGCTTTAAAGTAATAATAATGATTTTTCTAACCACACACACCACAGACATTATATATATATATATATATAATATTTTGTGTATTTATTCTATGATGAAAGTGCTTACTGATACTATATCCCGAAGTAACTTTGCCTATTAGATCAAAATTTATAAAATATTTAAATTTCACGAAAAACCTAATGTTGTTGTTTTTTCCTATTTTAACAGTTCAAAAATTGAGCAATTGTTTGAATGAAAAAATAAACATGAGACTGATGTATCTGTACGAAGATTTATAATGGAAGGGAATACAGATCGACACACACATTTCTCGACTGCATAAGCCGAATGACGAAGGTTTTTATTTTTTAATATTTATAGATGTTTTAAAAAAACATTTTGCGATAGTTTTACAAGAGATTAGACCTACTTTCAAAAGTTTAATTCTATTACTTGAAATAAAAATTGCTCGTTTTATTTTTACTGGGCTAAATTGGTTAAAAATAATCCATTCACCAGTATGAAAAGCCATTTATAGTTGCTACGTAATTGCACATAGTATAAAAAACAAATTTAATAGCAATTTTCAATGACAACAAATAGTTCGTCAACAAATGAGTACGAGAAACGAACTATGACAAAAGTATCCAAATATGGAACTAACAAGCAGAAAAATGGATTATGTAAATAAATTGAATAATGTGTAGTGCCATGAAAAAGAAATATTTGGATCAGAAACGAGGGAAAAAATTGCACCATTGAAGGGTTATTGGGAGTAGGAAATAATGAGAAAAAATAACGAAAGAAGATGAATTGATTAAATGTTTAAATGAACATAAAAAATACCTGAAAAATTAAGCAGAAAAGTAAAAAAAAACATTGAAATGACGGAAATAAACCAGGAAATAAGGGAGAAAAGAATGACAAATAAAATATTGGTAACGAATGTAAAGTGGAATAAACTGATGTTTTTCAAATGGTCAAATCTACAATGAATAAAATTTGACGAATGATCATGCGAAAAATTATCTTATTGATTAACTAAATGCACATAGAAATGAAGACAAGAATGTTAAAAGCATAAGTGAATAAAAGTACTCGAATGAAATAATACAAAATATTTACCAAAACACTAAAATTATTTTTTTATTTTTTGGAATTTCAAAGTGTAAAGTGTTTGGCATCTTGAATGCTCAATGCAAATAGACAATTTTATTTTTGATGGAGACAAGACTTCGAGAGGGCAAAAAGAAGAAAACGACACCAAGATTTTCGGGGAACACCCAAACACGTGTCATGGCCCCAAAACGCATACGCATAAGCTAGTCTTTCAGGAAAGACAAAAGGACATTTTAGTCAACATTTTAACATTGATTTTCATTTTGGTTACCAATATGTGAGGTCAAAAAACATTTTGGGGTAATTAATCTTATGAGGACATTGTTACTTCAAAATGTTTTTTTCGATAACTATGGAATTATCACTTGTTTCAGTTCCATTTATAACGAATTATTTTGAATAACTTAAAAAGTAATCCAATTAAAGATATGCCATTAGTATACTGAGGATAAGTCGGCTAAACATATCTAATACTGTTTTTGCTATTTTCACTTTCCTTTTTTGGTATTATTGGGGTGTAATCTACGCAGGGGTTGATAAGAAGATGCTCACTCTGAGGAGAACAAATTCAACATGTTCGAAGGAGGTTTGAGGACTCAAGTTACGATGTAAAACATTTCGTGGCACCGAAAGATAGCGACAATTTTCTGGCTACAAAAGATGGTGCTCAATTATACTAATTTTGGTGCAGCATACCGTATTTATGCGAATCTAATGCGCACCCCCATTTTAAAACTTTAAATAATAAAAAAATTGTTTGTCGGCGAAATACAATAATTAAATTTGGTTGACTTCATCGGCGAACTTCTGACCAGTTTTGCACTCGAATCTAATGCGCACCCCAATTTTGAATACATTTGGCCAAAAACGATGCGCATTAGATTCGCGTAAATACGGTACGTCCGAGTAAGCACCAAAATATAGTGAAATTAAGCACCTTCCACTTTAGCTAGCAAATCGAGGTCCTTTTTTGATTTAAAATACTACCAATTCTCATAGTGTCCGAACAGCTGACAGCATAGCATTTTTTACTATAATTTTCCTCAAACGTTTTACGCAAACAGATAGTATCTCACACAAATTTAAAGCACGTTTTTTTTCTTTAAATCTCGTTGTAGAATTTCGAGCGCAAATCGAAAGTGGAAAGTTCAAAGTTACTTGTTCGTTTGCTTTCGGTAGGTATGTTTACGAGATGTAGCTTCCCATATTTTTGCCATCAAAGATGCTCTGCGATTGCACAGACGTGAAAAGACGTGTTTTTTGTCTTTGTCCCCTTCAGTGTGAAAGCTCCCTAAAAAGTTTTCCTTTTAGGCCTGCTCAGTGAGTACAGAAAAGCGTCCACTTGTATTTCATCGTCGTGGTTCCGCGACCCTGGAGGGACGGCCGAGTGTGGGAAACGGAATACACTTCCTTATCCTAGGAAATGGAGAGAGACAAAAAGAACTGACCTACACATCGTAGAATTCCGTCGAGTTCAGACGATTCTAAAAGTCACAGTATCCAAGAGACCGGTGTTGGAAATGCTTCATTCCGTTGAACGATTCCCTTCTTCAGAGAGAAAATATTCCTACGCTGTAAAATTTTTTTGTTTAGTTGCCACCAAATTTGGTGTTACTGCACTCGATTTTTGGTGTTCAGTTGGTGTAAAGTTGAAAATTATTCATTTTTGTGTATTTTAATTTGTCTGTCTAAAAAATATAGACAACATAACGTTTCTTAGCACGTGAAATGTGTTAACTCCGCTACGTGTCGAAATTTCATTGGTTCATTGGTTTAGTTGCCACCAAATTTGGTGTTACTGCACTCGATTTTTGGTGTTCAGTTGGTGTAAAGCTGAAAATTATTCATTTTTGTGTATTTTAATTTGTCTGTCTAAAAAAATATAGACAATATAACGTTTCTTAGCACATGAAATGTGTTGACTCCGCTACGTGTCGAAATTTCATTGCGATCGCTCATTTCTATGAAAATAGGATACACGAGCAATCGTAATGAATTTTTATGCGTAGATAAGTTAACGAGCATCATATGCTAAAAAACCATTCTGCTGTGTGTATTTTTTTAGACAGACACAAAGAATTTAAAATACATCAAAAAATGAATACTTTTCAACTTGACACCAAAAATTTTTAGTGTAGTCAATGGAGTCAATTCATACAGCGTCATAGGTCACGTGATAGCGATGTAAACAAAGGAAGCTGTAGTATCGTTTTACTTCGAGTTCGACAAATCTAATAAAAATTAGGCCTAAATAAAGTTCTTCTACATTACATAGAATTTACACTAAATAAAACACTATAACTATTGTAATAATTAATAAATTTCTGTTATAATGATTAAATTAAAGGTGAAACTAGTCTAATTTTAAGATAGCTAATTTTGCTTCGTGAACTCCACGTAGAACTCAATTAAAAATTTGGTACACAAATCAGTGATCATCGTTATCACGTGACGCGATGAATTGCCTCCATTTCGCACACAGAAGCCGAAGGACAGTTGATTATACAGTCAACGCGCATTCGGACCTGCGTGAGAAGGATTCCGTGTTAACACCTTGTTCAGCGAGTTATAACTATATTTGTATTATAATTATATTTGAGGCAGAGCCAATTGACTTCGTTATAATATAATGCAATTTCTCATTCGGTATAACACCCGTGCAACGCCACTTAACATATTATGAGCGGGCGACGTAGCACGCGCAACTTTGTTGCGTAGCGGTCTAAGTTAAAAAATGTTCTAAAAATACACCAATTCATACATTATATGAAACATTATCTTTTCCCTTGTGTGACTTTGCACGAAACGGGTACTAGTACCTACCGCCCCGCTCATAATGTGTTAATTATTTTTAACAATGCAAAAGAAATTTAGGTTCTTTTTTAGTATTTTCATTTGAAATTAAAGGATCAATGGGCCCCCAACAAACCTCTCACTTGTTCAGGTATAATATTGAAAAAAAAAATGACTAGAATACCAGAAATCATTTTGAATCGCATCTTTTTTTTTAAGTTTGTGTTTTCTAAGAAAAATGTTTGAGGTATGCGAAAAAAAGCACCGAATCACTAAGCAGCCGGGAAGACTACTGAATTTCTATTCCCCCCCCCCCCCCTTTCCACGAAACAAATGTAGGTTAGCTAACGATACCTACTACTAGAAGTATTCGAGAACGGTAACTTCCCTTTTTCGTTGCACGAGAACTACCCTGTCGTGCACCGAAAATTGACTCACCTGTCTGACTCTCAAAATGGAATGCATCGCTATTACCTTTCAATGAATCGTTTGCACTACCCACTACAATCGTGATGTTCATTTTGATTTTTTTTTGGACAATTGTAAACTGAAAAATATATTTTTTTAATTTCAATTCCAGGGAATATGTGCTTGGCAGTAAACTACAAATTGACTCGCCTATTAATCAGTTTGGAATGAAATTTACTGAGCTTCTGTGCTCAATCTAATAGAGTTTCTTTTTTTTTGTATTTGGTCTTAGATTTAGATTATCAGAGTTCTGGACGCAATTTAATTTCGAGTATATAAAGCAATGCCCGCTGATAGACAAATAGAAGTAATATACTGGCAAATATTTTACATCTATGGCACTTCTTTGATGCTAAGAAAGAAACTGCCAAACGAAAACCGTTAAAAACAACCTTTTTATATCAAAGAGTTCGAAAATCGAATTATGCCTTAATCGAATTAAAATCTTGTGATTTTATATATAAAAGCAATTTTCAATAATAGCTGTAAGCGAAGGTTTTCTTTAATTTCTTGTTATGACTAAATTAAATTTAATGGTGTACATTTATGACAAAACGTAATAAATTCCTTTTTTATTCCAATGACTTTCAAACAGTTTTTACATGTATTATACACTTTTTTAATTCACTTATAAACACAAACTACGTTTCCGTAAAAAGCGCAATTTTTTTTAATTCCTAAATTTATCGGTATATAATATTTATTAAATGCAGTTTTCGGAACCGCTGTAAACGAAAATATCTATCATTCATACAACGTTAGTATAAAATTTATATCCCTTTTATAACAATAATACAATGAATTATTTTTTAAATGATTCAAATTTGCCATACATTGTTCTTTAGTTTACTTATAAGTACACACAAAGCTCAGATATTAATTGAAAGTGTTAATGGAATCGCAGACATGAGTTAATTATACAAGTGATAGAAATGCAAGAATATTCAAAATGGGAATATAAGAGAATCGAATATCAGTTGGTTAGACAAGTAAGCAAAGAAGAAAAAAAACTATAAGAATAATCCATTGGCTGTCTCCAGAAAGAAATGTCCCGTTTTCATGTTTATTCATTCTACAACAAATGGTTACGAAACTTAAATTTCATAAAATTTACAACACTGTTCAAGACAGATTAGTAGTGAAACGTTTTGTGTTCATTGAATGCATCATTTTTACTCACACAAAACATTTCTTTTTGTTTCAGTTGTCCTTCTCTACGTTGTGGTTTTCCAGTTTTGCGTACATAATTGGTGGTTTGGTACGGATTCGAAACCGCAGGGGAGAGAACAGTTCCATTATCGAGTATCAGAACATGATTTAAGTTAAGTGAATAGTCACGCACACAAGTAATTATGACTCTCTAATAGTCCATTCTTAAGGTCATAAATCGGGATTCGTTTTCGCTCACTAAAGCTTTATTTAACGAAACTACTCAGCTCAAAATTTTACGATTAGGCAATAGTAAAATTAACAAAAAAAAAAAAAAAAAATCCATTGCTTTATTGGAAGAATCAATACTTTCGCTCAAGATTAAGTTGTATCACTAAGTTATTTAAGTTCCCCTTTTTCTGCTATCTTTCGCAGTACTCCAAGCACCAGCCAGTATTTTATTTTTGTACATTTTGTTATGCAGCGCAGGAAAATCATCGCATCTTGCTGCACGTGGATAATTTAGAAAAGTAAAAGTTTGGTATTACCAGCGGTAGGTTTCGTAATATCAGAAGAATGCACTTTAAAGTCACTTTGGAAGTCTTCTTTTCAGAGGCAAAGCGTACATTTTTTGAAATTCAAATTTCTGTCAACGTGCTACTTGTTTCATCATTGTGTTTGTGTACTTTTACTATACACAAACATGAAATAAAAGCCGCATTGCAATTTTCGCAAACATTTTGAAATTAAGCTATTTACAATCTTCTACAGTATATTGCCTGTAATCTGTGTCGAAAAATTTGGAAGTCGTATATGAAAATTGCTTCACTCAGCAAAATTTCAGACAGAACTTTAGTCACTGCAAAATGCGAAATAAATCTCACATAATTTCTGCATACAACAACCTCCTCTGTGCTCCAACGTCTAATTGCGATATTTTATTTTTGAAACAAATTTAACGTATTATTTTAAATGAATTTGTTTCCTCAGTCAAATATTGGAATCTGAATTACTACCTTCGAAAAAAAAAATGATAATTAAAAATATTTATTTTTCCATTGGCATAGTCCGTTTCAATTCAGGCAGGTAAAAATAAAATATACCTTCATAGTCTCAGAAGTTTTTGAATTTCACATATGTTAAAATTTAGAACTAAGTGAGTTATAGGTATGTTTTTGTTTTGCTCAAAAAAATTCCTGACCCGAGATACAAGCCGCCAAAGGTGGCGCCTTTGGCACAATTTCTCACTTGCGATTTTCGACAAAAACTTTCAAGTGCTCTATTTCCTGAACGGTGCAAGATATTTTGATGCGGTTTTTTTTAATTTGAAAAATAATTATATTGTTTATGATAAAAGGCTGAATTTTAAAATATCTCTTCAACTTTTTTTTCTGTAGCCTCCCGAAAAAGTTTTTTAAAAACCTTTTTTTATTTTGTTTCTCAAAAAACCCAATCTTAATTTTTTATATTCTTATACTGTTTATTAATACCATTAAGTACTACATTCCCTAAAAAGGAGAGCTTCCACTTTTGCGTTTAACGGTTTTTAGAAACAATTTAAGATTTTGCCATATATTTTATCAGTTTTGTTAATAACATAGTCATATATTGGTCTCATTAAGTCAAAATTATATTAATTTAATTTTCTTAATAAATATTAGAAACAATAAAGAACAATATATTTAAATCTATAAGTACACACAAATATAACGAACCAAACTACAATTGATTTACAATATATACCTTAACTAAAACAAAACAGCAAACGAATAAATCAAAATCAAGGCGGCATTGAGGTGGTTCGAGATTGATATTTTTAAAGAAAGGAGGGAAGCGACGGTGAACAAATAGGTCCTCAACTGAGATAAGTTCATACAAAAATTGTTTGGAAGGTCATTCTTCGTAAGAAAATCTTAATAGCGCGAATAGAAAACAATGTTTGCCGTAAAGCGCCATCTAGAGGCAGAGTATTAAAGCCAAATTCGTACTGCTTAACCAAACAGGAACAGTCCATTTTTCCGGAATAAAAAGTAGCCTATGCGCTTTTCCAGACTATAATCTATTCATGTTGCAAATTTCATCCAGATCCGTTCAGCCGTGATCGAGTGATCGAGTAACAAACTGGCGTGATCGAGTAACAAACGTACTTCCAAACTTTCGTACTTATAATAGTATTAAGATAAGATGTATGCATAGTTTGTGTAGTTAAAGAATATTTAGAGCTTTTATATAAATGTTTTAGGGCGCGTTGAATGATGTGGAACGTTAGAAAGTTAGCTTATATAAATACACAGCTACACAAAAGTTGTGTCTTAAAATTTAAGATGACCTGCAAGCAAAATATATCATACCAAAAATATATACCGGAAACAATGGCAGAAAAGGTTTTAGGCCAATGACTGGTATTTAAAAATATTTTGATCGAGCTGTGGGATGAAAAGGAAATGTTGACGAATTCTGAAACGAAAATTATCAAAATATCAATGGCCAATCGGGAAATAATAGAATGCGAACAAATCAATTATTCTTTTCGATACGCTTCACCGCTTATCGATATACCCTATTTACGACCTTTGAATTGCTTTTTTCTCTCTCGTTAGATTAAAAGTTTTATGATTGCTCTTTTAAGAACGTCTAGAAAAATAAAAGTTTACAAATCGACATATTATCAAAATCAATTTTTGGAACAAAACGAGGAAAAGTTAAAATATTCTGAATGCTCTTTTAAGACAGATAAAAACAAAAGTTTACAAATCGAGGCATTATTAATATCAATTTCTGGACAGACAAAATGAGAAAATGCATTCCATCTTTCTGGAAGAAGTAATTGCTTTCAAGTATTTCCTTGTTTTAGAACATAAACTTAACTACCGCGAACTTTAATGAAAATAAAACTGCTAAACACCGTTTCTGGTGATGCGAAAGAGGACTTCCCTGGGAGATTTGCCCGAGCATCGTTCGGGCAGTGCTACGCTGTCCCACTGATTTGCCCAGCTTTCTCATTTTTTCCCCTTCAAACTTCATATTACTTCTAATCGATGTCACTAGTAGACAAGGATAGAGATGACATTTTAAAACCAGTTCAAGGACACGTTTTTCTTCTTTATCAACGGGAAAATTTAGCGATTTTGCTTAGTTTGTCTACCTCACGGTTTAATTTTGGGGTATATTAAAAGAAAAAAGGGTGACAGTGAGTGGATTCTGATCATATACTGAATCAGAAGTTTCTTTAAATGATTTTGGTAGAAGTGGAAAGTTCACTATACGACTTATCTAGAAAATGATGAAACGAAAAGCTCAACTTAGTTTGGGAACTTATGTAAAATGGAGACTACGATTTCTCCTCCATCTCCTTACACATTCTCCCTATTATTAAGTTGAAAAATGTAAGTGTTTAAGAAAATACCGGGTCTCCCCCCCCTAATATATTCCTTTTAAACTCTTCTTTCCAATTCAGTTTTTTCATCAGAAAAAGTGCCAACTTTAAGTAAGAATGGCATTCTTTCGCCATAATCCAAATTTATCAGTAAATTAAATACTTACAAGTCTTAAAATAATGCATTAACTTTGTGCTAAGTAAACTGTAATAAAAATAATCTCACGATAAGAGAGCACAAATTAGCATTAAAATGCAGACATGTTTGGGATTGCTTAGAATCCCTTTTTCAATGCGACAGGGAGCTTCTGGATGCAAAACATCCAAATGAAGCTACCTGTCGCATTGAAAAGGGATTCCAAGCAATCTCGAAACATATGTCTGCCTTTTAATGCTAATTTGTGCTCTCTTAACGTGAAATTATTTTTATTACAACTTACAGGTCTATTTTCAACAAACAGCATGAAGAGTGATTCTTTTTCTCTCAGGAACGTCGACATAGATAATATTTAAAATCCCTGGGAAACAAGATTCTGCGAACTAAAGTAACCTAAATTTTCAAATAATTCTTATAATATTTGGGAACAAGATAACATCCAATTGCATGGTGTAATGGGATTCTGGGGTATTGAATGGCACTGATAATCTTTTAGCACAATGCAAACTTTTCAATTGTTGAGAGCATGCAAAATGAGGAAAAATATATCGCGGAGGTGTTGTCCCAACGCATCCTGAGCCATCTCATCCTCTTACTCTTTTAGAGTCAATTCATCCACTTGTGTTGTTTTTGTTGCAACGAAACGCTGACTAATGGGAACAAGTGCTTTAATAAAAAATGGTTTCAATTCCAGTTACTTTTAACCTTTGTATTGTATGACAATCGACAAACCGGGCTCGGAAGAACGTTCACAAGGTTCCAGTTTTCTCCACAGATCAGATTTAATATGGGACTGGTCCCCACAGGTGGGAGGGATGCGCACTTGAGAGCCTCGGGCATGGGAGAGGTTGCCAGCTTCCTCCTGCGACCTTCTGACCTCCGATGGCGTGGTATTGAGGTCGCGAATCGAGGTCGCGAGCTGCTTCTTCACTCTCGCTCTCCGAGGGGCGGTCAACGCCTCTCTCACAATGTACGAGCCCGTAAAGCACGGGGCTCGTTCGCACCTCTAGCTCGTTAGAGAACGGGGGACAATGCGCTAATCGCGATTCCGAGGAGACTAAAGGGGTGACATCGCATCATTGCCCTCAGTGTCCGTTAAACGAGCCATCTTCGCTCAAAGCGCAACTGTAACCTCAGCAAAACAGAAAAATCGCTCTTTTTTCTCAAGGACTTTAACCGCTTCGCTTACAATTTTTTTGCAAAAAATCATCACATTTTTTAAATTTTATTATTAAATACAAAGACACGTAACAAAACATGTAGGTTTCAAATTGAATTTTTATTTTTTTTTTACAGGCGTGAAAGCATTTAACATTAGTTTACTATCCCGAGTTAGATCGGGTTAAATTTAAAAAGTTAAATATTGGTCTTTACATGATACGTTTTTAAACAAGGGACAACACAGCAAACCAACAAAACTTTGCAAACTGCCAATTAAAGCTGAATAATTAAAGCACTTTAATTTCCTCCAGGCCAAGTAAAAACGTGATAAAACAAAGCATACTGACAAATTCTGCTTCACCGAGTTATCTCGGGATAATAATTAACTGCAATATATGCGAACCCGAAATAACTCGGAATAATCAGGCAGGCGGTTAATCAAAGACTGCTCAATGAAATGCCACAAATAAATAAATATGTCAATATTCACCTGAGGGACGGTACCATATTGCTACTCTCTCTACAGACACGACAGAAGACCAAACAGTATTTACCGATTTATTTCTCATCTCATATGCTTAAAAGCGTATATCAATGATTACGTTATCTACCTTTGTGCTGTTGTCATACACCGAACTGCCTTTAATGGACAAAGATCTGTAGTGTAGAATTTTTACGCATTAATTATTCATATTAGTATTTAGTGTCACGGATAATAAAAATGTGTGCATCAAAAAACTTTGCTTCACTTTCAAGTACGTAAATTAAAATATAAACAAATGAACGTCCCCTTACTTTCGACCGAACTTAACAAGTAGTTGGTTCAGTGAACTCTTTTGTGCCGATGGCAAGATCCTTGTTAGCCTCGAAACAGCTGTTTTTGACGTAGTAGTTTCTGTATTTGCGTCATAGCTCGATGCAAAACGTTTGAACGTTAGTCAGGGAAGTAATCACCAATTTGGTTTCGGAACATTCTTTAAAATAAAATTATACTTTGTAAAAAAAGTATTTCCATATACAACTAGTTCTGAACACAAAAATTTTAGCTGGAAAATATTTTTAAACGTATTTTACTATTGAATGTAAGTCAGTCTCAGTCATTTGCACTTGAAATTGATATTGTTAGGTATTTCAATGGGGGTATTTAAGAGTAAAAGAAATCGACTCACACTTCGTAAAGCTCATTTTTTTTAACATTCTTAAGACATGTAACATCATACTATGCGTCTATAATACACATCGCTCATTTTCTACAACAGCATCATAACTCGAAAGATTATCATTTTTGAATTAATACGTCAGGATAATCGCAAATACCACTGCAACTAGCCCTATAGTATCAAATCAAAGAATCATAATTTTTAGTTGTGACGTTGTAGCACCAAATTGACGATATTTAAAACACAGCTTATTGAACTGCATATACTGTCGATAAATTGCACACGTTTATTTGAGATTTACGCGTTTTGGGAAATAATTGTCATCAATATCGACGTTCAAATTTAGTCATTTGGGTCCGTGATGCAAGAATAGCAGCACACACCTCTAAACCATAGCAGTTGTTGATCTAGGAGTATTGATTAGTCATGACTTCAAGTCCAGTCAGCAGTGTAGCATAGTAAGTAACAAAGCTAACAGGATGCTTGGTTTTATCAATAAGGCTATTTCGAACAGGTCTAGGGAAGTTGTATTGCCATTATACAGAAGTTTGGTAAGACCTCATTTGGAGTATGCTGTTCAGTTTTGGTCTCCGTACCTAAAAAAGGATATTACCTTATTGGAAAGGATTCAAAGGAGGGCTACAAGATTGGTAAGTGGTCTTTCAGACTTAGATTATGAGGTTAGGCTTAAAAGGCTCAATATGTACAGTCTTGAGCAAAGGAGAGTCAGAGGGGACATGATTCAGTTGTTTAAATTCATTAAAACGGGAAATGTTGATGGACTACAGCTATGTGATGAAAGTAGAACCAGAGGTCATTGTTTTAAACTTTTCAAATCTCTGGCTAATCTTGAAATTAGGAAAAACTACTACTTCAATAGGGTTGTAGGCAGTTGGAATAGTTTACCGGAAGCGACTGTTAATTGCAGTGGGGTAAAAACTTTTAAGAAAGCTCTTGATGTTCATTGGGGACTGCTAAATTAACTAGGACCAGCCTAGCTGGGCCCTGAGCCTGTTGCTGGTCGTCACTTTTGTATTTGTATTTGTATATACTTTTTCTTCATACTATGTTTAATTATTTAAGTTTATTGGTTCTCACCATTTACTTGTATGTATAGACATAGAAATCTCCGACGATCCAAGATCTCAACAAAATGAGAATATTTAATTTAGTGATGTAACTAAATAATAATAGACCGCTCTAGGGCCATACATCTTCAGTAGGTTTTCTTGCTCCACAAACAGATTTCAAATGAATCATATCGTTTTTCTTCAGCTCCAGACTTTGTGTTCTAAGAATGAATATCTTTCGAGAAATAAGATAAGTATCCATATCTTGTAATACATTTCTTGCAGTTTTCATTATGTGGTCTTTATTCTATCCCACTTAAAACTTCACAGTCGATGAAGAGCGCGGACGTTTCTCCTGTATTCCGAGCACAGCCTAGAAAAAGAAAACTTTGTTAAACATTATCAGACTAGAAGCATTAAAATTAAGATGGATCTCAAATGATCTTTGTTATAATAAAATAATTCCTAATTAATTATCCTCTGACGGTCATGAACGAGAGATCACGTCCTATTTAAAGAGTTGTGCATTCGTAGCATAACGTTCACAGCAGTTTCATTTAAATAAAACGTGGCGCGTCACTTACATGACTGAAAAATTACGTTTACAGTAGTTAATGTAACTTTAAACGTGTAAAAACCATTTTTAGAGAACGTGATCCCACATTCATGACACGCCAAAGTTTTAGACATCTGAATTTATGATGGAAGGTTAAAATGTTTTGTTTTTAAAATACCACTCGAATCTAATTTTGCTACGACTTTGATTTCTGTAACTACATTAACCTATTTTGAAACTTTTGGCGATTTAATTTACATATTATGGAATTCTTTTTACTAGTTTTGATAAGAAACGAAATGTTTTTGTGTCCATATATATTTATATAGCATAAAAAATACATATGAACAATTTTAAATCATTCATTTTAAAAGAAAGGAAAATTTTATTATTCTTATAATTAAATTTCGTTGTTCATGGCATTTTTTTTGCTGAAAATTGTGAAAATTTTAGAGTGTAAACATAAAGGGACAATTTTATCAAAATCTTTTTAGTTCGTTTCACAGAGCTTTGGTTTCCGCTGTATATTAAAATTTAAGAAAAATGCATTCATACCGTTTTATCGAGAGATTTCACTTTAAAATATTCAAATTAGCATTTTATTAAAATATTTAATTTTTCACATTTCTTCAAATGATATTTTATATTCATTAGTTAGTTTTGTCTATTAACAACCTAAATGCAACACTATAAACCAGAGGGATCAAAGCCAGACTGATTTCAAAAGTTAGGTAAAAGATGGAAAATGCAGCATCTTCAATTTAAGATATCAGGGACAAAATGTACATTTTATGGCTGGCAATGCTGGCATGGTAAAACTAATGCGATGCATCAATAAAACGATGATAGTGATTCTCGGAATATGTGTGTCATTCCATTCGTAGCCAAAAATCACCTATTGAGCAGTAGTTGTTCTAGCACACTGGTTCAGTAGCTTCACATCAGATGAGACCATGAAGTTGGTAAAAAGTAAGTGTACAGTAAGAAAAAAATTGAAATGTTGCGTCTGAAATGCACATTTGCGCTCATGCATTGCTCTCTTGAAACTTGATGGTCGCAAACGTGGTCATGAAGGTAATATTTAGTGACCAACTAAAACAAGGATGCTAAGTAATCGGACTACGAAGAGTTACGAGAGTCAGACAAACAATCTCTTGCCGCTGTACCCTGAATTGGACACACTCATCATAATGTCATACGTCCATATAGAAATATCCTCAGGTCCTATACGTCTATTTAGAAAAGTCTCAGAAAACTACGACTTTTCCGTTGAACTCAAATCACTGAGCTATAAAGAGAACTAGTGAGGTGGACTAAGTAAAATAAGCTCGAAATTCGGAACGCAAGATTCGAGTTTTAGCAGTCCACAGTACAAAACAAGTTACTCTTACGAATACTCCTATTAGATCTAGTGTGGAAATCTACTCTCCTACAACAAACTCTAAACAAAATAACATTTTCTCCCTTCTCACGTTAAACTTATAACGAAAGAAAATAACCTCAAAATTAGGCAAAATATATTATCTTTTGTTTTTTACATTTTAACAGGTTGAAATGGATGATTCTTTATAATAGTAACAAGATAACATGATTTTTTCCTTCATATTACATGTACCTTTTTCCATGCGATATGACATTTATCACATTGCTTTGTTCCTTTAGTTTTTTGGACCAGAAACATCTTCGCTAGCATAATTGAAACATTCCAGCTATAACTAGCTCATTGACTGAAAAACGTGCTCGTCGTTTTTCGACGAGACACTGAAGCTTTCCACATTAAACAACAGTTGAAAAACGCAATTCTAACTCATAAAAGCCGCCTTTGTTCTTCATAGCCCCATTGAAGGTTTTTCCTTTTTCTTGGCGTACTTGATTTGTAGGTGTGCAGGAAAAAATCATTTGCACATGGTAAATCTTTGAAGCTCATGCATTATACATTTAAGGTGTTACATTTTAGGTCGACAACACAGCAGTTAGTTATCCTGTTGAATTTTTCAAGAATTTGTTTTTTCACTAATGAGCAAACCAACGTATTTATAGCACAATTTGTTAAAAAATATTTCACACACGTGCTTCAGGGTTATAAGGAACCCTTTTTCAAAGCAGAAAGCAATGCGCTTCGTCATAAATAATCTGAATGAAGCTGCATTCTGTAAAGACGTTGGTTTGCTCGTTTATTATTACCACTCAAATTTTTAAGGCTTTACTTCCAGTTTGGTTTGTTTCAAAGTATAATAAAATTCTTAACATTTAGGAAGAATTTTCTCTTAACTTATTATATTAGTGTTGAATCATATGTTAAAGTGTCAAGTGTCAATGAAGGAAACGCGAATTCGCGTTTTGATTGCCTAATTCCAAATTTTAATGATAATACTAATATTTTATTTCATTTCACTTTTTTGAAAGGACATTTCACGGTATTTGGAACATTATGTAGAGCCCCTGACATGTACATATATACTTGTAGTTTCTTGAATTAAAAAAAAATAGTGTTAAAACGTAATGACATATAAGTGTCTTAACACCAAAAATATTTTAGATTTGCTTGAATTTCATAGAAAATACGAGGTTATATACGTGGGAATCCTACAGTACTACCATCCCATAATTCTATTGGATGACATCACGACGCGAAGCAGCTTGCGTCTTGGAGGAGTGACGAGTCGGAAGAAGTCCGCCTGATTGTTTTGCGTGTTAAACCGTTGTGTTGTAATATGTTCTGTACTTGTTCGTAATAAATGTTTAATTAATCTAGAACAGCGGTTCCCAACCTGTGGTACGCGAAGCCTCCCCAGATGGTTCGCGTGCAGGCAAAAAAAAAAAAAAAAAAGGTTGAGATTAAAAAAGATTAAAACACTACCCGCAACTGTATCAAATGAGGAACACCAGTCGTTAATAGAACTATCATGTGACTCAGGATTGAAGAGCAAATTTTCCCGATTAGAGTAGGAAGAATTTCGGCTTGAAGATAAAAATGAATTTCCGTTATTGTCAGGAAGAGCCATTGCTGTTTTTAAAACCGTTCACAACCACTTGTCTGTGTGAAACTGCTTTTCCATTATGATATTTATTAAAAATAAATATAGAAGCAAGTTAAACGTCGACCCAAATTTGAAGTTAAAACTAACTTCTACTGAACCAAGTATCACTTCCCTTGTATCTGCCATGCAGCAATAACCTTCTTCTTATTATTATTATTTTCATTTTTTTACATGATAGCTATTTTGTACTTGAAGACTTAGTTCTAATGCTGCTTTGGAAGTACGTATTAAAACTGTATTTCATAAATTTCATATATTTTATTTTATGTATACATCTTCATTTTAATAAACTCTTTTCTCTGCATTAACTATAAAAAATGGTGTGATTTATATTAGCTATTCGTCCTATTATTTTCTATAATCTATTAATGTTCTATTCTATATAATAAAGTTGCATTAGCAGTGGTACGTAAACGGTTTGCAAGTAAAATGGTGGTACGCGAAGAAAAAATATTGGGAACCGCTGATCTAGAAGGTTTTATTCAGTACATTGTTTTGTGTGTTAAACAGTTGTGCTGCAGTGTGCTGTGTACTTGTCCGTAATAAATGTTTAATTAATCTAACTAGAAGGTGATATTCAGTGCTATATATTGCTTTGTGCGTTAAACCGCTGCGTTGTAATGTGCTCTGTACTCTTCCGAAACAAATGTTTGATTAATGTAGGTGTTATTCACAGTCCTAGATATATGCATGTTATGGACTCTCCCATTGTTCCAAATACGGTGAAATGACAAAAATAGATTATCAGCCCCGAAAGAAGCTTTCTGTAAAAGGTAAACGTTTGATTTAAGCTACTCTTAATAATACGAGAAATCTTTTAGTTAAACATTCTAAGCATTTTCACAATACAAATTAATTTTTCTCCTTAGCGTTTAAACGTACCATAAAGATTGGAGTTATATATCCTATTGCAATGAATAACTTCTGCTGATGATTTTTTCCCATGTTTGGAAAGAACTAAATAAAAGTTTTCTGCGAGTGAAGCTCGTATAAACAGTTATTCTAAATTAAATCAGATTTTCTCTTTGAATGTTCATGATTGCAGAATATTTTAAATCGTTATGCTATTTCCCTCAGCCATAAGTAAAACGTTTTTAAATGCCGATATAAACAGAAATAGAGGCTAAGAAATACGAAACTGCATTTTGTAAAAATATGTTTAACTATCAATGTTTTTCTATTTGAATTTTCGGAAAAATCGAGCTTTATTGTTCGATAGTTATACCTAATTCTGAATTCGGCTAAGTGAAAGAACCGTATGTTTTCGAAAATACTATAACACCTTGTGTTAGGTAAGTACAACACAAAAATACGCATTTTATATTTGCACAACATTTTTTCAGTTTTAAAAATTAATGTAACTAAAAATACATCCATGAAAACAAAACATAAACATACCTTTCAGCGGAAGGGAAGCTTGTTGCAATTCAGTCCTTAAAAATCGATAGCACGCCAATGACGAACAGCATCACTTCAAGCGAAAATTAGGAAAAAAAAAAGGAAAACTCGAATAGCCACTTACCTATTATCTGTAACAGTAACATAAGAAAGAACGGGTAAAAGCATACTGTTGTCAATGGTAATGCGTTTGGATAAATCTTGTTATCGCTTTTTTATTGTCTAACAAAGATCTTAAAAAAAGAAAATAGTGGAGACGTTGTATAAAAAAAAAAAAAAAATACTTGGATATATTTCTCTAAGAAGCGTTATTTAATAGTTTCATACTTCTTAACTCAGTAGTATAACTTTAATGGCAATGTAAGTTATGAAGGTTTTTTTTTTCTTTTTTCGTTTTTTTAAGGAATTTAAAGCAATGTAAAGGAAATAGGGTATTTCTCTGTTCTTTCAACAAGAGCTGATATTGAACATATTTTGTATCCATCGTTTTATATGACAGGTAATAAAATTAGGGAAATTAACATATATTTATTTATTTATGCTTAAAAATATATGTGCAACTGAAACTAACAAATAACCTGGAACTAGAAAATTACATAAGTGTTGAACGGAGCTAATTTTTAAGAATTATTTCAATCAGTTCATAAGGAAAAATCTCTGGTTGTCAAAAACAAACTATTTGAGCACATCCACATTTTTAAATCCATTGCTGAGCACGGAAGTCTAATTCTGTCAAAATGCTCAAGTAATTAACAGCATTAAAGTGAAATTAATGCGAATGAAATTGGAACGCTGTACCAGAACCAGTTCATAAAAAGAGTTTAAATCTCTAGGCGGTATTTTTGCAAACTTTATGGCAGAGACCATGTCTTGTTATTGTTGAAATTTGATCGACAGTCACAATCGGCCAATCGGATTTCTTTAATTTTTCGATTGCGGTCAACTGAGACCCGCCTCCTGTCCGAACTTGATAATTATGTTTTACACATTTCACTCGAGAGTTGGAAGAATTCGCGAACACGAGCGCAACTTGAAGACATTTGTAAAAGTTAACTCGCCAATCGTGTTTCCAGAACAACGTGCGCGCAGATTTTGACTTGCTTTTTGAATTAATAATGCTGGCACGTTTACGTACGAAAACGGTCTTGAATAAAAATGATTTTATTTGTTTCATACCGCAAGTAAAGTCGTCACTGTCTCATTTAATCCTCGGTCAAGAGTGTCCCAACTTTGCATTCTTAACACGGAAATTTCAACGTGCGGTATCATTGCCTTTATCAAGATGAACTTTTATCGTGCTGTATTGCTTGAATATTTAAGTGTATTTCACGGAAAACCGTAAAGACAAGACTCGTGCTCGTAGTGAGGTTAATTTAGACATATTTGACGACAAAAATTAGTTTTTGCTAGTGATAATAAAATGTATGACTTTTTACTCCAAGTTAATGACACCATTTTGAGATCTTACGCAAGTTTTACCTAAATTTATCTGTAAATATCAACGCATTTGTTTTTACCATTAAATGACTTTAAAAAGGAAATGAGATTCTGCAGTGAAGTTACATTTTTGTGGTATTGTTTTCTAGAACACGTTTTGATAGAATGAATGTTTTTAGATTTCTAATTAAAAGTTTATGTAAATTTCCAAACAACTTCTTTAAACAAATATACTATGGTACTTTTAAAAGTGATCGTGTCATTTACAAACAATTTTGGTAAAGAAAAAAGAAAGAATTATCTGGTAAAGAAAAAAGTAAAGAAAACCAAAAGTATTTTTTAAAGCGTGATAAACGAAATTCTTCTCATATCTTGTCTTTTGACACATTCTGTAATGTAAGAAAATCACATTGGTTATACGTATAACGGAAGAACCACTAAATGGAAATGTGTGGTGAGAAATCCGTAAAAAGAAAATAATATTTTTAAAAAAACTTTAATGCTAGTTACTTCATCTTTTGTGCAAACATTTCGACAATCAATTTCAACAATACCGAATATCAAGTTATTATTTTTTTATATTTGAGTATAGCTGTCATGAATTTGAAACACTCTAAATTTTAAAAACATAAAAGATGAGTACAAATCACTTATTTCATTAACTGCTGGCCTCGAATACTTATTTGCGGTACAGGCTTTCGAAATAAACGCCTAATCCTACTAATCTCCCTTAAAAAATAATACATGATTTGCAACGTATCTACATTAGCTTACTTGGTAAAAAGTGCATGGGATATACGGAGAAAATTCAGAAACCTACTGAATGTTTCGGTGATTTGTACTCATATACAATACAGAGTAAAAATTTCTGTTTAAAGTTATTAAAAAAAAACGAATAAATAGGGACGGCGACTTTAATTCAAAATTCTTTTACGTACTGACAAATTACATGTAATAATCAAATGGTAGGCTAACGCTTAATTCCTGTTTTGTGTATGTGTGTATAGCCCAGCGTTTGGTTAAAACTGTTCTCAAATTGTCTCTGCATAACATTAGGTCGCAGCAAATATTTAAATCTGATAGTCATTATTGTTGAGCTTCGCCTTCGAGCCAAAAGCGAAGGAACTAGTACAATACTTGGTAGGATTAGGCTTTTAGTTTTCTAAGTCGATAAGGCCGTGTTCCAAAATATAAGTGACTTGTACTTACCTTTCATAAAATGAAAACCAGAGACTTACATATACACATTATTCAAAAAACCAATTAACCATAGTCGAACTTACTGTATTTTTTTAGCATTTTTCTTGTCTTAAGAATATTAAAAAACATATAATATACTGCTACATGTTAGATTGCATAGGAAATATTAGAGGCAGAAAATTTTAAAAATATATCTAGAATAAAATAAAACAGACCAACTGCATTTTTCAAATCATTGAAACAGAAAAACAGTAAATATTGCAATGGAAAATATATGAAAATAATAAATATTAGCTCGTTGAATTTTTATTGAATTAAAAAATGAATACGAAGCAAAATTCATATAAAGTGAAAATAAGTCATTTGTAACAATAAGAATTTTAAAATGAATGCTGAAAAAAATATGATAAATACTCAAATATAAGTAAATAATGAAATTTCATAATTTCTTTCGCTTCCACAACAATTGATACTACTAATTCTAATTTTACTTGCGGCGGACTGGAGTTTCGAAAAAAAAAAAAAGAAAACAGCTTTGACATGCATTTGACCAACACGCACACATATACATTACCTAAAGTTGATGGCAAATTTTTTGTGAAAAATTGAAAAATGACACCTCACAACGACAACACACGGTGAGGTTTTCGACTTCGTCAACTTTGTCTGATTTGAACTAAAAGCCCGTCTCCCTTCCGATGAGTTTCTAAAGAAGAAATTCTAATGATTCCAAATTAAGTACTTTATGAATTAATTTGGAATTCCAAAATTTTGATAGTATTTTTGCAGGAAAATATCGGATAATTAAGAAAAAATCCTTGTCATTGGTACTTTTAACATTAATTTTTGTACCTGAAAGTCAGCTACAAAAATTAAATGGCAAAAGTACCAATGTCCAATCATCAGTTACTAACTTGAATCGGACATTTGCACTTGTTGCGAAAAACTTAGATGCTGACGGTATCAAAATAGGTTATAACTCGCCAAAATCCGGTGCAACAACGGCGCTTGTTGCACCAAGCCACTGATATACCGTAGTAAAAAAAAACTAAGCCTTTTAGAATTTAATTAATCCCGTTGCATTTAAGAAGTACATATAAATTGCTAGATTAACTGAAATCACATTGAAAGCTCTCTTCAACCTTCGCTTTAGAAAAGCGTCGACACGATTATCGACAGATAATGACAGTAAAAAAGTGAAACAAGTCGAAGAGAAATAAGAGTGAATTCTGGTTTCGATATTTGATAATCTTTTGATAAGGAAAGAGCAAAACCTTTCTCTATTTGAAGTTTGCGTGTCTCAAGCCAATCGAAAGGATTGCAGTATTTGTCATGTCAGATTCCTCATAAATAGTGGGAGCGAGGCGCTTAACGAAAAGTACAGCCATTCAAAGTACGTTTCGTGTTGCGCATACATCTTTTTTTTTCTTTAATCTGTGTTTCTTTTCCTTATTTACGTGGAACACTTTCTTTCTGAAGAGGGCATTTTATCTAGTCGGAGTAAAGAAATCTTGACGAATTTCTTCACAAATAATAATGAATATTTTTAAAAAAATAGTTTATTGAAAGACATTTTCCTTGAAATTTTAATAAAAGAGAGCATTTTTCTAAAGATATTTAACGCTTTATCACTCAACAACTCGAATTTATTTGATTTTTTAAATTCGAGTGAATAACAAAAAATCGATAAATAAAATATATGTATTTTCAGGATTTTTTTTTCTTTTTAATCCTTTATCACTTATAAACTCGGATTTATGTATTTTTTGAGATAATAAAAAAAAAATAACGTATTTCAAGAAATTTATTTATTTATATATAAAATTACAAAATCAGCAATCGAACAAAAAGTCTACGTTATGATGCAGACTGTTAAGCTATATCAACATCTAACATCGAAACCCCAACATTTCTTATTTATTCTTATTTATTTACTTTGCAATATTAGAGATTCTATTAAAAATGCCAACTCTAGCACTTGAAACAATAGTCTCATGCATTTTGAATTGAATCGTTTATTCCGAAAAGGTAACCTATGCAAGGTAAAATTTAGTGTGGAATAGTCATTGCAATAATCAAAATTTATGCCTTTGGAAAAACTACGGTAGTTTCCAAGTTAAAATTTAATTGCTCCTTAAAGACATAAAAACTGAAATCTTTTTGAAGAAAATAAGTTTGCGAAGAATTTTAAACTATTAAAATTTTATTTTTATAATTTAAACACATCAAAATCTTGCGTTAGATGAAAATTTCAATTTTTATCTGAATCACGTAATGCGAATAAAAACAGAAATAAAATGCTGAAAATTATGATTTTAAACTTCACACATTCTCGTCGGGGAAACAGTTCATTTGATTTAGGACAGTAGTTAGTTATTCCGTCCATAAAGCGGTAATTTTTTTGAACCAGCCGTTTTTTCAATTAAATCGCATGAACTTAAAAATAATGATACAATATCAATTAAATTCTAGAGACAACACACTGTTCCGATTAAAAACAGCATTTAGTGCTTTTGATCCAACTCGATGTACTGTTCTATTTTAAAGTTTGAAGTGAATCGTCATTATCCCCTAGCAGTGCAAATAATGTTACAATCTTTAGTGGATTTCAAACTCAATTTTTAAAATAGTCCATAGCTATCAACTTTTTTTTTTTCTTTTTTCTTTAAGGAAGATAAGCGTTCGGAAAGTCAAAACGGAATTTGTGTTAAGACGCAGTTTTACTTGAATACAGAATAAAAAATGTAAACCGTGAAAGGAGCACTAAGTTAAAAAATTGTTTGCAATTAAAATCAATTTTTTTAAAATTCAAGTTTTGAGTAATTTCCGAAAGGATTTTCCGTTCTTCCCAAACTTATGTACTCACTTCCAAGTCTATATTCAAAGCAGTATACGGCCCCCGGTAACGACACCCAATCAAGATACCGCAATCAAGCGTCACGAAATCCAAATATTCACTTTTGATGCGCAACCGCAGATACGTCATTTTAATAAATGTTTCGAGAAGAATAATGATTTTCGAAATCAATTTCTCGAAAACAATTTCTAGAACACGATCTCCGCTACTGGCTAAAATGCGAATTGGGAATCAAAACTTTTTAACAATTTATCAAGGAATGAAACCAGTAGCCGAGAGGCTCGAAGAACAGTGTAATGCTAGTAGCCCACTCAGCCCGAAAATCAGTTTGGCACGACAAACCGATAAGCCGCTCTACACAATATACTTTCATGCTGAAAAATTGAATAAGCATGGGTTTGTGTTTTTTTTTTTTTCGTTTATTTGAAAAGCAGAGATAAGGTCACGCTGAGAGTACACACTGAAGATAAGCGGAAGAAGTCAGATTTAAAAGAAAGCTCCGAACCTCTTTATCACACCAGTGCCCATTTTACTTTTCCTCATAGCATCAGTTGAATCTTTCGTCTGAAATATGTGTGTAAAAGGTATTCCAATTCCCCATTTGTAATACTTCCCGACCGATGATTTCATGTGCAATTGAGACCATCAACTCAATAATGGACTAAGCCCAAAAGTTTCAGAATGGGGTATATAGCAAATGAGTTCATTTCGCCGAAGATATATATATATTTAATTCTAATGGGCTGCGTAGTATTGGTTCTTAACCATTGCAGACCTAGTGCGTTCCCAGAGATTGGTACCAACACTTTCAGCGGCACTACAATGGAAGTGGTACCATTGCGGAAATATTTGACTCTCAGTTTCGTTCTAGGTGCTGACACCTGAGCTCTAAGTGGTGCAAACTGCACTAGAAATTGGATTTAGCCGAGAATATCCACGCCGAACGGATACCGAAGGGATCTTTAACATGCTGCATCGTCATACGACGGCATGGGCGCTGTAGATTTTCTGCACCTTGAAAATCCACCGACTTGGGCCAGGTTTGATCCTGCGAACTTGGGCGCACGAAGCCTGAGACCTACCATTATGCCACTCTGCCGGAAGTTTATTAAATGCAAATTGTCAATAGACTTTGTGCCATTTTTACTGAATGAGGCGTTTAGCGCCACAGTGGCTAAACTGCAAACAACTTTCGCTAGAAATGCAATTTTAAAATATGTGGCGGTTAATCTGAATATTCAGATTAACCGCCACAATATACGTCCGGGTCACCAGTGTTGGGTTGGTCGATCCATCTTTGTAGATGCTGTAATTGACTGGATACGTAGTCAAGATTTAAAACTAAATATTATCTTCATTAACTATTTACATTTTAATTTAAACAAAAGTACTAAAAACCGTAACAAGTGGCCGTTCCGCCACGGTCGGCACAGAGTCAAACAAAAAGTGAGCAAGCTGAAGAGACTACATCTGAATCTCTTTAAATACAAATAATCGGCTGTTGCCACCTGCTCGATGGTTGATGTCTGAGCATTCAAAAGTACAATATGTAAATATAAAGCAAGAAAATTGAATATTCAGATTAACCGCCACAAATATACCAACTGTGGAAAATCGCTGCATTAAATGCATTACAGACTTTTTTATAATTTATTTACTGCTGAAGAAAAAATAAAAAATATATTAAATATTTTTATGGATGAAAATTATTATTATTATTGTTTTCAACTAAGGGCGTAACATTTTTGTTGGTTAGGCTACTCTGGCACCTTAATTTATTGTGGTTCGAACAAGATAATATATTAGGGTATAAGAAAGACTTCGGTTTTGAATCATTTAACAGCAAGCAAAACCGAATGCAGTTCCGTTTCTAGAAACGAAAATTGTTTAAAGCTTCTATTATGTGGATAAACGACAATCAGTTGAAACCTGTTGGTTTCGTCATTTCGCGAATAATCACTTATTTATTAAACTACATGTCGAAAACAGCGAGAGAAGCAGGTTTTTGATCAATTTTTCCTTGCAATGTATAATTATGCAAAAGGAGCTCGTCATAATATCCCATCATAAGAAAGTACTTACATCACAACAAACAAGTAGTCTTTCGAAGTAAAGAGCAATGATTAGGTAAAAGAAAAACTTTTGACGATCTTAGCTGTATTTAATCCCAAAATGAAACGTCTAACAATATTATTTAAAGCTATGAATTTCTACAAGAAACAATTTTTTGTGCGGAAATTGCGCCGATGGTAAGGAATATACTTTAGTTTTAGTTTAAAAAATATTAAAAAATAAAAAAGAAATTACATTTGGTGGTGTATAATGCGATGCTGCAATTTGTAAGATCAAGATACTGGCGATAAATTTATTACTTAGCACAAATACCCAACGTGTTGTTTACAAAAGCTTATATTTTTCGCTTTATTAAGAAATTTTGATGTAAAAAATAAGAAAAACAATGAAGTAAAAAGTAATAAAAAAGTAATAAAAAAAGTAATTAAAAAAAAACCTTTTTTCTTCGGTCATAGTAATCAAGAACAGATTGTTCCGCGCGAAAAAATGTCCAATGACAAAGAATTTTCACAAATTAATTGCTAAGTTAAAAATTAAAAACATAATTGAAATAAACAATAGGCAGTACCCCAGAAAGAGAAAGCAATATAGTTTCAAGATAATAAAAACAAAGATGCACATTTTGAGATCACAGTTTAGAAAAATGGACACTTCCAAAAGTGGCCGAAAAATCCACACGAGAGCCTAACGGACCATGACACTCACTTTTCATGACATCACCATTAGCTCGAAATTCCCCGTTCACGACATAGACAGGAGATTTTAAGTGACGTCATGGTGAGGGCCGAGCCCCGGCATTCGTAGTGGTGCCACCTGCGCATCGAATTCCACCGTAGGCAGAAAAATCGTGTAGAGGGCAGGCAGGAACAATATGAGACCAACGCCTTGAGGACTTGGGGGCACCCTGACCTCTGGCCCTTCATCCAGGATGTCAGCCGACGTCACGAGCATCCAGCATGTCTCGCCCCGCCTAGCCCGGCCCAAATCACCACTCGCATGTTTAAACTTTAGAAAAACACTGCACAAGACATTTTACGAGCCAAACCGAAACTAGTCGCACTTCGGAGAGATGGGATTCCGATTCGATGCGCAATGGAAACGGAATCCAAAAAACTATCCTTCCTCCCCCAGCCCCATCTCGAAAGCGCAAATATCTCAACTCTAGACTAGGGTGACCATGACCATACGTTCTCGAATTTTGGGGACAGTCCCCAAATTTGTACATTTTTATTGCTTTGTCCCCAAAAACACTAACTATTTGGGAACGGAGAAAGTCCCCGAATTAAAAAATGTCTTTTCTTTCTCTCCAAATTGCTTCTAGATTTGCAATTTAGAACTTTTAGATTGCATTTTAAAAAAAAATTCAGATAATATTATGGCTATCAAATTATTGCCTTAGTATTAAAATTTCTAACGGACAATGAACTAAGAAAATATGTGTATACATTATGTAAAAAAAAAAAAAAACGCTTGGATTATCTTTGAAATATACTAAGAAGAGTAATTTTTCATAATAGAAGTGCATATGTATTGAGTTATGTCCCCAAAGATGTTCCATTGAATGGAATGGAGGTAAGGAGAGCTACAATTAGAAACTATTGGTAGTTAGTCGTCATTTAAGCCGAAGAATTTCTATTTACTAAGTAGGATTTTTTATGTTCACGTGTGATATCCAGACCTGCTATTTTGGGAGGTCAAGGGAAAGCTATTCCCCCCCAGCTTGAGAAGTATACCTTATTGTGTGTATTTACATGACACCTTATGTTGCAGAACATTTCATTGATTTACTGCAGTGGTGCCCGTTAGGGGAAGGGGTCATAGCGCAGATTGCACCATCAGAAATTTTAGGAAGGGGTTGTTGTAAAAACAATTTAAACAGTGATGTTGTAAACTTCTGTTTTCTTTGTTATATCTTCTATATTTTTTTAAGAAATCATATTTTGATAAATGCTATCTCGATACTTTTCTTTGTTATGTTTTGGAGGGGGAGGGGGAAGGTGCAGCATGGCTTTAGGAGCTAAGGCACCTCTGCTATTGTTAATGAATTCATTCAGCATTAGTTTCTTGTTTTTGGCATAGAAAGAAAAAATAGAAGAAAAAAAAGAATAAAATTTGGGATCGTGGTAGCCAAGTGGTTAGGATGTCTGTTTTTCAATCGGAAGATTACGTGTTCGATACCCGACCCGCTGAAGACCCACCATGTACACTTGGGGATACGTGCATGTAAAATCCGTGGACCCTGAAGTCCCGAGGAAGTTCCAAGGGTACCGGAAGGTTAATAATTTCTCTTCTTCTCCCTCTTAGGTCAAAAAAAGAAGGTGGCGTATTTGTGGTGGCAACGTCTAGTGCCATCCAAGTCCATAATGAGTGAAGTCGTACATCCACCGTTGTGGTGCTCATCTATAAACGTGAAGGCGCTCCTTACTGCCTTCATTCCTATTCGCTCTGCGAATAAGAGCTTGGATGTCCAAGTGGCATTAGAAACAACAAAATAAATTTTAATAAAAATAACACTTCGCCTATTAATCGGCACAACTGTCCTATTATAAATAAATAATCCTCCAAGTGACCAATTATGGCCGATTACCGATTCATCTTTACTTTTAAAAATTTGCTTTGGCTCCGCTACGGGCTCCGAATAATTTTCACAGATTACATCATTTAACTTCTTTTTTTTTTTTTTTTTGTTAAATATTTTTTTACATGATAAAAAAATTAAAGTTAAAAAATCGGAGCTTTATCATAAGCACAGCACATTTTTTTGCTCAGACCCACTCCAGTTTCTAGCAAAATCTCGTTGCTCCACGACCCGCTACAGATCCCTGATCAGCAGCTTTATCAGTATAATTCGATTACCGAGAGCAAAAAGCGATTGAGAGATTTTATTTTTATCATGGGACGTATCGGACGCGAACTCTAAAATCGTTTAAAAAATCCTATCACTCCCTCTGAACTTTGACCGCTATTATTCAATTTCTTCGCTCCACTCGTAAGACCGTCGTTTTAGTGATGTTCCCGGAGATATCCCTCGCTAAGATTCCCTTTCTTTGTGTTTGCTAACTGTTGAGCGAAACTCCCTCGTTACCGAGACCATTAAATCGGAAGAAGAGGAACCGTTTCTGTGAGGAGGACCTCAAGTCGTGGGTGTCGGTTCAGGCGTAGGAGATGATATTGTTCGTTCCCACAATTTCCCTTTTGCTCGGGATGTGCTTTGTGTCTTTGATCTGTTGACCACGGCTCTGCTATCTTGGCGAGGGGCGCCCGAAAGCATTGTTCTACGCAAATCAACGTTTTGCCCTACTTACCGTTTCTCAATCTTCACTCTGCCTTGATCCGATTGTGCCTTGGGAAGAGTCCGAGCCGCTCTTTCCCGTGCTCCAGTCGCGAATCCGTTGGCCACCTAGCGAAGACGAGGCTCTCCGTGTAAACAAAGCGAAATGGCCATATTTATGGCAAACGGGTGCGCTTTAAAGTTCAGCGAAGCAAGCGTATCCATTGATTGATTTGCTCGAATTTCAGAATCTAACATTTTTACCGGGGATCAGGAGCGGAGCCGGAGCAAAGCAATGGGTTGTGCTCCACTGCTTCGATTTTCATAACAGCTTGCCTGATTATCCCGAGTTATCTCGGGTTCGTATATATTGCAGTTATTATTATCCAAAGAAAACACGGGAGAAACAGAATTTGCCATTATGGTCTGTTTTTATCACGGTTTTACTCGGCCTGGAGGAAATGACAGGAAATATTCAGCTTTGTTTGACGGTTGGCCAAATTTCGTTGGTTTGCTGTGTTGTCCCTTGTTTAAAAAACTATCATACAAAGACCAATATATTTAACTTTTTACCATTTACCCAAGATGACTCGGGATAATAAACTAATATTAAAATGTAATGCAAGGTAATGCTTTTACACATGTAAAAATAAAAATTCAACTTAAAGCCTACATATTTTGTTGTTTCGTTTCCTTGTATTTAATAATAAAATTAAAAAATGTGATGATTTTTTGCATTTTTTTTTTCAAAAAAATTTGTAAGGGAAGCGGTTAATAACTTTTTAAATGTTTTACCGTATCAAAATATTAATTTAAAAAAGAGATAAATAATATAATCTATTAAAATTGTTCGGAGCATGAAGCGGAGCCGGAGCAAGTGTTTAGAAGTCAGAGCGGAGCAACTCAAAGTGTATGCTCCAGATGCGTGATTTTTATCATCCGTTCATTAAAGACATAATTTGCATTGGTAAATTTAGCAAAGCACAAATATTGCAAGAAACCTCGCATGAAGTTAGTTTCTGTTTCTTTAACCCGCTTCTATGGTAAAGCTAGAAAGCCTCCCCCCACCCTAAAAAAAGGGGGTAAATTTTCTACTGTTTTTTTTTTTTTTTTTTTTTACAGTTTTCTTGAATCGTTTGTGTTTTAATGACGTTAAAACTTTATAATCATTTCTATTGCAAAGGTTAGACGCGTAAAACATTGAAGAAATTTTTAGAAATCCCCTCCACCCTCCCTTTACGTATAAAATAACTAATAGTTGCTGATTTTTTTTAGTGAACAACAAAACGTTATCATGCCAACATACGATAGATTTCATTAGTCATTTTCACTTTTCATTTAAAAATTTTCATCATAAGATGGACACCAGGTTTCATAATTAAAACTTCGATTTAATTTTAACACAGTTTCGTAGGTAAAAAGGACACATATGAGGAAATTTCAAAGTTTTAATAGAGATTATAAAAATTCACACGTTGAGGACAGCAACAACCTTATTAATAAGCTATAATTTATGAACACTATTGAATGAAAAGCTAAAACTAATGTTCGGTATAAAGGGTTAGTGTAAAAATAGTTTTTTATGTATGGATTAAAATATTTTGCAAAGAGCTACGCTGAAAAAAGAAAAAAAAATCTAGAAGAAGATTTGAAAATAAGAGGATTACAGAGTTGTTTTATAAGCACAGAACAGGTACCAATAATAGAAACAATAACTCTAAGTGACGCAAATGCGGACAGTAAGACTTAAGAAATTAAGCATCTATGGACATTGTTTTTATTTTCGGATCTTCATATTGGTTTAAGTACTCGAATCGGCTCATTGCTAGAAACAAAATCAGCACTCATTAACTTACTAAATAGATAAGTTAAACAATGTACTTAATTGTCTGAGTGAAACTGGCAAAAAATAATAAGGAAAAAAGAAACAAAGGTGTTTCATCATTAGAAAATTAAACGCCGTCCTCTTAGCATTAGAGATGGAATTTTCAATTTTAACACGCTTGAATTCTCTTGGCATGGCGCGTGTACAACTTCGTTGAATTTGCCAGAGTTTTTGCTGCTGCCGTTGAGTTATGGCTATTTCGGATTTCCATTCATCGCAAAGCTTTCTTTTCCAAAGCTATTATTGTCCTCAGGCTTTTCCCTCTTTAATATCTTGTTCACGAAATAATGCGTCCACTTAAAGTAGACTCTAAGTTTTTCTTCCATCGACTCCCATTTAACCGAGATAAATCAGTGGAAGAATAATTTTTAAGTAGCTCTTTTTATCGTGCTTTCTAAATTATTTGAACGCTAGCCCATTACATATTTTCTTCAGTATTTTCGTTTTAAAAAACCCTCGAAGAACCTTTTCTTTGTCGGAAATATCGCATGAGGTAGTTTATTCAACATATTGCTGTACCAAGATGAAATATTCATACCCAAGGTGTAAATTATCTTATCAGTGTTCAGAACCGCATTTGTCATGTCATGTTGTCTTTAGATAGTACACCTATTCGAAAACACTGTTTTACTGGACACTTCAGCAGAAAACTTTGCACACAGTAAAAGTTTCACTGTTGATCTACAATAATTTGTATGCAATAATGATTCATTTTGAATGTATACATCATGATTCATTTTGAATGTTGAACTAAACTCAGCGGCACGACAACTCATCGGGGGCCATGGCCTACTTTTCTCCACCAGACCTCTACCTGTTAGCCGAGGCCTTAGGATTGCTTGCGCACGGGGCGAGGTAATGGGGTCCACGGATTTTACATGCACGTATCCCCAAGTGTATATGGTGGGTCTTCAGCGGGTAGAGAACGCGCGACCTTCCAGGTGGAAGTCCGACGCTCTGACCACGGCCTCAGGCCATGGCCTACTGTGCCCATCTCAGTTTTCGAGACCGAAAGCCCTGGGGGGCAAAAGCAGATGTTCTGGTCAAGTGGTTGGCCTGGCGCGGAACCCGCAGTATGTGGTTCCCAAGCATGCTCGGTCCTCATTTAATCGACCCCACTGAAGGGATTAAAGGCTGAGTCGACCCTGCCCAGGCAGGGAATCGAATCCCGGACGAATTATTATGTATCTGAATGTATACATAATATTTCATCATTATCATTTTACATTCGGGGCTTTTACTTTATTGAAGGGGAAAAAGTAATAAAATAAATGGAAAAAAAGCGGTATGAATTGTAATATTTCTGCGGACTAACAACTTTATCTTCACAATATTGACAAAGCGTCCGTGTCTGAGTTTGAGTGTCAAAGCGTTTTGCGAGTTGAATGATGCTCCGTTGTCCACCCTTTTTCCCCATCAATGTGTCTCAGTGGGGCATCATTTAGTTCGCTGCGGGACGCTTCGGCGTACAGACGTAACTAGGAAAATCAACGAGGGCAATTATCCATTGACCTGGGACCCCAACTGTGGCCTCGGTGGGATTGGATGGCATTGCTTGAAACTCGGGGCGGGGCCCCCAGTGTCTCCTCCAGAGAAATATGACAAGTCTTGCCTTATCGAAAATGCCAATCGAATGACGAAAAGGTTTTTGCTTAACTATTCCCACAATCATTTATTTCCGGGTACTGTCTGCTGATAAGAACTGTCTCCGGGGCTGGGACTTTCCAGGACAAATGGACAGACTCATTTGAATAGCAAATTCTGGGAAACAAAAAAACATTGTTTCATCTGTGGACCCATGGAAGCCTAGTCCCCCTAGTCTTAAGCATCACCCAAGGTGCGATATTGATTCGCAAGTTATAAGCTCCCTTTTTATCATGATTTTTTCGTGGCATTTGGGATACTTTGTTGTGGATTACTGCTACATTTAATCTAGAAGAAATATTTGCCTCTCAACTCAAATATGATTTGGATCAAAATGTTTGGATTATACTTTCCAAATTTATTGCATAAATTATTGTTGTTAGCATCCTACATGGAGGCTCATTTAATACCTAACTATTCACTTGGATATTACTTGTTACTATGTACAAGCGAGTTCAAATTTTTGTTTTTGTTAATTTAAGACACTGTTTTTTTAATTTTTATTTTACGTATTTTTTTGTTTACTTATGGAAAAATAAACGAAATAAATTATTCCTTTTATTAATCTTCTTTTCCTTGCAACTAGTACCTAATTATAAACTTTGAAACAACTTAGACAATCTGTATAGAGGGGGTTTCTACCTGATTTATGGCGTAAGATAGTAATATCAAATTTGTAAGTTAACCCTCAGTAATTAATGTCGACATGTTTCATGAACGTTCTTAGTTTTACTGAAATATATACCTTCTCTTTCTAAAAATTGCCAAACTGTACCCCTGGAAGCGCGTAATAACACATTTCTAGGGAATGACTCCTAAATGATTAAAATAAAATTTTTTAATATTTTTCAATGTCGTTAATCATATGAATTCCCAATACCCTTTCCGATTAGACTATAGAGTATGCTCGGATACTAACTACGACAAACAGGACCAACATTTTCAATTCTGTAAACTTATTCAATTCGCAAAAAAAAAAAAAAAAGTTCACAAATAACAATATTAAGGAATGAGTAAAACTTTGTATCATTGGTATTTTCCAAGAATTAAACTAATAGAGACATATTTAGGGAAGTTCGAGACACGACGATAGAACATTAACGGCCTTATTCATTAGCCGATTTGAACCTTCGAACTGCAGATCAAAGGCTTCCTCAACCAATCAGAGGGTTCAAATCGGTGGTTCGAATGATTGACTAAGGTTCGTATCGGTGGGTGAATAAGTTGTAAAACACAGTAAACTGAACTGTACACTGATGTGTGGCTGAATAAAGTTGAAGTACAAACAATAAACTGTACAACTATGCTGAAATATAGATGGAATGCAGTTTGCTATTTTAGCCTAATAAATACTGCTTTATTATGGCATTTATTTATCATGTGCCAATAGCTAGTGAAGGATGATCGAAGTAAGATGAATATGCGAAATTGAACTAAAATTAATGTTGAAACGCCTGCTGCACACTCCAATGTGATTCTCTTTATTTCCATGGTCAACCTGTGGCATACATTGCAAAGCTTAAAAAGGGTTAAAATCGCCAAAATCATATTCTCGACAACTATTAGACGCAGTCATATGTCTTGACACATATGAATTTCGCACTTATCAGGTAAATGGAAAAAAGGTTACTAATCATATCTTAACATACGAATTCTTTTTATAAAAAGAATTTCATTTCTTGTTTAAAGATTATATACGTTTTAAATTTCTCCAAAAGTTTATATATTTCGCACGATTGATGTGTTGGAATTTTTACCGAAAGCACACAAAATATTTAGAAACAAAAAAAATTTAAACTGTTGCTACATGACAAAAACTGTCTTCTAGACAACGGATATTACACTATTAAACTGAACTCAACACTGCTCTGTAGCCCCATAAAATTGATATGTAAACTACAAAATACTGCACAATTCCGTTAAAGAAGGCATATGAGTTGTTATTTTAGTCTGATAAATAACTGCCCTGGGCATAACTATCACAACATCAGAAACAAGAGAAAGATGGACAGGTTTGGAAAGAGTATAACTAGAATGGACTGAAAGCAAATAAAAATTGTTTACTTACAATGACGCTTGCTTTATCCTTTGTAGGGAAAGATATGCCGAACTACTACTTCTTGGAATTATATCTAGTGAAAGCGGAGAGTGCTCATCAGCACTACTGCTGGTGTCTGAAAGAAAAATGTTGTACATCAAAATACTATATAAATTCACAATATGTTTTTGCAATTATAGAGGAAATTTGTTTTCATTTCTTAATTAATTTTTGGAATATATATATACAGTAGAGGTATCGTTTATACGACGTTATCGTTTATATGACGATTTTCGGTAGTCCCTCCGGCGTCGTATGAACGATACTCTACTGTATACATAAAAATATCTCACTTGTTAAATCAATTGACTCCATTAAAAAAAAAAAAAACTTCCTGATTTAAACTTCAAAAGTGTTCGATTGACGCGCACCGAGAGAGTATCACGCCGTAGCTAGAGAGTATCTTTAGAGTGCGTGTAGATAGTATCATCAGAGCTTGATAGCTTTCACACAAAAGGCAACAGACAAAAAAACGTGTCTTTTCTCATCTGCGCAACCACAGAGCATATTTTTGAAGGCAAAAATATGCCTTGCTCTTGTATAGATGAGAAAAGACAGGAATATTGTCTTTGTCGCCTTTGGTGTGAAATAATAAAGTTTTGGTTAAGTACATTTCTCACCAAGCGACGACAGAAAATTAAAGCGAGCGCCCAATTATTTTCATTGACGATACCTTCTTTGTTCCTTTTCTCCGCTTTTTATTTTATAGAATTAATCGAATTGGCATATGAGGCGTTCATATCCAAATTGAAGTACACCATGAACTCAACTACAGTTCTACTGAAAGAAAAAAAAAAGACCTCTGACTGCCAGATTACCAAGAAAAATTCGTTCATGTTCAAGGAAGAAACTGCTGGTATGAGGAATGTGCCGTATTCTGTTCTCGTCTTAGTTCGTTTAGCATACTTGGATTTCTCATAAACTGATGTTACTGCCAATTTAAAAATTTGGTTGTTTTTCAATAACTAGAGAAGCAAACGTTCCGATTCGCGCGCTAATAAACGCATCTATAGAAGTTGCTTCTAACCAGTTTCGCAAGGTTAGATGCGAATAAGAACAATCTCTTTTTCTGATCAAAACTTTTTTAAAATGTGTATAAAGTGCAATCGGCATGGAAAATATAAATAACAAATAATAAAGTGCGTTATTTTTTTTTTGCATCATTTATCCCTCCCTTCACTGTATTTACTGACTGATAATACTGACATAATTTATACCTGTTACTGCTAATAATAGGTCATCGTCAGGTAATGCATCCTTACTACTAATAGCAGGTCAAAAATTGCGGTCTTCCAGATAAAATTTTGAATAAACGTTAATTTGCAAAATTTTATAAAATCTACATATCTTTTTACTATCGGTGTAGTCTTAAAAAAAAAAAACAAAAAACATTGGAATTTTCAGCGCCCCCCGAAAAGGAGGGTTCAGAGTACGTGCTCAAGCTGCCCTCCCATAAATCAGGCCCTGAAATTGCGAAACAAAGTCAAAAATATTGTTAAAGAGAACATAAAGAGTCATTTCTTTCCTCGACACCCTTTTCTGCATCCGGTGTTTATGGGAAGAAGCTTTAGAGAAAATGAGAGAAAAGATCGGTTTGATGGTTCTGTCATGCAAGCAATAAAGTCGAAACACAAAGGACGTGAAGAGCCCGCTAATGTGCCCGTAAACAACGCCCATTATGGGTTCCATACGCGTGACAAGAGGAGCCTCCACAATGCTGGTCAATAAAAACATCTCTCGAAAACACAAATCATCTCCGAGATCGGCTAGAATAAAAAGTGAATTTAAAAGGTCGAAACCTCCTTTGACTTTCCATGCCTTAAACCGAGGGTAATCGAATTCAAATAAAGACTCGAGCGAGGGTTCCGACGGCACGATCTGGTGAAGATCTTCCAATCCCACTCCGATGTGTGGCCTTCGCTGCGAAAAGTGCGCAGACAATACCACTGCATTACAAAACTTAGGATTTACCACCATTTTCTAGGCTAGATTTTGTTTCACTTCCTTTCGCCTCCTTTTATTAACCCGCCAAGTTCCCATAAACAACACTTAACCTCATTCTTTCTCTTCTCATTGTTTTGAAGTTCGGTAAAAATGGAAAATGGAAAGGAAGAACGGGGCTTTAATTTATAACCAGCCGAAAGGAAGGGTGTGAATAACATTGAAATAAACATCCTCCCAAGGCAGTCGACTATAATGAAAAAACATTCATTAAACATAGTGCGGTACCACTTGAATTCAAAATATTCGACAAGAGACCTGTTGCTTCAGTGAAAAGAAATCTTCAGAAAAGGGTGGCCCGCCCAAGACGTCAACGGAATATTTGTTGCGTTTCAGACAAAACACAAATGAGGATCCCAGGACTCGATTTCGGATCAGAGAGTGAATCAGTTTGATATGGTGAGATTTTGACAAAGATTTCGAAAAGTATTTTCTTTCGTACTGTTGACATCTATATAGGGATGTTACGAATAGTAAATTGGCCGAATACCGAATATTCGGCCATTTCTTCCAGGTCGAAGCCGAATATTCGGTCCTTTCTTCAAGGCCGAATACCGAATATTCGGCGGCCGAACATTAAAATTTCTAGAAAATCGTTGTAATCGAAAGTATTTGGCAAATTTAAAATTATTCACAAAGTCAAACACCAATTACACACAATCTATGATGCATGATTTAATTCTGTTTGGTAAGAATTTAGAACTATTTAAGATTAATCTATTTTCACTATTGTTTTGAATGTAATAAAACTAAGAATTTCACCCACAAGTAAAATAGAAATGACAGGTTTTACGGTAGTAAGCATTAGCATTCTTTCACTAATTATTTAATTGCAATGAAAGAAATACTAGTGCTTAGTCAACTTTTACTTTGCTCAATACTGTTTTATGAAGATATTTTAAAAGTTGTAAAAGTTAATATTTTTATTTTATGGGGCTTTTTACATACCTATTTTTAAAAGATCTATTAAAACTTAATGCACTTAACTGGAATATGTTCTTATTTTCAAAAACCCTAATAACTTATGCTATCTAAATATTCATGATATATTCTGGGCTTTTCACATTTCTCTCTAACCCAATATTCACAATAAATCAGTCTACCCAAACAAAGTCTGGTTTCCTCTCTGTTAATAGTAACAAAATAAATTTATCATATTATCTATTATAATTAACTATTGGCAGCTTTTCGGAGCAAATGCTAAATATAAAATACAATATTACAACTTTAAAATGAGTTTTTGCTCAGTCAAGCGTAAAACAAGATTTAAAAAAAAAAGTAGTTTAATCTAAATTATTTTTATTTCTTAAAACTATAGTGGACTAATGTATTTTGCAATAATTATAATACAATTTTAAATGTTTAAAATCTACTAATTTCTTTATTTTTTTACTGCAGCAGAACTATTCGGACGAATAGTCCATCAATATTCTGCCAGGCCGAATTCGACCTTACCCAGTATTCGGCCAGGCCGAATATTCGGCTGGGTGATGAAATGACTATTCGGCCAGGCCGAATACTCGGCCAAAGGGCCGAATACCGATTAGTGGCCGAATATTCGTTACATCCCTAATATGAGATGGAGATATCTCCGAAAAAGAAAGTATTTTCTCAAGACGTAAAAGAGAAAAAAAATATTGTGTTGGGACATTTTTGATAGCACAGTGTGCATTTTTTATTTGCATAAAACCGATCATTGTGAGAAATTTTTGAATTTCAATCATTTTAATGACATTCAGATTTGTTTAATATAATCTTCATACTCGATTTAAATTTCGGAAATGTCTACATACAATGTTTTGCGTAAAATAAAAAGATCAAACCCTTCATTTAAAATTAATGTAATAAAATGACGCAATGCAATGTAATGAGCAATCATTAAGGAAAAATCTTATGATGCATGTTACAGTACAGAAATGAAGTAAACTACAAAATCATGTGCTAATTTAAAAATTCAAAGTACAGTAAAACCAGTGAAGTTGACCAACTGTCTAAGTTGACTTCTTTTGTCAGGAACGGAATTAGTAATATAATATAGGGAACCTTTGTAACCACCACCTAATTTGATCACCTGTCTGTATTGACCACTTACGTACGCCAAATTTGGGTGGTAGTGGAATAAAAAACTCTTTGTAAGTTGACCGCCAAATTACTATATTTATTTCTTTATCTATTTATGCAAAGTTAAAAAGAAAAAACCAGTTCTCCAGGACATTTTTTATGCTATTATGTTAGACCACAGTATTTGTCTAGTTAGATGAAACATCAATGTAAAGTTGGCCTCAACCTCTTTGTAAGTTCACCATATGGGAAAACTACTATGAGCACTCTTTTATTATTTAAATAAGTTGCTTCTTTTCTCTTCTATTTGATACAGCCATTTTGAAAAGCCGTATTTTTTTAGGAAGTCTTTACCATTGAATAAGAAGCTTACATAATAAAATATTTATCTTTATTTCAACTAAGTAGTAATAATTATTTAACTTTGTGCAAGTAAACAGTAATAGAAATAATTTCACGTTAAATTAAAGCACAAATGAGCATTAAAATGCAGACATATGTTTCGGGATTGCTTTTAATCCCTTTTTCAATGCGACAGGGAGCTTCTAGATGCTCCCTTTTTGGCTTCATTTGGATGTTTTGCATCTAGAAGCTCCCTGTCGCATTGAAAAAGGGATTCCAAGCAATCCCGAAACATATGTCTGCGTTTTAATGCTCATTTGTGCTTTAATTTAACGTGAAATTATTTCTATTACAACTAAGTAGTACTTTAATTTTAAAGTTGTGTAGGGTACCTTGTAAAATCATTCAGGTTGAATTTCTCTGATAGTTTAGATAATTGTGAAAAAAATAGCTAATTACTATTTTAAAGTAACGTTAATAATTAGTTCCAAATGAATAAATGTATGGTGTAAGAAATAACAAGAAAAAAAAATACCCACTCTCCATTAGTTGACCACTGAAGTGCTGCACGCAAGTCTTCAACTTACACAGGTTTCATTGTATAAACACATCTCCGGGCGACTGATAAAAGCGATGCTATGGCGTTCACTTGCAAAGCAATAATAATAATAATAATAATAATAACTACGTTTTTTTCTTACTACTTAATAATCTGAACCTACATGAACGATTCATGCAAGTTCAGTAAATTAATTTTACTGAACCTAGTAATTTAATTTTAATAACTCAACTGAAATATGAGTCGCATTATTCATTACGTAACCTAAAATTAATGATGAAAAATAATACTAGGCTTAAAAGGCAAAACAGCTTTTCAGACAAAAAAAAGTCAGATTTAGTACTACACTGGGGTTGGTCTTTTAGCAAGAAAAATATTTCTTCGTCCTGTTTCAGAATAAGTATTAAAATTGACTTTTTTTTTGCTCAGTTTAACGAAAGTTGAAATTTAAATATTTCAGTTTTACACTATTTAATAGAGCAGAAATACAATTTATGGTTCACAGAAATGAAGTGTAAAGAACACTCATCTTGAATAATCTTTTCGTTCGAACTTTGATAATTTCTTTCAAGATAATAATTTGAAATTAAGCATCGCATCTGCAAATTATATTAAAAGTACAGGAAATAATGTAGATATTTCTTTCCTAAATTTGAGTGTGATTAAAGCTTTTCTTCTAAAGAATTCAAGTATTTGAAAACATATGCTACTTGAAATGAAACAAAGCTACATTTATTTAAAACAGTCAGAAGACTTTGATAAGTGATGCATGGAAAAGAAGGGGGAATAAAAGGGGGGAAATAATAATATAAACTACACTTAAAAAATACTAATTGTTGTAAGGGAATTCCGGAAGTAACACAAAATATTTTTCGTTTTTCATCTTGCTGCTTTCTTTTATTAATCGTTGAAAGTGAAACCAAGTAAAAGGAAAATGACTATTTTTCAATTTTCTTTTGCCAATGAAAACTAAAATAAATAAAACATTACATCGCGAAGAAAATCATCAAATCACTTAAGCGAAAATTTTCAGCTTATAATTCTTAGTCATTACTGCTTAATTTTTGGTAATGATGCGTAGCTTTTCTCAGCCGTTGGACATCAGTTCATTATTAATACAGTCAAAAGTGCTATCCCTAACCAAGTATCAAGGTGCACTTTCGGTTTCAGTTTCTAAATTGATTTGCACTAACGAAGGTGTTTTTCAGTTTTACAGATTAATGGATATGGAAAATAGAGTGGTACTTTTATGAAGAAAACCGAATGATTTTAGCAAAACATTTCCCAACCCTCTTTTCTTTTGTATCGGAAGTCCCCCTCCCTTCCTAAACAGGAGGCGCAGAGTGTCGGCTATGTTGCTTTTTATGCCATAAAAAGTGCAGCAGGTTGAGGATGCCTACCTTCGATCAGACAGTCTAAAAGCATTGTGCTTGACAACTATTGGAAACAGATTCGGGGATGCAGATGGCCATGCTCCCCACCCCTAAAATCAAGGCCGTGAAACGATTCCATTCCCCCATTCGTCACAGGCACTGCTCTCTCTTCCTGGTACAGTGCTTTCATCATCCATTAACACCTGGAGTCAAAAAAAAAAAAACTCCAGCTTCTACCTTCGCTGGAATTTTAAATACTTCGCAGGTATGCGCCTGCGAGATATGCATAAGCATATTTTACAAGCTCAACCATAACTAGAAACGGAATCCACAATCTATAGTTGAAAGTATTTAACCTCTGCGATAGATCATATATGGTCAATATACCTCAAATAATGAAACTTCTCTCATGTTCACATATGGATTAAAATGTTACTAATTGTTCTTGACGAGTTTTGTGCCCTGAAATAGCTTTAAACAATTATATGAGGGACATATTTCATTATGTGTGACACGCTAATGATGCCTTATCATAAATTACACGAAAATAGCCGCCTACACTGTTTCTTCCATCACATACGGAATCGCGGTTGCTCTGTCTATATCTTAAATTTTAGCAGGGTTGGTTCTGTAGCAGGGTTGGCCTGTTTTTTCCGGACCGGAAAACTTGGAAAAAAAAACATCCGGGACAAAATATGGTTTTGTCCACTTTTTTTCGGTAAACTGCAAATTCATAGTTAAAATGCAGAATTTTGTAATCTAAAATAAATATGATCATTTGTCCTATTCAAGGAACAAATGACATATTCGTCATATTCTATGTAAAATATCACAAATGATATATTTTGTGGAACAAAAAATAAATAAAATAAATAGTTAAATTAAATTAAATTAAAAAAAGTCCAGCTCCTCTAGAAGCCTTTTTAAGGAAACACTACTTATAAAATAAATATATACATTTTAATTTATAATATTAACTTAATGCCTAGCAAATAATATGCTTTACACATGTTGGGAAACAAAGTTATAAAACATGGGGTAAGTTACAGTAAAAAAATAAAATAAAATGAAGATACATTGGAAGGATATCTAGGAGTACATCGCATAAAAAGATTTAGCCCCCATTTTACTATGGAACAGGGTTGACAGGGGGGTTGACAGGGTTACAGTCAAACCAATTTCTTCCAGGACAGTGCAAGATATATTAAATTAGAACACATCAAATTCTTAGAATAATTCATCAAATGTAAAGTTGATGACTTCATTATTAGAAGTGTTATTCTTTTGAAAATAAACTACTTTTAAAGCACACTTTAAGTTCGACAAGTACAGGTAATGCTTATAACAACGTCAGGAAGGCACAGTGCTTCAATTTTGTAGAAAAAATGTTCTACCCATTTATGCTATTTCTGTTTATATATATCTATATATCTATACATATATTAATGCATTATAATATTAAATATATAATTATAATTACGATATTATAAGTAAATTTTATTGTCAAAATATATAAATGTATATCCATTCTAGTATTTGTATCTTAATGCTAATTTTAAAGTGATATTGTTCTTAAATTTTTGATTAGGTATGCTATTATCACTCAAATGAAGAGGTATAGTTAGTATAGAATTTTTAGCCAAAATCTCTTCATTCAATTATTTTTATATTTCAACCTTTAAAGTGAACTGAAAATCAGACCTGTAAATTCAAGTTTCACTTAACGGTCAGAAGATGACTTAAATGTGCAATTAATAAAGTAAGTGTGTGAATGCTCACTGGGCCTTGGGCATGTGTACTAAGGAGCATACGACATCTAGGCGATCTGTGTCACTGAGATCAAGCTCTTAGAAACTGAGCCCTTATTTGCCATATCAGTTGCTAAAGTCTCTTGCTATTCTAGGCGTATACGGTGAGTAACTTCTCTTAGAATAACTTTTTTAAATCATTAGTACGACAGGCCATTTTAAGAGTAAAGGTTTCAGGGGCAAAAATTGTTCACGTCTCTCCTCTCCGTGTGAATCCGAGTGAAGTACGCAACTTATTTCAAAATGATATCAAAATGGGCATTGCCACTAGGTTCAACATAAGTACAAATTAGCGATTACAGGCAACATAAATTAATATGGAATTCCCTTGTGAAAAGATTATTATTTTTGTACTGTAAGTCAAGAGGTTTCACAATAAAATTCCGGATACGTCGTCTGCTTTGAAAGTTAATATTTCAAAATTATGAGGAAGTGAGCGCAAGAAATTGTCCCGTACTTTCTAAACGTTCCTACCTTTTGTGTTCCGATACAACCATACGCGCGATCAATCCAAATCCTTGCTCAAAAGCCCCCAACCATCTGCCTATCCCAGTCACCTTTCCACCTTTCGAATACCCCCCAGTCAGACCCCCAGTCGACCGTAAACCCTTCTGGATGCTGAGGCGTGGTTCTCAAACAGAATGTTCCCACAATTTCTGGAAACATCTTGTCTCTACAGGAGTTATTGGAGGTCTTGTGTCACTCTTCAGATTACATTTCAGCTGGCTTTTTTTTTTTTTTTTCTAGATTCACTTTTAAAGAGGAAATCAAAAAAAAAAAATTCTTTTAGTGTAAATAAATTTCTACTGGGCTTGAAATTTTGACTCTTACGTTGATGTTTCGATGATACTAAACAATTTCTTTTAGCTTTCGCTTGTAAGGACGACGCGGGTATATTTTGCCTTTTGGATATTTTACGACACCATTTTACAAGTACTAATGTTCAAAAGAAAACATTAAAAGTAAGTAAAAAAACAATTAAGTTATAATAGTCATTTGTTGCATACTAACGCGAATCATAGCGTTAGTATGCAACATAGAAAATACATTTCGAAAGCTGTATTTACCATAAATCATGCATATTTTGTCCAATCGGGTTGAATGAGTTGTCTACTCTTTTTCTACATAGGACTATTTTCTCTTCTTCCTGATTTGCAATAAGTTCAAATCAATGAAGTCCACATTGACGTTTAAATTCAACAGGACTGCTTTAAGATAATTTTGTTGTCAAAATATGCAGTAGATTAACTTCAAAATTCATTTTACTGCCGTTTAATGCACCGTATAACTGCAGCTAAAAGTATAGCAAACTGAAATGAAAATGTGACGACCAGCAACAGGCACAGGGCCCAGCTAGGCTGGACCTAGTCAATTTAACAATTCCCAATGAGTATCAAGGGCCTTCTTAAAAGTTTTTACCCCACTGCCCATTGCAATTAACATTTGCCACCGATAAACTATTCCAAATGCCTACTATCCTAGAGAAGTAGTAATTTTTCCCAATTTTGGACGACATACATGATTGTGCATCATCCGAAGAAGTCGCAGGTTATGACATTCTAGCAGAATGACTTCATTCCCCGATGTTTTGAAAAGTCCATCCCTGGATCCACAAGCAGGTAAATCATTTCTCAAGAATCGGAAAACAAAGTGCACCACCCTGTAGGGTGAAACATTGGTTCCGCGTGACGTCACTCGGCACCCCCTGTCGGCAACTTTCGTCGTGCGACCTCTGGTGCCTGGGCGGCCCCTAAGGTTGGTCGGACCCCCAAGAGTGGTCGTGATGGAATGCGAGAGTGACCTCTCCAGCACTCGGCTGTTTCACGTCCTAGCCTGGAGCCATCGATTGGCGTTATTTATAGAGGGAAGTGAGAAAGTCATTTCCCTATTAAATAGATTGAGGGTTAGCAACGTTGACATAGCGAAAAATAAATATGTCCCGTGTGTAGCATCTGCATAAAATATTTCCATCCCTCTGCTCATAAATACGTCACTCTTATTGCACCCAACACCTCTGGTTTCTGAAGCATGGGCTTTTCGACCATTCTTTCCTCTACCAGCTTTTTCTTCGCGGAGGAAGAAAAGGATTAGCCCCCATTCATTCGCACCAGGTACCATGCTCGCTTTTCAGAATTCATAATGGCCAGGTAATATCAACTGCTTGGAGGAAATATATCTTTTTTCATTAGATACCAAGTTTTTTTTTTTTTTGTCGTTTTGGATTCCAGAGTAGGTAGTAATTTTTTTAAAAAAGTAACAAAACACGGACAAATTTTTTTATGCATCCTATTTTTCTATTTCTCCGAGATGTTATGTTTCCCCTTTTGTTCGGAACCCAATTTACCAATTTAGTTTTTGTTATTTTAGTTTAACAAAGTTTAACCCCGATTTAACAATTGGGCTGTTAAATGCTATCGTTGAATCGAAGAAACAGCACTACTAAACTAGAGTATGTAAATCACAAATCTTAACCAATTACAAATGTAGGTCACAATATCTTAAGCAAGTCAATTACAGTTCTACCATCAACCAAAGCAAGCTGCCTGGCAGAGTGCCAAAAAGAATGCATTCACGTTCAAGGGAAGAACTGCTGGTATGAAGAATGTGCCTTTTTTCGTCCCGTTCTAGTTCGTTTAGCATACTTGATTTCTTCCGAACTGATGCTACATGCTAGTTTATAAATTCAGTTGCTTTGAACAAACAGAAAAGCAAACATTCTGATTCGCGCACTAAAAAAAAACGCACCTGCAAAAACAAACGTCCCCAAAACTCAAACGGATTAGTTATTTTCTGCATTGCTGAGAAGCATCAAAATTCTGTGGTCTAACTGTATATACATAAACTTCATTTAATATAACTTCAAAATGTTTTAGGAAATAGTTATGAATTATTGAACGAAGATAATGAACTCTTTCGAATCGAAAACAGAAACATACGATTTCATTTCAGTAACTAAACACTGATATACAATGTTTATTCAATGCTTTCAGAAACGTAATGTTCTAAAGGGAATGTAAATTTCACAAGTCGTATAAAACAGTTTAACAATTGTCCATGGGCTGTTAAATGCTATCGTTGAATCGGAGAAACAGCCCTTTCATCAAATCCAATTCGGAACTTGTAAAATCTATCGCTCATCTCAGGAAATCGAGTATCGTTAGATTGGAGGAAAAAAAAATGATTTACACCATGGACACATGCAATGTATTGAAATAAGGATTCAATAATTCCTTTCATAAATAGGCTAACGAAATTCAAGAAAGTAACGAAGCAGACGGAAGACGTTCAGAGTCACCTTCTAAAATACGATAGAAATAAGGGAGGCAATTATTTTGCTTTTGGTATTTCATAATTTCTAAATGAAAAGAACATTCCCTACATTTATTTATTATGATTTATACGAAACTGAAAAATTCTTCTACTTCCGCGCCATGCAATGAATTAATACATAAAATAATAATAATAACAACAACAATAATACACAGATTCTTCAAGTTTAAATTGTGTCTCACTGTAAAATGAACTGCTGTATACCAGCTTAACTGAACACATAACATTTTCAATATATCAATTTGTCTTCCCCATTGAAATTTTCAAAGTCGACGCCACACTATGAAAAGTAAAAAGAAAAAAATATTCTGTAAAGCAATTCACGAAACAATTTTTTTGGAATTTGGCACAAATAGAAGAATACGTTAGGTAGAATACGTTAAACGCGGTGATTGCATGAAATGCAATAAATAAATAAATAAAATCAAAGCTATCCTTTCGGGAATTTCTATTTTAGACTGTACTGAAGCTTTATCTTATCTGAACTATTTTTGTGAAGGAAAAAGAGCCAAAAGAGCAATATTCAGGATCGGTTTGGCAACCCTTTCTCGAAGACCCCCAATAGCGAAGACACGTCGGCTGGAAAGTATGGGCGTTTGACCCAGCCTAATCAGGAGGGTCAAACTCAAGCACGGCTAAGATCAAATATGGCACACACACCGCATCTTTTGTAAGACACCCACACTCAAAACTCGCCTCAAATCAATTCTTTTCTCAATTTAAGAAATTGGAATTTTCGTCTCTGCAAGTTGTAGAAAGCACCTTTTCTGACATTTATAAGATACTACAAGTTAGAGCGATTTTATGTAGCCTATTTAATGAGAGAGATTAGCTTCGTTTTTTGTCTGGAATACCTGTTAATGAGTGTGCGACTAAAGTCTTTCCCTTTTTATCTAGAATACTTGGTTTGTATACGACACATTTTTTCTTTACAAAATTGCACAAGGTTACATCAAAAATACTTCGTCAGCCTCATTTTCAAATAAATATCTTAGTTGCATAACATATATTATTTTCGTAAATCTATTCTTAGTTTCATAACCGTGAAACCTGTCTAAGTTGACCACTTGCGGTGCAGCATTTCAGCGGTCAACTTAGACAGGTTGTCAACTTACAAAGGTGGTCAACTTTGCACGTTTTACTGTACATGCATTACTTTTCCATTGCCTTTACGAAAAAATTTACGATTAATATTTCAACGAATCATTGCAATTATATTTGCTGTGTTCCATGTATTCTATTTAGCTTCAGCGCATTGCAGTGATATTCGGATGTTGTATAAAATAGAAGACATTCCAATTCTAAAGCATAACTTCGAATACGCCTCCAATAAATCTACTATGATTTAGAGTCCTAACGAAATAGCCGTAATATAACTTAGATAAATCTATAAAATTAACTTTAATTTAAATTTATGAAAGAGGTTTTACATTCTAATAACAAGATGGAAAATAGCATACATTTTCAAATTACCTGAGCTATTTCAGTTACGCAATAATAATCGGCAAATGACTAACTATGTAGTTGATTTGCTTGTATCACAAGTAAATTCAACTATCAAGACACTGGCAATAAGGAACAAGGAATGCTCGACTAAGTTTGATAGAGGATTACTGGAGTAGAAAAAATATTATCATATCCAAATTGTTTGTTTACAAATCTTTGCCGTCTGTACGAATGATTTAATTTGCATAATTTTTTTTTTTAGGAAGTTGTTAATGAGAGCTTTATATTTTTCGCTTTTCAGTACTGTTTAATTAGTTAGTTACTTAATACCTGACTGTTGAAACACGTGTTCATCTAATAAAAATGAGACGTAATTTTGTTTTTTAAGTTTTGACACATATGTCAAAGAAAGAGAGGTATAGCAAGGAAAAAAAGCACTTCTTTATTTCAGAACAAAAGAACAACTAATGATGAATACTTTCAATTTTATTTCATGTCTGTGCATAATAATGGTTTTTAGCTATCCTTCCTCAAAAAGAAAAGAGATTTATAGAAGCAGACGAATAATTTAGAAGCTCATTAATTCTAAAGCAAATAAGTAATTTAATTTTTATACAAACATGCACGATCCTTGAAAAATACTATAATTACAAAAATGTATAGAATACTAAGCAGAAAACGTCTGATCTAATTTGCATTTGTGCTTTTTTTGGAATTTGTTTATGCATTACATAGATTACATTTTCGTAATGTACTAGAGAACAATACAACACGCAACACTACTGAAAAATTGCAACGCGTAAATGCAAAAAATAAATAAATATGCATCATTCAAACCTGGCTTAGTTATCACTTAATGTAATGAGAAAAGTAAACCAACATATTAAATGAAGAGGACATCATGTCAATCGACATGATAAATGGACTGCAAACTTCCGTGCAAAGTTTATGCCCAGTCTTGAAGTTTCGTAATAAATTTTTATGCAAGGCTTCCTGTAGAACAGGGGTGCCCAAACTGCGGGTCATCACCCCAGAGCGGGTCGCGAGGCACTTCTCGTGGGGTTGCCATATAATTTCGAATCTTAAATTAAAAAAAAAAATACCACATTCCCAATTCTCTTTCTTATACTAAGTACTATTTTTAATTATTCTGTGCAAAAAAACGTAAGGGCATAAATGACAGAAAAATTGTGTAGTGATGATAGTAATTGTCGGCAGTAAATGTTTGACAGAAAAGTTTCCACTGAGACTCTCTCTCACACACTATATATATATATATATATATATATATATCGCTTATAGACATAAACAGTGTCATATCAACAAAAAATGGTTTTTTGTTTTTTTATATCAAAAATTTCAGATTTTTGACTTTTGATATTGGTAATACTGCCGTAAGTAAACGTTAAAAAATTAAGGCTAGAGGCGAACTTTTTTTTTTTTTTTTTGGTGCAATACTGTAATAACTCCTTTTTATGGTTATTTCTAATTTTTTTACGTCATCAATCATTAACGTCCATCATGTGAGAGAAAACTAGAACAATAACTATTTTCTGAACAAAATCGATTATAATAATCGTTGAAACAAATAAGGCAATTAAATAAAACAAACTGTAAAACGTTCAAACTCCTCTCTTGAAAAATGACCATTTTGCAGATACGACACTTTTCGCTTCTATAAGCGATATATTCGATTAAAAGATTGCAAGAAATTATTTTTACTCAAGTGTCCCTCCAAACGCGTTTTAGCCCTTTTTTTAACCCTCTCAAAAACATATTTAATGTGTACGCCACAAATCATGTTCAGATTTTTTAAAATAAGTTATATTTTTTGCTTTTATTACGAGCCTCAAATGACGGTTACGACACTGAGGTGTAATGTTAACACCGATTCAAGGTCTACAATCAATGAAATAAAAAACGATCCCAGTATTTTATGTTGATACATTTCGTTTTATTTTTGTACACTCATTATATCTTTAAAATATTCATTCAAAAGGTATTGGGTAATATCTGTGAATTACAAAATTCAAAACAAAAACATGATTGATTAGAAACAAAAAATTATGAATTAATAACTCTTGTCATTTTACGGAGTCGTCTGTGTTATACATGAATAAGAGGTGTCATTGAACAAAATAAAGATAAATTTTGCAGCTTTTAAACCAAAATATCGTTATTTGAAATAGGAGCCTCATATGAGGGTCAGGGATACGAGAGGGTAAAAAATACAGTATACTATCGTTTATACGATGCCAAAGGGTCCCATCGAAAATTCTGGGTAAATCCAAGAATGGGGACCACACCAAAACGTCATATAAGTGCAAAAGTGGTATAAATGATCGCCTTATAATCGACACTTTTTTTCTTCTTTCTAATGGGGCTGCTGTTGGATTCTGCCAATTGCAGACGTAGGGCGTTCCCCAGATTGGTACCATCTCTTTCAGCGGCACCACAATGAGTGTGGTACCATCGCCGCATGATTATTTTTGACGCTCAGTTTGCCCCTAGATGGCGGCACCTGAGCTCTAATTTGATGCAAACTGCACTACTAATTTAATTTAGCCGAGAGTATCCACGCCAAACGGATACTCAAGTGATCTTTAACATGCCGCATAATCATACGCCATGGGCGCTGTCAATTTTATGCATCTTGAAAATCCACCGACTTGGGCCAGGCTTGATCCTGCGAACTTGGGCTACGAGGCCTGCGCCTTACCACTACGTCACCCTGCCAGCGTATAACCAAAACTCTATTGTAACATTCAGGATTAGTTATTGACTGCAGAGCTTATAAGCCCTCACCATTGAATGTTATTTCCTATTTTCCGTGGTAAGGAAAGGTGATTAAGATGGTGCTACGTGCTCTCTCTACCGAGGTATCAGACTCCCGCGAAGCAAAGACATGTGTCTAGCAGTCATTCATCAAGAATTTTGTACGCCGTATACGATAACCATTCCCAGGACTACCAAGAGGGAAAAAAATCAAAGAGCTAGAAATGCCCATTTCTCAGATCAAAAGCAGAACAAACGAGCAATCCCGATAACAATGTCGAGTGCCATACCCGAGCTCAGTTTTACGGAGCGAAAAGTTAAAGGACACCTCAACCGGTTTCGAAGTCGAGGCGAGCTTTCGCGTAGCTCAAGCATAAATTGTGATTTATGATCAGAGACGAAGAATTGTGAAACCGAGATAGGCCCGCGAGATTTACAGACCTGGACAGAATGGCACGTACGAGACATTTGTTACCTCTGCTTATCATCGGAATCCGTGCAGCGATGGGGTGAGGCTTTGCGGTGGATCGTTGGATTACTACTATAGGGGGCTCCTTAATATTTTCGAGTAATTCCATATCAAGAAATGATACTGCTTTGATATAAGAGGGCGCTATTACGTCTAATGCTCTGAGTTAATTGTGGGGGTCAAAATAAGGAACTTGTCAATCAATTTTACCGCTTTCCTGATTATCCCGAGTTATCTCGGGTTCGCATGTATTGCAGTTAATTATTATCCCGAGAAAACTCGGGTGAAGCAGAACTTAAATTCAACTTAAAACCTACAAAAGTTCAATTTAAAACCTACATGTTTTGTTTTGTTACGTTTCCTTGTTTTTAAAAATAAAATTTTAAAAAATGTGATGATATTTTGCAATATTTTTCAAAAAAAAAAAAAAAAAATTGCAAGGGAAGCTCCCTACCATCTACAAAATCACCGAATGTTGGGCATTGAACCAAATGTAAAGAGCTGCATCACAATTATAAGGCCGATAAATATCGTATAATCCTGATTCCACCCACCCTCGAATCTGACTCACACACTGATTGTTAGAGGCAAGTATTTGTAAAAACAAAAGTTGTTTTAAATATCTTAATTTCTGCGTGATTCATACAGAAAACATATTTACCCCCCCCCCCCCCCACCACAAAATATAAAGTTTACAACAAAGTAACAAGCAACTTTCTGAATCTACACTGGTGGTAGGAGATGGAGATGTGAAAATCCGGTAAACTGCTGCGTGGTATATTTTGATATGTAGTCGGATAATATAAATCTCTAGTTTAGCATTTGCAGCACTGTATGATAGTCACTACTATATCAATGAACTTTAGGTTTATCCGTGAAATAGCGTGTTTTTTGAATTATTTGAAATTCCAGATATATCACTGAAATTAAAGACAATATTTTCCTATTCATCTGCAAAAAGTGAATTCGTATTATATTAAATATTATTATATACATATATAGTTTTATTTTATGATCTTCGAAGTAATTTTTCCCTAAACCCCACTGATCAAACAGTAAGATTTTCATACATATTAAAGCTTAAATTTCAGTTTTCAGTATAACTTTAAAAAAAAATCAAAACATTTTTTATGCTGAATAAGAACTGAAGATTCGATATTTAATACACTAACTGAAGAATTTATTAACAAGCTACATTCTCTTAATAATATATATTTGCTTAGGAGTATACACTAATCACGTAGAGTCCCTCAAATCAGTAATCTAATATTTCACGAGTATATAAAACAAAATAAAAAATTCCCATAATATAGCAATATATAAAATCAATAATATTTTCAAATTTATATAAGATGGTCCTCTTTTTCTTTAAGTGAAAGCTTGTTTGTAATTTGAAGCATATTTGTTGAAAATAATGCAATTTTATGAATATGTGCGCTGAATAAATTTGGAGTTACTTTTTTACACGATTACTTTTTTAGGAGGTTCTATGCCAATCCCGTACAAGAATATTGCTTTGAATATATTATAGTTTATAATAAAGATCAATCTGAATAACAACTATCAAAGAACCGTATCTACAAAAATGTCTGTTTTAAGGAATGGATGAAAGGCTATAAACAACTGTGGGATAGTACAGATGCACTATCATGGAATGTATGATAGAGAATGAGCCGACGTCAAGAAACTTGTGATTATGTGAGGTAGTAATTTGTTATTTATTTCTGAAAAATACGCTTGTATCTACTTTTGCTTGTCGCCAATTTAAGCTCGCGTTGGTTGTTATTCGATCTCTGAATCAACCCAGACACACATTTTAGGTGTCAGGTTTTCACCTGTAGGAGAAACACCACTTCACCTGTCTCGACGATTCCAAATCTTTAAAAGCCCAGATAAGAACAAAGTCTTTCGGAAAAGGAAGATAGAATTTGAAAGTAACGGCAACATTATCTTTCCCGTCTCTTCTTTTGCATTTCGTGAAAGTCCTCTTGGATTTTGTGCCCATCTTTACACTCGCAGACTCTACTCTCTCTTCCTTGGTGGTCCCTCTCTAATCCCGTGTGTCCATTAAGTCTTGTCAAAGGCGGCGCAAAAGTGAAGCAGACCCAAAATTACATTTTGCTTTTTTTTCGCCTTTACTTTGTCGGCAGTGTTTCGCCGTGGCGTCTCTTTGAAATTAGTGGTTTAATAACAGAAATTCATTCGAGAGGTATATTTAACACAAATTTTAAACGTATGGTTAATTTCTTTCAATGTTATTTAAAAATTTAACCGTGCTATTTTAATAATGAAACGATGTAATTCGGGAGAGAGTATCCAACCTGACATTGAAACAAACCATGAGCGTGCAACATTGATTTTTGTCCAACTTTTCTAATAAGTTAGTTAAATAGAATGTTTGTTTATGTCCGCTTATTTTTGGTTTTTATGTATACAACATGGTTTTGAATGAACCATTTGCCAAATCGATTAACTCCTCAACGATACAAGTTGAGAAAAGTGACGAAGAAGATTGTGTAATCCATAGAAGTAATCGGGCATCCGAGTTACATTTTTTGCTCTCATTTGGTAAGAAATGTGCTTAACCAAAACTCCATTATAAATTCACTTACTACATGTCAATAGAAGTCTATTAGATCTGGAATAATTACATTTTTAAAAATGTTCATACCTATATCTTTAGTAGCAAAAAGGAAGAAGCATACATTATTTGCAGCACTCTGCGAAGACAAATGCTTGTTAAGCGTATAGAGCAGGCATTAAGCTCCTTTTCCTCAAAGCTTTATTAAGTGTTTTCTCTCTCTCTTTTAATTCATGGTAATACATGATACATTAACCCAAAATAGTATCAATATAGAGAAAATCCTCCATCTCTCGCCCCATTTTTTGTTTGGAAAGCAATTCAAATTCATCTCATTCTATGGACGGCATCTTTAATCTTTTTAAATTTTTTCTCCACGTTTGTACGAATGTTTTATAAGAGTAATTCTGTACTTTGGTTAAATCATTATGCAAAACAAAGCTTTTTGAGCTTGCGCAGGAGCCTTTGAACATCAATAAGAAGGGTCATATTATATCATAAATCAAATATATTTTTATTCTGTGGTTTCTACTGCAGTCTGCCAAGTGTCTCAAAAATTACATTGCTATAGGTTGAAAGCCCGAAGCATTGAAACAAAAATCTTACGAAAAATCTGATTTTTTTAAAAATGTAAGCCTTTGTTTCTCAATGCGTACGCATACTTATTACCCCACAAATGAACGCTTATAACTAAATGAAGTATCAAAATCATATGATACAGTTGAAACATTTTTCAAGAATTGCTTTTTATGAGGTGATCCCAAAGATTTAATTTTTTAGCCCAATTTATTGAGGGTCCCCTATTTTCTGTTAGAATCTTTGTTGAAATACATGACATGGCAGGTCATTTATGGCAATAAGTGTTAAAAACTAGTTTAAATATTCCAGTGCTTGAACCAGTTCCTAGCAGAAAAAGTTTAGCAATATTGCAACCACACACAAATGATCTAAGGTATATGGTATAAAAGAAAATGCATTGATTAGAAAATGCAAGTTAATGTATGTTTATTAGAGCAAAATTGAGAGCAACAATAAATACAAGTATCTCGGTTGAGAAAATGGATGAGGAGTAGCCGTTTTGCCCTAGATCAAAGAGATTCCGTCACCTAAAAGAAAACAAATCTCATCTTATCGAAATGAAGAATCATACTTCAAACTCTTCGATCACGTAGTATAGAAGCTGAGGAAGGAAGTACTAAAAGCAAAATGCTAATTTTACGACGCAAATGCTGCCGTTACAGGTGTCCCTCTAAACAGGACAGCGTCATGCTCACAGGTAAGATCGTCATTCACGTTTGGAGGCGTAGAAAACCATAAACGAGCTCATCCACCTTCTTCAACCCTACCAAACCCTATGAAAATTAGGGCACAAGCTGACCGAAGCTATAAAATTCGTGGAAGCTTAAAAGGAAAACTCAATAATACTATCTTGTCAAGCTATTAACCACTGTAGTAAAAAGTCGCACCCATAGAGCACTGGCGATTATCGTTGAGCCATCCAGAACGATTTACGATTTCGCAAGGACAGTTTGGAACTAAAGGGCTCTTGTTGATACGGTAGTTGCCAGTTGCAATCCAGCAGGATGACTGCTGATATTTCCAGAAACGTGGGACGGAATGCAAAAGGTAGCATTATGCTCGAAATGGCTTCCTCATGCAAATCTAACTAGGCGCTGTCAGAGCAGTATTCATAACTAAGGCACCGCGCAGAGTCATCGACTATCAATTCACTTTTGAAGGTTACGGCGGAAAATTTCGATGTTTTCTTGTAGCACTCTCGTATGGATAAATATTATTAACGCTGGAACCTCCGAAGCGGTCATGTTAATCGTTTTGAAGCTTTCATTTTGCATTAATTTGTTACTAATTGCAGTACAACTTTCAAATGCATTACTTCTTTCCTTAATATACAGTAAGTAGGGCAAGTCAATGCAACTAAAAGTTGTATTATAATAAGTAACAACTTGGTGCAAACTGAAAGTTTCGAAATGGTCAAAACCCGGTTCGCAGGTTCTAGTTTCAACAGATCCAATCAGAGTGGAAAAAGGACAGATTTAGCAAAAAGCAATAGGCCTACCTATTTTGTCTCAAAGCCAAGGTAGCTTTTTTCAGTTGCTCATATAATTAATTTAACTGGTTTTAAGATTTTATAACGATGATAACAATCTCCCTTTCAGCATTTACGAGGAATGCAAATAGGCATATTTCAACACTAAGACACCTTACAATAATGATAATACTGCATGAAAATAAATAAGCTTAGGTAACTACGTTTCACTGAATCGATAAAAAAAGATTGAGTTATAATTGTTGAGTGAACATATAATAGTATGTGATACACAAACACACGCATACAGTGAAAACTTTGTGTTCGTAAGTGCCAATGTGGTTAGAGGAGTACGAGATTTAGAACGCATATCACTTTCATCTAAGAAACCCACTTGTTCTAAATATGACCTACTAAATATAGTATGTATAGCTCTAAGAGTGTCGACTCTAGTATTTTAGTTATCTTAATTTAACCCTCTGTATCATAGTGTAGAATCTAGGAAGAATACCATAAAATAAGGGGAATTTGAAGTTTTTCAGAATTTATCTATCATGTTATGCCCCCCCCCCTAATCGCTCTGAATTTTTTTTCCCAACATACCTATACACCTAGGCTATCCAATGCTGGGTAGAATTTTTTTTTTTTTTTTGTCTTTATGGAAAAGGAGGAAAATTTTTTTCGTGAGTCACAAAGTTGTACCCAGTTGAAATACGCGTTTTTTTGTTATTATCTCGAATTTAAAAAATAAAATAAACCCGGGTTTACGAGTGACAGACTTTAAAGTAATTAAATAAATAACACAATTAAAACATTTTTTTAAATAAAAATTTTCAAATACGTATATTTTATTCTCTTATTACCTCGAGTCCAAATAATCAAATAAATCCGAGTTATTGAGTGATAGAAGGCTTTGCGCATTCGGTTCCATCAATTTCGCAGTACATTAACATATTGATCAGAAAAAAGTTATAAGAAAATCGCGAATTCAGCTTCAAAAGAAATAATAAGTTTAGGAATGAGAATTAAAGAAACAATTCCTCATCAAAAACAAGAAATAGTGCACCTATTCTTGTTACTCATCATCGCAAAGGATATAAAAACTAAAAATGTGATTTTCCAAATAAAATCTGTAGACAAACTATTAGATTGCATTTCTTTTTCCTGAGCAAAAAGTGGCGAACTTAAAAAAAGCGCCGTCTTTTTAACCGGAGGACTTAACAAGATTTTGTCCGCTGTGATCACGCAAAACATCAATCAAAAAATTCTTTGACACTTTCTGAATCAAATATGTCATTCCATTCTAACAAGCTTGTTAAATGCACAAACAATTTTTATTCTAGGCCGCCCCGTTAATAATGAGCCATTTCTCATTATCGGACATGTCGGTGGCTAATTTAATGCTGCATCATAATTATCACGTCAAAGCTCGAAAAAAGACATTTGAACTGCATTTGATTACGGCCTTTGCATTGAAATACATCAATGATGGTCAGATTTTGAACAAATTAGTTGAGATAGGAAAAGTTCACCGTAAGAGTGTTGCGGTGACTGAACCAGCATGAAAAAAAAAAAAAAAAAAACAGACAACCATTATGTTATTAAGGAAATATTAATTTTTAATTCGTGTTTCGTTGACGCCTGGACTTGAGGATAGTTGGACAAATCAAGATTTGTTGCTCTTTGGCAATTACGTTACTATGTAGGCTAAAATCTCCGAAACAATTGGTATGTAAGAAGGACGAAGGTAATGGTGAGAAATAATTAAAAAAAATATGTCTAAATGAAAGCATAGGCTCATTTATTTCTATACGAAGTTCTTAAATATTACTTCTATACGAAGTTTTTGCATTATTGAAATTTTTGCTAACAAAGTTATGCTATTAGACATTTTCGTTAAATCATTTAAGCTGAATAAAATCACTTAATCTAATTTTGCAATCATATCGTATAAACATCCAATATTTTGCTTAAGTTAAAAACTAATCAAACTCAACTTAAAATTTTCGTTAGAAACAATCAGATTCAGTAAGCAAAGTTACTCAAATCGATAAATAAACAAGTCATTATAGACACAAACAAAATGTCAAAAATAAATAAGTATAATAAAATAATAAAAAACAAATAAAAGAAAATAACAATAACAAAATAATAACTACAATAATAATATAAAATCCTGTATACAGAGTTGTACTGAATCGATTTCTTTAGTGATGAACTACATAAATGCTTATAAAAGACCAAAACAAAAAAAAGTAATGCATTTACTTTTAATTTTTTTGTGAAAATGTAGTTATATTTATCTAAGGATGTTTTCCGTGTCAAATATATTTCTAATAATAATGATAATGAATTAAGTATAATTGGATGTGGAGAACGTTTATTTAAAAAGTAATTGATTAGTATTTGTAGACTACGAATAAAGGTGCTGCAGGCTAGCGTGAGAGTACATTAGAAATGAACCGGATGTGTAAAAAATAAACTTTTTTCCCGTTCGACGCATTTGCAAGTCAATTTGAAGCACGATAATATACTATTAGTGGTCCTTTTTTTAAATATTTATAGAGTTCCGACTTGAACATATCTTACGATTAGTTTTTCTTTGACAGCATTTTTATTCATAGAATATTCAATAATTTATCTCAAGGAAAATTAGTCTATTTTTCCCGAGTTTTCTATACCTGGAATAACACGAGTTTCATTGGCAGGTTGAAAAATACGACAACGTACATTATAATTTAAAATAACCCTTTATCTTTCTTTTATGCAAAATCAAAGGCGAAAACTGTGTTAGAATGTCAAAAATAGCGACTTTACTATCCAAAATTTTAAAAAAAAAAAAATGTTCCCAAATACTGATTGAATATCTAAATACTGACCAACTTTGCTTCATAATTAATAAAATTAAGTTTCATGAAAAGTTGTTCCTTTTTATTTTGTAATGTAAAGTAATGCAAACTTAATTTGGAAACTATTTTCATTATTCAGTTAGAAACTATTATTACAGGTAACTGTATAATGTTGGACATTAACTGCAACTAGGGAAATACATTAACCCACCTACCATCTTCTCGGCAAGGATCTACGTTCTGGTTGGTTTAGGACACCTCTACACGCGGTCAAATTTGCCACCATATTGAATGACCGATAAATACATCAAAACATCGCCGGTTGGCATTGTTTACTGTTGCCAAAAAGAGAAAATAGTTGTATTTCTCTGATGGAGTACGGTTTTGGAGTGGAGGGAATGCTGATGTCACCTTATGTAAAATAGTTATGAAGTTGCAGTAATTATTTGTGACGTAGTGAATACGTAAGGAATGCTGACGAAGTATAAGATGAGTAAGATTGAGCTTTCAGACTCCTAAACTCTCGCTCAGCTCGTGCTATCCGAAATTCAAGACAAAAATACAATTGATTGCTTAATGAAAAATAATTATAAATTAATAACTCTTGCAGTCATTTTAAGGTCTCGTGTGTGTTGCACATGAATAACAGATGTCACTGAGCAAAGAAAAGATACATTTTGCAGTTTTCCAAACTTGGATATTGCTATTTGAAGTAGGAGCCTCATGTGAGGGTCAGGGAGATGAGAGGGTTAAAGTTCAACTTTCCACTTATATCTTTCAATAACTTTTGCTCGTGTCTAGCATCTCCCCACTTTTTTTTCCAGGACTACACCACCGCGTGGTATTCAACTCTCTCAATGTATCCCCATGAGAGAGAAGATGGACGGAGGTGTTGAGGCCCGGAATGAGAGCTTCCGAACATCGATCACGAGCGGGACCCTTTTGTAACCACTTCGGCGGGTGACAAATGGGCAGACTGAGGAAGGAACCCGGATCCGCCCCGACTTGACCTCCTGACACCGCCCAATAAGAAGAGAATCTTTTTAATGTTTTCTTCCTTAATTTTTGTGCTTTTTTCCATCGACCCTATGCTCGCTCCGTGATCAAAAAGTTAAACATTTGTCTTGCACCCGAGGCGGCTCTTCCTTCGAGGGCCTGTCAAGGAAATAGCCGCTGCAAGCTGATATCCATCAAGGAATCTCACTCAGACGACAACTTTCCACATCCTTCAAAGAACATTTTTTAGTCGATCAGGATATTTACAAAACTGTTAAAATCATTGGGTTTTCATTCTTTTAATTATTTTACACACATAGAGTAAAGCCCCGTTTGAATGACCTTCAAGGAACTGGTACCAAACGACGTATAAAGGACATTTTACTTATCTATTGATTATTACAATTGTTCTTTTTAAAAATAAAACCCTGTTTTTAAAGTACGCAAACAATGGTTTTTAAATATTAAAGTGGAATGCTCGACTTTTTCAGAAATTCGATTTTTCTTAATCCTTGTACTCAATTTTTTCGTTTTATCTTTCAATGAGGGCTTTACACTAGGACTTTTTGGTTTTTAAGGAGAAAATACAATAGAAATATAAAAACCGTGGGTGCATGGCTTGGAGAAAAAGTTTATCAACAAATATATATATATATATATATATATATATACAATTTATACAATTACTTTTAATCCCTGGCGTACTGATCTATTTGAAGATTTTTATGCCTACGGGGCGGATTTAATTTGTCGCTATATGAATCCCCACTTTTCTCCTTCATCCCATCCCTATTAGCATGAGGCCTTAGGGGTAATACATATGGATCCCTACTTTTCTCCACCATACCCCTACCTGTTAGCCGAGGGCTTGGGATTGCTTGCGCACGGGGTGGGTCCACGAATTTTACATGCACGTATTCCCAAGTGTACATGATGGGTCTCCAGCGGGTATCGAACACGCGACCTTCCAGGTGGAAGTCCGACGCTCTAACCACTAGACTAATAAGGGTCCCCACTGGCGGGGGTGCCGCCAACATCAACGCTGGCTTCCTAAATTCAGATGACGATTCTGACTCGTCCACCGTAACTTCGCTCAAGAAAGCAGATGACGAGTCTTACTCGTCAAATGTACCCAAAGGGATAAACGTGTTCATTTATAAACTTCTACAATTCAGTGAGGAAGGTAAAGATAAAGCTTATCTTTTACTTTTATTCCCTGGAGCCAAACCCGGAAAACCAGATTAATCACCATTTTGCTTTATAAGATAAATTTCCCTACATCAGAGGAATAAGGAAGAAATGGGTCAGGAAGAGAATTTTAGAATGAGGGAAAACGACGTATAACCGAAATTGGCGTCGTATAAACGAAATATGTTAACATTAATTGTTACGAATGGATCGGGAGTGTGGTGAAAAGATGTATAACTGTAATCAACGTCTAAATGAAAGTCGTATTAACGGTGATTTACTGTATGACCATTTCACACGAAAGTGAACAAGAAGCAACTACGCATAAGTGTCTACTTTCTCGAATGAAACTAATGTAACTCTCGCAACTCGCGGGAGAAAAAGTGAAAATTATTTCAAGAACAAGACATCAGCTCTTTATTGTTCAGTTGTTTGTCTATTTTGATGCAAAATAGCACAGAAAAGACCAACTACGACTCCCCCCCCCCCCCCCAAAGTGCAACGTTCTATTAGGTTTTCGTAATGCTCTTTTTTTTTCTCTTTAATTTTGCATTTGCAATTTTTCTAATACTACGATTTTTCTAACACTTTTCCTGCGATGAAGAAGGGGAGAGGTAAACTGTCGCTCTCCCAGTCTACACCTTCACGATTTGTTACCTGGAACTGATTCATTTTATTTATCTTAATCCCTATATTTATTTTTATCCCACTGATTTAATTTGTTCGACTCCGAAACTTGCCTCTGCAATATTTATTGAAAGTATGAGCCTTTATTGAGTTATTTTTTATAAAACCTAAAACAGGATGAAATAAAATGTTTTTTTCTTATAATTCAAAATTGTGACTAAGTTAATGAATTTGAACGATAAGCAAATAATACTTTATTTCCAAATGTTACACACTCTCTAAAAATATTTGTGTTGTCACTTTTAAAATTCAATACATTTGCCCCAGGTGCAACCTTTCTTAACACTAGATTTACCAGGTCGTTTTCAACCATTTCTAAACTTTCATTTTACACGAAGTTGCTACTCATTCTTGTAAAACTTTCAGTCACATTCGCTTGTCCTCCTTACCGTGTATTAGGAAAAGCTAATGCAAAAGTTGACTTATAATTCTTGACAAATGATGCAAAATGGAAGCTTCGAAACAGTGATGACTGGTCTGGTAAATCTAGGGTTAATAGTTTGTAATAAATGCATAAACTATTTTCTTAATAAATAAGCAATAAAAGAAAGAGATTAAACTTTTTAAAAAAGAATAATAATAAAAATATTATTTTGTTTACATTCGTAAGTCTTAAATAAGGACGCTTCAGATACAAGATATATTATGAAAGCAAATATAATAACGAAAAAAAAAAACAACCACTTGATGCATTCATCTACGGCACCACCAATTTTGTTAATAAGGTGTTTAGCCTTTCAAAAGGTTTTTTTTTTTTTTTTTTTTTTTTTTGAGAAAACCCATAAATTATTCAAAATGTCACACTGAATACATTTTTAAAAAAGTAACAACAGCAATAATAATAATAAAAATAATAATCCTGGAATTTCAGAACAGACATTGAATCATTACGCTTACTTTCAACTAAGCGTATAAATACTGCTCCGTTTGTTTATTGGAATTGGGACCGTCTAGCATTAAGTGCTACAAGACCTTGGCAATAAAGTAGTTTGTCACGAACCACCGATTCCGAAAGTCGAACATTACCATTATAACCACTTTCTAGGAAGCAGTTCTGCAACGAAAAATAACAGACTTCTGACGAAAGAAACTGTTTACATCTTCTTACAGAACCCACATGCAAAATATTTCTTTTAAACGGATCCCTTCGCGGAGATGCATGCAAATTCCGGTTTGATTTTTTATGTGAGGTTTCCTTACTTCCATAATTAATTATAGAGCTACATGGAGATGGGGCGATTTTTTCCGTTTCTGACGTAACTTCAGATGTACGCTGATATACAGTAAAATAAGTGAAGCTTTTAAGATTGGTATTTCTCTCCAAAGTATAAAGGATAAGAAGCCAATAATAAAGTTAGTCGAATTTGCGAAAATGCGACAAAAGCGTTCTCCCGTTTAACGAGTGGTAACATATCTTTTCATTTTGTAATGCATAAAACATGAAGCCAAGAGGTGTGAACCAATCAATATATATTTTTCTGGAAATTTAAATATTTATTAAATCTCAAGAAACCAAGACAATTACATTAAACTATGTTGCGCCTAAAGATATGATAAAGGAAGTGCTTCAGGATCATAACTTATACAGAATGAGTTTTGATTGAACAGAAGTGGTAACCGTTTTTAGAAGTGTTTTTCAAATTATTGAATATTTAAATCGTACTTAAAAAAGCCACATAAACGTACTAATATGGTATATATTAGAAATGACATCCCATTCATTTGGCATTTGATTCGGTTTTAGGTTGTAGTTACTTCGGAAGCTACCCCGTAATAAGCAACATGATCTGCAATATGATCCATTTTCGGTATTACGGATTTTTCTTCTTTTTCCGATTAAAATAAATCAAAAATGCAAGATAGCTTACGAAATGAAAGGAAAACGAATAGAATGTGAAATACACGTGGTGATGTGTGTGCCAGTATACGTTACGTTAACGGAGCGGTTCAGAAGAGTATAAAATTCAGTACATCAGTATAGTAGACGATATTTAGATTTTCAGCTAGCTTGAAAAAAAAAAGTTCTTTAATAAACTTTCCTTTATCAAGTGAAAATTCTGTTGCACAAATGCTCTTATCAAAGTATTATTTCTCTCTCTCCCTATTGTTTCTTTTTCTATAAAATTTATTTATTTATTATGGGTTTGATTCTATTGTTGCGAATTATTGGAGAGCACGTGGCCTTATGACCTAGTGGTCAACAGGCCGGCATTTGATAAATAAATAATAAATATTTATTTATTTATTATGTAAGCCTTTTAACATATAAATGTAAAAATAAATTCAAACAGAAAAAAGTCGAGGAACAAATCTGGGAGGTTATATACTTCAAAGCAAAAACATGTAAATCATTAATTTGTTCCGGAGAAACTTTTATTTTAACATTTTTGTTAAAATTATATATTTAAAAATAAAAAACTGTACGGTATAGTATATATATTGGTAGACAGATAAAAACTTTTGAACATTTCTATTGCCCTTCAGTCAAGCTGTGGCTAAGCTTCCTCTAAAACGCGTCACAAAATTGGTGGTTAAACATTTTGTTCCTCAGAAAATGCTACATACGAGGAATAATTTTCAACTGCAACAAAAACATAAAAATGTCATTGCCAAACACCGCAAGGAACTAGCAAATTTTGTTTTCCTTAATTGTGAAATCGATTTCTTCTATGTGATCTTCCTTGCTACGGCCAAGTTATTTATCGTTCGTGTTTCATGTGTCGAAAGAAAACAGGAAACATGTAGTTGTTAGACTGAAGCTTCCCATTCTGGCATTAGTCTGTGCTCACCAAAGTGTAACAATGCCAGTCAACGAAGCGACGGCTGAAGAAAAGAGTTTATGAAGTACGGGTTCGCACAAGTGAGACGATGAAATGAAAAGCTTGAGTCGAGTCAAATAAAAAAGTTATTTTTAAAAGAGACGTTGAGTGTCAACATTATAAAAATATGTACAAATAACCCAGCGATTACAATAGGTATGGGCAAAATTCGGAAAGTTGGGGCTAAACTTAAAAAAAATTAAGAATTCGTGAACCGTAGATAATCGGTAGTTGTGGCAAAAAAAAAAAAAAAAGAGAAATATTACCCCTTATTTTATTTTATATATTTGTAAGCTAACTAAAGTATAAAGGTAAAAGCAAAAGAACAATGTCATACTGACTAGGGATTAGATGCGTACTTATAATAAGCAGAAATTAATGAGAAGCTTGTGATCTTGAACTTGAGAAGCAAAGTAATCGATGATGGGTGAAATTCCATAATACGCAGGAGCAGAACATTTTTTAAATTTACATCTGTAAACCTGGCTTGATACTTCGATTTGGTAGTTAACATTGATTAGTTTCCTTGTTATTAATTATCTTAAGACGAACCTATTAGAAAAGGTTTTAAAATGTTTCCCGGACCGAATCAAAACCCAGGACGAGCCATATCCGGCACACGAACATGGCATTGCCCACATATAGTTTAATAAACTTTCTAAGGCTGTTTTAAAAAAGCGGGTATACTCGAGGTATTCAACAATTACGTCTTAGCATATTCTAGAACAATGCTAGTTGCTTTTATAAGATGTATTAAAGAATTGTTCTTAGAATTCAATTATTTTTTTGACAATAAATATTACAAGATTCTATGTTCATGCAAATTACAATTTCAGCAGAATAAATCACATGAACTATGAAAAGCGAAATCAAATGCACGAACAAAAGTTTTTTGAGTTAGTCTAAATTGTAAGGCTAATTTATTCTAGTATTGCAATTTTGTTGCTTCACAGAATGTTATCTGCGTCTAATTATTTCTTTTTAGTATGGAGAGGGAAATAAACAAATGGGAGAACTTTTCTATATTCAGAATTTCTTAAAATCCGAAAAAAAAAGGTGAATCATAACTCTGTATAGAAAATATTTTTATCCGTTCTATAATTATATATATATATATTAGTTAATGAGGGACACGCCATATTGTGAAGTTGTCATTCGGAGTAAATTAATTTACAGGGTTACTATAATTTATTAAGGAAAAAAAATCGCCAGTTTTTGGGAAATTATACAGTGAAAGGTCAGCTAATTATATATAAAATAGTTACTCTCCATAAAGCCATTAGTCAAATAAAAAAAATCATAAAGCATCGAGAGATACATTGAATTATTTTTTTCTAAAACATATTTATTTTAACCTCTTCAAATTTTTATCACTTTCTGGTTTTGAGAAAAAGGTATTTCAAACTGAGAGTTTCGTTGTTGGAAGTTTTTCTTTCTTTCTTATTTTTTTAATTTTTTTCAGCTAAGAAAATACTTTGTCTCGTGATTTTGTGAACTCAATGTCTGAAGAAGTTTTCTTTTCTTTTTTTATAAGATAAAAACTAAGAGTAGTTATTTTAAAGAATGAGTTTCATTTTCGGAAATAACTCGTACATTTAAAAACCTCTTTGAAGTAACTTCGTACACGATGCATTTTCTGCCAAGAATTCCTTCCGTTTTAAAACTTTCCACGAAACTATAAATTCACAAAGTAAAAAATTGATGCCACTTCTACTGCAAAACTCAAAAGCTATAAATTATGTGTTTTCAAATAATTTAGAGAAAGCAATAGAAAAGAATTTTCACTAAAAATCATAATTTTAAACATTTTCATACCTTTTTACAACTGTAAGCTTAATCTAATGTTCACGCGAACTCTTCCAACGACATAAATATCAGCAAGGCGCTTTCTAACACGACAAAATAATAAATTAAAAGCTCGCTCTCTTAATTAAAGATATTCTCAATTCCGAGAGAGCCGAGTGTAACGTGACTGCAGGTATTACGTTATTAAGATCTTAAGGGATTAAATGCAACAGAAAACTTTTAGCACCACATCACGCAACAACACTGCGAAATAAAAGTTGAAAGGACAGCACTCATTTGCAAGAATAATTCCAGTAATAGTTTTGTTATAAGTCTAGCCTAAAAGACTACGGAGAAAAGTTCAAAAGGTTAACAAAATGACACTCTCTATTTTTTGCCTTTACAGGTGAGGAAAAGAAAGAACACACGAGGAAACGCTGTTTTGAAAGCAGGTAGAAGAAAAGCAAGGAAAAGAAATGTCAAGAGATTATACAGAATGAGTAGCTGAACGTTTACATTAGGCTTAAGGAGTTGGCTACTTTATTAAGCTATTCTTAGTTACGAAAAAAACATTTCTTTATTTGCGACTTTTAAATACCATCGTATTTCGTAAAACAGGGGCTTTTCATTTCGTTTTCAATGGGTTATTCATCGATAGATAATTCTTCTGCGTCAAAATATCATTAGCTTAAATAATTGAAAAAAATATTTAACTCTCTATTACTCGGATTCACTTTTTGGATTCGAGACAATAAGAAAACAATAAAATGCACGTATGACAGGATTTTAAATTAGAGCAATTTATGCATTTATTTTAAATTTATATATATATATATATATTTATATATATCACTCATAAACTTGGATTTATTTGATTTTTTGGATTCGAGGCAACAAAAAAAAAAAAAAAAAAAATGCACTTATTTCATGATTTTAAATTAGATCTATTTATGCATTTATTTTAAATTTATATTATTCATTTTAAACCTTATATCACTCATAAACTTGGATTTATTTGATTTTTTGGATTCGAGATAACGGCCAAAGAAACCCCGGTATTTTAGGAAAATTTTCAGTTTAAAAACCGCTATCGAACGGTGTGTTGCCTACAGTTTATACTATGATGCAAATCTACCATCAACCAAAGCGATTTGCCTGACAGAGTGCCAAGAAGAATCCATTCATGTTCAAGGCAGGAACTGCTATAAGGAATGTGCCGTTTTTGTACTCGCTCTAGCTCGTTTGGCGTACTTGATTTCTTGCGAACTGATGTTATGTGCCAGTCTGTAAATTGAGTTGCTTTCAACAAACAAAGAAGCAAGCGTTCTGATTCGCGTACTAAGTAAACGCACCTGCAAAACGAACTTCCCTAAAACTCGAATTGATGATTCGTTCTTTTCTGCCATGCGCAGAAGCGTCCGAATGTCAAAATTCCGTGGTCGAACTGTAAGGAAGGTTAAGTTCGACGTGCAGGAAAAAAAAAAAAAAAAAAAATGAAAAATGCTTTAATTGTTTTTCTCTCTCCTTACGTTAAAGGATATTACAATAATTTCTCGCTTATCATCACTGTCATCTTTTTTATATGCTTATCTCAGTTGTACGTCGATTTTCAATTCTCAACCAAAAGTGAGGAAACTGTAGTGTAATTTAACATTCATTGACTGGCCAGGTGTTAAACACGCGATAGTAAAAATTAAATATTACTGAGAAAATGCTTCAGTTTTTTATGAATAGTTCTAAATAAATGAAATATTTTTCAAAAGGGGTTGTAACCATACCTAATGTTTCCAGTCTTGAAGACATCTCTCAAATGACATAAGACATATTCATCGTGATACATTCCGTAATTGCACATCGCATTAGAACACGAAGAGCCCCCTCCTATTGTTTGTGCAATAAGTCTGCAGTTACTTAAACAAACACTTTTCGTTGTGAAATTATTCCACCGTGCACGTTTTGTTGCTACTGAGGGTTTTGACATGCTTCTAATTTTGCTTTTCCAAAAAGCTTCATGTTTTAGATGCTGGCAATAATATAAAAAGTGGAAACCATTTTTTTTTTTTTTTTTACTTTTTTACGGCGAGATAGCTGCTTTAATGCACTTTTGACATCAAATCAGCTTTGTTAGAAGATTCTAACATTTTATTTTACTTTATTTTTTGAAACAGAAAGAACGTGTCTTAATACTTTTGTTTTTTCTTTTTGTTTTATTTGGGTACTTTATTTTTTTTGCGTCACGCGCCAGTTCGAGAGTACTATTGTGCGAGTCAACAAACACTGAAGTCGGCAGTCATTTAACATTTTGCGTGACCAATCAAAAGTGACGATTCAAGTGCAAGCTTTTAATTCCTGTGGGGAAAAGTCTTTTTTGCAATTTCTTGTCACTTGAGAAGAAAAATTGCAATTTGCAAGAAATGCAAAATCAAAACCAATAACCCAAAAAACAAGTGTGTTTGCATTTCGCATTTTTCAAAGTTAGAAACGAACATAACATGATTAACTTTGTACGGTATGACCTAGTAACGTCCCTAAAAAGAAAATCTCAACGATATATTTTAATGAAATTGTGATTACTATTGCATAAATATAACAGAATAGTTGCAGTACGTTAAATGGTTTAACCGTTTCCCTTACACATTTTTTTTTTGAAAAACATTGCAAAAAATCATCACATTTTTAAATTTTATTACCAAATACAAAGAAACAAAACAAAATGTGCAGGTTTTAAGTTTAATTTTTATTTTTCTACAGGTGTAAAAGCATTTAAAATTAATTTACTATCCCGAGTTATCTTGGGTAAATAAAAAAAAGTTAAATATTGGCCTTTGTAAGATAGTTTTTGAAACAAAGGACAACACAACAAACCAACAAAACTTGGTAAACTGTCAATCAAAGCTGAATTTTTCATTTCATTTCCTCCAGACCGAGTAAAACCGTGATAAAACAAATCATACTGAACATTATGCTTCGCCCCGATATTTCTCGGGATAATAATTAGCTGCAATATATACGAAGCCGAGATATCTCGGGATAATCAGGCAAGCGGTTAAAGATTCAGCAGGGCAGCCAGATAAAATTTAAAGCCCATATTGTATGTGAAGATTTTAATCTGGAGCAGCAAGTTTTGTGAGTTGCTCCGACTTTTAAATGTTTGCTCCTTCTTCTCCAGCTCCGTTACACAGTTTAAATAAATGATAATCATTTATCTGTTGTTTTAAGTAAATTAATTTTTTACGTAATACAAAATTTAAAATGTTAAAATAAATCGAAGCAGTGGAGAATAACAAATAATTTGCTTATTCTGCTCTCCAAATCTCTGCTGCGAAGTAATACGCAATCCGAACTTTTCGTTCCGAGTGTTCAAAAAACAAGACCGGTATTATTTGGAATCATTTTTTGCTGAACTAAAGAAACGTATTTAGCTTTTGAATGTATCGCGACCTGAAAACTTGTTGTCAAAAGTAATAAAAATCGCCCATCAATCAGCAGGTATGATACCTAAGTGTATTGCGATGGTTAAAGTAGTAACCGTTATGAGGGCCGTGGTAGCCCAGTGGTTAGCACGTCGGACTTCCGCCTGGAAGGTCGCGCGTTCGATACCCACTGAAGACCACCATGTATACTTGGGGATATGTGCATGTAAAATCCGTAGACCCCACTACCTCTCCCCGTGCGTAAGCAATCCTAAGGCCTCGGCTAACAGGTAGGGGTTTGGTGGAGAAAAGTAACCGTTATGAGGGCCGTGGTAGCCTAGTGGTTAGCACGTCGGACTTCCCCCTGGAAGGTCGCGCGTTCGATACCCACTGAAGACCACCATGTGTACTTGGGGATATGTGCATGTAAAATCCGTAGACCCCACTACCTCTCCCCGTGCGTAAGCAATCCTAAGGCCTCGGCTAACAGGTAGGGGTCTGGTGGAGAAAAGTAACCGTTATGAAATATTTCATTGAAAGCGTCCATCTTAGCATATATTATTTAATGTGTTCAAAAGTGTATATCTAAGCATATCTTATTCAGTACCTTCAAAAGCGCCGGCATGGTGGCGTCGTGGTAAAAGGCGCGGGACTCGTACGCCCCAGGTCAAAGGATCGAGCCTGGCAGTGTCGGTAAATTTTCAAGATTTAGAAAATCGTCTGCGCTCATGTCGTGTGATTATACGTCAGGTAAAAGATCCTTTGAGTAGAGATCTGGCTTGGATGTTCTCTCCTAAATTGAATTCCTAGTGCAATTTCGCATCAACAGAGTCCGGGTGCTAACCCTTTCAGGTGGAAAACTGGACACCAAAGCTCTCATGCGGCGATGGTACCACACTCTTTGTGGTGCCGCTGAAGAGATGGCACTGTGGGACGCACTAGGTCTGCAATTGACAGATGTCAACAGCAGCCCATTAGAAAGGGGAAAAAAAAAAAACCCTTCAAAAGAGTGCAGCTTGTAATAGCTTTTTCAATGCGTTCGAAAGTGCATACGGAAACCACTTTTATGTATAACCACCCCAATATTTTGCAGCATCTCAATATTTCTGTGTTCGAACTGCTCATGTCTAAAGATACCAAGTTTTGTGGCCAGCAATTCATACTGAATGGCAAATTGAATTAAAACACAAGATGATTAGAAATAAATCAAAATTGGTAACCTAAAAAAATCTAACAAAAAATCAGTAATTTTTAACAAAAAATCATAATAAATATTATATGAATGAATCATTTAAAATAAAAAAAATAAGGAAAAATAACGAGAAGTAATTTCCATTTAATGAAGACATTTCATTAATCAAAAAAGTAAGACTACGAAGACGAAATATATTTTAGTAGGTTTCGTATTGCAGTATAAACGAACTACCTTAAAACTTTAGAATGCGATCAAAAAATAATAATTTCTGATGATTGTTCTTTGACAAGATTTGTTTTGAATTCTATGAAAGGCAAAGAAAAGTGAGCTAAAACATTATTAAGAAACATAGAAACATTTTTCAGTAAACTAAAATAAAATGCAACCATCTACCGAAAGCCATTTCTTATTTTCCGAATTGCAAACAAACTCTTTGTTATTGAAATTCAAAGTCTCCCCCCTCCCCCTTTAATAACGAAGTAGCTATTTGTCATTTTGAGCAGCACTGAGAGTAGATGGTGAAAATCCTCTGAGCCAAATGAACTACAAAAGCAAGATGCTTGTCAAACGGGTACACGAAAAACAAGCAAATCAAAAAGCCAAACCAACATCTGACTGCTTCTCATTCAAACAGCCATTACAAATGGTCCGACAAAGACTTGGCATGATAAGAAGTAGCAAAGCCCTCGAGGCGTTAATCATTGCAACTAGAACAACGTCAAATGAATTAATTCTTCGCTCCGAACAAAATAGCAAAACTCTGTTTGAGGGTGGTTTTGTGCGTTGCAACTCTCTCTTTTTTGCTATGTATAGTAACAGCATTATTGGGATTATGATGTTATACAAGGATTGCAACTTTTTTTTTCTGTTCTTCTTCGGGAGCCCATTCATCGGAGGTGTGAAATTGATTGCTGGAGGTTTAGAACTTTGTACGTCCGCGAGTTCATCTCAATGAAGTTTTAAATGCATAGGCCGTCCGGAAGACAGCTTTATTTTTACGCCAATCTTCTCTACGCGGAAGGACAGCTCTCGATTGAGACGTCTTTACACTTGACGCTGCCACTGCGTGAGCTGTTTGTAAATAATAATTTACAGTGCAATTACTATCTTTTTTCATCACACTCTCAACAATGTTCCCATACTTCCAAAGTCATTCATTAGTTGTGCTCTTACTCATTTAACTATCGGGGGAAATATCTACACTCTATGGTGCCTTGCTGATTTATAAATTAGAAAGGCAACTTTTAAATATGACTGCTTCATTTGGATGTTTTTGCATCTAGAAGCTCCACTATTGCATTGAAAAAGGGATTCCAAGCAATCCCGAAACATATGTCTGCTTTTTAATGCTTATTTGTGTTTTCGTAACGTGAAAATTTTTATTACAGTTTTCTGTGCACAAAGTTATTTTATTTATTATTTCGTTATTAAGAAACACATAAATATTTGTCAAAAGTATTTTAAAAAGAGGAGTTTTGCGTAGTGCATAGCTACATTAATATTAGAAAGCTAGTTCATATCGGGATAGAACAAGGTGAACATTATTAAGAAAAGAAACAAAAGCATACATATAACTTGGAATATTAAAATCCGACTTTACTTATTAAGCTTCTACTAAGGAAATTCCTAATTTCAAGCGTCAGTTAAGCTATCAGCATTTAAATTAAAAAATAAAACTATGAAAGGCACCTTCAGGCTTTTAGGATCTGTATTGCATAAAACAGTATAATCTATTATCACGAAGGATGACCTATAAAATGTAGCAAAGTGCGGAACACATTTTAAGTTACATATAGGATAAATAAATTACTGATGTTACGCCTTGCATTCATCAGCTGACGACGGAAATTCTCCATTCATATTTTGTACAAGGTATGAAACTTAATAAAAACACTTCCTTCAAATCAATAGAAGTACGCAAAGAATAGAAACAGATTTTACTCCCCTTTTTTTAAAACCCTTAAAGTGAATTTTTTTGGAAATAAATGTAACTTATGATGTGGATCTGAATCCTGTGTTTGTATATTGATATTCAAGACAGTCTTTTGCAATAGATGGTAACTCTGCACAAGGCAGAAGAGCTTTATAACCCGAACTAATTAGTAACAAACTTTTGGTAACTAGGAGCAAGGATTGATACATACAAGTTTCTTTCTTTATGATATTAGATGTAGTAAATTTCTTTTACAACCGAAAAAAGTTAAGAACCTTTTTCAATATTTTTTTATTATATCAAAGGTATTAAAACGCATTTCAAATGTATTAGTACCGTAACGTGGCTCACGTGTTTAATGACGCAACAAAGCACAACGCGTAACAAGGGGCTTTAGTGTGGTTGCGTTGTTTATTTCTTTTTTCAGTATACTAAACTGCTCATGCACTAAATTCTTTTACAGCTAATCATCTAATACGTTGCTTATTTGGATTGGGTACCAATTTTTTACTAGTTTTAAAACTGGATATGGAGCCCCTTTAACTGGTAAATTATGTCGCCGAAAACATTTGGAACCTTCACTCATTGATTTTGTCTGCACGCACAGACATAGAAACCAAAATAAAATCAAAGAAATTCACGAAAATTGAAATGCTATTTTTAATTTTATTAGTAAATTTGGTGGTGTGTTGTACAAAAAATTTTCTAACTAGATCGTGCTTGCTGCTTGATTTCACTATATATCTTGCAACGTACACAAATAAGCACTAAAATATAGTCAAATTAATCTCTTCAGACCCCAGAACTAAGCACAAACATTTTTGACGCATTTTTTTGGTTCTCCGATTTATAAAATTATTACAAAACTAAATAGCTATTATTTTAAAATTTCAATTAATAATTAGTTTAAATAATAATTAATGCCCAATTTTCATGTTTTCCATGTTTAAAACGAAGTAAACTATGTGTTGATTAATTTCAAAAACAAGTGGGTGGTTTAGCTTTCAAATCGCACAAACAGTAGTTAATAAACAGTATTTTAAAACGTACGCAATTGGGTACACTTGGAATGAAGGGGTTAAGCACTGTTTTTTGTAGCCAGCAAATTGTCACCATTATTTGGTGCAACTTATTGCCATTTTTAAAAATGTATAGAGCAATATCAAGGCAATTGTATGAAAAAGTTAAATTTCCTCAAAGCTCCGCCTTCATTTTTTGCATTCTAAAATATAAAACGAGTTTTTTTTAACTAAAACTAAATGCTCAATACAAATTCAGTACAAAATCTTCAGAAATGCAGTCAAAATTCCTTTGGCATGTTAATTTATCAATGACTGCATAAAATAATCATTGCAAAAAAAAGTAACAGCATTAATTTTTCAGGAGAAAGGCCTTGCGTCAATAGATTATTCTTATATGTGTGGCACGAGACTACCTCTGACCCGAATAAACGCAGAAAAGAGTAGGTAAAAATAAAATAAAAAACAATTCCGTTGAATTCAGCCGCCTTCCTAATGGCAGATCACTGATGAAAGATAATTTCAGAGATAAAATCGACGTTTCGATCTGCCGGATTGACCTGAGAGCAGTAGATGGACGAAAAGACTTGTCGATCAAACCTATGAAATTATTGAAAGGTAACAACATCAGGCATCATTCATTAAGGGAAGCGTGGGATGTACATTCACATGGAAAACGCTACAGATGAAGTACCTGTCGGGTCGAACCTAGGAAATGGAAATCGCTCAAATGATCTACAAATTAAATCGCTTCCCTTACGAATTTTTTGAATAAAAATGCAAAAAATCCTCACATGTTTAAATTATATTATTAAATACAAGGAAACGAAACAATACAAAATATGTACGTCTTAAGCTGAATTTTTATTTCTTTACAGGTGTAAAAGTATTTAATTTTAATGTTAGTTTACTATCCCGAGTTATTTTGGGTAAATGAAAAAAGTTAAATATTGGTCTTTGTAAGGTAGCCTTTTCTGTTGCATGGTAGCTATTACAAGAAAGGGTTTCAATGAATACTTAGATGCAACTCATTTCAAAACTATAAATAAATACTGAAATTATGTACTTGAGACATAAATAATGTGCGGTAATTATTTTAGTTATAATGCGGTAAAGGTAAAAACAGTTATAATGCTGGTAGAGTTAAACATATATTAAGATCGCATGATTGCTTTGAGCCTATGACGCATTCATAGTTTGTGGAATAAAGAAATTACATTTAAAGCACACATCTTCTGGAAATGAATCAACGACGAATCGAAACATATTTTGTGCACATTTGCATGTACGTCATCGTAACGTAATTTAGTAATAAACCTATTCCAAGCGCGTAAAAGATGTGAAACTCTACTTTTCAAGAACTCGAAAAGTTCCGCTTTCAGTAGTTTGAATAAAACTCCAAATAAATAAATAAATAAATAAATAAAAGCTTGCAAAATTCTTCAAATAAATTTGACAACTGTCAGAAGCCTCAGATTATAGTAGAAATTTTCATGATGAAATGGTTCATAAGTATAAAAACTTCTTATTTTTTCCATATGAGCTGTTGAATAAAAAGGATTTTTCTTTTTCAAGAAAACTCCAGCCAATAGGTAAAAAGGACTTTTGAAACCTTTTATGAAGCAGCGGAAATAACGTCCCACCAAATTTCTTAAATGTAAGAGTGCATAATTAGTAATTCATTAAGATAGATGTAAACCTCTCATTAGTTTATATCTTTCTATGGCAAGGGATGGAGTTTTCTTGAAGAAAAAACCTTTTTATTCAACAGCTCATATGAAAAAAATAAGCCTCACCACCTAATACATCATTTTTTCATGAAGCATACTCCGCTAAAAGAAGGGATTGTATGTGGACGGCTGAAACTTTTTTTTTTACATCTTGAATGTATTTATTTTCTTAAAACCACTTCTAAATTACAAATTGTTTTAGTATAGCAGTAATAGCTAAAAATGACCTCATTGATAAAAATGACCTCCCAGACACTTCGATAAAAACTGCAATTCCCATTGTTCACGGAAATGTTCTTTAGATTTTTGGTTTGTATTTAAAGCTTTTGAACAATAAACTTTAGCTATTGTTTCCCACGCCTACTGCATTGTTTCGCAAAAATTCTAAAGAGCATTGACTTACCGTCTCCTGGTCCTGATGGTAGGAGGTGCCTGGAGCCGTGAAGCCTGAGATCGATACAAGAGGAAGAGGGTGGCGAACTGGCCGGAGAAGGGAAAGACAAACTGCTCAATCTTGGAGATACTGAAGGAGAACTCGAATTACTGGCCTTCTTGTTCATCGATAAATCCACAGGTTCCATTTGAATTGGGGGGCATTCGGCCTGGAAGGTACAAAACACACTTGATCAATGCTTTTTCATTATTATTTATTTTTTACAGTACCTATGAGATATAAAATCAAATCCAAAGTTTGCTGTGTACAGCATTTGTAAAGTAACGTATGACCTGTTCTTTCTTTTTCTCCATTGCATACATATTATTTTTAGTTCTAATCGGTTGGCTTCTGCCAATTGCAGACCTAGTGCTTTCCCCAGAGATTAGTACCATCTCTTTCAGCTGCACCACAATGAGTGTGGTACCATCGCTGCATGAGAATTTTGACGTCTGGTTTTTCCACCTGAAAGGACGAGAACCCGGACTCTGATGATGCGAAATTGCACTAGGAATTTAATTTAGAAGAGAGCATCCAAGCCAAATGTCTACAAGGGATATTTTACATGTTCTAATTGCTGCAAACTGCACTATAAATTGTATTTAACCGAGAATATCCACGCTGAACGGATACTCAAGGGATCTTTAACATGTTGCATCATCATCATCATCATATGACATGGGCGAAGACGATTTTCTGCATCTTGAAAATCCACCGACATTGCCAGGCTCAATCCTCAGACCTGGGGCGTACGAGCTCCATGCCTTGTCCATTGATATACATAGTGGTTATAATTCAAATTACCTGGTTTAGAACGCAGTGCTCATTCCAATAGAAGTAAATCATTGAAACTTGGTATCGACATTATATCTGGAACTGGCAGGTAAAGGACACTATGTCACAAATACAAAACTTTCCAGGATATATGTTTGAAGTTTTCTTTTCGTAATTATTCATTTAATGGAATGTCATTTATCAAGGGGTTTTAAAAATTAATTTTTTATTATTATTTTTGCTCTTTTGACCATGGGAGATAGAATGATGCAATAAGAATAATTGCTCCGATTTTTATACCAGGTGAGTAGGAACTGCATGAAGAACAAAAGACAAATTAGAAACTTTGCTTTATTACAGCATTTCTCAATATGCATTACATTTGCGTCTCTTACATATTCAAGAACACAAGCGTCAATATATCAAGTCAAGTAAGCGTATTTACAGCGTGTTCAACAGTAACACAAAGAGCTCAACAGTAACAACTGAGCGACGAAAAATTCACAGTTGATAGGTAAGGAAGAAACCAACTCGCCTTTCTTACCTGCTGGTAAAAAAAAAAAAAAAAAAAAAAAAAAAAAAAAAAACCCATTAATTTCTTGCTTCAAATTCCTTTCCCGCATTCCCCATATCACGTACATGGTTCCAAGTTTCAATGACATACGTCTATCAGAACGAGCTTTCCGTAAATCTTCGGAGCTGATTTTTCGTAATATCTTCACAGAAAACGAAATGTTTAGAAATATTAACCCGTCGAGTACTGAATTATTTGAAGATTTTTATGCCCATGGGACGGATGTAATTAGTCGCTACATGGATCCCCACTGGAGGGGGTACAGCCTGTTTCTTAAATTCAGATGACGAGTCAGATTTGTCCACCGTAACTTCGCCCAAGTAAACAGATGACGAGTCACACTCGTTAAATGTACCCAAAAGGTTAAGACTACTCTTATCAACTTATTTGAACATCTTAAAAGTAGCGAATTTTTGACACATTTTGTTTAAGAATGTATAGCATTGCATACAATTATAACATTTGTAACTCTATATAAGATTCACGACTGGCCTATCTTAATAAATAGAAACTTCGGCTTTGCTTTTCTTCTTTTCTCATTCAATCTTTCTTTCTTTCTAACATGAATTAATTAAACTGGATTTAAAAGTAATCCATTTCCAATTCTAACGGCTAATGTTGATGTATTAAAATTTCATTGTTTCCAAACAGATTACATTTATAAATTGTGGAGTTTAAGACATGTGTTGGGAGTGCAGAAGTAATCAAATACAGCATGTGAGTATAAACAGCGTGAAATAAGCATAATTGCTGAAAAATTAAATATAAGAGAAACCTCACAGTTATAAAGAAGCAATTGCCTGCTTTTCTGAACTTGAAATTCGATTCACAACCATCTTTCAATGAAAAAGAAACTCAAAATGGGCGTTATGGAGTTAATGATTTTCTTGATGCTACTCGAAAGGTAAGCATGAGGCCATAAGCAAGAAGATACTGTTAACGCATCTGGCGTCTATATTTAGAGGCCCTTGCCACTCGACTGAGAGCATTAACAAGGAGACTTCATCTATTTGATCGAATCCCGCCTACCGCCGCTAAAGACCCGCACAATGAAGTCTGTTGGCCTTTTCGCCAACAGTAGCTGGCAAAAGGCTGCACCGAATTAGAGAGACCAGGCCAGTACGAAATGTTCCTAATTGTACGTGTCTCCCTAGGGTTGCAAATTCCACTCTTTTGCTCCACTAGACGTCGCACTTATCGCCGAAAACAGTCAGTGCAGACGGATGGGCAAACGAACGAAATTATACAGAAGTAAGAAAAGCGATAAAGCCTGAACATCAAAATTGATGCCATAATAATAAAAATTGCTAATCAAAAACTCATTTTTTAGCATAAAATCCGTGGAAAACAAATTACGTCATTCTGAGTTTATCTGAATGTGTTAATCAAGTGACTTAAAATTGAGAAGAGGTCGTAAAGTTTTTCTGAGTTTCCACCCTCTTTTTTAAATCATAAATAATTATAAAAGTAATTTTAGAGAAATAATGACGCAAGTTAGCACCTATATAGCTTGATAGCTTGTGTTAAAAATAGCTAGACAGTTGTGAATAACAAAACACTTTTATGTAAACATACAAATACGAGTATTACAAGTACGCGAAACAAAAATCTAGAATAATGAAAGTTATGCTTCTGACTTAGATTGCAATAAACATTTGAATCCTATAGTACGCCATTTAAATATTTGCATAACATTTATATGCTATATATATATTTTTGTGGGGAGGCATTTTCTTTGTCGCATTCGCCCTTTTCAAAGACACATAAATTGCTGGCCATTTGTAAAGGGTCACCTGATAGACAGCCAGCAAATATCCCTTATGAGAGGTCTCCTAATTTTGAACGAGTTCCCACATTGAGAGACCGTCACCCCAGAGGCATCATTTCAAACTTGGAAGGCATTGGATCCACGACGTATTTTACGTGCACCAGCTCCTATTAGCGTACAGAGCAAGGTGCCGCGAGAGGTGGTCAACCTCCCAAACACGTTTATATGCTATATATATTAATATGGTAATTAATTATAAACCCAGTGTTAATGTCCTAAATGATTATGTATTCGATCAAGTTTGAAACTTTATTTTTTTCTAAAGATCCTCATTGGTAGCACGCATTTTTTGGGGGGCAGTGATTAAGTTATCGAATGAGTTTTGCAGTATGGCGTTCTGACCAAACATGCACTTTTCCTAAATGTTTTGCGTATAAATGGATTTGCATCGAATTTCCCCTACATGACATTTGGATATTTTCTTGTTTCATCCCGCTTGCTTCTCTTTAATGAGTGTTATGCATATTTCACATTTGCTTCGTATCTCTAAGATGGCTGACTGGGAACATAGCTTTTGCTGCTTGTGGTTAAGTATCCTTCGGCACATAAATCTTGCATAATGCTCATTTTAAAAATAAACCAAAAGATTTTTGGAATGACATTATTTAGAAAATAGATATTTTTAAAATTATTTTTTTGTATGACTTCTTTTCGCAACACAGTTCATTTAAAACATTATATATTTACTAATAAAAACATAATACATAATCAACTTTTAAATTTTATATCACACATGGCACCAATTAATAAATTGATTAAGAGTGAGATAAATATTATGATTCCAATTAAAACTATTCGAAGCATGGATCGGAGCCGGAGCAACTCAAAAAGCTGGCTGCTCCAAATCTCTGCTTTTCTACGTAGCTGTGGAATGAAAATGACTATTACCACACACTACCGAAACGAACTGCTTAATAAAAAAGATAAAAAATCGCCAAATCCGTCGCCACTTTTCACTGATGGCCTCTAATAGCATATCGCCACTGTTCTTTACGGGTGTGTCAGGTGAGCACCGGGGAACTGCTGTCAAAGGCAGTGAAGATGCTCTCCCACTTCCCTTGTGTTCCGGGTAGCTTTTTAGAAAGCCCAGACGGCATTGTCTTCGAGTAGATTCTGAATTGACAAGAGCCATCTTTGTGAGGGCATACAAATCTCCCTCCGAGACTTCCCTTCAAATGCTCTTTGTTTTCATCTTAAAGGGTTGTCATTTAGTTTGGTATTCCTCTTAAAAACCATTCGGGAACCGTTCTTAGCTCATCACCGAGACACTTCCTCTTTGCATTCTCTCCGGCAAACTGTTTTGACTTGCCATGCACGTCTGCTGGACATGTTTAACACTTCCCAGTCTTGGACAGCTTGTCTGTTTACAAACTAATGTTTCGTGCAATTACATACAAACATTTACACTTTTATCTCGCAAAAAGAAATTGAAAAGGAAAAGAAAAAGCATTATTTCTTTTGAGCTTTGAGAATTTACCTAATTTGACATGAGAGTTTCAACAACTCCTTACTCTCGTTTTTTTTTTTTATTTTCTTTGCAAATATTTACGCAAGAATTGCTAAAGAGATGGATTTCAAGAATCAAGAGATGGATTTGAATTCCACGTATTGCACTAAGCCAGTGAACATAAAAACACTAAGCTTTGAAGGGCCAATTAATTTTTTTCTCTTATATGTCCTGCAGCTTTCGATTCAAATCAAAAGCCGATGGGCACAAATGCTGAATTTTTAGTGGTTTTGCATCGCCTAAAAAATGAAGAGAACAGCCGCATGCTAGAAATGTTAAGTTGCGTAATACTAGTTTTGGTAGAAAAATTGCAAAAAATAGTTGTATTATTTTAAAACTATATGAGCCATTTTGTTTCTTTGAGTAATTGCATTTTCTTTGGTAATTATCCGAAAGTCACGGATAATTGGGCTTCAGTAAAATAAATACACACTTAAAAATAACCTGAAATTTCAGATTGTTTTTTGACTGATTTTAACGGAAGATTTCCGTAGTGCTTCAAAACATTTGTTTTCCTCCCAAAAACGTAAATATCACGTATCCTCATGAGAACGGAACTTTTCCGTTTTACGGTTGCTATATTTTTACACCCTGATTTGATCAACGCAGAAAAAAGAAATGGAACTCCTGTCAAGTCTCGGGAAAATATTATCAGAAGCCAAATGTTTCCGGCAACTCTGCTGCCGGTACTTTTTTCGTTATTTTCAGGATATTTTTTTACAGTGCACACCATAACACTGATACTTCAAAGAGGTCTCTTCATACCCATTTTCTGTAACGATCAAAATGGATAAAACACAGACAATGCAAAAGAAATGACTAACAGAACTATAAAAACGCAAGTGTACTCTTTCATTAAGTCGAGACTAATAAATTATTCATAGCTACTTAAATGCGTGCAAACATAAAAGACGTACCAGCATTGAAAATTTGAATTGGGTTAGAAGAGAGTGAGAAACCAAATAAAGATTTTGAAAGTTGGTCACCCGCGTCGAGGGGAGAGGCTGACTGAGGAGGATAAATGGTAATGCAAATACTTGACAGAGAACAAGATAAATACTCGATATTAGTTGAGAGCTTTAAAAGGCAACCCCTACGGTCAAGTTGGAATCTCGTGGCAGTACGAAGAAACTGCTGAGCAGTGAAACATTTGAAAACTATCATCTCCATTGAAGGTATTTATATATTGTAATAGAAAAGGAAGTAGCTGAATCGAGAGATCAAGCATTTTTATCATTATTTGTGAGCAAGATTCATTTTGATTCGACAAATCCTCATTTTTTAAACATAAAATGAATCATTCTCAGTTTAGTCATCTTCAACTTATGCAATGTTGAATAAGAAGCTCTAGCTGGAACTAGCTGAGCCTACTACTCCGTACACCAACATCAGATTCTAGCTAAATCTAGTTCTCACTCTTCCTCATTTAGCTTTAGTTCTTAATTACTTCAAATATACATTTTCAACGGATAATATAGATTCATTCACGCTTGTTGTTGTTTCCAATGCTACTTGGATATAAGTTCTCCTTCGCAGAGCGACCGGGAATTAAGGCAGTAAGGAGCGCCTTCCGTTTATAGATGAGCACTATAACGGTGGACGAACGACGTAGCTCATTATGTATTTGGAGGTTAACAGATAGCGCCATAACAAATACGCCACCTTCCTTTTTTTGACCTATAAGTGAAGGGAAGGGAAATTCTCCACCCTCAGGTATCCTCGGAACTCATGGTCTCCGTATTTTACATGCACGTGGTGGGTCTTCAGCGGGTCGGGTATCGAACACCTAATCTTCCGGTTGGAATCCCGACACACTAACCATGCGTGATATGCAGCAGCTCTTAAAGTTGTTAAATACTGTTATTTTTGCAATAATAAAATATTAAATGACAAAATGTTGCTCATTAATGTCTTGCTCTATTTGATAGTGTCACGCCCGATATATTTTATTTATTTTCCTTTGATAATTTACATAAAGAACATAAAAATGCATCAATAGTGTTATATATATATATATATCGCTGCAACAACGTCGTAGCTTAAAACATTATGATTTTGGCGTTCCTGAACTCTCGAAAATAGAACTCTCATTTTCGACGATTCTTCAATCGTCAAGAAAATTTCGTCATTTACAACGATTTTTTCCTCGCGCGATCACGTGACTTAAAAAGTTACTACACAAATTTCGGCAATTTGACGAAAGGTTTACTCGAAGCATTTTTCACGAAGTCATTTCGTCAAATACGACGAAAGTTTCGTGAGATTTGAGCATGAGTTTCTGAGAGCGTGGTTAATTGCAATCACTATTGCAATTACCATGTAGTAATAACTCGAAAATCATAATTTTTGAGCTATTACGTTGTTGAATTAAACGAGCGATTTATACTTGGTAACCTCTCTCATCGTAATGAATACATTAGAGCAACATAAATAACGTAAAAAAAAAAAAATCTTGTAAAGATTTGAGGAGAAATTATTGTCATATGCGATATGCTCATTAAAATTAGTAGACAATTTACAGATTTAAAACGCTGAAAATCCTATTTAAGCGTGCAAAACGAGCAATTCGTGTGTCTAAACGAATGACAATCAAACATGAATTTAGCAAGAAAATATGAGACAAGGAAATGCATGTCGTCACGTTCAGTAGAAAAAGAATGGCCGATTTAAAAGAAAAAAAAAAAAAAAACTAACTGGCTTAAACACTAGTTTTTTTTTCAGAATTTGAATTGTTTTCGTAGAGTAAAAAGAACAGTTAAATTTCGTGAAGCACATTAGTCGGTTACCTTTTTTTCGTTATCATAAATTTCGAAAACATGTACGTAATTTTAAAAAGACATTTTACCGTCGACGATAAAAGAGCGCACATCAAAATACGTCCACCTTCTCAATAAACTGTTTAGACGGCTCACTTACGTTGACAAAAGTTGTTTAGAAACTCAACAAAAGCGGGAAAAGTACTTCAAAACTAAGAGCATGCGTCTAACGCGGATTAATTTAAAATTCTTGTTTGTAGACTCATTTCTCAAATCTTTCAGCATTCATTGAATTACGAGAACATTTTAACAGAACTATATCTAAATAAAAAAGTGGAAAAACTGCATTTTTGAGCAGCAGTTTTCTTTTTTTTTTTTAATGGGGCCTTTTGTAGCTTGAGAAATGAATTCGTTATTTTCGGTGAGTATAGAAGGAAAAGCATGGACGTGGGAACACAATGACTCCTAGCAATTATCGCTTCGGGGAGACCCTTCAAGCCAAAGATGTACGCCAACATCGCAGCCCTACATAAAAGTTTATTGTCGAGTTCTCTAGCTCAGAGGTTATTTAAATCCAACTCTGGAAGTAATACTGGAGGAATTTGGAGCAAAGCTCATTTCTTTTAACAACGGAGGCCGAGTATTAGTTTTTGCGAGAAAAAAGGAGCTGAAGTAAGAGAAAAGCTTCAGTTCATCGGCAATCCAATATACCTAACAGCAACAAGCAACGGAACTTCACACTAACTTGTATTCCCGTACAAGCAGGAGCGCCACAGACCAGACAGTCAATTGTACTTTCTAAGGAAATGTGGAAGAAATATAAATTAAAGGCGTCGACTGCTCTTGTAAGTTTGGGTAAAGCCATGAAGTTTAGCGTATAGATGAAGCTGATTGAATGCACCTCGAAGACAAAAGTTTAATACTTGAAACAAAAATAATTTCATGTATTTGTTTTTTAAAGTAATTTTTTGCGTTTATTAGCCAGTAACTTTGCTTCTGGTGACTGTGGCAAAATAATCAACGTAGCTTTAGAAAGAACAGTCAATTGCTATTAAAATGAAGTTTGTTTTGAACAACTTACTGAACAGGGAAAATTTCAAAGGAAAGTCATATTTCTCTAAAAAACATTAATTAAACATTTCTGCATCCTAGATCATTTTGTTATTTCTGAAAATTTTAAGGTTTTGAACATTTCATTCATTTAAAAAAATGGTTAAAAGAAAAAAAATCATTGATTTTTAAATAAAAAAAAATTGAGTATTTTTTAAAAAATCTTTTTATTTTTATGAGTTCAAATTTTTTTATGATTCTGAAAAAGTATTTATTTTTAAAGGGTCAATTCACTTGGGTTTAGCAGCTACATATTGCAGAGCCGAGGAACATTCGTTAGTTTTTTCTATCATTACTATTATTAGTAGTATTTGCAACCTTATTTTTAATAATATTAAATGATCGTACTACTGCTTTTCGTTAGTTTGTTCATATGTTTCTATATATTTCTATTTTATAATGTAATTCCATTTTATGGTGATTCGATTTCCCCCAATGCTGATTTTTTTTACGTTGCTCATTTGAGAGATCTAGTGATTTTTCTCCCCTGGCAATGTTTTAGGTAAGAGTTTTGTTTTCAGGTATACTTTATTAAAACGTTAGAAATGCGTTCGATCGGAAACGTTTCTTTACCATTCTATATTCGCACTTTGTAAATTCCACGATTTTTCTCTCATTTAAATTTGAAGCCCATATGTTTAATAAAATGAAACAAAAATTTATTATTGAAATAAATATTTGATTTAATAATTTAGTTTTTGTAACTGAGTTATTTAAGAAATATTGTAGTTGCACATCGTTACAGTTTATTATATCTTTATTCTGTTTATTACCTATTTTATATGATCTTATTTTCATAAATGTAGTTAAATTATTAGAAAAATAGATTTACTTGATAGCGTTTGTTACATATATAAACAAACTAATTATTCGCAGCAGTCGCCTAGTGTGAAAATGTATCATTGAATCTTTGTAATGAGTCACATTTCCATTTCCTTAGAGGAACTAAGAAGGACTGGGAGATAAGCGCCTGAGTTAAGGAAACACCTTCTTAAGTCTCTTCTCTTATCGTGATTTAAGCGACATGTCTCCAACAATCGTGACCCAGCTTTTCTGTTCCGACACTCTTATTTTTTTCCTGCAAAGGAAAACGCATGTACATTTTTCTACCAATATTTTAACCTTAAGATATGAATCCAGTTTCCTTGGGAAGTAAACAGTTGCGATCCTCGGTAAGCAGTCGGGTACTTTTTAAAATGCTGTTTGTTTTAATTTTTATTGTTGTTTTAATTTTTTATTGCTTTTTATTTGTGCGATTTGAAGACTAAAACACCCAATTGCTTTTGAAGTTTATCAACAGACGGTTTATTGGGTTTAAAAAAATGGAAATTGGGCATTAAATATTAATTAAACTAGTTGTTAATTAAAATTTAGGAAATTATTTTTTACGTTTTCATTTTTATAATCAATTTTAACCATAAAAGAACCATAAGATTGCGTCGAAATCGTCTGTGCTTAATTCTGGGGTTTCAAGATGTTATGCCAATTCTTTACTGGCCTTAATTACTCATACTACTTTGAACAATCAAGTCAATATTTCTTTAAACCATATAGATAAAAAACAATGTTTGAAAATTTCGAAGTGTTTCGTAAAGTGCAGTGAAGCATGTGCAAATTGACCACTTGCGGTGCAGCACTTAAGTGGTCATCTTAGACAGGTGGTCAACTTATAGAGGGTGGAGGGTTTGTTTTTTTTTTTTTTTGTCACTTCTTACACTATGCATTTATTCATTTGTAATTAAAATATAGCTTCATGTATTAATGTTACTTTAACATAGTAATTAGCTATTTTTTCCACAATTATCTAAAATATCATCAGAGAAATTTAACCTGAATGACGTACAATGTGTTTTATTCAACTTTGAAACGATTCAAAGAAATAAGTTCAAAGCCCATCGGCATTTAAAAGCATGATTAGAGAAACATATTATTTAAAAGCATCAGTGACCTGAAATGATGCCCCAATAAAATTTAAATTTGTGTTGAATGGAGATGAATTCATTAAGTACCTTGAGTGTACAGCCGACTGAACTCGGCAAATAACTCAAAAAAAAAAGGGTTCAAAACGTTTATAAGTCAGAACCAAATAATTATTATCCTCCGACTTTTAACGCGCTGAAAGTTAATAATTACCTACACAAAAAACTGTGATAAAAGGGGGAGGGGGCGATTTTTAATTGAATGTCTTCGATTGGATGGAAGCTGTAGTCAAAAAGAAGAGTGAGCACAGGGTCAATGGAAATGGAAAGCAATCATTTGAACTACCCTTGGCAATAGAATTTCTTCCCGCCATTAAAGGGTTGAGCTTTTGCAATGTGGAGCGAGACGAAATAATAATGAATATAAGAATCGAAGAAAGCAGGTAAACAAAAACCACTTGCTCGCGATCGGAAAGAATGGAACCGTGTCCGCTGTCATCGCCTGTAATTGAGATTCATAAGTAAACATGTCGTCTGACACACAAATGAATGTGCCTTTCTCCACCTTGGCAACGTGGGAATTTCCACTGGATCTCGATACGCTTGACCTGTCAACAAAATCTCCGATTTGGCTCTGAGAGCTTTTCATCTGCATATTAGATAAAAGGTCAAACATTTAAGATTCATGCCGCCTTCCATACAAACAAATGATATTTTCTAGATAATTAAGCGGTAGAAGGTCTCCATACGTCTTCATTAAAAACTTCTCATTGAATATATTATGAAACTGGATTAATGAAAAACATTATCCACACTCTTGCGTGGAAAGAATTTAACATCATTTGATCCCATCGTGAAATGTGCATGGGAAAGCGGCATACACGTGTTTCAGCTTTACTAGGAGCCCTCTCATCAGTGCAAGAGAACGGTTATATGGAAGAAAAATCGCTGAATCATTCTCGAGAATCATATTTTTACTAATATGCAAAAAGCAATTGAAATACTGATGCGTAAAATCGTGTAAAGCGTGAAAAAATAAATCTTGAAAGCTGCAAACAATCACAAAAAAAAATTAAATAATAATTATAATAATTGAAATTTTAACCTAATTTGGCACGTGGATATCTTCCTAAAAAGAATGACTGATCTGCTGAGTTTATTTAATGATTCGGCATTTATTTATTTCTCTCTCACGTTTGCCATTCATTTTTGAAGCTTTAAAATTTAATTTGCCACTTACATAATTTTTATAGTTTTTTTTCGCACCTTTTTAACGCTTTCATAATAGCGTCGCAACTCACACGTTCAACGTTTTTATAGAAGAGAAAAATTCCATGATGAAATGTAATTCGTCGCACGTGTCTTTAAACTTCGCTATTATTTTTACACTTTTGAATAGAAATAATAAATATAATATCAGATTGATATTCTTTTAAATTTAAAGTTGCGATACATCGCAGGGAAAACTGATGATCAGCAGACAGAATACCACATATTAACATGCTTACTGTCATAGATTTTTCATTTTTGAATTTAGAGTACAATATATTTATACTATATTCATTTTAAGCATCTAAAAGGCATCGATTTATTCTTTATTTTGAGTCATTAAAAATATACTGACTAAGGAGGGGTGAATACCAACCAAATTTTTCTATACAATTTTACCGATTGGCAAAATGCTTGCCTTGGCAGCGGCATTTCCAATTTTCTCTCATATCTTTACTATCTTTCATTGAAACCTTCGTAACTGCAAACTTATACTATTTGAAAATTGTTGGAGAGTGTGGTATCTTCGCATGTACTTTGGAACGTGATAAATTTTTAAGAATCTAGAGTCAACATTAATAGCTACATAAATGTTTCGTGTATTTTTCATTTTCAAATTGTTCGTGTCGGAAAAAATATGTCACATATAATATGTTGGTATATTTAAATGATGTGTGAATATCATATTTATCCTGAAGGATCAATTAAATCACTCTGTTCAGTTGAAGATTTCCACCCAAGACGGCGGCAAGCTTAATCACATTCTTTCTTCTTTTCAGAGAGGCTATCATATAAATCGTGATAGGTCCAATACCTATACCCTATATGGAAGGGGTAGCCTAGTTTATGTTTATGCAGTAGTTAAATTTATACCGTATAACCATACTTCTTCAGGGAACCACAACCCTTTAAATGATACTCTTTTAGCATAGGGGTATCAAGGAAGGCCACGTTCACACAGCAAGAGTTGGGCTGGGCTGGCGCCCAGCAAACCAACATATCTCGGAGCGGTAATGAGCATTCGTCGGACCTCACTTCCCCGTGCCCGGGGGAGGACAACCCAAGGCCACGTGCTAACGGGGGAGGGGGATGAAGTAGAGAACTCTCTTCAGGTGAAAAAAAATCAGTTGAAAAGCGACCAACTTTTCAACGAATAGCTCGCTCACAAACAGGAAGACAAATGAGCTTGCTCGCAAACAATATTCCGCCATTCTTTCCTTGATCGCATCATCGGGAAATCACGTCACACCCAGTGTGTCACTCATTGAAAAGTGTATCATTAAACGCGCCCTCCCCGGACTCACGTTTTTTCCCCATCATGTGATTTACCATAATAGCGATCATCCTCCTCCTAGCAGTTGTGTGCTCGGAAAGTCCGTCACATCTCCTCCACCTACAGTTGTAAACATGCTTGTATGTCCAGTGTAATTAACTGTCTAAAAATACGTAGGTGGAAAATTACACTGCCGCCGTTTCCTCATTCCGTTTGCCCTCCCTTCATTTATTCTTTATGAGCAACGCGAGTAATTGATTTGTCGTCCCAATGTCAAGGCCTCGCAAATAAAGGGGAAGGCATATTGCATTTTACTCAAACCTCCTTTTAATAATTGCGCATTATAGACCGGCGCAGTAGGGAATTGTCTAACCAGAAAAAAATTACCGAGTCTATATGCTAAAGAAACAAAATCAGCTGTGGTCATTTTCCCCTTTTCTTCTTTGGGCCTTCATTGTACACACAATATCTAGAGAAAGGAGAGTAATTTTCACTTAGTTATTGACCCTTGTGATGAATAAGTGGTGATCACTCTCCATCGTCTGAATTCAGCCCACACATTCTTTTTTTTTTTGTTTTGTTTGCTGCTTCAAAGTTACCCCCGCAAAGACAAAAATTATCCCAGTTGCCGGTACTAGGATTATAAACGAAAAAGAGAGATGATGCGGCTTCTACGGTAGTTTCTGTCTGGCTTCTGATTTGTTAAGAGTAATTTGTCTCTCGCATGCTTTTCTTAGCAACGGATTCTTGAAGGAAACGCTTTTCAAAAAACTTCTTTATTTTTATTTCAAAGCACTATCAAAATGATTTTGAGTTTCCGGAAAGACGAATAATACAGTTACTACCTTCGAAGGGCTGTTTTCTTAAATATTCAAAATTTCTTATTTAATTTGTATTTTCTTGTGAAATAGGGTTGAAAACATGGAATCATTCGTAAAACACACATATTTTTATTTTTTCACATTAAAAATCAGAATTTCTTTAAAAAATAACGCCTCTTCAAAGAACGGTACTTCATCATTAAATCGTTGAAATTCTGTAAATTTTATTAGGATGAAAATAACTCCCCCAAATAATAGACCATTCTTATAATTAAATAATATGCAAGCTCTGAAAGATGAACGATAAAAAAAAGAAATCTTTATTCATGAGAAATGTCTATTATTTGGAGAAGGTTATTTTCATCATAATAAAATTTAAATACCTCATTTAATACCGAGATATATTTTACAGAGGTGTTATATTTTTAAAAGACACTCTTTGCCTTTTGATGTAAACAAATAAATAAATGCGTTTTTTAACGAATTACTTAGCGTTTTTCACTATTAAATATGAATTTAAAATGTCAGTAAAATCTTTCGAAGGTAAAAACTGTTAGTGATTTATTTGCAAATAATATTAATAATATTTGAATCGCCTTTTGTAATTCTTAGGTGATCATATGTTTAATCAGCAAATTGAAATAATAATTTTTATGTTTTCCATTTGGAATTTAACGCAGGCACAGCTAGGTTTAAATTTCTATCAGGTGGTTTTATACTTTTTTAGGACATAATTTAAATTGTATTAAGTGAGTCTTTCAAGTATTGCTTATTAGTTTGACATCATGGCTCAGGTTGAAGGAAAATTTATTTTGTTAAATGCAGGTTTGAGAAACCGTGCAAAAAGGAAGCGGCATATCATAAAAGGAGTCCTTTTATCTGATAGCAATGAATAGCACAATCTCGGAAATCAATGCTAAGCAAAAAACGGGAGAAAAAATATTCGCAACTGATAAATTGCAACTGTGTTCGATCCACAAGGTATACAAACATTAAACTGCTATAAAAATTAAGCTGCCGGTAAGCGAAGGGTTTCGGAAGAGCCATTAAAAAGACATTTTATAACTCCGTATCGAGAAACTGGTTACCTAAACTTAGTTTATTGATTTTGGCATAAGACTGTTTCAGCTGAGGCCCTTTAATTTGCTGGCATTATCTCGCGTTTCACCTAAGACCATGGCTAACCGTAGGGCAATGTAATCTGCGCAAGAAAACTCCACAGGCGCCAGTTATTGCAATGGAATTATCGGTGTTTTTCATTACCTTTAAGTCAAGACTGCTTACGTTGACGCACATCTCGTAAAGCAATGTCATTCAGGCACATCTTTGAAAGAAAAGAGCCAAAAGAAACAGCAATAAAATTCTTGACGCCGCAAAAAGAGAAACAGCATTCATAAATGCAATTCTTCCGTTAATTATATCGATCCAACAGGCTCTCTTACGTTGGGCTGCACGCAAACTTCACGTCGCGCTATAAAATATTCGATCTTCGCAATTCAGTGCTCTCTGTTTCACACGTGACTTAGAATATTCGATCTTTGCAATTCAATGATCTCTGTTTCACACGTGACTTAGAAAGCTCGAATTGTAACCCAGGAATACGTTCAAGCCCTGTCACATAATTCTTTTCATGAGCGATATGGAATCGGTAGATAAGCTTTTTATTCAAAGGTTTCTCTGTCAGAATCTTATTGTTTAAAGCACAGGACATAAAAAAGTGCGTAAATTTAGACTTTCATAAAAATAGTTCTTATAAATGTAAATTCTTAGTTATGTTATCATGAGTCGCAGTGGATCAGTCGATAGAAGCTCGGTTCTAGAAGAACACTGAAAGTGAAGCAACATCGACTAAAGTCAGTCTTTGGTAGGGTGACAACCTTTTACGGCTAGTTCCCGTGGTCCGTGTAAGCAAAAGAGAGCTGGTGCACGTTAAATAGGTCGCGGCTTCAATGTCCTCCAAGTGAAACGATACCTCTGAGGGTGTGCCAATCCCAGGTGACGGTCTCTAATTTGGGAGCTGGTTCAAAAAATTAAGAGACCTTTCAAAGGGGCGGAAATCGGACTCCTGCCTACAAGGGCCCCGTTAGACTCAGTAGCAGTGTACCCATTCTTCCCCTCCTCGCGCGAGGACACGATAACAACAAGTTATCATGAAAATTCTCTGTGCTTATTTAATGACGAAATTGGGTCGTATAAACAACATGCAGGGCACAAAACATAAAAGCTCGAAACGTGTCCGAAATTGTCCGGAAAATTCTGCACAAATGAGTGTCTTATTTCGATGCATAATTAAAAATTAATTTTTTGGAACGAATTTGATTATCTTCATGTATAAATCCTTCGATAATCGTACAAACTTTGGCATCTTCTATTTATTCTTTTGCGGCATTGTCTGTTGTGGCCTTAAATTTGAGGCTTTTATTTTAATAACTGCATCACACATTATGCACATGTCATAAAGCGAAATATTACATAATTCAAAAAGAAAGAAATTGAGATACAACTAATTTAATTTAATGGACAAGTTTACGAACTATAATTTAACTAATTAAAATTTAAAACTTTTTTTTTATTGAGAAAGGAGTTTTTACGTGTTTCGTACACTCAATTTCGCCCTTTATTTACATTAATTAACTTTTGTACTTCATTTCACGCTAATGTTACATTAATTAAAATCAGTTTCAAAAATGTATGTTTCAAAAAACGTTGCTAATTTATAACTTACTACTTAAAAAATCTACAATGGTGTCATTTAGCTGAAATTTACTACTCCACTATAAAACCGGCATGCTATATGCGACCACGGAAACTGAGGAACTGCAGTTAAATTCAATACGGAAAAATCCTTGGACTATTCTGGATACACACATCACTTTTTTAAAAATTAAACGATGTGGTAAGATTCCTAGTTTTCTTAACTCTCTCATGCATGGAAGCCTCATATGAGGTGACACACATTTTTGCTTCAAATTTTTATGCAGATTCGTTTTGCATGTCGTCCCCATCTAGACACTCCAAACAGATCTTGGAAACCACAAAATGTTTCATAGTGTATTCAAGATTGTAAAAAGATTATCTTTGGGAGTCCATGGAGGATTCAAGAAAGAAGAGAAAATCTTAGTTTCGAATCAAATTCTGTTTAGTTATTTTAAAGCGTGTTTACATTACCGGGAAGTTTGTTATTTTACAGCCCCCCCCCCCCTTCTTATTCCTTATAAATGAAGTTCTAATATTCAATTTTGTCATGTTTATTATTATATTGAATAAATATGGCAAAAAAGCAGAAAACGACTTCATACAAGAACACGTATTTGTGACTATACAGGACAGAATTTCTAAAAATAAATTACTACACAACAATCCTGAGATGCAAAATGAGTTTGCGGAGTATGAAGTTTTTGTTTATAACACAAATAAATAAATGCATGCATGAGAGGGTTGAGATATGTCGTCTCCTATGTACTTACCTCTTTGGAGGTCATCGCCTGGTGGAACTGCGACGTACCCGGATGGTACGGAGGCACGAGGGTCGCCAGCGTGGGTACAAAAAAGGGCCGACTTTCAGCGGTGACGTCACGCTGAAACAAAATTAGACAGTTACAACCACACACCCCCAATATAATTAAAATAATAAATAAATAAATAATCATTCACATGTCTTGTTTTATCATACTACAAGTTTCAGAAAACATTACTTTGGATATGAATCGTAGGCGTTGTAGTAAAAAGTCACAAAGTGCAAATCGTCACATTTTTTGGGGGAGAAGGGAGACTTCGGCGGCTTTTAACCGGAACAACGCCAACTATACAGTAATAGTTTTAATTAGCGTAAAAAATATTATTGATACATAAATAATAGTTCATATTAATGTTTATTCTGCACTCTCAGAAACGCATGCTCAAATCACGAAACTTTCGTCGTATCTGACGAAATGGCTTCGTGAAAAATGCTCCGAGTCAACCTTTCGCAAATTGGCGAAATGTGTGTATAACTTTAAGTCACGTGATCATGCGAGGAAAAAATCGTTATAAATGACGAGATTTTCTTGACGATTGAAGAATCGTCAAAAATGAGAGCTCTATTTCTGAGAGTGTGATTAGTTTTCTCGAAATGTAAAAAAACAGACGTTCATAATCAGGGTCATTCCACGGCAACGGACGTTACATTTACACAGCATTTTTCAACTTCAACGAGCATTCTAACAAACTTGTTGGGTATTTTTTAGGTTTTTTAATTCTGGCTAGTAAAAGTACATGTGTTCTAAGTATGCAAAAAAAAATTTGAAGATATATATGTATTTTCTGTATGTTAAAATTTTTTTTGAAATTTCGTTACGTGTGTTACCCGAAGAGTAACACACGTAACGAAATTTCAGCATTTTTTTAACAGACAGCAAATACATATATATCTTCAAAAAAATTTTTGCATACTTAGAACACATGTACTTTTACTAGTCAAAATTAAAAAACCTAAAAAATACCCAAGAAGTTTGTTAGAAAGCTCGTTGAAGTTGAAAAATGCTGTATAAATGTAACGTCCGTTGCCGTGGAATGACCCATCAGAGAAACATACACGGCACCAATAGTTACTCTAAAAGTCGGTCACAGCTCTAAATTCCAATATTTAATTGACCTGTAAGAATATTAATGAAAATTAAAATGAAAAGACCATGGTAACATTTTCTACAGGTTTTGAACGGTAGACCTAATTATGACTAATTTGCAAAATGCATTTATTACTCAATTAAAAAATATCGTATAACCGAAAGTAGAATTTTTGTAAGACACACATTTGCGAATCGTACTATTCACGGAAATGACGGTATAAGACAAATGGTAATCTAAAAATTAATCTAAATGCCTGAAAAAATCATTCAAAAACAACTGGAAAAGGCCAATTTTAGAACCACCCTCTCTCCGTAGCAAATTTATGAAGTTATTTACAGGGAAACATTAAAACATATAATACAGGAAATTTTAGAAACAAATGCTGAGCTTGAGTGCCTGATTATAAGCTAAACGAAGATTTTTCAAAATGCAAAAAGATTTTCAAAACTCATGATCCTTTCTGTGAATGTTTCCCCCCCCCCCCTCAAATAAACTGAAATGGATGATTGGAATTCCGAAGATTTAACAGCACTCAACATTTTAGACATTTCTGAATAAAATGTTCACTCTCTTTCAGTTTCATTACATCAGTCTGCATGAACAATTGAACAGTTAAAGTGACTGACGTTTGGAATCTTTAATGACGGAAAATTTGCTCCTTGAAACGAAAAATTGAACCTGAATTTCTAGCCGTTTGAAAAATTTTGCAATTTTGTGACTAATTATATGAATGAATAGTATTAAAGTATCATCAATCTTAATACTTCTTTTTAAAGAGCTCCGACGTTTCGCGGAAAGACAAAAGAAAAAATACAAAACTCGTGCATGTGATTTTCAATGCAAAATTGTCTCTTATAACGTTAGATTAGAGCAGTTGCGCCAAAAATTGGTTTGAAATACACAAATCTTAACTTTGTAATGAGTTAGTTTACTTTTTCTATGTAATATTAAATTCAGTGAATGCGAGGTATTTTTCTGCACGAAAAATCGTAGTAAACTTTTCACAGAATGAAATAGTTGTGTGCGTCTAGCGTTTTTGACGACTTTGAAATACATATAATTTGGAAAATATGAAGAAAAATAAATATTGATACAGTTAATTTGGAAATTAAATAGACGATGGTGTTTTACATTCAAAAAGCTTAAATTTATGCGCACATAAGCAATCCGTAATTCCGTACGGAAAATCCTACACTTCCGTAAAATAAATTTAAAAAATTCCACTAATAAAACTGTATTTAAGACACAATATTGTTGCTTAATTTATTATTAAGACTTTGAAAAGCATCTTTATTCTAGGCCATTAAATGGAAAATTAGGCTCTTGTTTTTATATTACGAACATGATGTTGATTTTAGATTTTGTAACGTAAAAAAAAAAAGATTTCACTATTTTGATGAATTTTGTTGAAATTCGAGGCATTCAGATCAAAGAGGACACTACATAAGGTTTAACGACTCACTGCGATACACCGTTGATCACTGCCGGTTATATGACACATCCAAATGGGAATGCACTTATGGAGGGTTTGGTCAATAGTGATAAAAAACTTTTCACAATTGGGAGTAAACATTTTTAAAAAATGTAACCACACAAGGGGGGATATATTTCACACTACATGTCGAAAAGTAACACAAGTTCGGCGAGACACGACCGGCCCTGCAATGAAAATAATTTTAAACACACCTCGCTCTCGGTGCTCCCCTAGCCCAAATATGAATCTCGGCGTTTCTTTTCTCTCGATTTAGTAAGAGTCAGAGAAGCGTGTCTGTCCAAAAAAGCTTTCTACAGCCTGAGCGATCTCGAAAGAGAGGAGTTACGGGTCAGAATGGTTGCATTGAAACTTTTTCCTCTTCCCCGAGATCTGGAAGCCGATAAACAATCGCGGTACATAGAAAGCTCACGCCTGCAAATTAGAAAACAAGAACAACTTTTAAACTCATAATTCAGAGGACACAATGCGATTGCCGTCTTTTATATGAGGCTTTTCTTTCGAGCTACAGCTACTGTAAAACGCTTGCATAAAAACCAGGGTTTATGCGGCAAGTCCTTGCGCAAGCTGAGACGTCTTCTGGAAGATGTAGGTGCCTGAGTCAAGTGCCGGTAAACGGGAGGCGTTTCTCAGGTTTGCGGCCATTTCGGCATCTTCCTGTTGTACAAAGACAGTGGCCTTTGTAGCCAGAAAGAGAATTGCGCCTTTCATTCGCATTTCAAACGAGCCCTTGCCTTCACGAACAAGAGCAGGCGAGATAATGATGAGTCACTTGGCAAAATGTCACAATTTTTAACTGCCGCTCTCTCAGCACGATCATTACTCCTCTTCAGTTTCTAGGTTACAATTGCCAGGGTAAGTCCTAAAAGCTAAATTTTTGAGGAATATGGAGTTACTGTTCAAAATATTATATGAAAATCATAAAACATTCAGCAGCTACCAAAACCCAATTATATCCCGAATAAGCATGGCACAGTTCTTTTTTTTTTTTTTTTTTTGAGCGACACCATCAAATTTTGATTATTTCTGGTCATTGTGAAATCAGTTAAACGTCCTACTGTATAAAATCACATGCATGATAAACCATGCCACGAAATACTGTAAATAAAGTATAATTTGATCAAATCAACAAGTGAATTATGTCGTTAACAGAAGGCAGCGCTTTGAAGAAATGGCATTCTTTTAGTTAGGCATTCGCAATTCAAATTTTAGTAACATTAATATTTCGGTTGTGTTTTGCTCAAGTATAGATCATGAAGGCAGTTATTAATGTAATGAAGGCAAAGAAACTAGTATTTTCTTAATGTATCTTCCTCACTTGGTTCATATAACGTGTATACCAAGTTTCAATGAGATACGCCTATTAGAGCGAGTTCCACGAGCGCTACGTAGGTCTGCTCATGATAAGTTTCATCATGATCACCCTATACTTGACAAATTGAAAATACACACATTCTTTTTCTTGTGGTTATTGAAATATTAGTCTGATAAGCAGCTTGTAGTTTTAGTATGGGGAAAAGATGCTGCTGCAATGGCACCCGAAAGAGCTTAAGCTCCTTCATCCAATTTTGTATCGAAAAGTTGCTTGTAATTAAAATGCGTGACGTGTTACCTGTACTTTGTAATACCACTTCTTTAGTTTCAATTATAGCTGTGTTGTTTTAATCCATGTTTTGTTAAAACCCCTCAAGTGGAGGCTTTTGAGCCAGTTTGTACACTCTCGAAAAATCCCTTAAAGTAAAAGCTTACCTTTCCATAAAAGACAAAAAAATAAAAATATGTCAGCATTCTGAGCTAACAAACAACGTCAACTTGGAAATTTTACTACTGTAAAAGAAAAATACTTTTGTAAAAAGTGGGTCAAACCCTGCCCAGTTTCCACAATTTTTTTTATTTTTGCTATATTTTACAATTTTACTAGATATTTTTATTTATATTTTTTACGATAAATAATCATAATATTTATATAAGATTGTATTTTTTTTTTCAGAAAAATTAGCAGAAAAGCCTAAAGAATCACTCTTTTTACCTAAATCCACATTTATTTTACTAAATCAAATTTTATGTTTGGAAATAATCGAAAGTTTTGATTTCTGTCCATTGTATATAGGCAAAACTTTTCGCGTAGCAATATAACACCCTGCCATAAATCTCCCAGTGTTATGTCATTGATCGGGAATCCTTCCTTGAAGTAAGTAATCAATGACGGAAACGTTTCATTCATTCTTGTAGCCCCGAGAAAAGCTAAATAGCGTTTATTAAGCGCTGTCTTTGAGATATTAGAAAGAGCGAAGCTTAATAATGCATTTAATGGATGCTGTTACAGAGGTGTAACAAGGCGGTGCTGTATTTCAGTGATGATATCATTGAGGTCAAAAGGTGCCATGTTTGGGTGTGTTGGGACACGCCTTTCTAAGGAAGACTGCTGCACACAAATCAAAGTAACATTCATCATAACTTAGGAGAAATTTTTCTATTTCGCAGAGGAAACTCATTTAACCATCTTATAATTAGATTAATAGTGTCAATTTTAATGCTATATTAATCATACGATATTACTGTGGTGAATGGAAAGGGGAAAACAATAATAGTATGCTTATAGTTTTTCATATTAAAAGTCGACTCCAATGATTGTACCAGAAACATTTGTTTTTGCATAAATAACCTCAATAAATATAGATGCCATAAAAGATTTTCGGCAAAAGGTAACTACTATCAATATACTAAATATTAGGAAGAGTAGATTGTTAGTCAAAGTAGGATGAAAAACATAACTTGCTACATTTTAACTCTTAGCACACGAAATACTTCTTACAGACTTCACGGTTTGGATTTGAGCTTGAAATGGGCCTTTTAGGCACATAAAAAGCAGGCAGTACTATACTTTCAAACTAAAATAAGATAAAACTTGCATTTTGCTGATAATATGCGACTTCAGTGTATCTCTGATGTCAGCAGAATTTGACCACCGAATTTTGACCTTTGGACCCTTCTGCGCATGACACAAAAGAACGAAGGTATTCGAGTTTTAGGGAAGTACGTTTTGCAGGTGCGGTTATTTAGTACGCAATCACAATGTTTGCTTCGCTGTTTGTTGAAAGAACTACATTTATAAGCTGCCAGTTATCATCAGTTCGAAAGAAATAAAATATGTAAGTACGAACTAGAAGTGAGAACAAAAACGGCATATTTTTTATACCATCAGTTCGTCCCTTGAACATGAATTGATTCTGCTTGGCACTCTTCCAGGCAGATCGCTATGGTTGATGGAATAACCATATTTAATATTTTCGCTACTTTTTCTACTTTTGGGTTCACAAATACGGAATAAAAATGGTGTAACGTGAAATAAGTGTTTTCTCAAGCAGCTTATGAAAGTGATTGTCTTGTGCGAGAAAACTGATTTTTAAGACAGTGAGATCAATCCACCCCTAAAGTGCATAGCACAAAAGTCCAGAAATACTGTGTATTTAATGAAGAAAACCTATCAAAAGTTTTAAACAAATATTATAAGTAACGAAAATCGTAGACCAAAATTGTGCACTTAGTTAAAAAAATATTTATGAAGACACTATTTCTGAACGTCTATAAAGCCAAAGAAAAAAAAAACAGCTAGTGAAAGTTTTAGTCTAGAAAAAGCTTAAATCTAAAGTGTTGAGAGAATTATGCATTTTATTTCGATTTTGATGAAGTTTTAATGTAAAATGTCCAAAAATGCTTTTTAAACAGCAGCTTGTCCTATTTAAAAGGTACTGATACGAAACGGATAAACACAGTTTTTGATAAGCAAAAAGTTTTTCAATTTTTTTTATGGCATGCGCGGATACAGGATTTTTCTAAAGAAGTGGCAATATCTTTGCCGATTTTACCCCTCTCCCGTAAAATTTGTTCAAAAGGGGAAAAATTATAAAGTTTAGTTCGTTAAAGATATAACACTAAATAATGCTTCGCTCTCAGAGGGTTGCTCCCTTGCCTTCCTCCCTGTGTCGTGGAGAACCTACACTTCTACTTAAAATGCGACTGCGGCTTAAATAAAAAATAGGTGTGTTTTCGCTTAAAAATAAAAAATAGGTGTGTTTTCGCTTAAGCGAAAACACACCTATTTTTAATAAAACCGAAAGTTTCCTAGTTAAATGAAAACTTTCACTCAAAACTCAAAGTCATTCGCATTAGTTTTTAAATGCTTTTTTAAAACAAAACCCGGGAACTTTAACCTAATACCAGAAAGACTACATATCATTCATCTGGATATATTTAATCTCTACCAGGAGATAGATTTTGTGATTTGACAGAAATCCGTGTCAATTTGATTAACCAATCCATATTCCAAAAATTTGATTGGGCACACGAGCCGTGCTCGTCGTCATGCAGGTTTTTTTCATCGTCATTGTTTTCGTTATCTTTTCTTCATCCCACCCAAAAGTCCCGACCTTCAGTCACGAAACGGTGCTTATGCAATTAAGAGGAAGCTCCGGCCATTATTTAAAGACGCTCTGTTACTTGGTGAATGTGGCAATTTGCCTCTGATTAGAAGAGTCCTACTAGCATCTTTGGGCACGGCGAGGCGCTTTTCCTTTTAGTTCAAGGCGGTCCACTCCTTCAGCCCGGTTCTTTAGGAGAATCGCAGAATAATGTCCTCATTCCACCATTCCCCGATACAACCACCAAAGCCGAGTCGTCGTTCACTTCCAAATCGAGAATCTCATTCATCATTTACTAAAGATTTCCCTCCCCAAAAAACGATTCCTTTCTTTCGAGCCTTCCAGTAGACATGTTTTCCAAGGGAGGGGTCACATCATCTATATTCACTGTACATATGTTACGGTGAATGTCCGAAATCGGAAAATGTCGACAATCACCGATCTGATGGATGATACTTGTCGACATTCACCGGTGATTGTCGGCATTCTGTATTTGATGTATGCACTCTCAGAAACGCATGCTCAAATCTCACGAAACTTTCGTCGTATTTGACGAAATGGCTTCGTGAAAAATGCTCCGAGTTAACCTTTCGTCAAATTGGCGAAATTTGTGTAGAAATTTTTTAAGTCACGTGATTGCGCGAGGAAAGAATCGTTATAAATGACGAAATTTTCTTGACGATTAAAGAATCGTCGAAAATGAGGATTCTATTTTTGAGAGTATGTCGGCATTCACCGGTGATTGTCGACATTTTCCGATTTCGGACATTCACAGCAACATATACATCAAATTCTATCCCGAATCAGACTCGTCATCGAATGTGATGCTTATCCTGTGTTATTCAGAAGGGATGTGGAGCAACCACTTTTAGGAGTTACTCTGCTCCAGCTCCGCTCCGTGCTCTGAAATATTTTAAATTATATTATTTATCTAGTTTTTTTAGTTAACCCTTAAATGCATATTGTTGCTTTTCTGCAACACACTGCCTTTTCTCAAAATTAAAATGGCACTAAATGAAATATATATTTTTTCTTTTTTTCCCTGCAACAGTTTGTCAAATCTTTGAGTTTTTATTTTTTTAAAATTTGAACAGTAAATCGTGGATTTAATGGTTAATTGATTTTTTACATAATAAAAAATCAAAATCAGAGCAGTGGAACACAACACATTTCTTAGCTCCGGCTTTGCTCCAATTTCGAGCAAAATCCCGTTGCTTCGCGCTCCCGCTCCACTAAAGACCCCTGTTATTCAGACAAGCAAACTAAAAATAGTTCGGTAGAAGGTCAACAGGGAAAAATCCATTTTGAATTACTGTTATTGCAAATTAAAATTTTGTCAAAGAATTTTTAAGACTAAGTTTATAAAATAAAATAAAAAAAGTAATTATATTTTTTAAGCATTTTTTTCAAAATACAAATACAAAAGTGACGACCATCAACAGGCACAGGGCCCAGCTAGTCTGGTCCTACTCAATTTAACAGTCCCCAATGAACATCAAGAGCTTTCTTAAAAGTTTCTACTCCACTGCAAGTAACAGGCGCTTTCGGTAAACTATTCCAACTATGTACAACCCTATTGACGTAGTAATTTTCCCCAATTTCAAGATTAGCCAGAGATCTTAAAAGCTTAAAACAATGACTTCTGGTTCTACTTTCAGCACATAATTGTAGCCCATCAACAATTCCCATTCTAATGAATATAAACAGCTGAATCATGTTCTCCCTAAAATAATTTCCTTCGGCTTCAATATAGTTGTTACAGCGGTTTAACAACGATTAGAATGCCTGTTCTAGCTTACATTGTGGGACTACTCCAAAGCTCGCGTCGAAGCTGTTTGGATAGTGTCAATGTCGTCAAAGTAAAAAAAAAAAGTAAACAAATGAACTGAGATTTTGGAAGTAGATCAGCTGATAGTTTAGGAGTTTGACGAATGCTCGATAACACAGATAGCGCCACTGTAAGCTTAGTTCTAGCTGTAGTTTTAAAAATTCTTCGACACATTTCCTCGACGCGAGCTTCGAAGGCAATCCCACAATGTGAGCTGGAACAGGCATTCGAATCATGTTAAACCGCTGTAACAAATGCATTGAAGCCGAAGGAGCTTATTTTGAATAAAAATACTTAAAAAAAAATATAATTACTAGTTTTTATTTTATTTTATAAACCTAGTCTTAAAAATTCTTCGACACACTGTGTATAGTTCTGCAATCTTGAAAACGCAAAATTTCTTTTGTCGCAATTATACTCACTCGCTCTCCCTACTTGAATAACAAAACTAGATTCAAACACTAAGCAGTTCTTCCGATGACTTAACGAGGCTCATTTCTCGGGGAAGGGGGGGGGGGGCTGAAGTGTAATATTTCTTCAAGATTGATCTGTTAAACGCAATCAGTGCGAGCCGATCTTCTAGAAGCATTTTGTCAGTACCTGCAAAATTATAGTTTTCAGACCCTCGTTTTCCGTGAATGCGCAGTCTTGTAATCCTTTGAATAGAAGAATATTAGAATATATGTGACGGGTATTTATTCTTTGACAGTTGAACTTTTGAACCAAAGTTCCTCTTCCTTGCAAAGCAAGAAAAAGACATTCCAGGAATATTCTAATTAAAAACTAGGTGCTTTAAAAAATGTGGATGGTGTCGTATGTTTGCACCCAAGATAGTTTTTCTTACCTCAATCTTTATTTTACTCTTTTTCTTACTTCTTTCACCTCGAGGGTACAAAACAAAACTTTCTGCTTTTCTTAAGTTATGAATGGAAAATTATGTCCATCCTGTAAGTTTAGCATAAAGAATTGCAAATGATGCTTGCTGCTTTCTTAGAAACATAAGTAAAACACTTTGCATTTGTGACTTATTCTGAAATAGCTGAGTAAGAAAATATTTTTGCTTTATGACGAAAAAGAGTTTCTTAAAAAAATAACAGAAGTAATTTGTGAAATGCTTATCCAATGCAGTTTGTTAAATATATCATACTTATTCTAAAAAGAATTATTTTAACGCTGTAATTTAATAGAAAAAGAGCTTTAGGGCTTCAGTTAAACTACAAACGAAAAAAAAATAATTGAAAAAAAAAAATGTTGTTTTTTTTCCGTGAAAGAACCACTATCGAATCAAATTGTTTTTAAACATTGCGCAATAAAATTTCTTGCAATTAACCAACGTTTAGAAATTAAGAAAGTTTCAAAACTTCAGAAAATACAATTAAACAGCCACTTCTTGAAAGTTAGAAACATGATACCAGTACAAGCTCATTTATTTATTGCATTGTTTGAGGAACGAAATGAAATAAAACCTGCCTTTATCTAAGCACAATAGTAAAAGAAAAAAAAAATGAGAAAGAGAGCATATACAAAAAATAATGCAGTAGGAGCAATTTTTGTGTTAAAATTTTAATCCCTGTACGCTATATTATCATTTATTTAAATATTTTCGCTCTTTAACTTGGCCGTATCAACTTTTAACTCTTTCCTTTCATATTTTTATTATGGCAGAAATCAGAAGAAAGTGAGAAATCTCAAACTATGAATCAGAAAGCTAATGTCTGGCTACTTAGAAGCTAGTGTAATACAGACATAAAAAATGACAACATAAATTATGTTTTATACCTTTGAGAATTAATAAGAAACACTAAATGACTAAAATTTATTGAATCTCTCTTCGCCTCTTTACTTCTACCACATAAATACAAGGATTAATTTTACAACGCATTATAATCACCTATAAAGAGATTGTTTTATATTTTAAGTAAAAACGATCTTACATCACTTATCCGACTTGGCTTTCAATTTAATGAACGACACTTCTGAGGAAACTAAATTACGTAATGAAACGAATACTTAGCAGATATATTTATGAAGAAGATTATCTGCATTAAGCTTCATTAAGCGTTCTAAAACGAACCCGTCACTCATGCACAAACAAAGGTGCTCCACGCTTGGATACTTCATTTGGACACCATTTCATGTATATTATTAATCATTGTTCACTCAAAAGTCAAGAGACAATTTAAAAACAGTCAAATTTTGAAACCGACTCTTTTCTAAATTAATGTTGCTTCAAATGATGCGTAGTACACAGTTTCTGTTATTCATCACCGAGAAATGATAAATGCGTTCACACTCAACGTAAAATAAAATCATAAAATATAAGCCAATAATCTAAAAAATATATTGTTAATTTCAATGGCCTTCAAAAGTCGATCAATGACGAAGACTGTTAGAGAACTAGTGCAATCCTGATGCAATTACATTTAGGGTAAAAGTTAATCACATTCTCACTACATATGTGTGTGTGAGTGTGTATTTAAATCAGTTTCTTGGTTCTAATGGCTTGAAAGTACCAGGGGTTCGAATTTATTCTTTTAAAATCCTTTAAGAAATTCAATTCTTTAAGAAAAATAGAAAAAAATGTACACTACTGGCCATTAAAATTGCTACACCAAGAAAGCGACATACTACAGACATGAAATTTACACGACAGGAAGAAGATGCTGTGAGATGCAAATAATTACTTTTTCCGCTTGAAACCCAAATTTTTTGAAAATTTAATCATTTGTTACTTCTAAATAATATAAATGTCCAATAAATATAATTTTGTTATCTGCATTTCTTCCTGGTGTAGCAATTTTAATGGCCAGTAGTGTAAAATTTATAAGAGCACTTTTTTCTTGAAATGTGTAATATCAAAAGGTAACTAAAACACAACGTTATTTAATCTAAAAATGCTTTTGCAAACGATGAGCTATAATGCGAGCACACAAAAAACCATTTTTGCTTCGGTTTAGATTTTAAAAAAAAATGTTTCGTTTGTGGTATAAACTGATTAAAGTTTTGTTCCTTTATCGATTAATGTAGTCATTTTTGTGGAAGAGATCTAAACGTAAATAAAATAAAATGCAATTGCTTAGAGATATTTTGAGGGAAAATAGTATATGTAAATGTCTATATCACATATAAAAGTCAATGCGGTACTCCGATAGAGTTTATTTCAGAAGATAAGAAGCGCATTTAGCCAATTCAAACAGTAATTGCAGTGCTTGAGTGCTTGGAATTCATTGCGGTTTAAGTTGATTTGTTGCAGCATATTATTTCAACGGTGTAGCACTTGTATTTGAGATGATGGTTTTTATTTCTCCCCGTGAAAAGACTATAATTCGCAGGCAACCTCGTGCAGCAAGCACTGCCTTGTTTTCTTTCCATGAGATTGTTTGCAGAAATATTTTAAATCAAATTTATAAATCTATTCTCTATTACTGACATTGTAATCTAACGAGAGTAGACCATTAGAGATCATTTCTTACCATTGAAAACATTGTCTAATACATTAGAATGGCTGTACGGAACCTTTCGGGGACCAGGGTAAGGTTATCAACGAAGGACATAAAATCTTAACTTTTAACTTATCCATAATTGTTTTATTGAATTAGGCTTATAAATCCCATGTACGTAGCTCAAACGTTCCTCAAAAACTGTCGAAATGTTGACTTTTTAGAGATAATACAGTTAATCCTTCTGAGGATAAAAGGGTTAATCCTTGCATTTCTTATCTATCCTCGAATAGATACGAGCAATGTAAATTGACGAGCTCCATATAGGGTAGCCTAACAAGGAATGAAAGCTTAAGCAAAATTCGATACAAAAGAATCATAATATATTTAATATGAAGCATTTGATACATGACAGTAAAAGTGTTTTTACTAATGCGGGTATAGTTCTACCGGCAAATGAAACCGCTGCCTTTCGGAATATCAAGAAGAATTCCTTCATGTTCAAGGGAGCAACTGCTTGGAATAAGGAATGTGTCATAGTCTGTTCTCGTTTCACATACTTTATTTCTTCTGATCTGATGTCACAAGCCAGTTTATAAATTTGGTTGCTTTAACAAACAGAGAAGCAAACATTCGGATTCACGTGCTATTAAAGGCACCTGATAAACTCCATATATTCTCTGGAGAACAAATAATCAATAATGATCAGTATTCAGAACAGATTCTGAAACTTTCAACGACACTAAACCGAAAAATGCATTTAGCTTCTAAGCGTTTTATTGTAATTATCAAGAGTAAGTCTCGGTTTAAAGTATCCGCAAAAAGCAGATATATTTGGTATCCAATCAGTAAAAACGAAACATATAATTAACAAATTGTTGTACTGAAATAAATTTAGCGTTTAACAGTAAAATGATAAGAATATTTATTCAGTCAATGTAAACTAAAACTTTCACTCATCCATAAATTCGGATAAATGTTCACCATTTGTTCCTTAACAAACATCTAAGAACCCGCTGTTCTTAGACATAATTCTCTCTCACACACTAGCGGAAGAAAAAAAAAGATAATGTAAACATTATCCCTTGTTTATTTAGTGGAATTTACTGCAGAAGTAAAGCTTTTAAGCAAATACTCAAAAAGTTACAAAGTGATAATTTAGTTCATAAAGTGCAGCTTTATAAACAACAGTTCTTTAAAAAAAGTTTATTTCTGCTATAATTTATACGCCTTTTAAGCGAATATTCTGGAGTAATTCGAGTAAAAATATTGCTTAAACAATTGCTTCGTTTTAATTTAAGCACAAATTTTAGTTTTTAAACACATGATGTCCAATAAATAAACATTGAAATTAAATAGTCAAAAGATTACAAATCAAAAATAAAATGTACATGTATGCTAAATATGACTCTGAAATCCCGACAATTTGAGATTTTTTAATAAAATAGTGAAGTATTGGGATCAGTAAGATATCTCGGCTCAATCCAGGAACGATACAGAACATCTGCGAAAAGCAAGGGGGAAAAAATCCCCAAACATCTAGGATTGGGCCAATTGCTTTTACGTTGTAAAGGATCGACTAAGTGCGCCGAAATTCTGTCTATTTGCTTTACCAGAAAAATAGAAGGCCGGCATATTGTAGCATATTTCTTTGAGAGGAAGGTGGGATTTCTGTCTAATGGGGCTGCGTTTAGTCATTAACCCATTGCAGACTTAGTGGCGTTCTCCTGAAAATCGGCGTCCATTCTTTCAAGTAGCACCACTGTCGGCGGATGCCATTTCCACTTTGATAATTTTAACGCTCATTTCCCCCCTAGATGGCGGCACCTGAGCTCTAATTGATGCAAATTGCACTAGGAATTTAATTTAGCCGACAGTATCCACGCAAAACGGATACTCAAGGAATCTTTATAACTTACCGCATAAGCACGCGCATCTGCGCTGTCGATTTTCTGCATCCCGAAAATCCAGACTTGGGCCAGGTTTGATGCTACGAACTCGGGCGAACGAGGCCTGCGCTTCATCACTACGACACCCTGCCGGCAGTACTGTTGAAATAATAATAGCAATTTTGTTTTCATTCTATCATAACCCAAAAAAGAGGGTAAAAGTTTCCAGTTTCCCGATGAGTGCTTTCGCAATCGCGTTTCAGATCTTCCTGCCACTAATTTATTCTGGTAAAAAGTAAATCATACTTGAATCTTTCCACCATACGGAATAATAAGCACAATACGAGAGCGACGACAGCTCAGGAATAAGTTGTTATTTGGCGAACTCATACATCACTTGAACGAACAGATAGAAACCCGTCATTCTGAAAACTTGTGCGCTCCGCTCAGATGGTTTATGTGTTATAGATCAAGGACATATTCTTCGTGCCCTTCACTACAAGCTTTTTAAAATGAAGAATGATAATTATTTTTCATATGCTAGATTGGAATACAGGAAAAATACAGGGGAGACTAGTGGTCGATTTTACTAAGAAAGCCCCTTTGCATATGTGCAAAGCAGTTTTCAATGTTAAATTATTAAGGACAGTTGAGAAAATCCAATTCAAACTTAACTTTGCACATATGCAAAGCGGTGTACTGAAGGTTTAATTAATGAACACGCTTGCATCAATGTCTACGAGTATAAGGAAGTTGAAACTTGTAGTTTTTGCTACGAAATGACAAGCTTGTTACACATAATCTAGTTTTCTGGATTTATTTTCACATGTCAAATCATTTGTAATTTAAAAACATTTTTTTGAAGAATATTTTGAAAATTAAATAATGTGGCTCATATTATATGCTATATTAAGCCACCTTAATTATAACTGGTACATAATATTTTTATTTAAAAATATTGACGGGCCCATAAATATATTGCGTATTACTCTATTAGACGAAGAACATGAATAATTAGGCTACAACTATCTGATTCTTGATAAATTTGTGCCGCGAAGAAGATATGGACGTACGAAATACGACAAAGGAGGAGTTTTTTTCGAAATAATTACAAGCATACTATAAAAAATCTATAGATTTTCAGTAAAGCCGGGGTTTAATGCAAATTTTTAACTACAACCACACACAAAGGTCCTCAGCTTGATGTGAGCCACTCGAGAAATTTGCAACTACAGGAGCTCCACACATTGTTACAAAATTAAACTTTAATATTACACAGACATATCAGTAAAATATACCATTTTGTGTCACATCTGTCCTAAATTTTTGGGGAAGAAAAGATCGTTAGTTTACTGCACATTGTTCTCATGAGATTTTTTTCCAAATAACGAATGCTAATTTAATAAAATTTTCACGCTTTATGAACTTGCAGCGTTTAATAATCTTAAGCAAAAGAAAAAGACTGAAAAAACTATCCATTTCTAGGAGAAATACAACATAAAAATCTAAGACATGGAAATTGATGTTTTACTGCGTTTTGTTTTTAATCATAACTCCTGTTAGAAAGGTAGTAACTTTTGATTTTTTTTTTACCCCCAAATAAGTGCTTTATAAAATTTTATACGAACGCTCATTCATTGAAAAATTTATTTTTTATTATTTCCAGTTCTTTTTCGTTTTTTAAATGTGTATCACGTTAAAGGTGCAAACGTTTTTTTTTAAGAGAATATTTTATACATTATATAACTTTGATAACATTTGAAACATTGAAAACAACGAATGTCAAAACAATCGACTAGTTTTTCAGGAAAATTCTTGTGAATGGTATAGGTACTGTACGTAGTGAAACGTGATCAAAAACATTTCCAAAATCTCCGCTTCTCCGAAGAAATTGTTTGCACTGAATATTTTAAAGTCGGGTAAACAATAATTGCTCGTCTAAAGTTAGTAATTTAGGATGTGATTAAACACAACGATGTTTTCCTTGTCTCATACGTACAGTTAGTTCCTTCATTATATGCATAAATGATAATCCTATTAACCTCGTTCGTCATATCAAATGGTTCCAGTAGTACTCCTTTCATGAAAAAAAAGAATGTAATCGTAAAATTGCTTAGGATATATCCCCCCCCCCTCTTAAGTAGTAAAGCATAAGAATGAATCGCTGGAAAAGGTCAAAAGAAAACTTCCATTGCATAAAAGTCATCTTTTTTTCTGAAGCTTTTGTAATTTTTTTTCGAAGGGAGAACAAGCGTTATTTTCTTTACAATAGACACGTCGTTCAAAGGTAAAACCTTTTGCTCGTATAATCTTTAAAAACACATTTAATCGTCTTACTTCTGTTTATGATGAAAGAACATACACCAACAGAATTGGGCGGCTTTTCAAACACAGTATTTATTTTATATTATATTTTTGAGTTCCTTTAAAATGAAAAAAAAAATCAGATTTGTAGACTTAACTGACATAACTAATATTTTAAGCTTATTTAACTTCCTTTCCACGTATAATTAAATAGGTACATAAGGAAGGTTTCACTACTGTAATAAACGCATTCAAAAATGAAGGAAATATTTATCATCAAAACTAAATTTCAACTGCAAGACCTTATAGTGTAATGGTCATTCAAAGGACCTATCCATGTTTCAGGAGCTCGCTGAATGCTAAATATTCCTCATCATAAAATAACTCCCACAAAAGCAAGGTTTTCTTCAAATAAAGTAAAACCACGACCATGCTAAATTTTCACCTGAAACTATCTGCTAATCCAGCTTCGTTTTTTCCTTTGAAATTACTACTTATGCATAAAAGGTATAGGTCAAACTTTAAATGCAAGTAACTGTGTAAGTTAGAAGCGTACTAATTTATGCATATTGCTATTTTGCTATAGCTTTACATTTTATAAAGCACTTCTTTAATAAGAAATAGCAAATGAGTTGTCTAGTTTGAAAACCAGCTACATCCAAAACTTGAAATTTTTCACGGCGGGTAAAAAACTTTTAATATAAAACATAAAATATATTTAAGAGATTCGAAATGTTCGAAATATTAGAGAATGAAAGTTATTCTAGCTACGAGCATTGGGATATGCTTTTAACTTGATGAAATTTTAACACAAAAATATTTTTTACTTGGAAGATATTTGGAGAGAAAAAGTGGATGTATCTGGCTTTGAAACTAGACTACTCATATATAATATTGCATAATCTGAAAATTAAAGCATTATCTCTACGGCATAAAATTATTTAATGATATTATATTAAGTCTATAAAACTTAATGACACACATTTCTTTCCCTTTATAAAAAGAGACTTCTAAATAACTAGTGTCCTACTTTGAAACTAAATTGATTACCCTTGGAACGTAACCAATATTATCATTACTTTCTTTCTTTTTCCTTTTGCGTTTTCCAAACTGATTTCAAGTACAGCCTAAACAAATAATCTTTGAAATCTACTTCCTTCCGAAATTTTCTTTTATCAGTTTATCAAAATCCTTATCACAGTTACTAAAGTTAATTCAGGGAAAGGAATATTTTAAAGCATGAGGAATATTTAAAAGTTTCGCCAGTAGAATAAAATTGAATTATTCTTTTTAATCATTATGAAATTACGTTTTCATTCAAAGTGTAAATAATTTTCGGAATTGATATTACATTTAACAACCACGATTTACGTTGTAGAAATGTTTGGACAGTTAGTCTAATGGCAGATTGTAAAAAAAAAAAATGTGGTACCTTGCACCAAAAACTGGCGTCGATTTTCCTGCTACAAATGATAGTCCATAAATTTACTGCATTTTTGTGCAAAATGCCCATCAACATATCGTAAAATTAAGCACAATCCTTTATAGTCAGCAAATTGGCAGCATTTTTTGGTGCAACAAGCCACAACATTTTCTGCCAGTGTAAGGAAAATCTCTAAATTATATGAGAAGCTAATCTATTTTAATCAAAGAAATGCATCCCGTTCTTGTTAGCTTTGGTGGGGTCAAGGTTATGCTGGGTATTTTCATCCGATTCCATTTTCTGAAGTCAAAACTTATTTCAAGCTCGTATGATAGAGAAAACCCATCACACTTACATAAACCCCTTAGCGCATTTGCCCGTTTCTGACATGGGAGAAAGTTACCGGAAAATTTTCCCATGCCCGTGCGTTATTTTACCCATCACACTTACATAAACCCCTTAGCGCATTTGCCCGTTTCTGACATGGGAGAAAGTTACCGGAAAATTTGCCCATGCCAGTGCGTTATTTTATTTCTAATGCCCGTCTGAGATCCGTTCCCACTTTGTTTGTATAATACTTTTTCTCTATGTAACTTTTATCCTCCCCCCAGCTCCACAACCTGAAATTGCAAAGAATAACTTACAATATATACTTGGTTTTTCAGAAAAAAAAACTCGTGCTTTATTGGGTTAAAAACATAATTTCATTCAACGTAAAAGAAGTAAATAAGGATTGAAATAGCTACATAACGATAAGTTCAACTGGTCTCTAAATAGATTTAACATGAAACTTTAAATAGCTAAACAGATTTAAAAACAAAACTGCAAAGCTATCCATTCCAATCAATTGCTCCTACTGAATAATTCTAAAGAGCTGTATTTGTTAAGGAAAAAATGATCGTGTTGAGCTTCCAATCGTGACTGCAGGGACTGTTTGAAGCGGCCAATACGACTATTAACGGCACATAGACATCGCCGAAATGATTAGAACATAAGAGAAAAACTGTAGGAAAGCCTTAGGTAACAAACCGAACATGGCTTCTAACAAATAAAAAACATTAAAGCGTGACGCCGTCATAGCAGGTAATCCATGAAATGAGGATAATTATTAAAATAAGAACGAGTTGTAAAAAAACTCCCCCGCAAAAAAAAACAACATCCCCCCATAGCATTCTTTGAGATATTCCCACTATAATTACTTCATCTGGCTACAGAAGCGGAAGAATGGCTTGTTGTGTTCCTTTTTGACCTCTCCGTATTCGATCTTGGCGCTCGAAATTCGCCGAAGCCGCATCATCTGTCAGTCCCTGCTCATCCCATCCATAGAATCATAATGGCTTTCCCCAGCTTCTTTCGGAATTGTATCATGATTTGTGGCTGGTTCTTCTCTCACCTGTTGCACTGGATCAATTGTGGAGATCGTGCATCACTGCCGTGCAGGCGTGCTAATTAACGTTCAAAGAGAACACATACTGTTTGCAAGAAGGGGAAAAGAAATGTATAAGAAATATATCGGCTAACTCACTTCTGCCCATAACTTAAGGAAGAAGGAAAAAAAGACGGAGAAAGGATTACATAATGAAGGAATTTCGGATGTTTCTTGCCGAAACGTCACTCTACTCAAGTTTCATTTGCGATTCAGATATTGACATCATTTACTTGAAGAAAATGTCAAGTTTTTATTCTCAACACAATAATTACATGATCTTCATGTAGGAAGTTTACTAGAGAAACCAAAATGTGAGATACACAACCTGTTTTTTATAGCAACCAAATACGAATAGAACACTGCTCTCTACCAGCGCGTGTGATCTATTTCGAATAGTAAATTTTCCGGTTCTCTTCAAATGGGTTTTTCTTTATTGTTATTGTTGCGTCCACAGTGATTTTCAGTTTGTGTTACTTATAACTACATTTCAGGCCCTTTAAAGCGAACACGGGCAAGGACAAAATTTAAAATTTAAAGATTACATGTGCAAGCCATATGTTAGTGGCAGTCCTAAAACCCAAGCGCGGACATTTAGGTTCCCATGTGATTCAAACTTTAACGTGCTTTACTTAAAATCCTTCTTTTGTCACTTTCACCTCTTTGCGTTTCGCTATATCATTCTTCCTCTCAACTTCCCAATGTATCTTCATCCGAGCTACAATCACTCTTTTTAGATACTTTCATATGAGTCACAGAAGTGCACAAAATTTGTAATATTGTACAGTTTTATGTGAGTAGCTTTAAAAAGAAAATAAGTGAAAAAAGAAATCAGTCGAGCTACATGAACGGTTATAGGAAATATGGGGATAATGAAGCAAAAACCAAATTCAAAAAGGTAGAAAGAAGTAAAAACCAGGACAAAATACAAATGATAAAACCCTGAAATGATGCATAGACATAATTTAGATTTGTAAAAGTTAAGAAAGCTAAAAAATCTTCAAATTAGCTTTTAAAAGAGCAGATCTTTTATATTCCTTACACAGGAAACAAAAATAGAAAAAAAATAGAGATGTATTTAGAGAGAAAGGGGCTGGAAAAATAATGAAACTCATCCGCTAGAAATAAGCATGAGACGTCACTCAAAATGATTAGCTTTTTGTGCGGTGAAAGCAGTGAAATGGCTGTTTAAAGATAACTAAGCAATGTTAAATAAAGCTGTTCGGATAATTTACTAAGTGAATTGTAAAAATATTACTAATGTTTTATACATAAATTTTTGTTGCAGCAGATGTAAATAATTAATAATAATTGTTCTGTGCACGTTTGATAATGCATTGGCGTTTCAGTGGGTAAATTTCATGACTTTGAAATTGAAGTCTTGATCAAAACACGCATCTTTCCCTTCTACTAGTTGGTGAAAGTAGCATCTAAAATTAGTATCAGGATTTTGTCTGCTGCTTGAAAATGGGTGGTGTAAAATTAACAACACACACACATAAACACAAAAACAGTTGATTATATATTGTTACTTTAATGTTTTCTTCATTATTGTTTAACTCCACTTTTCTAAAAATAAGTGCTTATAGGAAGAAAAAGTTAAAAGCGAGCGTTTTACTTCCTGGAAACACAAACGGGAACAAAATGACAAACTACGAAATACCTCGACGCGTTGCACAAAACGACAGTGGCATACGAATTTTTTCTTCACACGCAGCCATAACACTGATTCGCTATAATCCCCACCCACTCTCGCAACAAAAAAACTTTACCGTATACCTTGGAGCCATCCCGGAAAATCCGCCCGTATGCTGCTCAGGTAAGTAGCTGCGACCTTCCACTTAAATATAACATGCCCACTCCCACAGTGAAAAAAAGAGAGAGATCCCCAGTCGGGCAGGTGTGGCCCCCGGTAGAACAGATGGCAAGAGCAAGCCAAGTCATCTGACATTGCCATCTGCATCGTGGTACAACAAAGATTCATAAGCTTCGGGATTCCCAACCGCCTCTTATCTTGGAAAGAGTAGGGGAGCGAAACGTGTGCCCGTTACTTAGAAGGTCCACCCTTCTTCAGCCCCTCAATTGTTGCTTTCCATCCCAATCAAAATACAAACTACCGGGGAAGACATTTGAATGTCTTAGCACCTGGTTTTTACCCTGCGATAGATTAGGAGACGGTAAAGCCCTCACATATGGCGAGAAGGGATTTTCACTATGAATAACTTGCATCGCTACGTGCCGACAAAGTGCCACTTTTTAGGAAAAAAAAAAAAAAAATAGGGTAAATGCCAGTTTTGCTTCGACCACATTTTCCGTCATCCTTGTTTCATGGCGCTGTCCTTTTGGCCTCCATCGAAATGTTTGCACAAATTTGCGGGCCGGTATTGACCTTAGTTGCGTATCCGAAAGAAATATGCTTGAAACTGGACACTCCAAATTATTTTGCATAACAAAAGTCTAACATTTGTATGGCGGGTGAAGATAACATGAAAGTTGACTAGCGACATTAAAAATATTACAGAGTTAATTACAAAGCTCGTAATTTAGCATTTGAAGCACCCAGAAGCAAAGTGCCAAATTGAAAATTTGGAGATAACTAGTGCAAATGACAGGGAAAGCAGCACTCTTTATTGTGGTAAGATATGTCAGTGATAGCTCTAATGTGTGCTTAACCCCAGCGTGATTTAGAAAAAAATTAGCATTGAAGCGCCCATAAGATCCAAACTTTGAACGCGTTTTACTCAGAATCGTTTTTTGGTCACTTACATCCCTTTGCTTCTCACTGCCTCATTTGTGTGTGGGATAAAGCTCACGTGAAAGTTTAAGAGTGACATTAAAAATATTACATACGAAATTTCAGAGTTCAAAAATACATTTTGTTAAGAGTCGTACCGACGACAGTGCTATGTCGAAGTGATGTAGAAATGCTGCTCTTTAAGATTTCTAAATAAATGCTTAGGTTTGATAGAGTACAATATATTTCTTTCGGCACGTGCAGCACGTAGAGTAATATTTGTTCATAATTCGCATAAATTCATAGTAAAGAGGAAAAGAGGAATTCGCATAGTACAAAAGTAAAAAGCTGAATATGTTTCATCCCCCCCCCCCAAACACAAAATACATTTAAGCTTAAGCTGAGTGACAGTCGTACGGTTTTTCATAATTATTATTCCTAAAGCGGGGGGGGGGGGGGGGTCGTAGGGAATGGTATGAGCAATGGGCTTGGAATCGGAAGACTTAGGGTACATGGCCCGTCTTCGCAAAATACATACCATGTATATGCGGATCACGCGTTTTTAAAAACCAGTGGTTCTGAAAGCTCTGTGATCGATCGCTAGAAGTTATTATGAGTGAGGGTATGGGAGACTCTTCTTCCACCTTGAGTCTATGCCTATAAATTGGGAAGGAGGAGACAGATTGGTGCTACCAAAAATCGTGGGTGCTAAAGGGCCTTTACAGTGCCTCATTTATCCGGATTCTCAATCCTCTGCCTGAATTCCTGATAGCTATGCAAGTGGAACTTGGTATCGGTGTGACATTAGCAATGACAACAGCAATTCCTAAAGCCTGACGGTTATTGAATTAATTGCAATGTAAATCTTAGCAATCTTTCATTCCTGCAGCAGATGATCATAACACCAACGCACAATGCACGCAATAAAACAATACTTATTGCAATAACTTAAGCAGCCCACTTGATTGTGAAACATAACGAGCGACACACGTAAGAAACTAGAGCTAGGTTTGTTAGAGTGCACATCTAACGATGAATAGGATATAGCCACGGAGAGTAATAAAATTCATTAAAACTCATAGTCGTTATCTACTCGGAAGTGTTCGCAAATAAATACTGAATAATGTTGATAAAATATTTAATATACAAACTCCACATAAAACGCAAAATGAAAAGGTGAACTGTAAGCCATCTTAAATTTTCCACTTAAAAATGGCCACATATGCATACCCGTAGTTCGGAGTCTCAAGAAACTCTATTTTCCCCCTGACTTGTTAACCCTGAAACTAGAGGATGCGAAATTTTTTGACTTTTATCCATTATTAATCTTCGAAAAATGTATTTACTCGAATTTTCAGATATTAAGTCAAATTTTCCCTTTCCTTTGTGCGTTTGAACGCTTTCAAACCACTAATAGAAAGGGGGGGGGGGGAGCACGTCTTTGAAAATGATCATTATCAAAACGCATTTTTCATCCTTTTCGGAAACATTGATTTCTGCAGAAATGGGACGAGACTCCGTGAAGAATGTTTTCTGCAAAGGGTAACAGAGCCATGACAAATAGCTTCCAACTCTGTGCTGTTTGAGGCCTATCGAGTCTGCATCTCCACAGCGAGAAATGAATACAAATGAGAACAGAGCCGTGTTGTCCCGAGCAAAATAAATTCCGTTTCTGCGGCATCGTTTAGGAAACGTGCATTTATACATTTATGACAAAAGAAAACAACTTCAGAATTTTGCAAAGAAAAAGTAAGCAGACGTTACGTCACAAAGTATCTGAGGTCATGTCTCACTTTGCTCTGCATCATAACTGCTATTTCTGAAAGAGGGTACCTCTTAACTTCAGTTTTTAGTCTGCAATGCATATGGGTACATCCTCTTATGTACAAAGTAAATCAATTATTTTCTAAGCGATCAATGAAGGGAACAATCAAATTCAAAAGACTAAATATACAAAATTCTGCAGAATGGTTTGTTTTAGGGTTCAAGGTTCGAACGCGTAACAGGAAAGTTGATATTATATTACTTAGCCAAAACGTTACGAATAAGTAATGATTGCCGACAAGTATATTGTTAGAAAAAAATATTTTTACGCATTCTTACAAAGAGCATGTGTCAAGTGAGAAAATTGTTTCTGTTGTTTGTGATGCTACTTGGGTATCTTTCGCAGAGCGGCCAGGAATTAAGGCAGTAAGGGAGTGTCTTCCCTTTATAGATGAGCACCACAACGGTGGAAGTACGAGTTGATTCATTATGTATCTCGATGACACCAGATGGCGCCACCACAAATACCCCGCCGTTCCTTTTTGATTTAAGAGTGAAGGAAAGGGTAATTCTCCACCCTCCGGTAGCCTCGAGACAGAGACCACGGATTTTACACGCACGTACCCCCAACTGTACATTTCAGGGGTCGGGTATCGAACACCCAATCTTCCGGTTGGAAGTACGACATCTTAACCACTAGGCTACCACGCCTACACTGAGAAAATACGAGCGCTAAGACAGTCATTTAGACTTCATAATAGCAGATATTCTCAGGGTTATTAAAACGGATTTTAGTGAACTAAGAGAAGGGAGCATCCTGATTATGTTCAGTCGAAGTGCCTTTTTCGGTTGTGGAGTTACGAATATCGAAATGAATTACTAAACCAATAATGTATGCCAAGTATTTGCTTGGTCTCGAGTTAAGTGCAACACTTTTCCTACATGACATACAAGGCAGTGAGAAGAAAAGGGATGTGTGTGACTAAAAAACGATTCCGAGAAAAACGCGTTCAAAGTTTGGACCTTATGGGACCTTTAATGTTAATTGTTTTCAAAATCAGGTTTTTGCGGTGCACCTGTTAGAGATATCAGTAACATCTCTTGCCACACTATAGAATGGTGTTTTCCCTATCATTTGCACTGGTTATCTCCAAATTTGCAATTTTGTCATTTACACCCTCTTGCTTCCAAGTGCCTTATATTATTTATTCTGATACACCATTTTAGTTGCAGTTAAAAATTATCATCGCTAGAAATATGAGCCTCGGCTCCTTTACCTTGTGTGTTTTCCGTTGATTCCAACGCAGTTTTGGGAAAAAAGTTTTATACTAGTTTTTAAAAAAATAAGATGAAAATGTAAGACTGGACACCGTTTGCAATTTATATCTCTTTTTGAATATCGATTAACTTGTTCCCTATTCACTGAAGAGTAAATAACTAACCATCAGAACGTTCCACAATCATTTTCATGTCATAGTTCAAACCATAGCTCAATCGCTTCGTTTATGATTAAAACACTTACAGCAATAGCTACAGAAGAAAAACTATTCCTTTATAAGTAGGGATAAACAACTCTGTGTAAAAATGCAGCAACTTCATTTGATTAAATTTACACTAAAAGAAGAACAGGTATTTTGATGTGTATGACTATAATTGCGCTCAAAAGTCAAACATCACGTTTTCGCTAAAGCTATTCACGTTCCTACATTTGAAATGCAAACTACAATTTTTATTTTGAATTTAGTCATGAAAATTAATTTACTTCCAGAACTTTGCTCAAGGAAATCGAAACAATTTCTCTGAATTACTCAATGGAAATAGAATGAATGCCAATTATTTCCATAAAGCACGATTTACTTGAATTTTCGTTAAATTATTTTTCATATTAATGTGCGAAAAATTTAAATGAGTATTTGATTTCAAAAAATATTTTAATTTATACATTTTTTAAAGACTTGTGTAGCGTTGAATAATAGCTTTAGTGACATTTTCCTTAGTTAGGTCAAAATAAATTTTATTTTACTGCATGATAATAAGCCTATATTTAAAGACATATACGTCGCACATTCAAAAGATTGAAATTACTTCTTGAGCATAATGGCACAGTAAGAGTTATGAAGGGTTAAAAGTTTATAAATATAATGAAATAATACAGATGAATATAATAAAATTTAAAAAAAGTATATGTACATACATTTTAAAATGCAGTTATTTTAGCTAACGCATGCATTTAAGATACCTTAAAAGATGCAGAAGTATTATGCACATGAATTGACACAATGTGACACATTAGCTTTTTTCTTCTGTTTTATAATAATTTAAGAATGAAAGTAAGTATTTAAACAATAATAACTATGAAAATTATTATTTCTTTTTAACAGAAATTCTGTCTGATCACTTTTCTGTATTTCAACTTTTTTTTTTCATTTAAATATGATTTGTTTTTTTAGTCGCCACATTCATTCACGAGCATTTTAGGGGAATTTTGTGTATAACAATGATTTTCCCCATTGGAGTGAAATGTTGCATACTTAACAAAAAAACTAAATTTACAAATAAATAAAAATAATTACTCGTGGGAAATTTAGATCAACTAATTTTTATTTTTGAAGTCATCTTCCTTACTTCAGAAAAAGACGCAGTTATTCTCTGAAGAAATGTTAGTGTTTCTGAATTGAAGAAGCAGTGGTGACTTCAAATGAGTGCACACAAAATTTATGCGCACATGCTAAACTAACCTAAAACGGATCGGATACATTTTCACGGAAAAAGTGAAAATTTTCTGGACTTCATAGTGGGATGGTCTCTCACAGAGTGAAATTACACCATCCTCCTTTTTGAGCTTTCTTTCTAGAAGAACTTTTTTTATCAGATAAAGTAACACAGTTTAGATGTCTTTTGCGCTGGATATTTTAAGACGACACGTGTATGACGGTGTTATTGACTAATATTCGTCAAGATCTTGCTAGAAACGATTCTAATGTTGAAGAAATCGAGAGTGTGTAAAATCACGCAGTTATTTATCAATGAAATACTTAAGCAAAGTTTCGGTAATGATGACGAAACACGTGAATATGACCATAAGACATCAGAAAATAAATATTTTTTTTTTTATATGTATTTACTAAAGAGAAGAGTTTATGTTGTTTGTTGAATTTACAGCAAATACGAAAGAGAGAAAATTTCTTAATATATATATTAATAATAATAAAAGTTTTTTTTTCTAATTCTTTTAAAACATTTCGTTTATTAGCCCTTATTCTCATAAAGTAGCATATATGCTACTTTATGAGAATAAGGGTTAAAGCGAATTCGTAAGAGACTTCAACAATTTTATCATGACTTCAAAATCTTTTTATAAACTACCTTTTACAGAAATTAAAATAAACTAGAAATGCAAAGAAACACACAACAAGTAACTACTGCAAAATGAGAGTAAATTTAATTACGTATCACAAATTACCGAAACTCTATAGTTATTGCAATAACTCTTTCTAAACGTTACCATCAAGTCAAGAAAACCGTAACCACCAGTTCACAAAAGAGTTGCAAAGTTTTCGTTAGCTTTAAGAAAAATAAAATAGCAATTTACTTTAAAACTGTATTTCTATCTTGAGTGTATCGTATTAATAATAAATGTTTCAATACTAGCGATTTTTAATATATTTTACTTATTGTTTCATAAAAGCTGTTTTGAAAAACACTCGTCAAAATCAAAACAATCGCTGTGTGTGTTTTCCAATCGGTTTGTCCACAAAATAGTATTTTTGGAAAGCGTTTTCCAGTCGGATGATTTCGCTGGTACTGCCAGACAATGCGCTGCCGATCGAGGTAGAAATAGTTACGTAAACGTAATCGTTGTTGAATGTATCGCGTGTAAAGGGTTCAAAATATTCATGAAATTGAAATATTTGTTTTCTTATGACGCACTGAACATTTTATCTGGAACAGCTTGTCCAATGAAGCGAATCGGTGTTTAATAATATTGATGCGAAACAAAAGGATATGTTTAGAATTGTTGAGAACAAAAAACTTCTTCAAGAAAACATTTTCAAACCATTGTCTTCATGGAATTACTTTAAAATTGAGCAAAGGAAGTGTCTCACGCGGTTTTGTGGCTAATAAACACTAAAAGTTTAAAATTCAGGTTCCTGTATACATAGGATAATTTTCAACATTGCATGAATGCTTTAATATATCTCGAAATTGCAGCGGAACCGGAACAAGAAATTGTTGAGCTTCACTGCTTTTTTAAACTTTATTTTATCACCTAAAAAGATATTTAACAAAAAAAAAAAGATAAATATTATCTATTAAAACGATTCAGCGCACGGAACAGAGTAGAAGGAATCATTTGGAAGTCCAAGTGGAGCAACTCAAAAAGCTACTAGAATGTAGCAATGCAAAATGCAGCAATGCTCAAAAAGCAACTGATTTGGAGCAACTCTGCTCCAAATCACTGATTTTCCACTTTTACAGAATTATATGGGTATATATTTTTAAGAAAAAGCCATGAATTTGTGGTAACGTTCCAAGTCTACCACAAAAGGCAAAGTCCTGGATCGCCTCGGGCACTATAAAGCTCCAATGCAACTGAAAATGACATTAAGCACTTCGTTCCGGAGTAAACTGCGGGTTCCGCAGTTGTAATTTCGCTCGTAATTTTTAAAACTTTTATTTCTTTTTTTTTTCTTCCTTCGTGAGTTCCTTTTTGGCAACCGAAATATATTTTTTGTCCCCTTTTTATCAGTGAATTCAATACTAAATTAGTAAGAAAATCAGTTTAAAACACAATTTTTGGTTTTTTAGCAGTCACAATTTCGATTGTAGAAATCATGATTAAACTTCCAAACATGGCTATCCAAAGCTTGAGTAATGAAGAAGTAAATGATTTTAAAGAAATTTCTACATTTTTGCCTTTAAAAAGGTCATAAAAGAATTTCTTCTTCTTATTTTTTTTTTATTTATTTTATGATGCGTAGTAAAACGTTGAATTTTTAGGGAAACCATTTTACGATTTAAAAATCTAATCACTGTAAAAGAACTTCAAATTCAGAAATCTGCCTGTTATTTTTAGGAAGAAAACATTTATCTTTGCTTATTTTTATAAAATGTTATTAAATGTATATGTAAAAATTTTATACAAAATGAGAAGGAAATATGACGCTCACAGAAATTGAAGCAAATCTTTGCATTAAAAATGACTCTTAATTACGTGCATTTTAATGCCGTGTTTTAATGCTGCGACATTCGATAGTACTAGTTTATGATTTAGAAAGAAGATTGCAGCAACGGAACGAAATGTTTCCTTTTGACGCCTTTAATTTTTTGTATGGAAAAAAAAATAAATAAAAACGCTTTATATGCGAAATGCTTCATGCGAAACAGAAAACTTTATAAATTAATTACAATTTAAGCTGTAGTTCTTTTCTTTGAAAGCCCTAAATGAAGCTCGTTTATTACATTATACATTAAAAGAAAAGTACTCAGGATGAACAAAATTTCTGCTGCAGAATTCTGAGAGGTATAATTGGTATTTTTAGAGCGGAAATAATAATAATATTTTAAAAAAAACTGCACATATTTTCAATGACATTCTTTCTTGTATTATTATAAAAATGTTTAACTTTCATATTAAGACAACCGGGATTAAATTTCCACTACATGCTTTAGAAAGTTCAGCTTTTCAAATATGTACGATATAGGTATAGGTACGATATATTTGTACCATATATATCTGTACGAAGAAATAGGTACCTACTGCATTATGTGTGTGTTAAGCAGCGTTCATTCTTTATTTGCAAGATAGTTAACATTAGCTATTTTGATTAGTACGAATGGCAAGCACATAATTGCATGCAAAGAATGATTATGCATTTATAACCACGTTAAAACAAGTGCAATTTGAAAACTGCGATCAGTTGAAACTTTTAACTAGAAATTTCACAATAGTGATTTGTTAGCTTTTCTCAGACTAACCGATTTTTATGTCATTACTCCACAATGAATGTAACACTTAAGAAAGATGCTATCTTAATGAAAATAAAAATGACATGACTATTGCAGAATTACCTTATTTAATGTTAATTCTAGTTTAAAGTAGGTGTACGGCTATTGGAAAACAAAATGCAAAAGAGACGTTTTAATAATTTCAGAGCACATTTTTGAAAATGTGTTTCGTTTTAGGTCTTGCATAAATTTATGGTATATTAACAAAAATAGTTATGTTACTGATAATTAAAAAATGTTAATAGGAATCAATTTAGGATGATTATTTTAAAACTTTTATTCTTTGCCCATGTACTGCTTGTAGTAATAACAAATGAAGTCTGTCAGTTCACATTTTTCCTTCATAATATTCCACACTTATATTTGTTTTGTAGAATATTAAGAAGCATGTTATCCGTTAGAAAGATGTTTGTGTAAGAATGCGTTAATGTACAGTTCTGCCGTCAACCAAAGCGATCTGTCTGGCAGAGTGCCAAGAAGAGTCCATTCATATTCATGTGCGGAACTGCTGGTATAAAGAATGTGCCGTTTTTGTTCTCGTTCTAGTTCGTTTCTTGATTTCTTCCGAACTGACGCTGTGTGCCAGTTTATAAATTTAGTTGCTTTCAACAAACGAAGAAACAAACATTCTGCTTCGCGGACTAAATAAACGCACCTGCAAACTCTTTAGTGGCTGTGAAAACGAACTCTGCTATTCGCAGATGAGTCCAAATGTCAAAATTCCGGGGTCGATCTGTACTTTCTTTTGTCTCGCTTTCTGCAATATTTTCTCAAGCAATAGGCCTTCAATATTGTACAATTAATATACCATTCAGAGAGCTCTTTCAAACATATTGGGAGCTGTAATACTGCTTTATCAAGGTTAGCAAAACTATCAGAATTTAACCGTCAAATTTTAATTGTGGTTTTCTTTTATGCATTTTTAAAATAGTGGTAAAGAATTTAGTAAGCTGTATGAATTACAGAATTACTTGTTTCTTTCCATAATGTTTTTACATTTTATAATAAATTATAGTATCAATGCAATAAAGTTCTTAGTTGGATATATGATTGTTTGTAATAAACCTCTCTGCTCCCATATTTAACATTAACACAATTTAGCTCAACTTTGAAAATCAGATGTTTCGAAAGTTGTATCCCCACAATAAGTTTTATTTTACAAAATAATTTCACGAATCTGTCTCGTTATTTTCCTTCGGAACTAAAAAATGCACCGCTTAATTTATTGTTTTTGGTAGCATTGAGAAACTTACAGACGTTCGCGATGAGACATACCAATGAATTCATTTAACAATAAACCGAAATTAATGCACATACGTTAGCGCGCTTAAATGCAATATCAAATACAAATAATGAGTGAATTAAATATAAATTTTGTGAATAGAACCAAACACGTGAAAGACATTACTGCACAGAAGTTAAATTTTCTATATCGTTAATGAAAATAATATGTCATGTCTTACGGCGCTTTTAACTTCAATAACAGCCTGCATATTATTAATACCTGTTCAAATTATACAAATCATAAACACTTACAAGAAATATTACTCGATTAAAATAAAAAAAAAAAAAAAAAAATCAACGTAAATAAAAGACAAATTGTCAATACAATTGTTTTCACAATTTGTGCTTTATTTACGTTGATTTTTTTTTTCTTTTACTCATATTTTAGCATGAAGCACTTTTCATATAAACATTATTTAGTACAATCTACCTATTTAGATAACTAAAAAAATCTAAATAAAGCGCACGTGAAGTCGGAAATAAATGTTTTGGTTCAGATGTCGTTTCAACCTGAATGTTAGAGTGTCCCTGATTTTTCTACACTCAAAATAATTCAAAATGCAATTCCGGCCTTGCTGCAGTGCGTGGTCGTACAAGAGCATGTTCATTGTACAAGTACTTAAAACATGTCCAATCACTTTTCGAAATTCATTAAGGTACATCAGATTTCCCAAACCAGGCTTGCTTATTGTCTTTCTCGGCATCTTAAAACGTTTATTTGTTTAAGAAATTAAAAAGTTTATGCAAAAGTAGTTTACGCTGGGTAAAATCCGTTTTACTTTTGCTTCACGATTCGGGAAAGAGGGACAGTAACAATTTTCAATTTCGTTTGCATGCCACATTTTTAACTTACCAAACAAATACTCCATTAGAGCTTAACGACAGCGATTGCATAAATTATTACTAGGCATTTAGATCGTTGATTATGTAACTATGCCTGGGTAGGAGATATCGAATAAGTGATGTGCATAATTGAGAAATTTGCAAGAAATCACTCGAAAACTTCATTCGGTGTTGAAATTAATTCAGCTGTTCGTTCGATTGTTGATCATTCGATTATGTAGCTCCTCGTGAGATTCAGTCAATTGTTGATCAAATAATACATTAACTTTGTGCTAAGTAAACTGTAATTTTCTTAACGTGAAATAATATTAATTACAATTGTTGATCATTCGATTATGTAGCTCCTTGTGAGATTCAGTCAATTGCTGATCATTCGATTGTGCAAATCTCTCGATTATGCCCATCAGACTGCGCTCGAACAGGTGATTGTTTGCAAAATAGTAAAAAAAAAAAAAAAACTGACGGAAGAGAAAATGCAGGACTTACCAGCACCATACGATGCGTTGATGGTTGAGTCTGAATGTGATGTGGAATAGTCCAGAGAGCGAAGGATGGAATCAAAGGCGGGTGCCTCCTCGGAGTAAGAGGTCCCCGTGCGAACACCACATGACAATGAAATGAAGCAAGCAGTGGAAAACGTGCCTCGTCTGCGGCCGCTGAGCGAACACTGAACACAGGTAAAGCGAAAGGCCTCTCTCACCGGCTGCAGCTGGGGTGGCAGCTTTTTCCGGATCCCGCCTCCAATCATAGCGGAGCGCCACACCGCTGCCTCCCTAACTAGCCCTTTTCTCCCATATATTAACCCCAGTTTCTCTTCCCCGGGAAGACATCCGAGGGTCAAAAAGCAATTTTAACCCTTTATGTATTGCAGGACTTGGAAGTCCCACCACTTTTCTCGGTTTTTATTAGCGCTTTTAATCCCTTGAAGCACGATTTTTTTTTCGGACGAACTGGCAAAAAATGATCGATTTTTTTTGACAGAAAATTAATATACAAGTGTAGTATAAATTGTTTTTGGCAATTTTACTGGTTTAGTTAACTCCTAAGGCTTGCCATACAGTATATTATGTGCGTATATACATTATATTACCAAAAATGACTGGTCATTTTAGATTTTAGACATTCGCCAGACATCAAGAAAAATACTTAAAAATGTATCCCGAAATTTCAAGAACATGTAAAACAATGTATTTGAACCGAGGTCTTTTTTCAGAGTAAGAAAAGGAAACAGCAACAAATAGATGGATTAAAATAATATTAAGGATCACTGCAAAACGAAATACATGAAACGCGTTTTAACTGCATCATATAATTTATTGTGTTGCTTATTAAACCCCTTGAAGCACATTTTTTTTTCGGAAGAACTGGTAAAAAGTGATCGAGTTTTTTTTTTATATCGATTATATAGGTATAGTATAAATTGTTTTTGGCAATTTCAGTTGTAGGGGGTAGGGTAAAAGTTATATAAAGAAATTATTATGCAAACAAAGTGTAAACGGATCTCAGACGGCCATTAGAAATAAAATTACGCGATATACAAGATCGCCCGTGTGAGACACGGGCATGTGCAAATTTTCCTGTAACTTTCATCTGTGTCAGACACGGGCATGTGCAAATTTGCCGGTAACTTTCACCTGTGTCAGACACGGGCACGTGCAAATTTGCCGGTATCTATCGCCCGTGTCAGACACGGGCAAATGCGTTAAGGGGTTAGAGCTGGCGGGACGATGAAGTCCGACTCTGTACAGTTCATTCAATTCTTGGATGACAATACGAGCGGATTTCCCTTAAAGAAATTGGATGGAGAGAAACAAATGAGATGATGCAAATCAGGGATGCACGAACACTTAAAAACACTAGATAAAGGTTTAAGTACAGAACCGTATCTGAGAAGTCGAGCACCTACGTGCAGGTTTAGTTTCTTTATTGTGTACCTATACATAATTTTGCTTTCTTGTACAATTATGCAAAAACGCACGCATGAAGCACATTTAGCTAAGAAATGCTTAGTAACGATTAATAGATCATGTGAAAAATAATGTGTTAAATCTCCAACATTTCATTTGATCAAAATTCTTAAAAAGTTCTCATTAAAGAAATAAAATTCTGTTTTTGCTTAATCAACTGCAATTTTTCATAATCCTTTGTTTTCTTTCTTCTTATTTTTAATGGTTTAATATTTTCTCTTATTTACATTAGTTTAAAAAAATGAATTATACAAAAAATTATTATCAATCATACAAAGAAAAAAAGTCGTAATTACGTAAAACGTATACAAGTTTTTTTTTTTTTTTTTTGTAAAATTAGTAGCTACTATTTCGTTAAATGCAAAAGCAATTTCAATTTCCAAAATTTTAATCGGGTAAAACTAAAAATGTTATTTTTAATACTTTTGCGTATATGTTCTGTTTCATTTACAATACTTATTCTAAAATAGAATTAAATGAAGTGTATTTATGAGTTGTTCTTAGATGTTGATAATTATGGGTTCAATAATGTTAATATTCCCCCCCCCCTTTCCCACTAAATGGCTATCTATTATCTTCTATCATGTATGCTATTAAAAAAAGACACCTGATGTTATAGACATAAATTTATACAAAAACCCAGTAAAACCCACATGTTGAACGAAATCTCTCTAATGCGAAATTGTCCCTATGACAAAATTTTTAATCGGAGTGCTAAATAACATTCAAAATACTCTCCATATAACGAAAGGGTTGTTTTCCTATAGCGAATTCTGTAGCATTTCATGTTTTTCATTTTTGAAGAAATTTGCTCTTTTTTGAGCAATTAATTCGCTCATAAAGAAATATAAAAATATCTATTTTTTTACGGAAGATTAAGCTCTGTATATACCATCATATATTATTCTCTACCTTTGTGAATTATCTTCACTTTTGCGCATTTTTCTTACTCAAACTATAAGTCATAATTAAAAATTTTTGAACTTATCTCATCTGCTAAACATTTCATAACACTTACTTAAATAACTGCAAAAATCTCTAATCTCCGTGTAACGAAATGTTCTCTATAACGAGTTTTCCAGCAGAAATCAAGCGACTTTGGTATAGTGAGACCGCTTTTGTAATTATTTTATAATTTAAAAACATTTGCACAACAGTTAAAAATAGTAAATTGCATATTGTTACGAAACAATACAAAGGTAAAAGAAAAAAAATGTGTGCAAAGTTTGTTAACTTTTATTTACTATTTATTAAATTTTTCAACTTATTATTTAGCATCAAACTTTATACCTTTCTCGTTTCATCTCTAGAACAAAAATGAATGTGGAAATGCGACATTTTGTGACAAAGAGGGGGTTCAAATTAATGGGAAAAAAGCGCGATATCCTTTATGGGCGGTCCCTGGGCGGCAAGGCATTTTCATAGAAGCTTCAGTTCTTTTACATCTTTGGTTTAGCTTAGCTCCTTTACTAAAGCTTAGCTCTTTTATTAAATATTAGCTCATTTACATCTTTTTTTCCTATCCCTCCCCTTTCTTTTGCGTGGATGCTTACATGCTAAACCAAATTCATTTCCATTTCAGATCACTTATATATGAATTTCTTTTAAAAGTATGGAACTTTTGCCTTTTTTTTTAGAAATATAATCTTGGCTTGTTGTATAGTGAACAAAGCCATCAAACACAGGTCAGAGAGAGAGCTGCCCCATTTACTTGAGCATAACGGCGAACTTGTAAGCATTCATGAAAGCAACTTTACTGGTGTAGCATTCTACTACAGATGAATAGCATAATCCTATACATGGCTCCCCTGACATAAATCTTAAGTACACTGGACTCCAAGTTGGTTAAGGTACAACATTTGCCCCGAAGCTCACTGTACAAAAATGGCAGTAACAATACAATTTATGGTTTACAGGAATGATAATAAGGAACGTGTAAAAAACTAAAGCAAAAACAATAGCTACTACTTTTATTTTATAGAAAAGAACAGGTACTCAATGCAAACTGCAGCCATACCGTATGTAGCATCAATGGCCTTCACGGACTATCCCCCTGTAGAAGGGGATGCGACTGCAGCGCTGTCCTCCTCGAACCTCCCACAAACTCTCTGACAAACTGACAACCAGCACCAGCCATAAGGGGCTGGGCTGGCAGAGCTTTGCAGACCTGCTTTACCGACCCGGGGTCATAGTCATGCTACAAAGCAAGCCTTACGTCACCCGGATCGAATGTTGCTATTTTAGTCGCCTCTTACGACACGTATAACTACGTCGGCGCTATTCTACGCCGGCCACCGCACGGCGAGAAAAGAACAGGTATCTGAGTGAGAGAAAAAAATGCCAATATCAAACTTTAGTAATTTCGTGTGTAAGTGTTGTTGATTTTCTGTTGTTGTTTCCAGTTCCGTTGGCAATGGTCAGTAGAGTCCAGAAATGTATATGAAAAGTCGTTTGCCCGATTCGTTAAGGGGGTTGTGATAGTCTGATGCTGCTAGACGTCTCAATATGTCCAATGACTTTGCGATCAATATCTATCCGAAGATTCGAGATGAGTTCGGGCTCATTTTCATCAGACCGAAGACTTTTAGTCCGAGCCCGACTGACCTCATTTTGTGTCGAAGACTGAGCCCGCGCGAGCCCGAGAGGATTTCATAAATGGTTAATAAAATATGTTTTACCTGTTTTCAATATATACAATCTATTACTGCATTTTATTTTTAGTAAGTATTTGTTTTTTTTTTCTTCTTGTTTAATTTATTTACTTATCAGAATTATTTTCATATTCCCACGTATTGTTTCAATTGCTACATGGTGTATTTCAATAGTAACCCCTTAAATAATTATTGTTTACATAAATGTATTCATTTTCTTCCCCGTCCTCTTTTTAAAAATCTTCATAGGAAGCAAAATCTGCGTTTAAAATATCAAATTATATTTACACCTTAATGTATCCAGAATCTAGTTTTTTTTTCCATAAATCATTTTTCATGCAATTATAGTCACCAAGATTTCTTTCAGTAACGATAAATGTAGTTTCATTCACACTGCAAAATAGGCAAAATAGGTGCAAAACCTAGTAAGTAAGACTCCTCGCAGAAAAGTTGAGAGCTGAAAACAGATTAGCAAAAAAAAAAAAAGAGAGAAAGACAGAGGGTTCAGAGAGAGAAAGAGAGAAAGCCGACGCAACACCAATCCTATGAGTCGAAAATTTATCTAAAGCGATCTTTCCCATAACTAGTCACTATCTGCCTTGTGTCTGTTATCGCAGCAAGACTCTCTACGTTTCTGCAATTCAAAGAAACCTTTTACATCTTTTTCTTAAAATGGGCTTTCAGACACCAGGGTGGACAGCGTTAATGGGTCTCCCTTCTCACTGACCATTTAAGCTCCTCGAGTCAAACAAATATCGTGCTCCTTGCAGAAGTTCCTCAAGTGTCCTAAATGGGAGATAACGTGATGTATATGTCCCCTCGAAGTCCCCTCGCAATAAGGGAAGAAGCTATTGCCGTGCCTTTCGAGTAATGTGGATGGATGTGTACATTTACCCCCCCCCCCTCCCCCTCCGAAGTTTCTTCGTGCAGGAACATTTAATTAACCGAGAGCCCGAGAATAGCTTGAAATTATAGAGCCCGAGCGCGTGTCGCGCCCTGCTCATCTCTAGAAGACATGATGTTCCAAGCCGCCCACGAGCTACAATACTTGCAGAAAATAGTTTTCTAGCTCTTTCGGCGAGAAGGAGAAGAACCACTACTGTGCTGCAGCTCATTGCAGACCACACTGTACAAATTTTTGGTGTTACTGAATACCATTTTTGGTACTCAGTTGATGTAAAGTTAAAAATTATTATTTTTTGATGTATTTTAAATTCCTTTAAGTGTCAGTCTAAAAAAAATAACGACAGCAGAATGCTTTTTTAGCATATGATGTTCAACTCATCTACGCATCAAAAATTCATTACGATTGCTCATTTATCCTATTATATCGGATCCTACGTAACGGAGTTAACACATTTCATGTGCTAAGAAAAGTTATACTGTCTATGTTTTTTTAGACAGACACGTATGAAAAAAAAAGTATATTTAAATTGAATGTATTTCAACTTTACACCAACTGAACACCAAAAATGGTGTTCAGTAACACTAAAAGTGGTGTTCAGTAACACTAAAAGTGGTGTTCAGTGACACCAAAAAATGGTGTTCAGTGACACCAAAAAATGGTGTTCAGTGACACCAAAAAATGGTGTTCAGTGACACCAAAAAATTGTGTTCAGTGACACCAAAAAATTGTGTTCAGTGACACCAAAAAATGGTGTTCAGTAACACCAAAAAATGGTGTTCAGTAACACCAAAAATGGCGTTCAGTAACACCAAAAATGGCGTTCAGTAACACCAAAAATGGTGCCAACTAAACGCAAAATCTTTACAGTGTACTTCGTAGCATCATGAAGTAGAATCTCCGCTACTACGGTGAGAAGACGCCTTCACAATGCGTATAATTTAACAACACATTTACAACTACCTAATAGATAGTTAAATTTACAAATTTAGAACCGTTCGTAAATTAACTACAGTAAATCAGTCTCAGTCATGGAGCCACTTACCTTATTTTAATTATATTCGAGCACAAATATCTTTGGCACTTTTTTAATGATTTATTAAGGTAGGGGAGAGCGGGGCTAAACCGTACAGCGAGGCTAAACCGTACACCCATTTTTTTGGACTAGATTTCAAGCTAGACGATCCCGTCAAGTGCTGCAGTCTAGTCGAAGATTGCGCAAGTTTAGAGTATAGATATCGTTTCGTTATGCTTATGAGTATCAGTGTCTCAGTAAAAAAAAAAACCCGTTTTTACTCTTTTTCTTCTAATTTTCGTCCAGTACTAAATAAAAGGTAAGTGAAGAATCTTTTCTTGTATGCTAGTAACTGTAAGATCACAATAAACTACTTTCTCTTAAGCTCTTTTTTGGTTGTTAGCGATGATTGGTTACGTGATAGAATTTAAGGTTAGTTTAATATATTGCCACGAAGTACAGATTGGGGCTAAATCGTACAGAAGTGTACGGTTTACTGTACCCCTAACTGTAAAAGCTGAAAAGGTAGTGCAGAAAAATCCAAAACAGGTGAACATGGGACTAAAAGTAAAACCAAAGTGAATCTTAAACCCAAGAAAACAATTTCTAAAACAACAGTATCTGCAAAATCTAAAAGCAGGAGAAACATCAAATTTGATGATTCATTATCAGAAGACGAACTTCCTGATATGAAAGACATTGTCGAAGACGATTATTTAGATGATGTGGACTCGATGAAGTCATTTCTTGATAAATGGTTCACAAGAGAAGCTTTAGGATCTAAGGATGTTTACATTTTGTGCGGTGATTTCGGCAAGGACAAAGAGCTGTGGTACAGGTGCTGCTTATGTTCAGGGTGGATCCATTCAGCTTGCAGTGCTGCGGAGTCTGCAGACAACTATATTTGTTATTTATGTACAACGCTTAACGTGTGACCTTTTTTCTGCTCTCTTTTAGGTTTATAACTAAATCTTAGAACCTTTTTATTAAAGTTAACCTGATTTCTTTTGGATTGTAATTTGTTCTAAAATTTTACAATTGTAATACACAGTTTTTTAGTTACGACCTTTATAAGTAATAAAATGTTTTTGTACAGTAATCTATTGAATTACAATCATTACTTACCTAAACAGATGATTTTTAAACTGTACGGTATAGCCCCGACCCCCGGGGCTATTTCGTACAAGGTAACTTTTTTTTAATCACCAATTTTTATATGTAAAAAGTGGAATAGTTCAAAAATGTTTATGTATGATCAGTAGCCGAATAATCAAATTATATATTGATTTTGTTCATAAAACCTTTACTTTGTAATTTGCTATGTATGGACGAATCTCCCTTATGTGTACGGTATAGCCCCGCTCTCCCCTACATTTTATTTAAAATCCTTTTAATCAATGTATTTAGGTGCTGATAAAAGAGATTTAATAACTCGTATTGTCACATGCTGGTATTTTTACAATAAGAAAATAGTAGCAAACGAAATGTTGATCACACTATATCCAATCGTTTTCTATCAGATACATTTTGCTTATTATTATTATTTGTTTTGCAATTATATACACTTATATGATCCAAGAAATAAAAAAAAAATGAATCCTTAGTAAATATACTTGCTTGTGCTTTTCAGAAAAAAAAAATGAGTAATTTAGATTAACACATAAAGAGAGAGAAAGAAACTCCTTATTTAACGGTAGACGTGAATTTCTCATCACATCCGATTACGATAAAATAAGTCTTGACAGTAAATACTAAGGTCTAAAATACACATTCGAATTAAATCGAATTAAATAAATAAGAGGCTGAAATAAAAGAAATACATTAGATTTATTGCGTGAGTGAAATATTCTGACTAAAGATCTCCTAAAATTAAAAGAGCGTCATTTGCATTGCCGGAGTCCATTACTTTAAACTCAATGCCGCTCAGTAACTCCTAAGTTTTTAACTATATTTTCGATCATTTTCTAACTTCAAAGCATTAGGACAGAAATAATTAGTGGATTCCTGTTATTCAAAACATAAGTATGTTCTGCTGTGTGGAGATTTAATAACTAATCTTTAGTTTCGGAATAAAAGCACGAGCTCCAGGAAAGAACTTATCCCTCGAAGTGGTATTTTACTCATTGAAGTTAGTGAATGCATTTTGATTAGTATCATTTAAATAGATTTCTACCAGGTATTGAGAGATTTAACTTCTTATAAAATTAAACTGTAGTTCAACGCACTCAAACAAGAAGACTAAAATCACATCTAATGAAATATTTTATGTGGTGTTCGCCCGTTTAATGATTTAGCTCGTTAAAACAGATTGTATTCAACTTTCTTTTCAGGATCTATGTTCTGAAAATCGCTAATTTTTAAACGCATTCGGCTTAGAGCCAATGCTCGTTCATAATGGGCTAAGCTACCATATTCAAAGTTCATAATTCCTAAAATTTCCCATACAGTATGTTATGTACGTATATACATTATATTACCGTAAATGACTGGTCATTTTAGACATTTCAGCGGACATCAAGAAAAAATACTTGAAAATTTATCCCGAAATATCGAGAATATGAAGTACACGTAAAACTTCATGTAATCCAACCAAGGTCTTTCTTCAGAGTTAGATAAGGAAACAGCAACAAATAAATGGATTAAAATAATGTTAAAGATCAGGGATCACTGCAAAACGAAATACATGTAGTCTTTCTTTGTCCGAACAAAGCACACTTTTCTGCCATTTGACAAATAAAATATTTTGCTAAATAACGGTTAAAAACATCGTGAAAACAGGAATGCATTTGCTGCTTTATGTGGCTTTTGACAAATCACATCGATTAGATCCACTGCAGGGGCATAAAACTTCCCGCAGAGAGGGATGGATTAGCTATAGTGACTAAGTGCCACACACTCCTCGACCAAACAATAAATCAAACGCTCATATATATCTATCACTTGCCTGACTTGAATAACTATTACAGTTTTGCAAATAATAATTATTTTATAACGATGTTTTTAGGCTAACTGTGAATGACGAAATAACTTGTTTGTTTTACAAAGCCTTCACTCTTCGTCTAAAATATCATATTCCAACTTGGTAACTCATTTGTGTTAAAAAAATGCCACAAAGACAGTTATCCTGAAAGAGTCTTATCTCCGTTTTAACCCTTTATTTACTAAATTATTTATTTCCAGCAAAAATTTTTTTCATTTTTATCTTTTTTCTTTAAATAACTGTATTAAAAGTTAAGGGATTTACATAAATATAATATTCAACTATATGGAAATTTAATTCCTTACAGCCAATAACTAGCACAGAGTAATTGAACTGAGAAATCAGTTCGCACTCTGGTCACTCAAAATATCTGGTCAAAGTGTTTTCTGAGTTTTAAACTAACACATAAAAAGCAACCAAGACCTAACTTTTAAATTTTACTCTTTTGTGGATCAAAAATTTAAACGTTTGGCAATCCGATCTATATGGTAGCTGAAAATGTGCATCGGATTGGAAGCTGGCTTCGTTCCTCGCTAAAATAAAGCTGGATTGTTTCCTGAAAAGGTAGAACTAAAGAGTGTTCCTGCAAAGTAACGCAGAAATATTCGTAAAAATAATTCCTGGGGGGAATTTTAAAGGTAGTGGTACTTTTAAGTACCGTCAGTAGAGAAAGGGTTAACTGAGCAAAGAATCTATTAGACAGAGGAAGCACTTCCTTATTATTGCAAGAAAATTTTTATTTTGTTCAATAAGCCTTTTTAAGACCCTACTTGTTAGATATTTATTTTGCTCAATCAACTCTACGGAGAGCGTTAGCAGTCCTTTGGCTCTGTTTTTAGGTTGTTTTTCTGATTGACGCCAGACTAAAGACCAATAAGATTCCGTAGAACAACAGGTTCATTTCAGGTACAAAACATTGACATAATTTTATAAGTTTTTGTGTGCTAACGCATTTTTATGCGTACTTTCAAGCGAATTTTGGTCAAAGAAATAACATTCTGAAGTATTATGAAAAAGCTTGCCATGACAGACGCTTCCATTTTCGTCATGTCGTGTTTTTATGTAATAATTCAAAATATTTAGAATTAACCAGCTTTTAAAGATGTTATCAGCGGCAGAAAGTTATCGCTTAAAAGAAACAACGAAACGAACGGAGGCAACGAACAAACGGAGTAGGAAAAAGAAAAAAATGCAATTTTTCCAAATGCCAGGAGAAAGCTCCAAGAATTAAAAAAAATGCGTTCCATAGTCCATACGAGTCCATTTTTTTTGAACCATCATGGTGTCAACTTATGCGCTTACATTTCGATATCTTTATAGCGAAAAATGTCATTCTGTCATCGTAACTGTCGCGTTTGAATTACCATTATTTTTCTCTAGGCGAAGCTTCAATGTAATTGTCACCGTCAAATTGTGATCAGAACCGGATAAGACGCAAATAAAAGCGAGACCGATGATTCTCGATCTAATTTCAAATAGTTTCTCAAAAAGTCATTAAATAATCTCCGACAATGAGCTAAATATTCAAATGACTTTTGCTGTAGACACATTAACGAAGAACGATTGAACGTCCTCTCGAGGTCGAGTGGGAGGCATTGAGGACTTTGAAAGCTCTTTCGAAGACTCTGTCTGTGGAACAAAATGGACAGACAAGGAAGGAGGAAGCAGAAACAATAATGCGTTTAGATAATGAAACACGAGCATGACTATCTTGAAATGTCCTGGTAAAAGTCACGGATAGACCTCAACTAGACCTAAGACAAAAATTAATTTCGGAAGAACTAAACTTTGATAGTGCATGCGAAAAGGCTTTAACCCTTATTCGCATAAAGTAGCATATATGCTACTTTATGAGAATAAGGGTTGAAACCTGAGAAGCAGAAAAGCAAAAATATGCTTTAGGTCAATCGTCCAAACTTTCTAATATAAATAAATATATTACGTAAATATAAAACTTATAAACCGATTCAAAGTAATAATCAGATTCAAATACTTTTCTCTCAAAAAGTAGCTTTGTTAATTTTGAGAGGGGTTTGTTTTAGAGGATTTGCCGAATGTTGCTCGAAACAAAGTGAGTTATTTCTGAAAAAATTTACGCATTCGTTTTTCACCTGGAATTTATAAGCGCTGGATGCTGCAATATAGCTCCTCGGCTAAATGCCATAGTTTCAATGATTTCGATAGAAACCGAAACTAAATTATTCGCTCCGAAGACAAATTCTCAAATAACAACTTTTAATACGTTTGTTCTGACCCGTTAATACTAATAATAACAATCTAGGATTGTCGCCCTTTGCCCCGCCCCCACCCTCTAATGACGGGTTTGCGTATGTTGAAAACAACAGAGCTATATATAGAAATATTTCCAAATTAAGTCAGTTGACAACCCTATTTCGCATAAGGTCACCCCTTTTTTTCGTGTTCAGTTTATAATCAATTAAGCATCGCGAAAAAAAATGGGATTTTTTTTCTTTAAAGTAAATGGCTAATCGTAAAATACTAAAAATAAATCCCAGAAATACGAGAGCACGCCGTGAACAGGAAAAATGAATTGGAGAGAATGAAAATTACACGTCTGAATCAGGAAATGGTTTCAAGACCTCCTACTTTCGAGCATCGAAATCGTCTCGATGCAAGATATAATAAGCATATTTAAAAAATTAATCACCTCATAACCTCCAGGGGTTTCGGCAATTCTCGATCAGTTTGGTTCGGATTCTTCATCACCTTTTTCATCTTATCGGAGCCGAAACCTTGTTCGCGGGAAACTCCGATAGCAACCAACGCCCGAGGCTAGCACAGCAGAAGTGTTGGAATTGACGTTACGCAAGTGTCTATTTAAATGTGCCCATGATTGATAATCGGTCGATTTTATTGGAGAAAACCAAAAGTGATTAATGCGCGTGGTGTGCGTCAGTCTCTGCTAATAGGAAGATTCTATGCATTCACATCAAGATAAACTGCATCCTTTATAACAAATATGTGTATATGCATTGGAGGAAGAAAAAACGTGGTTACATTTAAAGTTTCTTATTATTCTGTTACTTATTCGGTAATTAATAGTTGAAATTGATCGTCAGACAGTTCGCAGCAAAAAAAAAAAAACATGAATATAGATTACTCCAACACAATTTGTTCTTCCATTGAAACTTCAGAACTGTTTACTGAATTTTACTTTCAGTAACAGTTTTGCATTTTTAATAGCTTTCTATGACTGCTGATTGTTTAATTTTGTACATTCTCGTTAGTTTCTTAATACCTTTGCTTTTCATATCAAACATCTTAGTAAATGTGCACATTCATTTAAATGCACATCTTTTAAGAGATGAATTGATTAAGCCGTTACAAAAACTTACTACTTCTTAATCTGATTTTATAAAAATGCAAATGTCCTTTATACAAATACATTTTCTTTCTTTATCAATTTCATACGGGATCCATTTGGAGCTTCCGGACTATGGAATTTCAACCGAAGAAACTCATATTTTCTCTTGTATTGCATATTACTTGTGCTTTAAGTGTTTGGTGATTGTAATATGAAAGAAATATAACGAAAATAATCAAGGAAAAAAAAAATCAGGCTTGTGATATGGATATGACCTAATGTGTGGGGACTTTGTTCATTACAATTTTAATAATATAAATTGTAGTAGAATAATTAGTTTTAAAAGAATGGTACAATGCCGCTACAAATGGAAATAAAAAAACGCTAACACTTCAATTACGCATATTAAAAAAAAAAAGTCTCGTTATCATTGTTATGGTACTTTTCGACACTCATTTAAGTTCCGAATAAGGCGAAGAAAACCGAAAAAAATCAGTAACTTAATAAACCTTGAAAGGAACATAAACTCAAAAGAGACAGAGAAAAAAGGACAAGAAAAAAAAAAAAAAAAAAGAAATCGGAAATTTAGAAAGCGGCATACCATCGGCTAAATTCCTTTCGCTCGACAAAAAGCCCTCATTAAGCGTTACAATCCATTTGTAATGGTACAGTGTTAAATAGCTGAAACATGTTTCATTTTTCTCAATATGTCGAGTTTAACAATTCGAAGACATTAGATTACTTGCACGTGAAAACTGCATCCAGAGTTTAAAAATTGCAATATTTTTAACTGTGAATGCCGATTGCGCATCCATTTCTGTTGGTAGATATGGGTCCGGGATCAGAGGTTTTGGATTATGATTTCTCCAATTGCATAAATTGTGAAACTGAATACTCCAGCTTTCAAAAATTATTCTCCTTCGCTCTTAGAACTTCATTCAATAAATAATATGCAGCATCAAATTTGACCTCGAAAAATTATCTATGCTTTTCAAGATTCGAAAAGGTTCTACGCACTACACTGTATTGTGTAAAATCAATGCCCGAGTTTCTATATATAAGAAACGTGCATGAAACTGAAACTCATTTAAAAGACATTCGTACCCATTCTTTTCCATTTTTTCACTGAAAAGGAATGTGCGTATCATATTCGAAGAATATTTTATCTATATTTTAATTGAACCGCTTGTTTCTAAAAGGTAATCTCTCCCTTTTGAAAAAGGAAGAACTCTCAGTATTAATTTATTAATTTTTATGGCATAATTAATCAAAAATCGTTCTAATTCACCAATAGTGCATTGCTATTACCTACTGAAATAAAATAGTAAAGGATCAGACCCGTAAAGTTTTCCAACTTTTCATAAGCCATTTTTTCTATCTCCTTTAAACAAATTGTTTTTAAGAGTTGTTACCTTTTCGAAATAAACAATTCAATTATGAACACGACTTAGATGTTCACACCTTATTAGACAGTCGTGTATAATTTTGTGCAGCGAACTAACTGACAATAAATTTCAACTATGAATTACCAAAAAAGTAACAGAAGACGCATATTAAATGTAACCACGTTTCTTTCCCTTACTTCTTCCAATACATATACACATATTCGTTGTAATGGATGCGGTTCATCCTGATGTCAATGCATAGAACCTTCTTATTATGAGTGAACACTTATTAGAAGACACACCGTGCACATTAAATCACTTTTGTAAAATACTGAAATTTAACACAGAAAGCCCCTGTGAAAGTGAAAGGTATAATATACAATGCAAAAAAAAAACTTCTAACAAAATGCTAAATCTTTTCCTACGTTTTCAACATTGTAAAATACTTCAAGCTAAATTGAATCAAATTTTGGCACTTTTTTTTTTTTTTCAAGATAAGAAACGATAAGAAATTGCGATTTAGAATTTGGGTAAAATGAATCTTCCGATGTAAAAATGCATCAGTTATGCAGTTGCGATTATAAGTGGTTACTATCTATACGATTGAATCAGAAGAATAAAAAAAGCATTAATTTTTTGTTCAGAAAACTAATATTATATGAAATTATGGAAAGGCAAACAAACCAATCAAGAATGTAGAAACGGCGAAATTTTTGCAAACTTCAAGCTTTTTATATGAACTTAATGAGACAACGGCACTAAAGACAAACAAATATGCCCACCCTATATCTCTCTGGTATAAAGGAGTAGTAACAAAAATGTTTAAATCGGTGCATACATCATAAATTATTAACTGAATATTATTAACGCACATATAAACTGCAGCATTATTGCATAACAGTGGTTTTATCATTTACATGAAATAGACAAAATATTTGTTTTAAGTAGACCGTCTGAAAAATATTCAGAAGAATATATTATTTTAAATAAAGATTTTTCGTAGGTGAACTTTGTGTGTGTAGATGAACGCGGCATTTTCTATTCTTGCCTTTTGCTGAGGAGTGGGCATGTCACTATGTGACCCCTCGAGAATTAGCGGAAGTTGTTAATTTAAATTTACAAACGAACGCAAGATGATTATGCTTGATTACTACACATTGGCATACAGCAAAATAGTTTAACTACCTATAAGTCTTTAGGTAGGGCTGTTCACTCGCATAGTTCAGCTTGAAAGGGAAAAAAAAAAACCTTTAAAGTTTGCATCGCTCCACGATACATCTTCAGCTTCAATATCAGGAAGAACCATTGAAAAACGACAATACTCGATAATGCATATGAAATATATATTATGAACTCAACAAAGTGATACGCGTGTATCACTTGCTAACCTAGGAAGTCAAAAAGCCTGAGGTGTATTTCAGCAAAACAATGTAACCTTATAAGCAATATATATATATATATATACATACATAGTGTGAGTTATAACTGAATGAGATGGGAGTAAACTTTATGCTTGAATTTTGTTTTTTGCTTAGAATGTTATGTTGTATTGCTGACAAAAAAAATCAGGCCTTATGACATCCTAGGTTGGCACGTCTGGAGTTACCATTCTCTCTCTTTATTCAAATTTTGAATTCGGTACAAAGCAGTTTTAATTTGCTGTCAGATCAACAAGCTTCGGATAATTTCAACTTCCTTACTGAGAAATTTTTGAAAACTTTTAAAAATCAGATGTTTCGATAAAAATAAGAAGTATATAGCCGTTATTCAGTAGAATTGTTTTCATTTTTAGAAGGCTGAATTTCAACGAAATCAGGAATGATTTCCAATCGCAGCCCTATTATGTGAATAACTTTTCAAGAATGAATCAATAAATTTGAAAATAGGAAAATACCGGAATGTTACCGAATAAAAATAAGAGTTTGCAAATGGTAAGTTATACAATGTGCAAAGACCTTGGAGATTTGTTTTATTAGCAAAGGCAGACGCATTTAAATAACCATACTTTTTAAGCAACCATATTATCTATGTAATGGTGGAGGAAAATTTAAAAGGTTGCAAAACATCTTTTCTTAAATTAATCTGAAAAAAATTGTTATTGTGAGCAAAAACCTGATAATTTCATCAACAAAAATCTGTAAAAAGAATTCTACACAAAATTTCGAAATAAAAATCGAAATATAAAAAACAAGACCCAATTCTCCTTTGCGGAAACAAAAATAAGTAATTCTTAACTTTGCATTGTTTTCCATAGATTGACAAAAAAACGATAAAACCTAAATTAAACGTTGCCCTACTTCATTGTACAAAAAACAATGTTTTTCGGATGAGTAATGTAAATTAGGGTTTTTTCCCCCCACATCTTTCGATTGTTATCTGTAAATATTCCGTTAACTTAACGCGACTGCTCTGATTTATTTTAAATACTCGGCTTTCCTAATGTAGATAATAAATATTTTCTGAAATAAAGAGGATATGTTTGTCTTTGGGAGAAAAACTTTTCACTTAATATTTGATAATTAAACTTTATTGATAGGGATTGCCAGCTGGAGTTATCACACACGAAAGATTTCGCAGCAATATCTGAACGGTCAATGCGAAAAGTGTCAGGTCGGTGACCACTTGAAGCGCCCGCATTCACTGAGAATGTTCATAGGGCATTTTTTTTTTAATTAGATCGGATCCTGATTACACGCAAAGCTGAACTAGAAATAAAGAGTGAGTTAAGGGAGCTGATCACGGGATGATGGACTGGGCATTTGCTCTCGTCGCTACTGGCAACCAAGTACAATGCATTTTAAAGGGGGCCATCTATTAATAATGAAACGCAAGTTTTCAGTATCGATTCGAGTAGTGTCGACGCTGGTGAAACTTTCATGCCAAACTGTTCAATTTACCTTATCTGCCTTGTACACAGATTTCATTCAAATACAGTTGAAATTTCTTAATACGAACACGGTTAATACGAAATCACGCCTAAAACGAACAATTTGGTTAATTAAGTTTGGTTTACTATTTAATTACACTAAATATCTCACGCATATTACGAAGGATAAAATACAAATTTCGGCTAAGACGAACAAAATTTCTGACCTATTCACCAAACATTTGCATGATAAAATTTAATGTACCTAAAAACAACTAACCACTAAGGATTTCTTCCAAAATTGTTAAATTTTAAAAGCTAAGTTCACTCTTTCTCTATGTGCTAGTAAGATTTAAAAGTGTGTATTAGTGAAAATAAATCATTTGTTTTCACTATTTATTTAGAAGCAATTCATGATACGTTTAATTCTTTTTTTAAATTTCTATTTTTGAAAAGTAAAGGAAAATCACCACTTCATTTTTAACTTTTCATCATATCATTTATTCACTCATTCTATGGCTCACCATCTTTTCACCAACTACATCTTTTTTATGCTTTGCACATAAATTTTGAAAGCGTAAAAATCGATGAGTATGCAAAAATCATGAATATAGATAATAGATTACTCCAAGACAATTTGTTCTTGGATTGATTATTCATGATTTGAATACTCATCATGAACCTTCCTCATGATGACTATTCATGGGTTTTACATACTGAGGGAAAAAATTGAACAGTAAGTAAAAATCATGAATATAGATACAGCTCGACGACGTTATACGTTTTAGCTTATGTTTTGTGGAGCGAACGTTATTTGCTGACCTTTTCAGCAGCATTTATGCTGCTACTTCAGCAGCAGAAATGCTGCTGAAGTCAGCAAATAAAAGTCGGTTTAAGAAAAGTTTCGTCAGTGATTCAAAATGACCGTTCTCAGAAATAGACGCAACAAATGACTTCTTTACATGATAAAAAAACAACGATTTTCTTACGATGACAACATCGTAATGATGTTGTCATCGTAATGACAACATTGACAAGACGTCAACACGATGTCAACATCGATGTTGACATCGTGTTGACGTCTTTTTCCCGTGAACGTCTTCTCGCACTGACTTCCTCCAAGAGTGAAACTAAGGATCTGGACGGAGCTGCAGAGCAACGAGGTTCTGCTGCGAGCAGGAGCGGAGGATGAAAACTTGTTGTTCTCCATTGCTCTGATATTTATTGGAACTTTATTAAAATTTAGAAATTTTAAGGAAGGTTTTCTCAGGTTTTTAAAAAACTTTATATTTGGAAGCTGTTTTTCTTTAATTTATAATAAATTCTATGTATGATAGTTGTGAGATCACGTTGCTTGCATGGACGTAAACATTGTAACGAACATTTTTCTTTGACCAGATATTTGTAAGTTTATGTCTAAAATAAAATAGAGAAAATTTAAATATAGTATATATATATATATTTATTTTGGCACTGGGACCTTATTGAGGATAAATGTAAGCAAAATTTCGCAATTTTGGGATTCTTGGTCTGACCCCAAACCACCGACATACAAAACTGTTTAAGTAGCGATTAATTTGCGAAGTAAAAATTTCATATACACAATTCATTTGTTATCGTTTTATGAAAGAGAAATATGCCCTTTAATCTTAAAATTTCCATCTTAATCCAATTGCATGCTTTGTTACTTTCTTGCGCTCATTTTTCTTTTCTTTTCATCTCCAGTGGCACTCAACCTAGTGCTCTATTTCGCTGTATTATTGATATATCTTAGTACTATGGTTAAGTTACACTATTTGTATTAAATATGTGTTTTATAAAACCATATTATACATATAATATAATGTAATAAATAGTCTAGAAGTAACTTTATTTTTTTATAGTATCACATAACACATACCTACCCATATGGATGAAGTTAGTGAAACTTGTGTAAGTTAAACACTTGTGGTGCAGTACTTTAGTGGTCAACTTTACAGGTTTTACTGTATAAAGAAAGTCATTAAAGATAAGAAATGGTATGATTGCTATTGAAACGATTCGGATCACGGAACGAATCAGAAGCGAGTACAGTAAAACCTGTAAAGTTGCCCACCTTTGTAAGTTGACCACCTGTCTAAGTTGACCACCTGTCTAAGTTGACCACTTTTGTCAGGAACGGAATTAGTCCTTTACCCTCTACCTCACCCTCTGTAAGTTGTCCACCTGTCTAAGTTGACCACTAAAGTGCTGCACCGCAAGTGGTCAATTTACACAGGTTCTACTGTACTAAGGAGTTGGAGCGGAGCAATTAAAACAGTGGCTGCTCCAGATCCTGAGTAAAACACTGGTGGGGGAAATGTGGATAAATTTTTCCGTGTGACATGAGGCAGCCAGCACAGAATCCTCCCAAACTGTGTTTTGTAATGCGTTTAATAGTCGATGAGACACCACTTTACAGTGACTGTTTTAGGTGTGTACTGAGCGCACGTTGAGCATCTGCTCCATTTTATACCTTGTTGATTGGATGGATACTTTTCCGATACTTTTCACCTCCAACCTCCGTCCCTGTTAGAACCAGGCCTTAGGAATGCTCTCCCCCGGATGCGATTGGGGGTAATGGGGCCCACAGATTTTACATGCACGTATCCCCAAATGTACACCTCCGATTCAAAATATTAGAATTGTTAAGTTTTTTTAAATTGAAAATATTTATAATTTAATTTCTTTTACTGCAAACGATATTTTTATTAAGAACTTCTTGTTGATTAAACTTATTTATTATCTTAAAATTAATATCGTTTTTGAAAAGATTAATTGAAAAACAAATTATTTTGAAAAGTCAAAATATTGGAATATTTACTCAAATGGTTGAAAATATTAGAATATTTCACAATAATTCTCCTTTAATTATCACCAATTCATAACTGGTGGCATAACTGGTGGCATAAATTCTGACGATTTTATTTAAACTCAGTATTCTTTTTGCAATTTGTGAGCTTTTTCGTCTTAAAATGGGTCGTGTGAGTGACATTCCTGAATCGATTAAACTTTGTATGCTTGGTTTGTATCGTCCAATATTGATAGAAATGTTTGTAAACACCTTGCATATAGTATGCAAGATCGATTGTACGCTGTTATTAAAGCTAAAGGGGATGCTACAAAATATTAACTACCATTTAATACATCTTCATAAGGCAATATTTTTGCTTAAAATGAAATATTCAAATATTTTGAATTAATCTAAATTTTATACTAATATTTCGATGTGTTTCAGAAAGCTTTTGTATACCTATATTATTTTATCTTATATTTTGTAAATGCTAAAACATATCTAAACATTTTAGATTTAATTTATAAATTTAATTACATTTACTGAGTATTAAAATAAATAAATGGAAAATAATTTCTTTCTTTCTTTCTTTTTCTCAATTATTCTAGTATTTTGAATCGGGGGTGTACATGGTGGGTCTTCAGCGGGTCGCGTACCGAACACCCGACCTTCCGGTTGGAAGTCCGACATCCTAACCACTAGGCTACCACAGCTCTCCTATTTCAGATCAGAGTTCGAAATTAAGATGCAAACGTTAGGCGTCATTGGCACCTAGCTGTTTTGTTTTAATTGCCAAAAATGTTCTGCTAGGCGTAATTTTAAAATTATTCTTTTGAGAAGGTCGTAATCTTACTTAAGTTAGACTAAATACAAACGTTTATTTTAATCAGTGTCTAATAAGACAAAATATGAGTTAATTGGCACAACTATTTTTTTAAGTGTTATTTAAATCTAGTGTTACTTACAAAATTTCATTTGTTAGTAAAAATTCACGATTCAAAAATTTGAAAGTCAAGAAGTTACGATAGTCTTCCTAGGTACCGTAAAAACTCAAAATGCAGAAGATTAGATGAAATATGTATATAAAAATATAATTGTATAAAGTTATAATAGACTTCGTGAAAAATTGAGATTGTCAAACCAAAAGTCTCATGAAAGGTTAGGCGTCAAAAGTGACGACTGGGTGTGAAATCGCGGTCGTCAAATTGGAGTTCTTAGTTGCAAAATACGACTAACGACCGCTAATTTCGAACCCTGTTTCAGATACTGATGAAAGTGGTGTGGTGGAGAAAACGTTTATCCAGGTATGGTTCTTGGTACCTCCCCTATGCTTAGCGTTGATTCTCATCCACTCGACGGTATACCAGCATACAGTAAAACCTGTTGACCACCTGTCTAAGTTGACCACTTTTGTCAGGAACGGAATTAGCCCTTCACCCTCTATAAGTTGACCACTGAAGTGCAGCACCGCAAGTGGTCAACTTAAACAGGTTTCACTGTATTTCTCAAATATGTAATCAAGTATTTTATTCCCAAAGAAATTCAGTTCTGCAGCTGTCTATCAGCCGTTACTTCCGCAATCAATAGCTTGCTTCTATCGCAGTGCATTTTTTTTTTTTTTTTTCAACTGTTCTGATGCCAGCGAAGGTGAAATGCGAGGTAACAACGGGAAATTAGAATTCAACTGAGTTTCTTATTCTCTCAACATCATATCTTGCGTAAGCACTTTCAGGATTTACACCGACTTTGAGCAGTTTGCGATTGTCCTACGGTCTTTTTTGTCCATGGTGATGTTTACTTACAGCCCACATCTAGAGATTGTGTATAAATAATGTCGAGTTATAGTTTACCTAAATAGAGTGACAGTGATCCGAGACCAGTTTCCGTAGATTGAGGATGCTTCCAAAGTGCTCTTTGATTTATTACAACAAAAATTGGTTGCCGAAGTTCATTATCATGACACCAATTAATTTATTCAAAGTTTTTCCAAGTGAGAAAAATAGTTCGATTCTTCAGTGATTCTTCAATACAATATTGCTTAAAAAACCCTCATGCTTAAATGTTAAGAACAATTCTTACATTCTTCTGAACTAAAACATAGCGAAAATCTATATATGTATTTCACTTAACGTGGACCAGTTACGATTAAATTTTGCGATACGATACTGACAAAAAAAAAAAAAAAAAAAACTATGGTGAAACGATATTTAAAAATTTGTTTAATGATTAACCTAGAAAAGTAACATATTTCTTTGTATTTATTATCGTAACTCACGGACTTTAATAAATGTATTTCTATTTCTGAAAAAGTATTTCCACCCCATAACTCAATCTTTAACTTCCAATTCTTTGGAGTGGAAACACCATAGTTTGTTTATATCGAACGATCATTGTCATGTTTATGCCTAGCGACGTTTTCTCAAGCCTCTTGAATTTTAAAACTTTTTCTACGATTTTAAAACGGTTTATTTCCGATTCTTTGGAGTGGCAACACCTTTGTTTGCTTATATCGAGCGATTATTCTCGTGTTTAGATTTATTGCTGAACTTATAGCCCGCAGATGTTCTACAGCAGATCAGCTAGTTATTTTGTTATTTCATCAGTTGTAAGCAATCTGATAACATATTACAGTAAAAATGTAATTGCATAAAAACTTGATTCGTATGATTGTATGTAAGACATACATATTTTTGATGCAGATCTGATAATTAAAATAAATCATCATGCTCTGTTCATTTTTAATTTTTACATAAATTGTTTACTTTTCCAGTAGATGGTCTAGACGAGCAGTAGCAGCATTTAATTTCAGTGAAGACAGTGTCAAACAAAACCAGGACGGTAAGGATTCCTCAAGATTTCGCATTTTAAACATCCCATTTCCAATCTTCTAGATGGAAGTAATATCGAGGTTTGATTATAGAGTATTCGAGCATTCCATTTGAGCTGGTAGCTTAAAATTACATGCTCTACTGATCTCGACAGATTGTTTTCTTCACTTTCGCCGTAGTCTGGGCAAGCTTCGTTTCCACAGTGAAAGGAATTATTGCCGTAACTGGAAGGTCCCCAACCACGGATTCCCCCCTGGTTACCCTTCCTTCCATTTCAGGAAATTGGGCGATGGTGGAAGAAACGTGTGAGCGGCCGTTACTAAAAAACCAGACATTGCAACCATAAATCATACGTTATGGATATTGAAAGAAGAAAAAACCGTTCGCTTGCATTTATTGCTGCGCTTTTTAATATGTGACGCCGGCCGTCATTATAAGTGTCTACATTTTTTTTCTCGTTCTGCATGGTTTCATCCGAATATAGAGCTGCATTTGCTGCCGAAAACCAGAAGCTAGAAGCAATTTTGTGGTAGGGAAGTTTACTTTCAAACCTCATATTTGCTTTTATTCAAAAGAAAAAAGAGAAAAGTGAATTAAATTGGCCTGCTAACCACCCAGCGGTTCACGACGAGATTTTACTTTATCAACTTTTGTTTAATGACTCTTTTCAAGATAACATGACGAGTGTGTAAGTGCAGTGAAACCTGCGTCAGTTGTCTATTTGCGGTGCTGCGCTTATTGGTCAACTTATGGAGGATGGATAATTTTTTTTTCATGTCTTACGCTACGCATTTATTCATTTGTAACTAATTAAAATATAGCTTCGTTACTTAAAATAGTAATTAGCTATGTTTTTCATAATTATCTAAAATATCATTAGGTAAAATTAACCTTAATGATTTAAAATGTATCCAATACAACTTTAAAATTAAATTATACCTAATTAAAAAAGGGGAAATATTTTGTTAATTATATGTTAGTTGTAATAGAAATATGTGTTAGTTATTTGATGGTAAAGATTTCCTAATAATGCATAATTTTTCAAAATGGCTATAGAAAACAGAAAAAAAAAGTTAAAGAATAAAAAAATGCTGATAGTACTTTTTTCGTATGGTTTACTTACAAAGAGGTTTAGGCAAACTTTCTATTGATGTTTTATCCATCCAAACAAACTCAGGTCTAACATTATAGCATAAAAAATATCTTGGAGAAGATTTTTTTTATCTTTTCAATATAGATAAACATATAAGTATAAACAAACAGTAATAATTAGGCGGTCAACTTACAAAGGTTTTTTTACAATACTCCCATCCAAATTTGGCATACATAAGTGGTCAATATAGACAGGTGGTCAAATTCAGTGGTCAAGTTACAAATGTTTCTCTACATTATATAATATAGGGCTAATTCCGTTCCTGACAAAAGTGGTCAATTTAATCAGGTGATTAACTTTACAGGCCGTACTTGCCTTTTTACAAAATGTATTATGTAATTAACAGAATATATACCAATGTAAAACCGAGCAATGTTTTAGTCTTAAGGTAAAATTGAAATACAGTTAAGATTTTTCAAAAATCAAGTTTTTAAGCGAAATTTCGAATACTGTGAACTTTTGTTTAAAGAAATTCACAGCTCTTCAAAAAGGTTTCACTCAATCGACATTTTACATTCGCTATTAACGGCCTTATTCACCAGGCGATTTGAACCTTCGAACTGCATATCAAAGGTTTCCTCAACCAATTAGAACGCTCAAATCGGCAGTTTGAGTGTTTGAGAGAGGTTCATATCGGTTGGTGAATAAGGCTGACAGCCTTATTCACCAACCTATGTTTGTAAGTTAGTTCTTACAATGTCACAAGTTTTCAGAACTTGATTTCGGAACTTCGGATACTTTTAACTACTTTAAAAGTATTGAATAGCAAACATATTAAAAATGAAGTTAGAAAAGAAAACTAAAAGTTAAAATGAAACTGATGATTTGGAAGCATTGTCTTTTCGTTAGTGGAATTAGCTTTATGTCTGTTTATTATATTTAAGGAAGTACACACGTGCTTACATTTACTTTCCGAAGTTGTGCTTTTTATATATTTTTTAGAAAGCAAGCTATTTTAACGTTATGTGAAGATGCATGCGTGATCATTACATCAATGGAATAATAGACAATAATTGTATTTTATGTGTATAAATTCGTTTTATTCTTGTATATTCATGACATTTAAAAAATAATTATATGGGTAAATTGTGTGACTTACAAATTTTATAAGAAATGTACATTTGATTGATTAATGACAAACAATCACAAGTCAATGATTCTGGTTGTCATTTTAAGATCTCGAATGTGTTGTACATGAATGGTCTCTACGCTAGAAAAAAACAAAAGAGAGAAGTTCTGCGTTTTTTAAGACCAAAATATCGTGATTTGAAGTAGAAGCTTTATATGAGGGACAGGGTGAGGAGAGAGTCAAGTACACATGATAATTCAGTCAATACGCATAAAAATCAGATCATAGTAAATTTGCAGTAATTGTTAGAAAAATTAGTTCTTTAACCAAAAGTTCTTTCAATCAAAATATCCTTACAGTGAAACCTGTGAAAGTTGACCACTTGCGGTGCAGCACTTTAGTGGTCAACTTAGACAGGTGGTCAACTTACTGATGGTGAGGTAGAGGGTGAAGGGATAATTCCGTTTCTGACAAAAGTATTCAACTTGGACAGGGGGTCAACTTACAAAGGTGGTCAATTTTACAGGTTGTACTGCATTTGAAGAAGGAACCTCATATGAGGATGAGGGTGACGAGAGAGTTGAGAGTAACGAATTTAACTCTCGACAGAATAATGCAGTCAAAAATCTTAGTCTAATTTTTAGCATTTTGCCGCTTTCTATTTCGATCCCGTAGGGCATTGTTTGGGACTACGCTGTCAGTCATCATGGTGTCGGTGATTTTTGTGAGCAGTGAAGACTTGATCTCATTCCCAATGACGCAAACAATGGTCATTATCATCAGCGAAAGAGTCCCGTTCCAGTCGATCGGAAGAGCAAGATGTCTGCCCCCTCCTCTTTTGGGAAGTGGAACGCAATGAGCCGTGGCTCCCAAATAAGCAACGGTCCCTTCGGATCCTGGGAAAATGTGAGGAAGGGTCACTGTGTGTGGAATCGTGTCCCTCGGATCTGGGAGTGAGAACAATCGCCGGAGGACTTGCTTGAGTGGGGCCGCCCGCGCCTTTTGCCTCCAGAAAGAGGAAGCCGCCCTAGTTCGCAGACTCGGGGTGGCTTGAGTGGATGGTCAACTGCTCTTCGGACTCATCTCAGTGTCGGCCGATTAACCCCACTCGAGAATTAGACGAACAATGGTAGGGATGGATGAGGATTTTGACGGAGATAGCGTGCTCTGTCAAAAGTAAGGCTGCATCATTTTGTCATCCCAGAATGATATTTTTTGGGTTTCGGTATTCACATTGAAATGTTCTGTAATCTCGAATAAAACCGCCTTTAACTATGTCTCAACCCTTATTATTGTGGGGATAGTTTTGGAGAGATAACAGACAGTACTGAAAAATACATATACGAGTATCTTAATTTTTGCCTGAGTGATAGACAAAAGGCCTTTAAAGCAACCCAAAAAAAAAAGTCTTAGTTCAATAAAGTCAACCACAAATCATTATTAACAGCTGCCACCAGAACTACTATTTTTCCTATTTCTATATGATTTAAAATTCGACTCTAAGAAAAATTTTATTTGGGGTAAGAAATTAGGAAGAACGTGCTAAACATACATTAGCAACAGGAGCTCAAAATGCAGCGGCTGTATTACCTCTTACTATGCAGGAATTTCTCATTTTATATTTGGTCATTGTATAACCCAGGAAAATTTGAGAAAATGAGGTGGTGAAGGAATGTGCTGCAATAACAGTTTCATTTCAAAATCGGAATCGCAATCACACACAAATATATATATATATATATATATATATATATATGCACATACAGTGAAACATGTGTAAGTTAACCACTTGCGGTGCAACATTTTTGCGGTCAACTTAGACAGGTGGTCAAATTATAGAGGGTGAGGCAGAGGGGGAAAGACTAATCCCGTTCCTGACAAAAGTGGTCAACTTAGACAGGTGGTCAACTTTACAGGTTTTACTGTATCTATATGGGTGTGCACCTTCGTTAACTCTAAATATTAGTTGAAAATGATTCCAAAAAAATTTGCTCGTAGGAACACAAGTAACTTTTCCTTTATCAAAGAAAAGGATGAAAGACCTCCTATCTTGAAAAAAGAAAAAAAACATCCATCTATTTAATCGACTTTCGATACATATTCCATTTATTTAATCTTAATTATAACTTATTACGCTTTAATATTGTTTATTTAAATAAACAAAACATAATAATCGTATTTAATTATACTTCCGCGAGACATTCGGTACTCGCATTTTTCTCCGCTGTACAACGGCAACGAGTCAAACAATATGCAATTCCCAACTTCCCTAAAGCGATGAAAAAAATACTGGAAAGATACTTATTATTAAGGGTAACTCGCAGAGGAAAGTTCATCAGTAAGCGCAGCTCGATACACGATCAAGATTTTTGGCTGATTATAGTTCTGTGATTAAAGGTTGCGGATTTATTGCAGCTCTATTAGCAAACCTTCGGAATGAAGTGCGGTTCACTTTCTCTCTGAAGAGCGCATTCTTAGAATATTCCATTTCGGGTGGAGAGACACTGGAAGTCGTTTCTGGATTTGAAAATCTGCTGATGAATGTTTAAATGTCTCTGCAGCACGTGTGCCGGATGTTTGCTGCATTAAACCCTAGAATGATGATTGATGAAAACGTCCTTTTGATGATAGAGTTGAATGCTCAACTTCATTAACTTCCGATGGGTTTAATTAATTTGCCGTTAATGCGACTTGATGTATTGTGAAAAAATGAAGGCTACTATAGATAGCGTTCATTTGGTAGCATTCATTTTATAGCTCGAAGGCGTCGTTCAATGAGTAAAAAAACTATCCTGCAAATTAGAAGAATCGACAATTTAAAAATGCTGCTTCAACTGAAAACAAAACTATTAACTTATTGTTCGTGAATTAAAAAAATACTTTCAAGAATAAATTTAACTAATTAATATATATATATATATATATATATATATTTTATGAGAAATATATTTATGAAGCTTTTTATTCATGGTAGTTAAAATTTAAGCATAAAGATTAGAGACCACATTATAATTTTAATAAGATAGCAGGAATTTTTAACGGCTCTGAAATTTAAAAAATAGTAAACTAAGCGCTAGATTGAACAAAATGAAAGAAAAACAATATATCGCCTACTTTAATATGTTTTAATTCGTTGTTGTTGTTACGTATGCCACTCGATATACAGTAAAACCTGCAAAGTTGACCACCTTTGTAAGTTGGCCACCTGTCTAAGTTGACCACTTTTGTCGGGCACAAAATTAGCCCTATATTATATAATACAGTGGGACCTCCTTTAAGGGACACCTCCGAAAAAGCGACACCTCTGATTAAGGGACATTTTTCTGGTCCCAGTCCCTTTGAATAGGGAATGCAATGTATTTACCTCTGAATAAGGGACACTCTATTTAAGGGACATTCTTAGAGAAAAATTTTCAAAATTCAAGTTATATAGATAAGAAAAATGTACTGGAACCTGAAGTTCTTTTTTTTCTAAAAATTTACTTCTAAAAGTTGATATGAGTCCTAGAAGCATGAACAATGAAACAAGTGTATTTTAAAAGGCTTGCCAAAACCTACTTGTAAAGGCTTTTCCCTCTTTTGTACTATGGAATACATGTGTGTTCAGCAATGACAGACAGTACCCAGTTACCTACAATTTTTTATACAAGGATTGGAAAAAGTACATTAAACGTGATTTATACTGTATTGCAAAAATTACGCACTTTTAAACAAACCCATCTAATAGATGACTTCAAAGTTTTATTTTAATTAGTTACAAATGAATAAACGCATAGTGCAAGAAATATTTTATGCACTTTTGACAACGTATAATAAAATATAAGTATTTTATACACTTTTATGATAAAGGGTTCCAAAGATAGTGCATAGACTGTTAGAATTTTTAAAAAAAATCAAAAAATGCTAATTACTGACTTACACTGTTTGAGCAGCTCAAATGTGTCTCAAAAATATGTCGTAACGGCACCATTGGTTGCATCTCTTAGAAGACGCGACTAGAGAAAGACCCAAGTGCGTGCCCAGTGATTGGTACCAACTCTTTCAGCGGCACCACAGTGAGTGTGGTACCATTGCTGCAATTTTTGACGCTCAGTTCATCCCTAGATGGCGGCACCTGAGCTCTAATTGACGCAAACTGATATACTACATTATATATATATATTACACCAGTTTTAATTAGAATGCTTCCAAATAAAAGCATTTGGTTTTCAGCACAAAATGCCTCTTATCTATAAAATAATCTACTGCGCTTATTGAGTGCTTTATACAGCTCATGATCGTGTGAGAATCAGGCTTGGAGTCGATTACGAAGAAACGTAATCGATTACGATTACAAAGAGAAAAATTGAGAGATTATGATTACGATTACGATTGTAATCCTTTGCCAAAAAGTAATTACGATTACGGCAGACATTACAGTAGTTAAAAAATGTAATCAATTACGATTACGATAACCGATTACGATTTGATTAGCGAGACATTAGAAGATATTATGCATACAACTCTCATTTTTGCAAGTGTCACAAATCAAAAATTTATGATTTTTGATTTAACAAGGGATTACCGATTTTTTTCTTTAGATTACGATTAAAATTACGCAAGAAAAGGGATTACTCAATTTAGATTATGATTATAAAAATATGCCGTTGTCAGATTACGATTACGATTTCGTTTTTGCCAAAATGTAATCGATTATAGGAGATTACGATTACGTAATCGCGATTACTCCAAGCCTGGTGAGAATCGTGACCGAATGAGGGGGAAAAACATACGTTTTAGAACAATTTACGCTTATGTTCAGAGTTATTTAAAAGGGGCTGTGGACGAACAAAAACACATCTTTTTTGCTTCATTTCAGGTACAAAATATCACAATAATTTAATACATTTTAGAGTGCTTAAACATCTTCATGTCCACTTTTAAAATGATAAATTTAACAATTTTAGTCAAATAAAAAAAAAATTTGAAGCATTATGTAAAAACATTCCATTACAGACGTGTCCGTTCTTTGTCATCTCTTCACGGCTTGCTTTTATATACAGTAAAACCCGGTTAAAACGCGGGTGTCGGGGGACATGTTTGACACCCGCGTTATAACACACCCGCTGTATAGTGAAACTATACAGCGGAAGGATATTCATGAAATATTACTCACTTTTGTTGCATCATTTTTATTTTTATCAAATTAACTGCGCAATTAGTCTATCGAGCGATAGGTTATAAACCAACTGTGTTACGAGAAAAAAGATGCTTAAAAATCTCTTTACGTTATCAACATGGGATTGTGAAGGGGGAGAGGCAAAATTCGATTTGGAAGGGGTGGAACGCACTTTTCGCTTTGGAATATGTTTACTTTTGAGGAATGCTAAAGAATCTGGAATGCAAAGGTTGATAGCGCAATGAAAGAAGTTACGCACGTGTTACTAGACTTCTGAAAATGGAATAGTTAAGCATTGAACTTAAGTCTCTGACAGATTGAGCTCCGCCCATGTCAAGAGAAACAAGTCCGAGCGATTGCACCCGATTTTGAAGTCTAGCTATATGTTCAAGGTTGAAAGACAGAAAAAGCGTGAAAAAGGTGTACATCACGCCTATCACCATAGGACATTATCTGTTAGTGTGTCTGGTGGGGGATGGGTGCTCTTTGGCTAGAATATTTATGCTCGGGCTGGCTTTGTTTATACTAGTAAATAAGGAATAACTTTTAAATGACAATGTTAAAGGATGGTTTAAATGTCGGGGGACATGATAGTCACTGCAGTATATCCGATTCCGCGGTATACTGAGGCGCGGTATAACGGGGTTTTACTGTAATAAGTAAAAATATTTATTTCTTAGACGTCCCGTCTGCTATTTATTAAATAGGTATAAAGATGCGTACCAAAATTGACAGCACACCAAATTGTATTATTTTTTAAATATTTAGCACTTGAAATTAAGCAAAAAAGGTTCGTTTCTTCCGATTAAAGGGAGAAAATAAATATAGTGATTAGTCAAACTTTAAAAGTGAACCGAGATTTAGTTTCATAAAACCGTACATAACTACGACAGGGTGGCGTAGTGGTAGGATCCAGGCCTCGTACGCCCAAGTTCGCAGGATTAAACCTGGCCCAAGTCGATGGATTTTCAAGATGCAGAAAATCGACAGCGCCCATGTCGCATGATTAAGCGGCATTTTAAAGATCTGTTGAGTATCCGATTGGCGTGGATACTCTCGGCTGAATTAAATTCCTAGTGCAGGTCGCATCAGTTAGAGCTCAGGTGCCGCCATATAGAGGGAATCTGAGGGCCAAAAAAAAAAAAAAAGGCGGCAATGGTACCACACTTACTGTAGTGCCGCTGAAAGAGTTAGTACCAATCTCTGGGAACGCCCTAGGTCTGCAATGGTTAAGAACCAATATACGCAGCCCATTTTAAAAAAGAAACTTTCATAAAACCTCTCGTTTTCGAAAGAAAATAATTCCTGCCGATTCGCGGGGAGATAGTCTCCCCCCCCCCCCCCCAGAACGAGATCATCAATGTGTTCGTATAAGCGTAATCCCATGCCGTTAATGCTGCCCATGACCCAAATTCAGAGCATCAGCAACTTCACACTAAATTACTAAGTAATGAATTTCCGGCAAACTTCATCAATTTCCTTTTAAAAGAGACCGATTCTTTTCAATTCCAGTGACCTCGTAACACCTTCGAAAAATAAAAACATAAATGAAAAATCTCACCCGCTAAACGACTAGACCTTCTTCATGTTTCTCGGTTCGATACGATTGAGACTTACAAATTAATTAGTTCCAAACATAGCGGACTAACACATTCATTTTCCAGTGTAAAAAAAGTCATTCAAACCTATTCTACAAGAGTTGTTATCAAGGAAAATGCTCAAGTCCAGAAGAAGCATTTCATTCATTCAGTTATTTTTATATTTGTACGAATGCACACACACACATGAATAAGCCGTTTTTTTTTAAAGTGGGGCATGTCTATTTTCTGATATTGCGAAATATTTAAGCGTTTACATTTCAATAAATTTACAATACTGTTAAAAGGAGTCGGCACTCAAAAATGTCGAAAAAAAAAAAAAAAAAAAAAACGAAATTTTTTTTATTGGCTTAAGTAGTAAAATAAATCTTCAAAAATGTTCCCTGAAAATTTCAGAAAAATTGAAGCAATATTTATCGATTTATCATTAATTTTATTACGGTGTGATTTGATACCTTTTCATTCCGAAACCGAAACTGTGCTGAATATAAGCCACATATTAATTGTTTTAAATAAAATAAGCGAGAAAAAGTAATTTATTAGTGACGTCGGTGAAAAAAAAAGTTCCTTCTTTGAAATTTTGATAAAGAAAGCATTTAGGTTTTAACGCAAGCCGTAAACTTTAAATGCTGTTTTCTCTCACTTTGTTTTTGCGCATTTCAACTCAATCAAAATGCAAATGCTTTTTTAAATTTGTATCTATAATGTGGATTTTTTCCCACATGTTCCTGAAACGATACATAACAAATTTATGCTTTACTTTTATGATAACTTAAGAACTTTAAAAAAAAATGGAGGTGTTTTGAATTTTTCGTTGTTTTCCTGCGTTACTTTAGTTTTTGTTTTTTTCCCCCTCAAAAAATATTTGACTTATAAAAATATCAAAGCATAAAAGTTTTGCTTCATGAGTAATGAATCAATTAAAAAAATTGCGATTTTACGCCAATTTTTGAAAAAGACTATGCACTTTTTACAATTACTAAATTTCGTTTTAAAAATTAAAATTTTCAATTTATATTTTAAGAAAACCAGTTTTTTGAAGTGATATAACATGACATGAGACAAAAATTGGAAATAAAAACACTATAGAGAAAAAAAAAGGTATCATGGTGACGACTCCCTTAAGGGCTAATACTTCCGTTTCCCAAGTATTACGATGCTAATATTTTTTCTTTATAAGTTCTTTATAGATAAAAGGATCATACGTTTTACCTATAACTACTATTACTGTAATTATGCGAATCTAATGCGCTATCGAATCTAACACGCATCCCCAATTTTAAAACTTTAAATAATAAAAAAATTGTTTGTCGGCGAATAATTGACGTCGTCGGCGAACTGCTGACCAGTTTTTCACTATAATCTTTTCGACCAATTTTGAATACTACATTTGGCCAAAAACGATGCGCATTAGATTCGCATAAATACGGTATCTTGTTTTTTTATCTTTCACAAATGGACTTGCCCTACTTATAAAATAGACGGCCCATATGTCTGCAAAATAGAAAGAGGAAGAAAAAGTAAATATAATGTTTCTAATTAGTTTTTATTTTTTGAAAATGTCAATTTTTTACTACAGAAGTCACGTAAATTGTTGACATAAACACTATTTTTGTAGACGAACTTGATATGTTTGTAAATAAATGTAAGACATGTGGTTAATGAAAAATTCGGAACAATGCATGATGCATGTATTGTACTCGTTCCGAATTCGGAGAAGAAAAAAATGTATTTATGCTTGCTAATTTAAAAATGGTATTTTGAACTTAAAATATGATTCCCTTCTATTAGTTCTTTTTTCCCCTCTGATTCCCACTATATATACAAAGAATACAATTAAGTTTTCAAAACAAAATCCTCCAAAAATATTTTCATAAGTTCTGGAAAATCAGTATAATTTAAAAAAATTTCTAGACTCATAATTAAATTTTACTATCAAAAATTTACAGATTGAGAATTTACAAGCATGAGGGCGAAAATTATTTGTTAGAGATTTGAACTTCTTTAAGACAGAATGAAGATGGTAATTCTTAAAGAGAAAATTAATAATAAATATTTGTAATGATAATGTTAGATTATGAATAGAATATACCTCATAATTTCGAAGCAGCAAAAATCCACCGAGCTCTCCAAGTTATTTATACTTTAATTTTCACTAGCAATTGTAATGAACAAAAATTCTTCCTCCAAAACCTTTCTTGTAAATTTAACGATCAATCATACATTAGGTTTTGTTTAGGTTTGAAACATTTGTTATCCAACCATTTCGGAGAAGTAAATTAAATTCAAATATCTTAGCAGTTAGACAATAGCTAGAAATTAAGCGTCCCCCCCTCAAACTATTGGTCCTTGAATACTTCAGAAGAAAAAAGCGTCTTATGTATTCCATTTCAACATTAATTTTCATGAGAATCGAAGATCCAAACTACATATCACACAGAAGAAATAAGATACTAATTTCAGAAACTACCCCAATTTTATCATGTAGCCAAAGATCCCTTACATTTAATTAGAATTTTCTATTTGTTTAATGTTGTTTGTGTAGTTATGCTAAAGTTTAAATTTGTTCTTGTCTTACAAGGTTATATGCGCTTCAGCTACGTTACACGTTTTCCGAAACACGTCATTTTGTTCAACTCCAATAAAAATTGTTATGTACATATATTGGAGCCACACGCCCTATTCTGCACCCGTTTCCTGTGTTATCTCTTCCGGTATAAGGATACGTCAAGTCACGGATGCACATCCTTGTCGTTTTGCGCCTGTGGCGTGAATATAAGCGATAATTACATTTTCTGTTTTTCCTCGCAACCATATCTTCTTACGATACAGCTTCCAAAAGTTGTGTACATTAATGAAGTGATGTGTAGAATTAGTAGATTGTTATTTTTTGGACATTATTATTTTTGAAGAATTATTTTTACATTATTTTCAGTAAAATGGTCGAAAAAATCTATTTTCAAAGTTTTAAAGTAGGACTTCATGCAACCAGGAATGTTTTTCCGATGTTTATTTACAAAATAGCATTTAAAATACTTGAATCTAAACTTGAAACAACATGGCAACTCTAAAATTTCATAAGCATTTATTAATACAACATTTTATCACTTTTCCTTCAAGTTCTTCATTACAAAGCAAAAACTGTGTGCATGTATACGAACAAGCACTGAGGGGGGAAGATAGGATATATAAAGTTATACAGGAATTTTAAACGAACATTTCATTTTATTTGCTCGCAGCAAAATAAAATTTGTGTATTTTGTAGTATTTATTACTTTTAATGTGTTTAAATTGCAAATAAAGCCTCACAAAAAATTAATAATTATGATAACAATTAGAAAAAATTAAAAAATACTGGAGCAGATTAATAATATAAAAATGATAATACAAAAATGAAAAATGTTGCGTTAAGATGAATTAAAATACTTTCTAAATTTTGTGTAGTAAATAATGTGAAAAACAAAACCGAATTCAAAATTGGGAGGAAAAAAAGTACATATTCGTTTCTTTTTCTTCTTCTTAGCTATGGATTGTTGTCGCACTTTAAAAATTATTAGAGACTGTACGATTGTTGATTTAAAACTGACTTTTAATTTCCTACTATTATACCAAAAAACTTCTACGCATTAGGGAAAAAACACATTAACTGTATACACACTCGCGCGAGTGTGCACACACCTCATACATATATCATTAAAAAAAAAACTTTGGTATAAAACGTAGTATTACTAAGGAAGGATACTACTTTCAGCATCAATCTAATAAAGTGTGAATTACAGCAGAGTACAGCGTTAAAAGTTGGCGGGCATATGTTGAGTATTTCTGATGCGTTACAGTAAATTTACGGCAGAGTTGGCGAATCTACGACATGCGTACCACTAAGTAGCAGAAAGCAAGTATTTTGGTGGCAAGCTGTACACTCACGTATTAAATTGCTGAAACAACGGACTTAATTTTATTTAAAAAAGTAAAAGTGTTTATTTCATTTTTAACAAAAGTTTATTGTTTTCTAGATCCGCTTTAGGGCACTTACTAAACAACAATATTTTTTAAATACTGCTTATTCAATTTGCACTTGCTACAATTTAATTATCAAGCAGCACAATTAACAGAATGCAGAGTTAGTTTGAAACCAAAACAGGGGTTTAAAGAATGTATTAAAAAGAAATATAACAAGTGGCACATTGGACACTTGAAAATAATGAATTAGACTATAACTGGTACACTGAAGTAAAAAGGGTCACCATCCCTGGTTTATGGGAAAAGAAACTTAAGGCTTTCATGCCTTCCGAAGTAACTTCCTGCAAAGCTGCACCCATTGCAACAGTACTACAACAATTATTAGATACTTTGCATCAACCAAAGGATGGTGCAGGAGCGCAGCCGTTGCTAACACTTCCTTGCTTCTTCCAAAAAAATAATTTCACTCCTTACTTTTACCTTTAAACATTCATTCACCGAAATTTCCACACCCTCGACTCTCGGGGGAAGACTAAGGTAAAAATCAAACATACCTAGAAAACGCCTTAAATTCTTTACTTGCTTTGGAAACTTATGTTCCGAAATGGCTTTTGCTGTTTTTGTGTTCTCACGCACACAAGTATAAAAATAAAACATAAATAATTGTTTTTAAACTACCTACCTTCTCGGCAAGATCGTAAGCTCTGCTTGGCTCATGACATTTTCATATGCGTTCAAATATACCGCCATATTGTTGACTGATCACAACATTGCCGGCCGGCAATATTCTACATTTTTGATACCGACCATTGCAGGTCATACACATTTTCGCGTTTATTTGCTTTTCTCAGGGGATATGCCTCAACTTCTCGTGAAATATGAGAGATAGTACAAGATAAAACTATAGAATATTACAATACACCGAGGGAAATTGCAAGAATACACCCAGGGCACACGGGACGGGAATTGAACCCGTCCTCTTTACTGCGTGCAGGCAGGCCCCGGGCACAGTTAGTATACCTCTCTAATAGAGTACGTTCAGGAAATAGAGGGAAGAGTGCTGATGTCGTCATGTGATTGATCTGTAATGTTGCAGTAACTATTTGTGACGTCATGAATACCCTATTAAACCTGATGTAGTATAAAAGGAGGATTATTGCTCTTTCTCGCTCTCTTAGGTTGTAGCCCCTTACTTAGGCCTGCTGAAGAGTTTGATTAGACACTTTCGAATAATATTAAGCGAGGCAAACTGTTTCTCAAATCATTAAAAATTCTGAATAATCATTAAATCTTCTAAATAAGTGAGCAGTTATTTGGGAAAAATAATCATAAAGAATTGACGGGTAAAGATTCGCAAGTTGACTCAAAGAATCAGAAGATTTGAAATTTTCTTTTTGCCCAAAAATATGTTCCCATTTTCATGCACTCCGATCAGCAAAATATATGAGAGGTCTCTTCTACTCTGAGACCAGGCACAACGACAGAAGTACAGTCTCTCAGCTTTTGCTTAGAGACTGTTGCTACGGTTATCATGCTAACAGCGATGACGTATGTCTTCGATGGCGCAATCAACAAATCACGGTCGTTGGAGCGAATGTCACTTTTAATGAAGCAATAAAAAACGATAATTTCTCAAGAAGAGGGCGTGGTTATGAAGTTATGTAGGACCAATGAAGAACCGTGAAAGGTTTCGTCTCTGTTGCTTGTCCATATTGTGCTTGGTGTGAATGTACCCTTACAATAACTTGCAACAGCGACAAAACATGAGCATATCATTGGTTCTACATAATTTAACAGCCACACCCTCATACTGACTGATTGGCGTCTTTATTACATCATTAAAAATGAATTTTACTCAGACGGCCCTGAGTTGTTGATTGTGCTGTCGAAGCAATATGCTATAGCTATTAGTTTGATAACCATAGCAACAGCCTATCCCGACGGAGACAAAATCTCTGTGGGTTTTGGAGCGAAATCACCTTTAGGGTTCGTAGATGAATTGTTTTTTTTTTTTTTTTTGCCTCAAGAATGTCTTTGTCTCGGCGCAAAAACGAGATTCTTACCTGGGAAACATGAGAAACAGCAAGCCTGGAAAAGGCGAAGGTTCTTCTCAAACCTAAAATTAAAATGTTATCATTAATGGAGAAATGTAATGAATAAGTTTAATATATTTCTTTTGACTGGGATATAGTGAATCAAGAATATAAATTTTAGTGCGAACATAGTAAAACGCATTGAATTAACATCTAGTTTTTAAATTTTTTTTAATTTTTACCGTCTGAAAAATCGTTATTTAAAATAAAACACTAGGCCGTAATAAATAGCCGCAAGATTTTTTCAACTATTACATTGAAATTTTTTTTTGCGTTAGTATGCATATAGAAATGACACATTTTCAATAAAGTTTAAAAGGACCAAAACTGATTCAGATAAAAATACAGATAAGAGGGGAAAAAAAACCTCTTTTTATACTGACTATTGACTGAAGTCATTAGTCATACGTACACTAGCTGAAAATAAATCCCAAAGAAGAAATTACATATTTTACAGAAATGAAATTTAGGCACAGCATTTCTGTAGGTAACATGTTTATGGGATTAAATTTTCAAGGTCAAATGCTGAAGTTCTCGCAAGAAGAGACATTTGAAATACGAAATGGTTTTAATTTATTAATTTTGCCGTCAAGCGTTTTCATGCAAGAAATTTCATCCTTATTGCACTTGGTCAACGAAATTTAAAACTCTCCTAGGTTCTTGTGGGTATCACTAGATTTGACGTTTAATACTGTCCCAAATGAGCGTGATGAAAGTAAAAAATTTTAACTGCGTCTATCAAGGCAACTTGCATACTGTAGTGGTATGGAGACCAGCCTGTTAGGAAATGCAATCGCTTGAATCTCCAGTCTGAGGCACACATTTGCCACGAAGATGCTTGATACAACAAGCTAGAGTGCTTCTGCTGTCATAAGAAATTGCTTTCTGGAGCATAACTCCTGCTGTACCCCCAGTGCTTCTATGTGGTGTACATCAAGTGCTTCTACGCAGGGCCGGATTTGGGGTAGAGCGAGTGGAGCGGCCGCTCTAGGCGCCAAATGCGAAAAACAATTTCCAGCGCAAAAAAAAAAAAAAAAAAAAAAAAAATTGATGGCGCCTTTAGAGAGGCGCTGGAGCAGTGTTGCCAGATCAGATAAATCAATGCCTTTTTTAAAGCTAAATCTGACTATTTGGAGCTGCTAGTCCGTAATTAAATTACTTCCGTTTTTACATGATGATTCATATAAATCAATACCAGGACTTTCCAATTGGCAAACAGAAATGACTCCTCAGTCTGCTTTACCATTAAAAGTTTCAGAAGATATATCGAAATGGCCAAATAGGGTAGTTGATGAAATAGTACTGCAATGGTCTAATAATCATAATAATGGCAAGCTGGACAATGAAGAAGACTATACGCGCAATGAAAAAGGTCGCCATTTTCCAAACAAACATTTGCAACGAATTATGCCAAATGGAGAAAAATATATCGGGAAATGGCTTGTTTATTCAAAATCTTCCTCAAAAGCGTTTTGCTTGTATTTTTATTTATTTCACCGAAATTCAATATCAACTTTAGCAAATGACGGTTATGATAATTGAGCCTATATTGCACTAGCCTTGCGAAACCACGAGACTGCTAAGGACAATCATTCAGCAACATGTATGTGGTTGGAAGCTACGAAAAGATTAGGAACGCAAACTGGAGTGGATCAACATTTAATCAAACAAATAGATGCAGAAAAACAGAAATGGAGAGCAATACTTGAGAGAATGAATATTTTGACACATGATTCACACAGCGATATTTCTGGAGCAGATCTGGCTCAAAAAATACTAAAGCCTGAAGCAATTCTTAGACACATACCAAGGACAACCGAAAGATGTTCATAATGTCTTGAACAAAAATAATTGGTGCGATTTGTTTCCAAACACTTAGACTGCCCTTCGGATACTACAAACTATTCCAGTAAGTGTCGCAAAAGGTGAGCGAAGTTTTAGTAAACTCACACTGATAAAAACCTACCTAAGATCGACCCTAGCTCAGGAAAATACTTGTCAATACTGGCAATTTTTTCAATTGAAAATAATATTGCTCAATCCATACCAAGGCTCGACCGATGCATCGGCGCCGTTTGTTCAACAAAGTTGCCATCGGCATCGGCTTCCGATGTTAACTTTAGAGAAACATCGGCCCATCGGCCTTGAAAAACATCTAAAAGCCGATGCAAGGCAGGGACAACTTTCCAGAAAACATTCTGTCTTTAACTTTCTTTTTTCTTCATAGCTAGATTTCTATTTCCATACAATAACAGGCCGCACATCAGTTTAAGAAAAGCACAAAAATAATGTCATTCTACAAAGTATTTGATAAAAAATTCGGAAAAATAGTTTAAGCAATCGCTGCCCGAAAACCTTCATTATTAAAATTATTTCTCTTGGAACAGAATGCTTGCGAAATAGAATATGGTAAAGTAAAAGTAATAGAGGCGTCTTATGAATGCTATTTGTTTTTCGCACTAGGTTATAAACAGTTGCCTCATTTTCGTCCATTTTTCGTTTAATAATGACTTAGTGCATTAGATGTCATTGTGCAATAATATTATACTACCATCTGCTTTTAGTTTGCCATGTTTCTTATTAACTCAATCAAAGTACGATAATAATTTTAATTTTTTACCAGCGTAAACTTTTTTCTTAGCGTTTTTTTTTTTTTTTTTTTTGGCTTCTTCGATCCCACGTGTTACAGTTTTTTTTTTTGCAATTGTGCAGCAATCTCGTTGCATCTGCTTTTAGTGTGCGGTTATTCTCATTATTTCATTTTTAGTTTACAACATAGAAAAGATTGGTCAAAAATAAGGGAAAAAGTTCCAGTATAAATGTTTATTGATCGAAATTTTATCCTTCATAGTTCGACTTGCAATTTTTAAAAATTGAATTCTCAAAATGCAACTTCACGCGACAGGATTTAATAACATCTTAATAAAAATGCTAAAATTTCTTTATTTTCAAAGATTGATCAATGCATTTTTTTTTTCAAAATACATCTTAACATTTTTTATACGATAATTATTTTAACTTTTCCCCGTTTATACTTCGTTTTTCAGCGCATTTTTTGAGCTTATCTGGTGCCACGTGTTAGACAGTTGACAGTTTTTCTGCTATTATACAACAATCCAATTTTGTAGCATGTGTTTAGAATTTTTCTTGTTATTTTATTGTTAGTTTACAACGTAGAACATATTGATAAAAAAGATGAATCAATTTTTCACTATAAATGTTTATTGATCGAAATTTTATGTGTCCAAGTTCGAATTGCTATGTTCAAAAATTTAATTCTTCAAAAACAAGTTCGCGCGACAGGGTGGAATACCTTAATAAAAATGCTACAATTTCATTATTTTTAAAAATTGACAACGTATATATAAATAGATATATATTTTTTCAAAATACATCTTAATTTTTATAAACGATCAAGTGTTTTTCAGAAGATTATTTGTCAACAGAAAACTTTTGGTGCTCAAAATATTGGTTTATTTCGGTGACCTTACATTAGGCTCATGAAAATATAAAGAACATAATGAAAATATAAAGAACATATAATGAAAATATAAAGAACATGTAAAGTATTTCAGTGTAGTTTTCAACTCACAAGAAAAAAAAGCGAATAAGGTTAGTTCCTAAGACCCAACATTCATTTGTAATGACTTCTCACTTCTATGTTTTTAAAGCAATATTCAGTATTTCTTGGTTATGAACGGGGGCGTTACTGGGAGCGAAATTTTGTAATATTTTATTTTTATTTTAGAAAAAGAGCTATTTTTAGTTAAAATGACTTTTATAATGAAAAATAAACGTATAATCGTTCCCGTTTTTCTTTTAAAAAGGGGGGGGGGGGGGGGGGGAATTATGAAAAAAAATCTGAGCGGAGGGGGTTGACAATTTCGTTAAAGATACAAACCCACATTATTTGTTAGTCTATATTATAACATAATTCTATTTTGTTAGTCTATATTATTCCTCTCCATGAAAAAAATAAGAAAATAAAGGCAGCTGCACTTGACATTTGCTGTGCAGGTGTTATAAAGAGAAAATGTTGAAGGAAAGGGAATTAGACCGGATCCAATCCAATAGTTGTTAATTTTTTTTTTTTTTTTTTTTTTTTGCAAAGACAACACAAAAGAATTAAAAATCCTCTGATATAGCATTTTTAAATTTTGTTTTAACCTCCAAATAGTTTAATCACTTTATTAGTGTAGTGAGTTATTCTTTTAGTTTTCATTTTTATCTAAACTTCCCCCAAACAGTTTTATGGTGCTTGAATAATGCATTTATGTTTTTATAAACATAAAAATAAATAAATGATTTAAATGACATTTTGGACAAGCATCCTACACCTTTTAAATGGTTTAAAGCGACTTTTTTTCCATCGGCATCGACCATCGGCCAATGAAAGAGGAGAATAATCGGCCAAAAAATGCCATCGGTCGAGCTCTAATCCATACCTACAGATAATTTAATTGAAAAATTTGCCAGTGCAAAAGCAAGAAAGGTAATCTTTGTATAGATTAATGTAAATCTAGATCGACATAAGGAATGTTTTCTTTTAATTAGTTATTACCATACCTACATAGGTAACAGATTTATTTAGTGACTGATTGAAATTCACACCAAATACTAACTTAATTATATAGCAGTAAAATCTTTCTTAATATTAAAGTGTCAATAAGTGTTGATATTTGCAATAAAAGTTGATTTTTGAAAATTTGTTAATTATTATTTATTTAACGTAAAACCATCCTAGAATTTACGTGAAGTGAAAGCGTCGACCAAAGGGCGCCGAAAGACAATCTCGCTCTACCCTGATCAAGGGCTAGAGCCGGCGCTGCTTCTACGTGGTGTACCTCCAGTGCTTCTACGTGGTGTACCTCCAGCGCTTCCACGTGATATACCTCCAGCGCTTCCACGTGGTATACCGCCAGTGCTTCTGCGTGTGGCGTACTTTCGTGCCTGAGCTTGTTTTGATCTCTTTTGTGTCAAAATTTCTCATAATATGTGAAAAAAATATCCATTTTTATACATTAGTGTTATTGGCAAAGAAAAGAAAAATAAACTTAGCTTTAAAATCTATATTTTTATATCAAAGCTTATATTATCTATAAAAGGTTAGTTCATTATAATTTTATGTTATGCTTATAAACATAACTATATAAAAAAATATTATTACATAGTTATGTTTATAGTTTTTATATAAGTTTACTGATAAAACTACAGAACTGCAACCTACTTTATTAATTCTAAATTTTTCAGAGAAACAAACACAGTTTGCTATTACTTGCAGGGGTTGATCCAGAATTTTTAGTAAGGTCCTATTTCTGTAAATTCTAAAAAGATTTTTGCGAAAAATCAAATAATTTTGCGAACATTTAAAATTTAAACATATTGTGATTTTAAAAAAAATCATTATTTTCCGCCTTTTTAATTCAGTGAAAAGTACGATTTGGTAGCTCAGAAATTTGTGAATGGTCCATTTTGATTAATTGAAAAACTCTCGGCTAAATTAAATTCTCAGTGCAGATTGCATCAATTAGAGCTCAGGTGCCGCCATCTAGGAGGACACTGAGCGTCAAAAAGAAATTGCGGAAATGGTACCACACTCATTGTGGTGCCGCTGAAAGAGTTGGTACCACTCTCTGGGAACGCACTAGGTCTGCAATGGTTACGAACCAATATACGCAGCTCATTTGAAAACAACAATTTAGCAAGAGAAAAAGAAGGCCGGCCAAATCAAAAGTCGCCAAGAGTAGGAATCGGTATCGTCAACGCACTGATCTGTAAAATTAAGAAACAATGCGAACTTAGTGGGCGGAAAACAGAAATGTTCAAGTCACAATTAATCGGTTAAAGCAAGTGTGAAGCCCAGGAAGGTAGCGTGACCAGGTTGGGAAATGTTCGCTCTCACGCCCAGCACTACAATAAAGGGCTACCTACCATAGAAGAATCGTTTCTATCCTAAGACTTCGGCGCCAAAATCGTCACCTACTTTCCTCCTGGAGGTGGTTAAATGTGGATCTGAGGTCGAATTTGCTAAACAAATGAGCAGTCATAGTAAGAACAAACAATGCTCGAAACCGTAGTAGATATCTAAAATAACATTGAAAGGAAATTTATAAAACTTTAAATGCCCTTAACAAATGAATTGTAGGCGTAAAAGCATAAGGGACTTAGTAAGTTTTATGCTTAAGGGGACTTGGCACCTTTCAAATGTAGAAAATCGATGAAAATACCGATTTTTCAATTTTTTGCTTAAAATATGGTTTGACTCTCCTAGTATATCTGAGCGAAGTTTTGAAGCGATACAACCAATATAAATGTAGTTAAGAAATAAGAGAATTCAAATATTTCTGATGTTTTAGTAGGGTTTTGCATTCTTTAAACTGCGTTTTCTCGGTTTGTGTTTTTTCGCAATATTGTAGTACTTAAAATGCTAAAACTTCTACATATATTCATGTAGAAATTTGAAATTTTTTGTGTGTGTTCAATATGATGTGCTTGATAAAATTAGGGATGGATTTTGCTATATATTTGCAAAAACAAATTTTAAAAATGAAAATGTAACAAAAGTTGCTTTTTTTCGGTGTTCTACCATCGATGTAACTTTAAAAACTTTTTTCTCAAAAACTAATTAATTAATAGCAAAACCCATCCCTAAAATTGTAAAACATACTATGATAAGTACTTTTAAGAAATTTGGTAAAAAAAAGTCAAGAAATGAAGAAGAAGAAGGAAATTTAAAATCGTTAAATTATTTTTAAAAAATTAAATTTTAAAATTTTCTGTTAGTTGAATTTTGATTTTGCACGTGAAAATCATTTTGTTGAACAATAGCACTTCATAATATACAAAGGAAATAGGTAGAAGTTATTAAATAAAAAAAAAAAATGTCAAAAGGTGCCAAATCCCCTTAAACGTATTAGCTTTTTGCGAGAACTTTTTTTTTTTTGCTGGATTATTATTTTTAAAAAGAAGTCAACGTTAAAGACTATTAAAAATTTAACAAAAGTTTTTTTTTTTTTAAAGGAAAAATTAAAAACGGACCAACCAGGAGAGGAAAACGTTCTTCCCGTACGGGGATGATCGGGTGAAATGAGTAAAACTACCTCGACTTTGAAAGCCGCAGCAAAGTCTACTATAAGGAGCTTTCCGAAAAATAAAAATGAATCTTATGCAGTAATTTTGATTTTTTTATATCAGTTTTAATTTATTTGTGAGCAGTGCCTATAACAGTTTATTAAGTAATTTACCTACGTAGGACCATTTGAAAATATATCTAACTCACAATATATTTAAACCAATGAGAATGAAGGCAGTGTGAAGTGGAAGTAGAAGTAGCCAGGGAAAGCACCAATAATTATATTTCTATTATTGTCAACAATAATGTTCCTGTTCTGGGTAGATGGTGTCTAGAAAAAACATACGTGTAGTCATTAACTTTTTTTTTCAGTTTTCAATTTAAAAATTAGAACTTTGCACATTGAAAAGTGCTATTTGTTAAACATTTTCCCGTAAGAAATATAAAAATAACTTTATTTTAATTAATTAATTAACATTTAATTTCCAATCACTTAGGATTTTGGGTCAAAACATCCAACAATTTGTGTAGATTTTATAGCCAAAAAAATAATAATACAATGAAAATTAAAACTGGAGCTATTACAAGAGCTTCACTAATGTCGGACCCCACCCCCTAAGTAAGCACCCGGCTTATTTGGCCAAATACGTGGCTGTAGACGTCTTAACTAGTTCACTTCCTTGCCAACAACCTTCGGGATCGCCATTCCTCAGTTTCAGTGTCATTTGTGAGTGGTGCGTGAATGTTTTTTTCTTGTGACCTGCGAAATTTTTGAAGTGTGACTTTGAAGCATCATCCCAGGTCACTTTATCAACCAGGTAAAAATTATTATACATTTACTGGCATGTAGTAGACGAGAGGAATTTACTAATTATGGGTTGTAAAAACAGTTTGTAACAGTTCATAATTGACGACGTTTGTTTTTCCTATGTCGGACCATGCTTTCAAAGTAGGACCCCAATTTTTATATATTCTTTGCATTTTCCGGCCTCATATTTCTAAAAAAAAACATTTAATTATGTAGGAAAATCGAGTATGTATCATTTTAGCAGTAAAGTAGTATCTTCTACATGTACAATTTTCAAAACCTCAGTGAAACAACTACGGCAGAGATGGACAACCCTATAAGAGAGACGCTACTACCCCCCCCCCCCCCCCCGCGCCTTCCAATAAAAAAAATCCTCAACATATTTTCATTTACTAGTTTTTTAATGTATAAACATAAGTAAACGAATATATGCCATAACTTTGTTCTATTTTTAACATTGTTGACGTATTTTTTTCGAAAAGTGGAGGGGGTCCTAAATAGGAGCACTTTTCTAAATACATCATTTTCCCTTTTAATAAATTGAAAAATGCCGGTTACAAATATTTTTACATGCAGCTTACTATGGGATTCTTGAGCAACTGAGTGAAGCATGTTTGATTATTGGATAGACTATTTTATTTCAAATATTAGATAAGTTGTAGGAAGAAAAAGAGGAGATCCGACTTTGGTGCACTTCCTCTACTGTGTGAATGAAATGCACAATTGAAAAAACAACATTCTGCAAACAAAATTGCAAAGACTGACCAATTTTCGGAAAATCGTGAAATGCACTCGATCCATTCCTCGGCATTTGTAAAAAAAAATCAGAAAGTCCGATACTGTTAGTGAAAACTAAGAAAGCGATAAAACAAAGGAAAAACTAAATAAAATAAAAAAAATAATAGTAAAAGCAATGTACTTTATTGAAGAAAATGTTGTGTAACTAAGCTACTCTTTTTTTTTTTTTTTTCACATCCAATTTTTTCCCATATATGCAGTTTGGAACTTTCCAATGTACTCTTAATCGAAAAAAAACTTGTATTTTAGTAACAACAACACAAAATACTAACAAGTGCATTTTAAAAGATATTAGAAACAGTATTAAGAAATATATTTATTAATCAAGTAAGAATGACAACGAAATGTAACACAGTATAAAAACTGTGAAATCTGATTCAAGAAAACGTAAATACCCAAATAAAGAACTTCCAAGCCCTAAAATAGAGCTCCTTAATATTTATCTTAATGCCCTGCCGCATTACTCGAGATTTACCGACAATGATACATTAGCTATTTTTCTCAGCAGTGGAAGCTGAAACCGCACTGGTGTGGAAAAACATTTTTTTCTCCATTAGCCTTTTTTTATGGCTCGTAAAAGCCGAATTCTTAAGAGACAGCTTAATGATAAACTTATTTAACAAGCTTATAAAACCTAGGATGAGGAAAGCGCCACTGAAACGGTACGGGACACAATCAATAAGAAACTCCCAACAAACGCTAATTAGAGCCTTGGGATTGACATGTTATTAGGATATGGAAAAGGCCGAAGGGAAGAAGAACTTGGTGCAAAAGGGTCACCATTCAAAACAGTGCCCTCTGATCTGAGCATAAAATGATTGCTACTAATGAATCGAAGATAACTAACTATATTGAAATAGATTAAGATTTGCTGCTTATACCGCGGAAATGCAGTTTTTTTTTTACAAATGAACCAACCGTTCGTCCCAACTTAAATGCGCTTACTTTTGCTATATCTTCATATAAATGCTACTAATGAATCTAAGAAAACTAACTACCGTGAAATCGGTGTAAGTTGACCACTTGCGGTGCAGCACTTTAGTGGTCAACTTAGACAGGTGGTCAACTTATAGAGGGTGAGGAAGAGGGTAAGGGTCTAATTCTGTTCCTGACAAAAGTGGTCACCTTAGACAAGTGGTCAACTTACAAATGTGATCAACTTTACAGGTTTTACTGTGTATTGAAATTGCGTAAGATTTGCTGCTCATATCGTGGATAAATGCAGTTTTTTTTACAATTGAACAAATCGTTCGTCCAAAGCTAAATGCGCTTACTTTTGCTATATCTTCATCGATCCTCTACCGTTGGTTATTACAAGGGCCGGCAGCTTCCACGAATTTCATACCTTGTTATTTATCGGTTGTAAATATTTGAAAAAACGGAAACGAAAATACAGTAAAACCTGTAAAGCTGACCACCTGTCTAAATGACCCCCTTTGTCTGGAACGGAATTACCCCTATATTTTATAATGAAGGGAAACCTTCGAAACTTGACCACTTAAGTTGACCACCCGTCTATATTGACCACTTATGCACGCCGAATTTGTCTGGGAATATTATGAAAAAAGCGTTGTAAGTTGACCGCCTAATTATTCCTATATTTATTTGTTTATCTATTTTTACAAAGACAAAAAACTAAAATAAATTCTCCCGAATATTTTTATGCTATAATGTTAGACCAGTATTTGTCTGGATGGATAAAACACCGATGTAAAATTTGCATAAACCTCTTTGAAAGTTAACCATATGGAAAAAAAAAATTATGAGGATTTTTTTTCTTTTCTTACGTATTTTCAGGAAATATTTACTATTATATAAGCGACTTACATAATTGATAAGATATTTCTCTTCAACTAAGTACTTTACTTTTAAAGTTGCATAGGCTAAACTGTAAGTCATTCTGGTTAAATTTCTCTAGTTATATTTTAGACAATTGTGAAAAAAAAACAGCTAATTACTATTTTGAAATAATGGGTTAAATTTCAAATAGGTTAAATTTCTCTAGTTATATTTTAGATAATTGTAAATAAAATAGCTAATTGCAATTTTAAAATAATGTTGATACATGAAGCTATATTTTAATTAGTTACAAATGAATAAATACACTGCGCAAGAACTTACAAAACAATATATATATATCCACCCTCTATAAGTTGACCACTAAAGTGCTGCACCGTAAGTGGTAAACATACACAGGTTTCACTGTAATTCGAACATAAGTCGAAATTACTAGTCATCATGAAAAGGAAAAAAATGATAAGGACAACAAGATCAATAAAATAATTTTGGGTTAGAACGAAAATACTACCAACACAAAAACAGAAAAACTTAATATCCATGGGCTGTGCCACCACATAAAACCATTTTAATACATTTTTATAACTACATTCCAATTCCATTTCTTTAACAACTGTATTGAGTTGCATATAATTTTTTAAAAGTTTTTTTTAGAGCGGGATTCATTAATGAGCTTTGTTTCTGAATTTATTCCTTTATGGAAAATTACCATTTTACGATTGCAATTAAGGAGGCTCTTGGTTTGAGCGAAGGAAAGGTTTGCACTGTACTTACGGAAAATAAATCACTAAAACAAAAAAAGAAACAAAAAAAAAAGAAAAATGGGAGGTCCTATAACGAATGTACTTCGAGACAAACGTAATAATGGAAATACGTTTATTTGAAAGCAAAAGGTAAAGAAACAGTATCCAATTACACCTAAAAAGTATCAATATTATATTACAGTAGTTTTCTATATGATATAACAGTATTTGTACAGTTCAAGTTCCGAAGGAGACACATTTCAGCCTGTTGGGTCCTTTAAGAAGTTTATCGTTTTGAACAGAATCATTCAATGAAAATCATTTAAAAGATACATTTCTAATGCGCATGGAATTAGCCGAGCAGTAATGGAGGAACGTTTTTTAAAGAACACAAAATTTTTCCCGGAGAATTGCAATAAAAAGCAAAATCCTTGTGCTATCAGAAAAACTTTTCATTTATTTACGGGATTTTGAACAGTCATCAAAATTAAAAATTAGTGGTGGCTACGGTTGTTGTTGTATCCCCGCGTGAAGCGTGGAAGAATGAATCCCGCTGCTCCTGAGTCTTACGGGGCCCTTATAGGCAGGAGTCCGACTTCCGCCCCTTTGAGAGGTAATTTTTGAACCAGCTCCCAAATGAGAGACCTTCACCAGGGTTGTTCATCAAATAGCTGTTGCAAATTTTCAATACAGGTGATGAGTAAGTAAATCAAGTTTGACGAGACCATCACTAAATAAAAACTCTTCGTAATTCTAACTCATTATTTAACTTTTCACCGTGATCAATATTCACTTCCTTATGAGATATTAAATTGAAGATCTGATTGACCATAACTATATTATTCAAAGAAGATCTTTTTTTTTTCGATATTTTCCAGTTTTTGAAATTAATTTCAGCCGTTTTTTGTCCTTCACACTTAAAATGAATGATGCATCGTTAGGTAGGAAAATGAAATCAGTAACGGTTTAACGAACACTACAAATGAAGTTAATGCGACGTGTTTATATTTGTATTGCTATGACACTCAACAATTCTGTACCTCAGGCCCAGGCTAACATAAATCCAAAAATGGCGATTTTCAGATATTGCTTAAATGTACAAAAATTAAAAAACAAGGGATAAAGCATATATTTGTTTAATATTAACAATCAGGTTTGGTTGCCTAATTCATAAAACAGCTTTGTTACTAGGCAACGGAATCCTTCTTTTCAGTTTTTAAGCTCAGTTGTTAAAGCAGTGATAATGTGACTTACGTTAATCTGGCTCTGAGGTACAGAATTTATAAAGCTATGCAAAATTACAGAGGTTTCGAATTAAAAGATTAAAATATCCCTACATAAAAATGAGTTCTCGTTTCAGATTAAATTACAATATTCATCTATTAGGGATTGAAAGAAAAAGAAAACTATAAAACAGCAGATTCAAGTCTGGGGGGCGGGGGATTTTCTGTTAAAAACATGCTAAATAACTATGAAGAGAAAAATAGATCAATTTTTTAAAGCTCCAAAACAAAATAAAATCAATAACTAATTATTTGTCTGTCCTTTTAAATTGGAAACAACATCAATTGAGAAATAATCTCCACTTCAAATTCGGACAAATCGTCGAGAGTCTGTGAATGTATTATTAGTTTCTTGTTCCGTAAAAATAAAAGTTACCTGTAAATAAAAAAGAAACAATTATACGTAGACATTTGCAGCAAATGTCCAGATTCAGCTCATGAAGTTATTATTATTTGAAGAGTTTTTAATTTTGCAGAATAGAAAAAATCTCTGATTTTTCTTACAAGTCATTAACTGTATTCTTAATTTACAATACATCTATTTTGCTTGGCAATAAACTTACTTCAACCGCAGAAACTCGAGAAATGGACTTGAGATACAATGGTTCTCGGGTATAGAATTATTTTGATCTCATCACGACTATAATTTATTTAATAAGTAATAAATAAAAAAAAACAATTTTGATGGGAAAAAATCCCTCAAAGTATTGAATTTCAAAAAAATCGAGCAGAGGAGCACAACACCTTTCCATGCTCTTGCTCGGTATTCCTGCTCCACTCCTTGCACTAGATCCGTGCGGAAAACGAAGCAACGGCTACAGGAAGTTTAACTTCCTATTTGAACTATGTATAGTTCGTTGAAACCACAAAATCGTGACGTTATGCTAATTATTTAATGCATTGCGAACTGGAGCAGCCAGTTTTTTCAGCTGCTCCGCTCCGACTCTTAAATTATTTTGCTCCGGCTTCGCTCCAGTTCCGCTCCGTGCTCCGCATTATTTTAATATATTGTATAATTTAACCTTTTTTTAGTTAATTATTTTTTAAGTGACAACATAACAAGAAATTCCGTCCAGAACTATACGATCCTACTTTTCCGTACACACCCAATTTCAAATTTATAAACTACCTATATCTTTATCTCTCTTTCTCATTTATCTTTAGTGCTTAATTCCTGTCAAATATACTTTTTTCAACGGATAGTAGATATTCCTTCACTCACTCATTCATTTATTCAGTCATTCATGTATTTATTCATTCATTTACTCATTCATGTATTTATTCATTCATGTATTTATTCATTCATTTACTCATTCATGTATTTATTCATTCATTTACTCATTCATTCCTTTACTCATTCATGTATTTATTCACGGATAGTAGACATTCATTCACTCACTCACTCGTTCATGCATTTATTCAATCATTCATGTATTTATTCATTCATTTACTCATTCATGTATTTATTCATTTATTTACTCATTCATGTATTTATTCATTCATTTACTTATTCATGTATTTATTCACTCATTTATTTTATCATTTATTAATTTTTTCATTCGTTCACTCATTCATTTGTTCATTGACAAATATTCTTAAAAATCCCGATCAAAAACTTTCATAGGAAAATAGGCAAAGCCAGAAGATAGGATGAAACCGCTATTGGAAAAGTGACATCCCCCATTAAGGGTCTGCTACCTTGTCTCGTGGAATGCGAGTTCGGGTGGGCGGGTCCGCAGCCAAGTCCTGGGAAAGGGTCAGAGGATCACGCTCTTTACTTCACCCCTCGCATCACGCGGTGACCTCTCCAACCCGCTCCTGCCCTCCAACAAGTATTGTTTTCTTTCTCCCTCGGCCCTTTTGCTGAGAGAGTGTCGCGCTCGGCACTTCCCGGTTCTTCCATTCCGGGGCTCTATCGAACGCAGATTGAATTGGTGGGACGATTTATTCCTTGCTGATCTTGAAAGCCGCATCGCGTAAATCTCTCAGGTTCAGAAAGGAATATGTCAAGACTCATTTCGTTTGTTGGGATTGTGGATTAAATCAAGGTCGTCAAGCTGGAAGTTTATCTATGTTACCGCCATAAGCGTGAACAAAACTTAGTTAAAGGGGGTACCACTGTAAAGGGGTTTAGAAAATTCGCCAGAAAATGGGGATTACAGTTGTTTTCCCAGAAGATTTTATGCATAGAAAGTAGTTTTGAAAAAACTAATTATAAAGTGGAAAATATTAACAGTTTCATATTAGCCATTGTTATTTTTGGAGGGGGGTGCCCTTGTGTTCCCGGTACGCACGTCAGTGGTTGCCGTTAAGGAGCAGAAATCAACTATTCTGTAGATTATTCAGGTATGCAGATTAACTGATCCGTTAAAGTGCCGAATATAGATTAATTTCTCAAATTACCTTCGTAACCTGCAGATAATCTACTGAGAACTCATTAAAGTAAAAGATAAGATCTTTACTGAAACAACAGCAAGGTTACCGTACTCTTAAATTAATATAATGCTCTTCGTTTATTTTTCGATATCTAGAGAATGAAGTCAGCCAACAAATTAGTTGAGAGAATCAATCATCAGTCAATTACAATAAAAATAATAAAACTGTTTGAAATATTATCACATTTAAAGAAAATAATATAATGTAATTTATTTATTTTTAGGGAAATGAGAAGAAAAAAAACTTCAAAAGTTTTAATTTTACGGAAACCGTTAATCTGCACATTACGTAGGTAAATTGCGACACAGTCACTCCAACTAATATTAGAGCTCTCAAATTATAGCTGAAAAATATATTGACATCACTTACATCAATATATTTTTTTAATAAAAAATATTAAATGCAACTTGTCAGAAAATGGTATCATAGGAAGCTCTGTATCCCACTGATGACCCAAGAATTAAAAAAAAAATGAATTTAATACGAATTTCAGCAGAATGGTAAACACTTATGAATCATATTCCAATCCAGTAAAATATTATTCCACTAATATTACTTCGGCTCCTTAGAAGGGTTTTTGAATTGATACATACATTTTCAGCGCATTAAGCATTTTTTTTTTTTACATGTTCAAAATTTAATCCTGCATAAAATACAATGATAAGTAAAATTCACAAAGATCAAAAATCTTTTAAAAACAGAACCGAGACTTGATGATGGATAACGTCCATTAGGGATTTGTAGGAAATGTCAACGAGAAAAATGACGAAAACCTTGTTAACTATCTCATCCTGTCAAACTGATTTGCGATCACAAAACAAGTGTCATTACCGAGTGTGTACAAATGAATCAATATTGTACGCTGGGGAGAAAAGAAGACAACGCAGTCCTCATATGCATGAAGAATTAAATGAACCGGAGAATCGTGATATTATCAGATGATATACGCTTTCAACTTGGTGGTCCCAGACAAATTCAGTTGTTTTCATGACCTTCAGCGAAGAAAAGCATCAGTGAAGTATTAGATAGAAAGAAGTTCCCTCTGGTGTTCCATTGCAACAGTGGATAAGATGGATTTTATACACGTCGTAAGAACTGCTAAGAACGCAGAACAATATGTCAACACATCAGATCAACAGACTCGAGTTTACGGGTGGCCTCCAAAGATCCCTTTTTGAATGGTGGTTTTGCTTAACCACTTAACACATTTGCCCGTCTATGACACGGGCGAAAGGTACTGGCAAATTTGCACATGCCCGTCTGTGACACGGGCGAAAGGTACCGGCAAATTTGCACATGCCCGTGTCTCACACGGGCGATGTAGTATCTCGCTTTTTGTATTTCTAATGCCCGTTTGAGATCCGTTTGCACTTTTGATTGTATACTAATTTTTAAATATAACTTACGTGCGGTGGCCGGCGTAGAATAGCGCCGACGTAGTTATGTGTGTCGTAAGAGGCGACTAAAATAGCATTATCCGATCCGGGTGATGTAAGGCTTGCTTTGTAGCATGACTATGGCCCCGGGTCGGTAAAGCAGGTCGGCAAGCCTCTGCCAGCCCAGCCCCTTATTGCTGGTGCTGGTTGTCAAGTGTGTCAGAGAGTTTGTGGGAAGTTCGAGGAGGACAGCGCTGCAGTCGCACCCCCTCATACTGGGGGGTAGTCTGTGAAGGCCATCGATGCTATATACAGTATGGCTGCAGTTAGCATTGAGTACCCCTCCCCCACTCTCTAGTCACCCCCTAGAACTGAAATTGCCAAAAACTACTTATACTTCTTATTTCTAATGGGGCTGCGTGTGGTCATTACCCTTTGCAGACCTAGTGCGTACCCGGTAATCGGCATCCATTTTTTCAAGTAGCACCACTGTCGGTGGATGATATTGACACTGAGAATTTGGACGTTCAGTTACCCTTAGATGGCGGCACCTGAGCTCTCATTTGATGCGAATTGCACTAGGTATTTAATTTAGCCGAGAATATCCAAGCCAAACGGATATTCAAGGGATCTTTAACATGCCGCACAATCATGCGACATGGGCGCAGACGATTTTCTGCATTTTGAAAATAGAGACTTGGGCCAAGTTCGAACTTGCGATCTTGGGCGTACGAGTCCTGCGCCTTACCACTACGCCACCCTGTCGACAAAAAACAACTTATACTTTATCTATTTATTCATTTTCTGTCTAAAGAAAAAAAAAACATCTCGATCAGTTTTATTCAGTTTTTTTGGAAAAAAACTTGTGCTTCAAGGTGTTAAATGAATGATCGTTGCACAAAAGAAGCTTTGAAATGCATGCGATTTTACTTTTGGCAAGAATTTTGACACATATATGCTAAATTCTCAACCTAGTTACTCAAATTATCTATACACATGTTGTAAATAAAATTTTAACTTTTAAATTCATTCGACTGTCTGAAGTGATCTCATGATCGTAAAAGGGACAAATTATGCATTTCTCACCCTCAAATTCAGTCTCATATACTTTGCCAGAGACTTGCCAAAATAATTATTGCTCTAAACTTATTCTCACTTGTGAGAGGAGATTGATTTGTCAGTGGTTTAGTAATTTATAACTAAGATCATAAAATAGTCAAAAAAAAAAAAAAAATGTCAAAAATAAAAACAAAAGTAGTAAAAATCTTAATTTTCAAATTTAACTATATCTAATTCAAATGGCATTATTAGCACCTAATACGTAAAACCTCGTTAAAACGCGGGATTGAGGGTCATGTGTTACACTGGTTAAAACATAACCGCAGTAGAGGGAAATTTGATTTCTAACGAAAGTAATAACTTTAACGACAAAATGCAATACGGTACAGTATAAAACAGTAATTGTAAAATAAATGCAATATAAGCTTAGGCTGGAGGACAGATAATGTACAATTTCCTGGAACACAAGGCGCTTGAAAACTGACAAGAAGAATGGAAAGAAAATGGAATTTTTAATTAGTTTTTTCTTGGAATGACGGGGGGATATCTGCGGTAGAGCGCGGTCCTGGTGAATCATTGTGAAAATACCAAAAATATAAATCTATTGCAGATTGATAAGAAGACTTGCGTATTTCATATTTTCAGTAAAACGCTTAAAATGTTCAAAGACAAATTAATCAATAACAACAATTAGGCAGCACATCTCCCACTTTCAAACTGAATAAATACGGGGAAAATATAAGATAAATTTAATGTTCAAAATATTGTCGAAAAGTAACTACTATAAAATAGCTAGGATGATGCTTGTTTCGTGTTGATCGTTTTATGTTGACGATATTCCGTTTTTTTAATGAAAAAAGAGCAATTAAAAGAAAATTGGAAAATTTTGGCCTCAAAATAGAGTTTTCCTCTTTAACTCAATGAATGTTATACTTTTGATTTAGAGTTGCAGTTTAAATATTTGCAGTATTCTTTCATACGATAGTTCAAAAAAAAAAAAAGAAACCTTATTATTCTTATTAATTTGTATTTTCAGTATTTTCATTCGTTCCCCCTTCTCGTTATTTTATTAGTTCCATTTAGTCTGAAAATAAAAGGATTTGTCACTAAATTATCCCGATATTGATTCATATTTTCATTTTTTTAAACTCGTATTCTTATTATATTTTCATACTTCTCCTTTTGAAAATGAAAGAGCTGCTCTTTAATTGTATTAATGAAGGCAAATATTAAATAGTTTCATTACTCTTTTCTATAATATAAAAAAGAAACTGATTATTATCGAATATCCTTTCCTTAATTGTGATTAATATTTGATGAACTGTAATTTTATTTTTTATTATTCACAAAAATAAAAAGCTTAACGTTTCTAAACTTACCATAAAATAACATCAAAATATCCATAAAACGAAACACACTGTGAGGTAGGTTTTCGAAATAAACCTATTATCGTTCAAATATTAGGCATATTGCAGACATAAAATTTTATTTAAATACTTTTTCAACAGATACTTTTCTAGGAGGAGCTTAATAAGCAATAATTTTTATTCTCTTTTTTTCATACTATTTGACAAAACTCCTTAAACTATCAACTGATTGACAATGAATACCGTTCAGCTCAATTTCGACTACCATCCCAAAAACAATCCCTAAAATGGCCTACAATTTCTATAATTATTAAATGAAAATAACCTTATTGGGTGGTAAACTACTTACCATTGATTTTCTTTTAAATTTTAAACCACAAGTTGAAGCGCATTAGTAATATTGTGCAACTGAGACCTGGAAAGAATTTTCTGCTTTAATTTTATGTTCATTGCCATTTCCCGATGGGGTCCAGGAAGAAAAAGTATGTCAAGAATGTTATTTTCTTGCTATACTTGAGCAATTTTGTCTTTGAGCTTAGGAATTTACTGACACATATTTTCCAAAACTTATGTATTTTAGTGCCATTTTCTTCATATTTCGAGCGGCCTAAAATTTTTGGGACGTTTATTTGTTTATAATTTTTTTTTTTTTTAAATATTTTAAAAACTTTGAGCTTAATTAATTTTTTTTTTTACTATTTTTCCATTTTATTTAAAAGTGTTTCAAACAATTTTTTACAGCAGAATTAAGTGAAAAAAGTTGAGGTTTATATAAATTGATGGGTTAAATATGATAAAAATACATAAATAAATAACAAAATACAACAATAAACTTTTTGAGAACTAATGACGCCATTGCGTGTTTTTCTAACGTTTCTTGCACAATTCACCAAACTTTCTTTTCCAATGATATTTAAGACAAGATAAAACATAAACACAAAGCCTAATGGACTTCGCTTGGCAAATAATGTTAGAACAGAGCATAAGTTGCGCAATCGATTATCGTCATTCCAAAATACTGCAATCGATTGGTTTTTCTTAGTTTATTTCTTGAAAGGCAAAGAAAAAGGGTTTTCCCCCAATCCCGTTAGGTGTAAATTGCTTCCTCATCTAAATGAAATTTCATAAGCACTTCTTATTTTGCTCTCTCTGGCTAGTGATCTGGCATTTTAAGTAAATGAACGCTGTCTGACCCACTTCGACTCGTCAAGGCATTCTCTATTGAAAAAGCTCGTAAAAAATGATGGCAAGATTTACTCGAAGACCTTGCCTAAGGCTGCTAGTGTTTAACCAATTTGGGCGCCATTACAGAAAAAAAGTTGCACTTTAAGTGAAACAATCGGATCATTTATAGATGCATTTTATTCAAGGTTGGAAGAGTGGACAGTTCCTTTTAGTCACCTTTTGATTCATGAAGCAATCGGCGCTAATTTTCCGGCCGCAGTCGAAAAGAGCAACCCGAGTTAATGTCGATTATCGATTTAACTCTTTCGTAATTTGGTTTGAATGGGTCCAATTTGTAGCTTTCTGTTTCCGACCCCGTTTTCACAGTGGATTAGAGATTTATTGAGGAGATAAAAATCAATTTAGGAAGAGGACAGATAGTGCGATTTCAATGCCTCGAACGAGCTCGCTAATGTGCAGAACACTTTCGTTTCTGGGCGCATTAATATGTAAATGGCCGGGTGGTGGTCAATTGAGAATTCAGATTCAAGTAATTTGCATTTCGAAGTAATTCACCTAATCCTTTAAAGATGGTTTGCTTACAAAGGAAAGCAAATGAATCATTTGTTTTGTATCAAGGACAGAGTAAATCTATCTTTTGCAAATAAATTACAATCAAATGGCGGCAACCTTGAAATAAAGCAATTTAGCTTTTCGCAAGTTAGTTTTGCATTGTTTTTAAATAAAATGCACATGCAGAAGGGAAAAGAGAGCAAGGTAAAGACAATAAAATATAAACAGGAGCTACCGGCTTGAAAAAACGGTTACTAAAGTGTCAAAGCTTTAAATACAGTACAGGATAATTTAATCAAAACAGCTCTTAAATTTTAGTTCTTAACTAAATATATGCTTAATAAGAAAAAAAAATATTATTATCGGATAATTAGAAATCAAAACCAAAACTAAATGATTTTAAAAGTTCTCAAATTTGTCTTTCAAAATACAAATTAAAAAAAATATATAAAGAGAATACAATTCGAGTGCATTAACAACAGTCAAAATAACTGCACACGGTATAAACCTATACGGTAAAAATGTAGACAAGAAAAGAAATAATTTACATTCCATATATAAATGGATTTTTATCAATTGCGTTCAAAAGTGTACCTACTATATTTTTAAAGAAATCGCCTTATTTCCAAACCATTAAATGTAATTCTGTAAATTGCAGGTTTTTGAATTGATTACGAAGAAAAAAATACAGTGAACATCGGTTAGGGAAATGGTTCGGTTTTGTTTAGAAAAATATGTTGCGGGTGAATGCCGTTTAGAGGAGCTCAGATTAAAATATAGTAATTCGAGAGATTCACTTTCTTAATACAATTTGTTGCATAAAATAGTTATGTCCATACTACACCTTCGTAAATTTTAAGCACAAAAGCAGCAATATATTGAATACGTGAAGTGAAATAAATAAGAAAATCGATAAAGTCTATAAAATGCAAATGAGACTGTACTCAATGTGGGCAGACTCATAGAAAAAGAGAAGGGTGCAGAGTGCAAAATTTAAAATAATAATAAAAAAAATTAATTATTAAAAACTTTTAAAAAGTTTTTAATTTCTGTATTATTTATTATTATTATTATTATTTTTTTTTTTTTAGATTTGGTTGTTTTGCATCCTATTCATTTTCAATAAAGCTTCCAACGAAAATAAGTGTCATTTTCATTTTATGTTTTATTAATTACTATTAAATTCAATTCAGGTCCGAAAGAATTATAAAAACTCGATTTTCTAGTATTTTCTCACACCAAGCATAAACTTTATTTTTTTTTAGGATTCATACAGACACATATCTATATTCACATAAATATATATATTCAACAGATAAAAATCGTTACTCTCCGTAACAGTAAAAAGAAATACTGCGTAAACTAAACGTTATGTCAGGCTTTTTGCACAAGGCAGGGCATAGTTGTGCACTAGGAGTTAAAAAATGAAGAGAAAGTGTCCAGTATTACATATTGCTAAAACGAAGAGTCGCGACGTCGAAATTGTAGGCTGTCTGCGAAGTCCTGTCTGTCAGCTTCCTGCGAAGCAGAAAAATGGCAGTGGCACAAATTACAGGGTTTCGTCTGGCCAACCTGTAAATTATTAATCGGTTCTTTCAATAATCCCTCGCAGATGATTTGTATAACACCAATCACTAAAAGAAAAACGGCTCTTTTGATTTATAACGCGTCGTTGCTGGCAGTATAGCAGCGACAAACCGTTTAGCGAGTCGGAAAAGCAAATAGCTATTTATGCTTCACGTGACGAGCGTGCTAAGGCCCTTGTGGTCCGTTAATAAATGGCTTATCTTCTATCGGAAGAGCAACTTTTTTTTCTTCCTTTTTTGATGCTCAACTTCAGTTTCGATTACGCATATTTTGTTTGCATCGATGCATGAAAGCGAACTTTCTACGCTCATTGCTTTTGATTTGTTTATCAGTTCTCAGATCACGGAGTTTGCAAACATGCTCAGAAAATGCTCTCAGTTTCACAATTTATTGCAAGGTTTTTAAATTCTTCTAAAAGATCACTCAGAAATGTTGAATTAAAAAGGTAGAAAAAATATATCGCAGGCAAAGAACAGCTTTACTGAAAAGATTTGAATAAAATTGATTATATTAATCATATTCACAAAATCATGAATTTCAGTAGCGTTTTTCTTTTTTCGAGACATGACTGCGTTTTTGTTGCACATGAAAGCATTGAATTTTATAATAATCTGAATAAAAGATAGTTTTACTGAGCATCAAGTACGTTTTTTTCGGTTTATGTTCCTTTCGCCAATTTGTATGCATGTCAACAAGCTTCTCTAATCACTTATTTCATGAAGGAACAATGCAGTAGGCGTTAAATTCAGTCATTTCTTTGTCTTAAAACATAAAAGTAAAAGGATAAGCTCCACCTGTTGTTATCAGCAGTTTGATAAGAGAAGTCAAGCTGTAATAGCGAATTTTTAAAACATATGTTAAATTACTTGCATTAGTTGGTTTTACCTAAATGCACTAAGAGATGGATAACATTCTCAGATTCTCAAAAGTGAAATTTCGTGACTTTTCCAGAACCGTTCGGTGATGTATTGGATATCCGGCATCCCCTGTATGACATACACGTACCGGGTATCCGCTGTCCCCTACATGACGTACACGTGCCGGATATTCGGTGTCCCCTTTATGACGTGCACACGTCGGATACCCGGGGTCCCTGTATGAAGTGCACGTACCGGATATCCGATGCCCCCTATATGACGTGCACGTACTGGATATCCGGCTTTGATGTTTGAAACTTGTAAACTCTACATATTTTCAAACATCCCCCAGATACGAAATACGTAGCAAGTCTGTAATTCACTTATATTTTCAAAACATTCTAATTAATTAAATTTTAATAACCAAATTTGACATGTCGGATAACCATGCAGTGGCCGCATCAGATTCCGGATATTTAAAAACCTACCGGATACCCGATGTCTTCTGGGGGAACCGGTCTGGTTGAATGGAAAATTTCCGCGATCTATTCGTAATTTTCTCGGGACTGTAGAGGTCTACAGTGTAGACACCCTGTGCTAGGAAGTATATATCATTGTTTTTTTTTATAATTTTGTGTTTCATTAAGATTTATGTGCTATAATAAAATAATTGAATAATAAATCAATACATTTCTTTATTAAAATAAAGGTTACAATAATCTGTAAAATATTTTTTTCCAGTAATAAAGCACCGTGTGGTAAGCAACATGCACGAGTAATTTAGTTTTACACGATTATGTACTTCTGCATAAAAATAAATATAGCATTCTTCATAATTCCTGTCAACACATGTTTAGGACGAGAGGTTTCTCTAAAAAACCTTGTCGGAAACCAACGTCCTAGAGGTTTTAATTAATAAAACCACGCTAATAGTTCAAAGTATCTACTAAAGCAACTAAATAGAACATAATTTTGCGTTTGCGCATATTTTTAAGATGTAATTACATTCTCTACATCCAACTTTATTTATTTATTAACATTCCACGAAAGTAAATAGTAATCACGCACCACTTCTGTCATCACATATTTTTCGTTTTCAACAGGTTCATTTTTTTTAACTTTACGCATGATTTATCCTGTTCAGAATTGCGACATTTTATGTTCTAAAACACTAAAACGTCCTTTCAATGGCTTCATCTTTGTTATTACGTTGTCGAGATAAGTTGTTGGGAAATGCAATTGATTCTGAATTATTTTTTTTTTATTGCAGCAGAAAAAGCTATTTTTATTGAAATGAGCAAAATGTAGCTTAATGCAGTGTGTCTTTTTACCGCCAAATATCTCACTTTACAAAAGGAAAAAAAAAAAAACGAAAGAACATTTCTGGTTCTAAATTAAGTCGGGACAGGAAAAGAGGTATCCACGGAACAATACTGTCTTTGTCGGTGTAACTTAAAATAATAACACACATATACACAGTCCAGTCACATTAATGTGACTACCACGTACTTTCCACGTCAGAGTTAAATAACCAATCACAGAAGGCAGGTGGCAGCACAGTGCAGTTGAGCGTATATAAAGGGTTTGTGAGGAGGGCTTCGGAAAACATTTCATTCGTTGGCGTAATGCAGAAACGAAGCGATTTATTCGACGTCCAAAAGGGCATGATCATTGGCTTTCGGGCCAAGGGTGGAAGCATTTCCGAAACGGCTGAGTTTGTGAACTGTTCGCGTGCCGCCGTGGTAAAAGTGTACCGTGCATGGCAAAATGGGACTGTCTAAAATCAGCGACGTGGCAAATGTGGTGCACCACGTGCCATAGATGACAGAGGCGAACGACGGTTGCGGAGATGCGCTCGGGCAGATAGACGGGCTACCGTTGAGCAACTGACCACCAAAATGAACCAAGGGGCTACCAAAAGTGTCTCCCAAACTACTACTCAGCGAACATTGCTTCGTCTGGGCATCCGAAGCAGACGCCTGGTTCGTGCACCTATGCTGACTGCTGTTCATCGACGACGAAGGCTAGAATTTGCACGCCAGTACCGCAGCTGGACGTCCACTGAGTGGCGACAGGTAGCGTTTTCCGATGAATCGCGTTCTATGCTCCATCGGACAGATGGACGTTGGCGTATAAGGCGTGAAACCTCTGAAAGCAAACACCCTGCAACCATTGCCGGAACGGTCCAAGCTGGAGGCGGGAGCATTATGGTCTGGGGAATGTTTTCCTGGCATTCTCTGGGTTCACTGATCATTGTGGAAGGCACGATGAATCAATACAAGTACGCATCTGTCCTTGCGGACCATGTCCACCCCTACATGCTCATTGTTTTTCCTCAGGATGATGGCATCTACCAGCAGGACAATGCGAAGTGCCATACAGCTGGCAGTGTACGTGCGTGGTTCGAAGAGCCCCAGGATGAGTTTACCGTCCTCCCTGGCCAACAAACTCACCTGACTTAAACCCAATCGAGAATCTGTGGGACCATCTCGATCGGGTTGTTCGCGCCATGGATCCTCAACCGCGTAATCTAGCGCAGCTGGCCACGGCATTAGAGTCGGTATGGCTCAACAACCCAGTGAATACCTTCAGGAACCTAAATGACTCTTCCTGCACGTCTCGCAGCAGTCCGCTCTGCGAAAGGTGGTTATTCTGGCTTTTGACAGATGGTCACATTAATGTGACTGGACTGTGTATATAATTATACATAAAAAGGATTACATTTTCTTAAAAAATAGGTAAAGGAACTTTCCAAGATAAACATTAAAAGTCGATGCATACTTTCATGATGTCGTATATTTTTCAGGGACCTGGAGCAGAGCGTGGAACAGGAGAGCGAAGCAGTGGAGCAACCAGATTTTGATCGAAAGCGGAGCGTTGCAAAACAATCTATTCTGCTCCATTGCTCCGATTTCCGATTCTTTGATTAACTTTTTAAATATTTCATTAAGTAAAAAAATATAACTAATATATATATATATAAACTTTATAATCTATTAAAATTATTCGGAGTACGGAGCGGAACTGGAAGGGAGCCGGAGCAAGTTGGTCGTATTAGAAGTCCTGACAGTCGCGTCGAATACGAAACATTATAATAAGCAACAAAGAAATAAACAATTAAAAGAAAAGAGATCAAACTTCTAATTCTTGTGCTTCTAATTGCTATATCAGTGATTTTTGTTAGCGTCTAACTTTAAAGTGACTGTTAATATTTAGCTACACTTAAAAAAGATAGCCTAATTCAATAAACAAATAATACAATTAAAATTTGAGGCTTTTCCATCCTCCAATGTGATCACAGCCGGTCGAAAATAAGCTGATAACAATAGTAGTGTGAATATAACAATGCCGAAAAAATGCTCTTACACAAATAAAGACACTGTTGTTTTCAGCACACAATGGTAATTTACGAGTTATGGCAATGAAATAAATGTGCTTATTAAAAAAAAATGAGAGGCAATAAAATAATGCGCGGGATTTTTACAAAGCAAGTCATTTACAAAACGTTTATAAACCCTTTAATGCTCTCAAAACTGTTCAGCGTCAGCTTTTTTTTTTGCACACCTTATTGAAAGATTCGATCCACCATCGCTTGAGCAGGTATGAGTACCCTTCTAACCAGATTCATCAATCTAAAACCTAAAAGAAATGCTTTTCCCCCATATATATATATATGTATATACATAGTTTTTCACCGATTTGAGGAAAATAATGCATGGGAATTGCTAACAATAAACATTTATTACCACAAACAAAGATTTTTTAAACGTATTTTTATACAAGATCGGACGTGCATATAGCAATTTAGATAACATTAAACGGGTAATAGCATGAACAATGATCGCATAAAGCACTATTTATAATCTATGGTAAATTTCACGTTTGACTCATACTACAAATTGTTATTGTATTAAAAATTTTCTAGATCAGAATAGCTAATTTTAATCTCTAATTAATTACTTTTACCTTGCACTTTAGTAACTAGACAACATTTTTGCACTGGTTTTAACAAACTTTGCTCATGTATTCATGAAGACGTTCCACAACGCAAATACAACTCGCACTTCATTGAAAAGGAAGTGAATTTTCTACCATGATCAGATATGTCATTTTTTTTTTTTTTTTTTTTGCGTTTTACGGGCTTAAAAGTATTTTCAAAATGTAATTACAGTCCTTACATAATCAAATTTTAAATCAAAACAAAAAACTTATTAAAATACACATATCTTTAATAAATAAAATATAAAAACTTTTTTAGAAAACTATTATGACTCATACTACAGGCTGAATGCGACTCGCATTAAGGTTCATTTTTTTTTTTGTTTTTTTTCTTTTCTTTCCATTATTTCCTTTCCTTCTTTGGAGTTGCCAGATCTTGCTCTTTATTATACTCCATTTTGCATCTCCAGAGCATGAGTGCCACAACTCAAAACCTACTCCCTTCTCAGAAAATTTTTAACTATAATTGTATAGTCTAGTTTTCTTTTCAGTTTGCATTTATCTGAAGTTGAAAAACCCTTTAGATTGTTATAATCTTACGTGGGTATCATTGTTTTTTACTTTATTTGCAATTTTGTATAACGATTATAGTGTTATACAATATTTCACTTGCAGTTATACTGAGTTGTGTCGAATTACTTAAAAATAAGTGCAAATAAAAAAAATCCGAAATAAATCCACGAAAAACTCAGTAAAACATACTTAATTCTGAATATTAAGCTTCATTCATTCTTCTTTTCTAAGTTTGGTTCTGTTGCATTAGTGGTGCAAAAAGTAAGACAACCTTCTGGGGAGGACATTTTAATTATATGCATTTTAAATCTTACGTAATTTCTTAACCCATAGTGACACACGAAGTCAAAAACATTTAATGTACGAAATAACAAAAAAAAAAAAAAAAAAAAAGAAAGTAAGAATGAAAGAAAAAAATGCATACTTGTGCCTTTTTCGGAGTAGCGAGATCTGAGCTTATGTGTGAAAATACATTTTTGGCGTTTTTAAGCTTTGAAAATTTAAAGCTCTAGTATAATGTTGCTGAAAATCGGTCAAACCAGCTGACAACCTCGTATTGAAATGAGTTTGTTACAAAAATTCGTAAAAGCATGACGTCTAAAAGAGTTCAAGCAATAAGGATATTTCATTTTACAAAAAAAAAAAAAAAAAAAAAACTGTTCGACCGCGTTTTACATATATTTTTCTGGAATTCAGCACTTATTGTTTGTATTTTGTTACTGATGGGGAATGGACTGAAAAATTGTTTAGTAGATTTTAAATTGTATTTTTAGTTGGAATTCATGCTATAGGTGTCTAAATTCCTATATTTCATACGCCGTTTTACTACAGAAATGAGAGAAATTCATTCAATTTGTATGATAAATATCTGACTGATACATGAGAGTTCCTTTTCTTTTGTTGGAAAGAAACATTTTTAGGCATAACAATGTTTTTCTCTTTCATAAATTTTTAATTACGTCAAACTTGAGTTCGTGGACCGTCATAATGCTTTGAAACTGTAGTCTTCAGTGAGCAGTCTTTTCTTTGATGCTTAATAGTCACAGCTTTGAAAGAAAAAACCTTCTTCCAGCAGATCCCAATTTATAGGTGATTGTTTAACCAGTTCTTCAGATTTAAATACTCGTCGAACTGAAGGTCCCGTCGTAAATTCTCAACAATAGCTCCTTCTTTTTTATTTACTATTATTCTGTCTTTTGATTATAATATCTTAGGGCGTTGTCAGTGAAGCTCCTTCTTGCCAAGACATTCCACAATCTTACTTTTTTTTGTTAACATAGCTTCTCATTGTTATTAAAAACAATGTTTTATTACTTGGCTAAGTTTAGTACTTCCAGTCATGTAATCGCAATATCAAGATTCGATGATATCCTTATTCTTTTTAACCTCAAGTTTTTTTCAGCTCTAAATGAAATATCGCAACAGCTTAAAAAGGGCTTATTGTTTCGAGATCTCAGTCGTAGAATGCAGATTAAAATGAGATCGCTAAAAACTGGCCCCTGCCTTCCTAAGTATCTCGATTCTTGTGACTGCAAATTAGAAAATAGGCACGATTCGCTCACAGGTTCAAATGCCTCACTTTATTTTTTCATCTCTTCGCGCAGGTCGTAAAGATGAAGTTTTCAAACCAGTTCATACAAAATAATATGAAGATGAGTCGTTTGAAAAACTTTTCTCATTAAATTTCCTTACCTGAAGAATCCGACGAACCACTGATCAAGCCACGACAGCAAATGCTACAGTCTACTGCGAGAGAAAACAAAATGCTGCACTTGGTCTTTCACACACATTAGAACATTGATAACTTTGCGCATTTGCTGCTTATCGATTACAGCAGAAATAGGAGTTTCAAACAACAACTGACCGACAATAGTAAAAACGTTTCTTGAACTATCTAACAGGAAAAATTAACTATTCATTATAAAACACCCTCTAATGTGGTATATATGTTACGGCGAATGTCCGCATTTGGAGAATGTCGATATTCTCCATTTGATGTATGTCGACATTTTCTTATTTCGGACATTCACCGTAACATATACATGTATATGTTATGGTGAATCTAAGAAATCGGAGAATGTCGACAAATCTCCGGTGGGTGTCGACATACACCAAGTAGAGAATGTCGACAACCACCAGTGGATGTCGACATTCACCATCTATCAGACCGGTGATTGTAGACATTCTCCAATTTCGGACATACGCCGTAACATATATACCATTCAATGCAACAGTCTAGACGAAAATGAAAGAAAAAGGATAAAAATAAATTATATTTGGACTAGTCCTAGGTAATTGAATTATAATAATATTTCTCTCATTACTTTATTTTGCTTAGCATTGCTACATTCTAAAAACTGAACTAATCATGGTTTAGTCAAAGTTAATTTTATTTGCGACATACATGACAGCATAGATTTCTTTTTTTTTTTGCTTCATTTCATGTGCTAAATATTTAAATAAGTTAATACATTTTGGTGTGCTTGTACATCATAAGAGCCCTCGCTGGTTGTAATCAGGTCTGCTTGAAATAATAGTTCATTTATCTCGTCAGAATAAAAATATTTTACAATTCTAAAAAACTCGAATATAAAAAAAAAAGAGAATATATTAATCTGTAATTAAAATATTACAGTAATGCATGTAAAATGTTAGAACAAGAGAGTCGACTATGAAAACCTTTTTTAAAGAAAAAACTACTTTAACAGAAATAAAAGGCCTTGAAAAGCCGGCGGAGCTACCTTGATCTGTTTGATGCGGTTTTCCAGAAAGCTGGAAATTTTTATAAAGATTTAAGTTCAAGAAATTATTTGAAGTTAAGTTAAAAATTTTAGTTTTTTCATACAAGCTTAAGAAAAAGGTAACATAATTTATTTTTAGCATCGGTGACTATCACATTAGTAATATTGACTTATTCCAAAATGTGGATAAAATGAGAGAAAATGCATTTATTTGAATTATCTTATCTGCATAATAATCAGTTTAATGTTTGAATAAATGGGGTGGCTCTTCACCACGAGAGAAATATTTTTATAACGAGTCAAATATTATGCTTTTTCTCTGCCTCAAATGGAACTTTCGCTACTCCTTATGGGTCCTAATTCATGCCGATACTGTACCAGATTCTGCTGAACATTTTCTAGAAATGTGTACAATACTTTCTATGGTTTCTGTAAGCAACGACTCTGAAATCGTAAACGAAAATTTGTATACTTTTGACACATGCTTAAAAAATCTTAGACTGATGTACTGTCCTTTATAGGTAAACTTAGCAGAGTTTGAATGCCTAACCAGTTGTTCAAGTTATGCATGTGACTTAACGATCGTGCCAACTACATTTCTTCTTTTGGAATGGAGCCGAAAAGCAGCAAGAGCATCGTTTTCATAACCCTTGGCTCTTTTGCACAGAAAAAACATTTCATCCTTAAGGCAAAAGTCTAGCATACTGAATGGGAGCGAATATATTTAAATTGCGCATAGGATAGAGAGGTTTAAATTTCCTTTCGAAGAAAAATGACTTTATTTATACAAGATAACTCGAGGAACTGTCGGATGAGCGGTGGCAATGGGCATCCATTCTCAAAGAAGAGGAAATATCTAGATCTGGTTCAGAAGAGACCACGGTATTCATCCACTGCAGTGGCCTTTTAATTTATACGGAGAAATATGACCTTATCCGAGAAGGTAGGCTTATTAATTGGGTCTAATGCATAATAAAGCACTCATGGAATTGTTTATGGACGTAGTTCAAACTCGGGAACCCTTTCCTCAATATCAAAGTTTTGTTTTTAAGAGAAAATCCTCTCGCTTGAGTAGTTGATGCGTTTAGCTGGAAGCGTTCGCTTCCAGTTAAGTAAGAGCTTAAGAATAAATTTAATTGCCTCTCCCGATAGAGAATTAAACCATGTTTTTTATGTTTAATGTAACTGATCCCGTTTTTCAGATTTAATCTCGAGGGGTTTAGTCATTAAGCGAAACATTGATAGAGTTTTTCAATGAATTCTTTTACTTATATTTCTTCAGAATTTACTTTTCTCTCTTTAAAATTCAATTATTAGGTGGTGAAAAAATAAATAAAACAGGCGTTCTCGAATATTTATTCAAATAGAAAATCTGAGATTTAAATACTCGATCAATTTCATTTAACTTTCGGTATATTCTTGCTAATGTAATGTCTAAACCAGTGGTTCCCAAAGTTGACTGGGCTCCGACCCATCTAAAAAAAATTTCCAATCTTGGGACCCACCCGACCCCCTCTTAGTTGTCTTAGAGGGGGTCGGGGTATAAATATTGGTAATGCTCAGATTCCCTAGTGGCGAGTTGTGCAACTACTTAATGCTGTATTATTTGCTCTGAAAAAATTTAAAAGAAAAATCGTCTTACCAATATGAATGAAAGACTGTTGAAACAAGAAACACAACTAAAATAATTTTTGGTATTACTTAAATATCTACACCCTGCAAGTTTTTTTTACAAAGTTATTTCAATAGGCAGGATGTAGTATTTGTTTCTTATTTTTCTTCATTCAAGTTTTAGCATCAACTTCAACTTTAGTTACTTTTATTCGCAACTTCCTATTTTTTAAAATTCATGTGTACAATGTCTAAGGCCCACTCAATATTCGCTGGCGACCCACTGGTGGGTCGCGACCCATAGATTGGGAAATACAAGTCTACACCTTTCTGTTAAAACATCAGAAAGGGAGTTGCAGTTTCGAAAAACGAAAGTTGTTACTTGATAATCGGTAAATAGGATTCGTTAATTTTCGTCGTCTTTCTTAATTCGCACGATATTCAATTGAAATTGTTTATGAGTTGCCTTGTATACTTGAGTATGAAGCTATGAAAGCTAAAAATTGTCATCTTTCGTGCAAGCACGGTAAAAAAACTAATTCCTTTGAAAACTTATAATTAACCACTTGCTCAGGGTTTTAAAACTCAACTGTACTATTAGGTTGGTGAAATTTCATGCAAAATTCTGCAGCCGAAACATGCGGAGAGAATTGAAATTTTGGAAATAAATACTTATAGCTTCACTATAAATATGCGTACTCACGAAAATGCATAGAATTATCGTACATAGCAAGCAAACTCTGTGTATGAAATGTACAGCTTATTTCTGGAATTTTACGATACGGGATATCAATTTATCTTTTCTGTTTGTTGTTGGTTAGTCCCTTAAATGCATGTGTGATGAAATTTTTACTAAGTGTTGGGTGAAACATATCTTTTATCTGACCGAAATTACAGAAGATTTTGTCATGTATTTCTACAGAAATATGAAGAAAAAAAAGTCTAAGAATCAAAGTGTCCCGTGACTTTTGGCTGTTCAGTATATTCACATGGTATTTAATTATTATTCACATGGTATTTAATATACTCTATCACACATACAGGTTACTGTGCCGTTAGACGTATTGATGGACGTTTAAAAGATAATTTAACGGTGAACTCTTTAAAAAATAAGAAAATTAATTTTAAAAAATGCAGAAACTTTTGTTTTTGGAATTTTGTGAAATTTTAGACACTTTTTTAGAACAAAAATTAATATGTCACCGGCACCAATTGTTCACAGTAATTAACTACATATTTGTAGGTGCAATATTTTCCCGATATTAATGAAGGCACAGTAACTTTTTGTCGAAAAACAAAAAAGCGGCTTTTACCAAATTTTTGAAATTTCCACACCTTTCGCCAAAACGGAACATATTATTCCAGGATCCTGAAATTTTGCTCGGGAAGTTTGTAGGAACAAACTCTACGTACTGCCGCTAAACGGTACTCAAAATTTCGTTTTTCTTTTGCCTCGATACTCTCCCTAGTATACTGGTCTTGTCTTAACCTATCAGTACTTAAAAATTACTTGCATAATTCCGAGACTCATTGTTATAAATACAAAAAATACATTTGCGTAGACATCTCTGTTTCCCTTCATCCCTTCAATGGGGTCGATAAAATGAGGACCAAGCATGCTTGAGCACTAAACACTGGGGTTCCACGTCAGGCCGACCATATGACCGGAACATCTGCTTCTGAACCCCAGAGCCCTCGGTATCGAAGACGGGCATGGGCACAGTAGGGCACGGCCCCCAAGGGGATGTCCCGCCACTGAGTTTAGTTTTTCTTTTAGTTTAGACATCTCTAGTTCTGAATCGCTCAATAACCTCTTCCGACTTTCGGTACCCAATCGGGTACATTTTAAAATACTGTTTATTAACTACTGTTTGTGCAATTTGAAAGCTAAAACACCCAATTGTTTTTTTTAATTAATCAACAGATAGTTTACTTCGTTTTAAACATGGAAAACATGGAAATTGGGCAATATTTATTATTTAAACTAATTATTAGTTAAAATTAAAAAACTTTCTTTTAAGTTTTTTGTTTTGTAATCATTTTTTAAATCAGAGAACCAAAAAAATGCGTCAAAATTGTTTGTGCTTAGTCCTGGGGTCTGAAGAGGTTAAGGTTAATTTTAGAAGAATAGGGCTTTACACAGTGCTCTTCTTTTTACTCTCTAACGAGTAAAAAATGACCTCCGGCATTGCAGTATTCTAGGAAATGAATTTTAATTTTGTCAATGCATGATTGTTTTACCAGACTTTAAATGAGGAACAATAAGTTTCCATATCAAAGACCATTTCTGTAATAGGCACATTAATATCGTGTACTTTTATAAAATCTCACGTTTTTTGTACCAAACCACCTACATATTTCAGACACACACAGTCAGGATATCGCGAAATAATTAAACACTTGAAATCATTTACGTTCATTTTTGGTATGATTTACAACCCTCCGAACTAGTACTTGAAACACCTTACTGGTCCATTAGCATAGGAAGGCTCCGTTTTTTCCGATAACGAGCACATCTTTCCAAAAAATCCATCAAGTGAATGCGGGAGTTTCATTTCCATTCGGCCCAAAAAACCGTATTCGTGAGGGCAAGACGTCGGAGGTTACGCATGTGTAAGGAGCCCGTTTCTCTGACTAATGATCAGACGTTGTTTGGGGTCAGAATTGGTCTGGAGATGCAAAATGATATATGGAGCTAAATTAGCCATAACTTAATCTTTAATTAAACCCCAAAAAATCTACTTGGAAAAGGGTTTCCGTGGAATGTTTCGAACAGGTAATAATATTTTCCTCCCGTCTTTAATTGTTGCAAGAGCGACTGCATTCAGAGTTGGCGACTTTATCTCCTTTTCAAAATAATATTCCGTAGCCTGTAATAGGCCAAAATCACGCTTTCTGGAAGATGTGTGTTAACCTGATTTCGTATTCCACTCTTCTTCTGACACTACTGCGGCTAAATTAATTTCCGAAGGTTTTCGTTTTAGTAAAGGATTTCACACTCACAAAAGCATAATGATGTGTTTGGGATTAATTACTGTTGTGATAGCTGTTACATTGATTGGAGTCATTGTCACAAAAGTGGAATTACAATAAAAATAATAATCACGAAAACCAGACCCAACAATGAAATTATGGACATCGTATCACCTAAAATGACAATTATGCAGAACAAATGGAGGCAAAAACCTAGTACTGTCTAATTTTCTTATCCAAGACTTTCCTTGAATTTGCGCATGCGTCAGGCTTGCTTCTACGTCATCGAAATAAGGGTGACAGGACCTATTTCGATGACGTACAGTTTTTTCTCTCATGTGTTAAAGATTCAAATTGGAAATAGATCATCAACGGGGAAAAGCAAAAGAGGTCACCGTAAAATTTAATTTCGAAAAGTGCCCATCTCAGCGCATCACCCCCTTTGCCGGATAGAATCTGCCTGACGGATAGTCTCGGCTTTCGTAAACGAACAGTAATTTGTTCGCATAACTTCTTTTGTTGTCCACGAGACATAGTGATAGCTCCTGAAAGGTTCTGTCACCAAGGGACGGGGGGGGGGGGGGGGATCGACGTCTTCTGCATCCGGCAAACTTAGCCCATGCGTGAGGAATCCCTCTGAAATTCTGATCGGTTTCATGACACACACTATTTTGCAGAAGGGTTGCAGTATAAGAAGCAGCTTTGAATTATTATGTAAAAGCAATACCATGTCCAATTTGTGTCATGTTTGTCACGGCATGTTTTTATATAATAATTCAAAATATTTATTTTACGCACGGAAATTCATCCACTATTGTTAACAACCCTGTGGTTCATGACGAGATAATTCGTCTATTTAACGTGTAACTCTGGGGGCTGCCCAACCGCAGGGTGGTTAAAGTAGCTATGTAGAAGTGGAAGTACACAAAATATTTAGACATTTTAATATTTAGTACTTAAAAGAACAACCACAAAAAATGTGCGACATACATGACAAAATGCATGTAGCATTAGCCAAATGGTGGTGGTCGAACATGTGCGAAGTGGAAAAATATTCATGCAAAGTACTATCAGTTTAATGGAGGGCCTTTTGGGGTAAAATTTCATTTGAATATGCAGTACATGTCCTCCAATTGGAGGCCATTGGGTAACCCTATCGCAACATTAAAATATTTTATCTTTCAATCTTGCTAAGCGACAAATATTTTTTTACTTACGTGCGCATCCAACATTTCAGGGGTTAGGGAAGACAAAAGAGCACACAACCCTTGAATACAAAATGCAAATTTTGAGTACTATACTGAGAGAGGAATTTTGAAGTAATTATATCAGGAGTTAATTTCATGCATGCGTTTGAATAATGAACTGAAGCAGTGTTTTCATATCACAGTGAAGTGAATGATTAATGCTTTTAAGTAATAAACAGCTTATTTTGATCGCTGACTAATTAACTAATGCAGCACAATAAGAAATTATTCAAAACTTTATAGCACAAAAGCACATTAATAATTTCAAGGGGTAAAATCTCTTAAGAGTAAGAACCAGATTTTTTTCTCTTACATTCTTTCTTTATTTTTGGGGAGAGTCGAAAATGATATCGAAGCAAATTTTAATAGAACAAACATATCCATCAAATGTGCAAAAAAGGTTCAATGAACGCACCGAGAGTAGAAACGTAAATACGAAAAAATAAAAAAATCAGTTTTGCCTCGTATCAACTTCTCACATTTCCCGTCCCTTAATCCCTGGGGTGACCAACAGGTCCATCTCGAAAAGATCAATTCGATCTGTGATTCATTTTTGGACGGTTTACTTAGTAAACGTCTTAGCGTCTAGGGGGCCGGAATGGAAAAAACTCGGCCTGCCCCGGTATTTGGGGGTTTTTCTAGATATTTATGGCTTTTTGTGTTTTTAAATAAACTACGTGTATGTCAATAATGGTTTTGTTTCTAGATGCTATACATAACAGAAAATAACTGACAGTCATTAAGTAGAAAACGAAATTTTAAATAAACATTATTAGGCGCATTATTACCTAAATAACTAATAAATGCCTTTTGTCCTTTAATAGCTATAGATCACGTTATAGATTCTGTATTGCAATTAATAAAGTTGAATTACAAATACATTGGAGTATTTTAAGATTTATTATTATTTTTCAGTAAAGAAATAATAAATATTTTTTTAAACAACAGTTTTAATTTCAACTAATTATAAAAATGTTCAAAATGTAAACAACATTTGCATATCACGAAATAGTAAAGCACTATTGCTAAATATAAGTAACCCTAAAGAGGCATTTATTGTGTGGGAGACAATTACTTTCACAATTTTAATTTTGCTAATTAATACGTTTAAAGAGAAAATATCAAATAAACATTAAGTTGAAAAATTCATTTTACCTCATATATGTTTCTCTAGCTTGTTTCTCTGTCGGTCCTCGAGATCTTCCTTATTCCTTATTAAAGAGAAAATATCAAATAAATATTAAGTAGAAAAATTCATTTTACCTCCTATATGTTTCTCTAGCTTGTTTCTCTGTCGGTCCTCGAGATCTTCCTTATTCCTTTATCAAATTCCATAATTTACCCCTCATTTTAAAGCTCATCGTGCCGACTAATGACGAAAAATAGACCCATGGTCTGAAAATGTACCGCTCCTCTTAAATTTGAGATTTAAAATCAACTGAGAAGAGGGCGTTTAATAAATGCGTCGAATTTTCGATACATATCGAATCAGATATCCACTTGAAACATCAGCGTTTATATATTTCTCTTTTAAATTGCACTTCCGTCATAATATACACAACTTATGGTAAATAATTCTTAGAGGATCCTCATATATGTTTCTCTAGCCTGTTTCTCTGTCGGTCCTCGAGATCTTCCTAATTCCTTTATCAAATTCCATAATTTACCCCTCATTTTAAAGCTTATCGTGCCGGCTAATGACGAAAAATAGACCCACGGTCTGAAAATGTACCGCTTCTCTTAAATTTGAGATTTAAAATCAACTGAGAAGAGGTCATTTAATGGATGCGTCGAATTTTCGATACATATAGAATCAGATATCCATTTGAAACATCATCGTTTATATATTTCTCTTTTAAATTGCACTTCCGTCATAATATACACAACTTATGGTAAATAATTCTTAGAAGATCCTTCAATGCGAGTGCGGAATTCCGGACGGGCCGACTATTAATTTTTTAATCATGATAAATGTAAAGGCAAAAAAAGGATTATCTAAAGACTATTTGGTGGAACAAGGCAGAATTTTTCAAAATTAATATGAACTTTTTAAAGAAAAAGTTTAGCTAACAAAATTGGAAATTTTTCGCATGATGAATTAGCAACCATTAAAAATTTGTTAATTAAATAGGTTGCGTGTGTGTGTTACGAATTCTTTTTTGAGGATAATTTCTCCATTACAGACATTTCAATTGATTCATGTTGAAGCTGTATTCGGCATCCATAGAATTGTTTTGTTCATTCAACTTTATAATCCAAATTCTAAGACTGGCTCGTACATTGAAGCACCTTCTGAGGATTTATAAATAGCTCCAACAAGCAAAATTTGCAATAAGAACATGATTTGTGAATTTTAAAAATACTGCCTCAAACCCGATTTTAATTTTTCTTTTATTTATTCACTAATATTCAATAATTTTTGAGGGAGGGGTGGGAGGAGCACTTTACTTATTCAAAATTTCCATTTAAAAATCTTATTTCTTTCTTAATTGTAAATAAGTGCACATACACACAAAACCCTCTGCATATCATACTTGGTAAATGTTTCCCAGTTTGGATACTGTAAGATTAGTTTTATTCAGGCAATGGAAGATTGCATTCACATTAAATTTAAGAAATATTCCAAGTTTAAGCAATTTTACAAAAATGCATTTACTGTCTATGTATTTGTTTAATTTGTGAAATTTATGCTAATTGATTATTTATTACATAAAAGAATAAAATAAATTTAACTATATATTACAAATCATATTTAACTTAAAAAATGCGAATAATTATTGTTTTTGACACACAAACTTTCCATTCCACCCACAACTATGTAAAAATCTAGTTTATCAAAAATCGGAGCCCGAATAGTACAACTTCGGCAAAAAATGCATTTGTACAGCGCCATTCCATTTCAAATCTGGTAGGTCGTAAGACATGACCATCACCGAGATTTTTTTAGTTATGGTAGTTATATACAACTAACGGACATGCAAAATATCCCAAAAATATTTTTCACGAAATTTTTTGCTTCAGTTTTCCTTCTAGCCATTTAAAATTCAACAGCAAACCAACTTCGTTCTAAATTTTAAAAAGCTTAAGTAAACGAAAATTAAAAAAAAAAAAAAAAAAAAAAAATCTTTTTGGGATATTTTACATGTCCATTAGTTGTAACTACTTTAATTATAAAAAAAGAAGAAGAAAAATGACACTTTCCAGAGCTGCCTGCCTGATTTGATATGGGGAATAGCTCTATGTAATTTCTTGCTTTTACCAAATTTATGTTTCCCCGTGTACGCACATCACAAAAATCATAAATAGATTATATAAATATATTTATTCATTATTTTATGTAATTCATTAAAATACGTAACATAATTACCACTTATTATTCATAAATTTGGTCCGATACATACTTTTGGCATGGTGCTGTTCCGCAGATATACTCTGCAAGCCTGCAATATTCCGCAATCAGTACCTATGTTTTTCAGACAAACCTGAAACAATCTTTCTTTCTAACTAATTCATTCATTACTTTTTATTTTATTTTTTGGAACTGAGATACACAAGAGCCAGAATAGCTATGACACTATTCCAGAAGCATTGTCTGTTTTCAAAAGGAATCTACTACGAATTTATATCATGTCTAAGGCAAACCCCCCCCCCCCCCCCCCCCCGAGCTCTAGATCACTGCGAAACTGGGCGTTAAGTGATGAAATATGAATTTTTCAATACGTGGAATCAATCAATTTGACTTTTTAATGCCTCATACATTAATGCTGACGAAAAACATTTCCTCGAAACGGAATATGTTATAAGCAAGAAAAAAGACAAGCTCATATTCAACGTTTTACAAAAAGTTTTTTTTTTTTTTGGTAACAGAAGCCATATGATGTCGGTCGCTGTTCTATCTCACTACTTCCTTTTCGTGCGACCTATCAACCTAAAGTGCAACGGTTAAACGATATTTTACGGTAATAAAGAAATAATAACTTCGACAATACGTGCACTCTTAAGTAGTCATGCTCCGAAAGAAGTACAAATCTCATGAAATGGAGTTGAAATAAAAGCGTTACACTGTTATTAATCCATGATTTAGATGAAAATTAAAAAAATAATAATAACAAAGAAAATTTGTAAACTCGGAAATACAGCTCGAAATACGATACTTAACCGCTTTCTAAAGCAAGATGAGTAAAAATGAATCATAGCTGTTGTCATTTTAATTGTTTCCAAGATATATTTAAATGATTAATTAAATAAATTTGTGTACGTACACTCACTTTAGCGGCTTAATTGAGCGTGAGCCAGTGAAACGAAAATCCCGTTCGGATAATAAGTTGGAGAAGTAGGAAAACAATGAAAGTTTTTGAGATGAGATGCATTTTTGCGATTCTATATTAAAACATTGCACTCCTAATTCAAGATGACCAGACCTCAAAACTTACTATTTTTCAGGAGAGCATTTGATCTCTTTAAAACGACTTACAAAATCTTAAAAGTGACAAGCAAAATTAAACTATGCATTATTAATCCCTTGTTAAGGCTAAAGTAGCACGTAAAAATTATTTCCGAGTTCACAATTTTGAAATAATCGTTAAAATGAGGGATATAAGGCAGAGAAAATACTGTTGATAGAATGTGATCTTGAATTAAACGATTTAATTCGCAAAATTAAAATGTATTTCTTTTAAAATATGACATTTCTTTTATTATGTAATAAAAGAAATGTTACATTTTAAAAGAAATGCAACATTCTAATTTTACGAATTAAATCGTTTAAGCTTCAGAACGAATTTTCACAACTAAACTAAGATTCTGAGCTGCAAATCAAGATGATAAAACGAGGACATTTTTTAACGATCAAAAAAAATTAGATAATGTCTTTACAGTGATTCAGGGTAAATTTGAACCATATGGGTTAACTTCGAACCACGTAATATTTCTCAGTGTATTTGACTTCAATTAAGAAAACAAAAACTAGAAGGTCCAGTGTGCTTCACCCATCTGGCTAGGTTATAGAATAATTTTTATACTCTTAATTTTCCGAAATAAGTTTGCAAAATTATACATAGATAATAGGAAAATACAGTAACTCTGAAGACACTCCTTAGAAACTGTTTTTCAATGCTAGATGGAAGTTTTTGAAACCCTTGAAGTTGCTGAAATTATTTAACCCTTATTCTCATAAAGTAGCATATATGCTACTTTATGAGAATAAGGGCAGCAGATAACAATGCAACATACGCGCTGACGTCACTTAACAAATAGAAAGTAGGGGAAAACCTCAGGTAGCATATATGCTACTTTATGAGAATAAGGGTTAAAGGCCCGTTTACACCAAAGTTGACAAAACATTGTTTGTAGAAAACTAGAAGTTGTCAACTAAAAGTTGCTCTTCTCAAATTATAGAGCAACAACCGGAAGATTTGTTGTAGAAAATTATAAGATGCTCTTCTCAAATTATAGAGCAACAACCGGAAGATTTGTTGTAGAAAATTATAAGATGCTCTTCTCAAATTTAGAGCAACAAGTGGAAAACTTGTTGCCAAAAAATTGGCGCCCCGTCACATCCGGCGGCGTGTAGAGGGGGAACAGTTATCCACTAGTTCCTACAAGTTGCTAGTGCAAAGCGCGCAGCAACAAATCTTCTACTTTTAGTTGTCAGATTTCTTTGATCTTTACCGACACTCCGCGGGAAACCAAAATTTAGTAGAAGATGTGTCTATCCACAAGTGGACGACAGAAAAAGTTGCTGTATGTTGTAGAAAAGGCAACAAATTGTCGCAACTTGTGGAAAACTTAATGGAAGACTTTGGTGTAAAAGCGCCTTAAGATGTTGCAAGCACTGTCATAAATTACAGAAATCCTGTGATGTGAAATAATTTTTTTAATATTTAGAAAGTTTATTTTTCTGGTTCAAAGCAGCACGGTTATAACTTTTCCTAAATTAATTCTTCTTAAAAGCACTTTTCTGACGTGGTTCAAAATGACCCTAAAATGGAAGGATGACTTAAAAACAGATTAATAATTAATTTAAATCAGTTTTTATGATTATTATTTCTTTATTTTTGCCGACTATGCAACATTTTAAAAGTTCTGCAGTTCTATACCAGTAAATACAATAACACTGTTAAAGTAGTGCTATAAAAAATAGAGAAATTGTGGATCAAAATTACCCTGATTGACCGCAATTCAGTCAAAACGAAAATAATGTTCACTTTTTAAAAATGCTGCTGAGTATCATTAGTCGAGAATTGAGGAAGTTACATTCCAAAAAAGGAATAATTGTTCAAAAGGAAAAAAAAATCATCTATTTTACGTTAAAAACTAAGACACAATTAAAAGTGGAAGAAAGCTGTTTATTTTCTAGTAACGCTATTATTAAAATTCAAGAAGACACAGCAAGATTTATGCATCAGTAATTAATCGGTAAGTATTATCAAATAAATAGAGCAAATGAGTCGTGGCTGATATTTCAAGAGCATGGATTTAAAATGGAGCATGCCGACAGTGGTTAAGAAAGGAAAGAGATTCCACAGAAATGTCGGGTCCTCGATCATATTGACCTTGGATCCAGACAACAGAGAAAGTGGAAAATCTCTCACGGTCCATATCGGTCGAAACGCTTTCAATCATTTGAGCACGTCTTCTTACGTGAAGCATCTTCCGCACCGAACTGCGAAGAGAGAGAAAAAAAGAACCGATTTTGACCTGCTTGCATGCATACCTCGCGGTAACAACAACGGATTATAATAATCAATCGCGGGTTAAAAACAGTAACGAACATAGGTCAAAATACGAGTCTGCGGATAATTTTGGCAGTCTTTTTTCCCTCTGCGTTTCACTCGCTTCATTTTTCTTTTTTTTTTAAGCAGTGAACTGACCCCCGATAATTATAGTTCGAGAATTTAGGGAATGGCGGAAGCTCTAATAATTTTTTTTTTTTAATTTTATTTTTCAATATTACGACTAGCGAGTTGTTATTATTATGGTAATTTATACCCGGTTGATCAAAATTGGGGCTGATACGCAATTCGTGAGGTAAGGTTGCTTATGCATCTCAGGGTTAATTTGCAGCTCGCTGATATTTATCGCAGTTGTGAGTGTTACGTGCCTGGCGTACGCGATTCGGGCCTTGTTTTGAAGTGATGAGTTAGTTAAGGAAGGAAATGTTTCACCTTTGTAAAATTTAAATCGATTACATGTTTCATACAGAATGACATGCACTTTTAATGCTAGTCAAAATTTTGTTTCTCAGAGAAGTTCAATCGAGAACAGCGGGTCATAAATTGCGGGTCGCTTGTTAATTTTTGATGTGTCATGACAGCTTAGTGATAAAATTTTACCGTTAAATATTTTTACAACTTTTTTTAATTCCGAAACTTAATTTTAAAAAGCATGACACAAAGAGAAGTCCAGACAATTTAAAATATTTTGGTTTTTAGGGTTATTCCACAGTAACGGACGTTACATTTACACAGCATTTTTCAACTTCAACGAGCTCTCTAACAAACTTGTTGGGTATTTTTTAGGTTTTTAAATTTTGGCTAGTAAAAGTACATGTGTTCTAAGTATACAAAACTAATTTTGAAGATATATATGCATTTGCTGTCTGTTAAAAAAATATTTTAAATTTCGTTACGTGTGTTACCCGAAGAGTAACACACGTAACGAAATTTCAAAATTTTTTTGACAGACAGCAAATACATATATATCTTCAAAATTTTTTTTGCATACTTATAACAGATGTACCTTTACTAGCCAAAATTAAAAAACCTAAAAAATACCTAAGAAGTTTGTTAGAAAGCTCGTTGAAGTTGAAAAATGCTGTGTAAATATAACGTCCGTTACTATGGAATAACCCTTTATATAGAGTGAACTGGACAGTATAAAAAAAACATCGATACTTAAATGTTTTAGCTTTTGCTTTTAAAACTGCATCATATATTTTATTACTTTAACTATGCTAAGTATGCTATAGCTATGCTAACAGCAAACATTAATTCAGGAAAATGTTAAGAATATTCTTAAATTTCAGTTTAATATAATCAGTCAAATTTCCCCTAAACAAAAATTTCAAACGAATATTTTATTTATTTATTTTGTAAATTATGCATTTTTAAATCTGTAAAACATCTAGAGTTCCATAAAACATTCAATGGCGAGGGTGCGAGAGGATGGGATGAAATGGGTCACTACAAATTGAGTTTCGAAAAAGTAGTTTGTAGTATTTAACAGTTTGAGACTCCTTAGCCGTGCTATCATTTTCTTTTTCTCTGAAAACCAGAAAAAATCTCAATCAATCAAATCTGATCAAATCTCAAATTTTAATGCAAAAGACAATCTATACAAAAAAAAAAAACTGTTGAAGATACTATCATTATTTTATTTCAAATTAAATGAGAAACAAAATATTAAATTTGCCACTGTCTATTCAAGAAAGCAAAACCTTACGCATATTACGTATTTTTTTAAAACTGAAATATTGCAAATTAACACTCAAACATTACCACCAACTATTTTCTACCATAGCGTTTACTGAATACTGCATATTCGAACTCGGTTGTGTGTCTGTGAGAATCCTTATCAAATAAAAATATGCCTCACTTATGCGTTTAAATATAAATATCTGCTAGATGAATAAGATAATTTAATTTTCATTCAGAAGAGGAAGATCTTCAAATCAGTTATTCAGATTTCGCTTGTTAAATTCAAATTAGGAGATAAGAGCCGGCAAAATGAAGCCACGTGGACATTCACCTCCGCGTTTCTATTCTGTTCAAAGCTGACCACAGAAGAAGATTCTTCGCAAAAGGGTGAGGCATAATAAAGTTCAATAGGTATTGTGAGAGGACAACGTTGTGACGTACAAATTGGCAAATATGTTCTTCGGTGTTACAAGGAACCTTCTTCAACGCGAAAACGTTTTGATCTTCGAGATTTAAGTAACAGTTACAGAGAAGTTAGGCCGAAATATGACTGCGCAATATATTTTAAGACTCTTAATGTTGTTCTTTCATCTTTTATTTCCTCAAGAACGTAAACTACTTACAGCGTTTAAGGTATACGTACACACTAGCAAATTTTTTTTCTTAATTTTGATTTTAAAAATCTAATTTTTCTACAGTTGATTAGTGGTGCATGTTAAATGACATTTTAGCGAAAAAAAATCTTATCAAACTAAATATTAATTACCTAATTAGCATCATTTTTGAAACATGGTATCTTAAAATGTAATTTGTTTAGACATACAATTCTAGTTGGAAATGATAGCTAATATCATTCTTCGTGTTTTGTGCCTCAATCAAGATGCTGGAGAGTATATATATTTTTATACAAATATTTATCCCTACTAATGGATAAAAAACCATGATTTTTTCTGAAATTTGGACTTTAAAATTTTATTTAAAATTAACTTCTTCATTAAAAACTCTGATGGAGGCAGAACACATCCACTGTATTATGTAGATTTTGGTGGAACAAAAATAATTGTGATAGATTAGTTCATTTTTGAGTTATCTTGTTTCAAGTTGAACGTAACATAGCTGAAACACGATTCTTCAGAAATTGACTTTAAAGTTAAGGAAACGCGGATTTTTACACAGTAGTACCTCGAGAAAAATCCTAGTTACTAGGGAACTGTTCCGAATAACATTTTGGCATCGTTTGAAAGATAAAAGATTGGAGAACAATTTGAAGTGATAAATTTTTTTTTCTCGATATTTTGATCGATTTTAGCAATTTCTAGTGTGTATGTACACCTTAAGTAGTGTTAAGTAGTTTTATTAAAATACATTTTTGTATTTCAGAAAATTGCATTAGATATAGAATAATAGACCATAGAACCTCAGAAAGGCATAAGTTTGAGAATTTTACGGAGGTTTAAATTTATCTTCATTAATCCCTTCCCTCTCGCTTCCGTGAATGTGACGGGTTCGCTTTCTATTTCTCGCTCCCGTGAATGTGACGGGCTGAGGTTTCGCTTTCTATTTCTCGCTCCCGTGACATGTTCGGGCTGCAGTATTTAAAATTTCAAAAAAAAAAAAAAAAAAAGAACAAAAAACAAATAAAAAATGAACATATATATTGTTCATACACATATTTTTATATAATTTTCAGGGATAAAAAAATAAGCACTTTTATGACCGTTTTCGTGAAAATTACCCGACCGTTAAGGGGTTAACAGCTTCAGTTCAGAAGAAGTAGTTCTTGCCCCAGTAGATCCACATTAACCCTACTGGTGGCAAGTCCGGCTGCATTCGACCCCGGTCTGTGAGAATCTACATAAGCAGTCACTACACATAAATATTATCCATCAAACAGCGTCAGCTCCTTTGTTAAAACAAAATGTGATTTGAATCTTTTCATTTAAGACACAGAGAGACAGAACGAGCAAAAAAACTAATGAAAAGAAAAAGGATAAACATACAAAGTTAAGGATTGAAACTAGTTCTCGCTCATTTGTTTACCTTTCGTAAATCACGAAATGCATCTCCAATCAAATATGTTTTTGTTGCCGACTCTTCTTCTACCTGTTCTTACGTTCTCACTTATGGCAACGAAGCTTCCCGGCAGCTAGGGAAAAGGTCTAGAATTTTAAACGCAAGGAAGTAGCTTTAGTGCATTCCCTTTTAACATCAACAAGAAAAGTCTTTTTGCTATAGGTCGTAAAACAAGGAGGACACATTCGCCTTTTTGCTTTTACACGTCTTATGTCCAACAGGTTACCCGCGGGTTATCAACAGCTCCCACGATAAGTCCACACTCAACACAATTTGTCTTGCGCGTACGAGGAAGTTCTCTTCCAAAGCATCGCTAATTTATCGATCTCTCGGGTGTTCTTTTTCTTTTTTTCAGCTTTTGCCCTTTACCGGTCACTTATTTCCTTCTTTTTCAAAATTCGAACCACCCCCTACTGCATCCAGGAGTATTAAGCGGATATTTAACTATGGTAGAGATATTATCACTAATGGGATTCAAAGTGCTCGCCCCATCTTAAGAAGGAAAGAAAAGCGATGCGACCTTAAGTTTCAGGAAAGAAGATGAAAAAAATGAAAATGCATGTCCTGCATGGGTAATTGAAAAGGTTCAAGCATTATCCCAGCACTATTCAAGCATTTAAAAACTGACAAATTCGATGCCGATTAAAAATCAAAATTGTGCTATTCAATGTATGTAAATTCATTTCTTTATGAATTTTTACCGAGAAATAGCACAAATTTATCAACATAACTCTTTTACAACATCATTGTGTTCATTTTTATATAAGAAAATGTCACTATTTAAATAAAAAAGAAATCGGAAAAAAGTTTTTTTCCAATCATTTCCCCAAGTCTTCCATTCATTATCTGCCAAATCTCTTCAATGATTATTTGCCAAACGTATATATAAATCAAAGAAGCAGACTACATTTTATCTGCATAAAGTGCATTTCTGGAATTCAATAAAAACTGCATGCTGCAAATACCCGTTTTTGAACAAATTAAATTACAATAGTTTGTGTACTCATAAATATTACTCTAACCACTGATTTCAACTTCAATTCAAATGAACAATTTTACAGGGACTACTCTCACATTTTTAAAAAAATTCATTAAAAAATAACAATAAAAATAAATAAATAAATAGATATAGTAAGGGAAACTATGCTCTATTAGCTTATCGAAGTAAGGTAAAAAATGAATAAAGTAAAAAATATAAAACAAAAAACAAAATAAAGAAATAAATGAAAATAAAAAATACAAAGTAAAATAAATAAAACAAAAATACAAAATGTATCTTTGGTTCCGCAAAAAAAAAACCCCATTGAAATACTCATTTAAAATTTAAGTTTAATATTCTAAAAGGAAAAATATCAATGTTGAATTACTTCATCGATGAATTCTATCACAGACGTTCGTATTGTAGAAATCTAGCACTTTATAACAATTAATGACTCCAGTACTCCAGTATGCTGGAATTACAACCACTATTCAGTCTGTAGACTGAAAACAAATTCAAATCATCACCTTGAGTATCACATTCTTAATATTTCTCTAACTGCTTTATTGGACTACAAATCTAACTACTATTTGCATGCTCTACTGATTTTTACGACCTTTTGCTTGATCGTGATAATAGTAAATAAAAGCCTTTTGAATGCATTTTGGTCACGATACTTCCCAATGAGAGGAATTACATTTATTGCATGCACTGTATTTTGATGCAAATCAATGCCAATGTGGTTTAAAAATGAAAAAAAAATATGGTTCTCTTATCCCTGTGATAATACGAAATACAACGATTTCTAATAGTAAATGAAAAGAACAAAGTGATTTAAAGCACAATTGGCAATAAAATCAACTATCAGCCTTTGGGGGACAAGGAATCAGCATTATTGCGTCTAAATCAGTGCCCTTCAAACTGCTACACGAGCCAGGATCATTACAGACACCGCGTAGTTAGCAGTGAGCACAGTCAAAACGCGCAATTACAGAGACACATTTCTCTATAATATTTTCACATTCAGACATAGGCTGACAGAGTGGCGTAGTGGTAAGGCACTGGCCTCGTACGCCCAAGTTTGCAGGAGGAAACCTGGCCCAAGTGGGTGAATTTTCAAGATGCAGAAAATCGTCATCGCGCATGTGGTATGATCATCCCGTATCCGTTTGGCTTGGATACTCTCGGCTAAATTAAATTCCTATTGCAGTTTCGCATCACTTAGAGCTCAGGTGCCGCACCTGGGACAAACTGAGCGTTAAAATCCTCAAGTGGTAATGGCATCCGCCGATATGAGTGCTACTTGAAAGAATGGATGTCAGTTTCCGGGAAATGCACTGGGTTTGCAAAGGTTAGTGACCACACGCACCCCATTAAAAAGAAAAGGAAGAGATTCTTCAGACACTCTTTCGACTTGATCTCGCACTTCTCTTTGCATCATTCGTTCACGCTTTAATTTAATCGTTCGAAATTAGGTTGATAGCATCGCACAGTTATGGCAACTACGCGTTTTGAAAAGCGTTCTGTTGCTAAGGTAACCGACTCCTAGTAAAATACGAAATTTCAAGAGATTGGATAAATAGCAATAAATTCGTTTTAAATAATGAAACAATTTTTACGGTCATGTATAAGCAGTCACGATGATTTGAATGAAATAAGTAAGAAAAAATAGTTTTGTTTAATATTTGAAGGGTCCACTGAAAAAACGACCTACGTCACATACTACTTTTTGAACTTTGCTTTATGTTTTATTATAAATTATGTTTTATAAATGAATATAAATTATGTATTATAAATATATGTATTATAAATTTGAATTTGGGTGTTACGGAAAAGTAGGCTCGTATGGTTAAAATTAACATTTACGTTATAAAATAATTGAATAAAACATAAATCAAATTTCAAAAAGTAGTATGTGACTTGGGTCGTTTTTCCAGTGGATCCTTCAAATATTAAACAAAACTATTTTTTCTTACTTATTTCATTCAAATCATCGTGACTGCTTATACATGACCGTAAAAATTGTTTCATTATTTAAAACTAATTTATTGCTATTTATCCAATCTTTCATTTTAGTCAGTGACAATCAAAAACATGAATACGATATCATAAAAATTTAGTAAAAGTAGCCCTTCGATAATCATATCTATCACAAATAAAACCACTTGCAGATTTCTTACTTTAACATAAAATTTACACCTTAGTTATTAAGAATGCTTTAAGTTGGAGAACGGTAGATTACTGAAATATGCAAACCTAAACTACATATCGTCGGCGTTCCGACAAGTCTCTAATAATGCATTGATTTATAATTTACAATTAGTTATTTCATGATATAAACCAGATATAGAATTAAAAAGTTACATCAGTAAACCTACTGTAGGAGGTAGGGTCTTATAAAATAATTTTTACTATTTCCCATAACGAATCGAAGGCTTAAGCTGACAGCATCTTAACCCTTTAAAGGGCCATTTTTTGTAGTATCGGTATGTTAAAATAATTTTTAGATTTTGTTTTGTTTCAAAAAAGAAATTCATATAGGACAATAAATAAGATTAGCATGATTGGGGGGATAGCCTTTAAGGGGGGATAGTTATAATATTTGAATATTGATGCATGTGGTGGTAAATATATTTCCCAGAGTCTTTGCAAGATTCTGCCAATCAGAAAGGGTAGAATAGCTTACTATAATAATCTGCAATTTCATGAATTTGGTCAGAAGCATACTTCCCACCACCTTAGAAAGGGTTAAAACAGTAGTTTTGAACTTAGGTGACTTTTGCAAAACGAAAGTGATGAAGATGAGTTTTTGTTGAAGAGTCAGTAAAACTTTTGAATCGTCATGTGTAATCACGTTACCAGACTGGAAAAAATATTTTACGGTATTTCCAGATACAGCTGGTTCATTTGTATTACTATATTACAGTATACTTATATTGTGACAGAATTATCTAAAAATTCTAATCACTTGTAGTCTGTCAAATGTTCGGACTTGACTTTTTTTTTTTTCAACCTCTCGACCATATTATACAAAAATACATTCCACATTACCTCAAACTGCAGATCGTCTCTCTTCACTTCGCTTCCTGTGGATTATGTATCCACAGCCATCTGCAAAATTAAGAAAAGTTAGAGTGGAATTCGCATACAACACTCGAATATTTGAATGTATGTCATGCGTGCAACTAGTTTGGAAATATTCCAGATTAAGAAACGCAAGTGACTGCAGACAGCAGCTGATGTTCAAATGAAATGATAAGAGTTGAATAGGTAGAGGTGAAGGGGAATTAATGCTGGAAATGTAAAGAGAAGAACTTGTATCTCCGTTAATATAGGTTACATGATGGCAAATTTTATATTAAAAATAATGTTTAAGAATTAGCGTAGCAGATATGATTGCAGTTTATTTTGCACATTCATCGTCTACATCGAAAGCCATTATGAAATTAAAGTTTTTACTTCATTGGATTTTCTTCAGATATACAAATAAATATTCATATTTTATTTCGGTTACGGGGATAAATCTATTTAAAAATGAAAAAATGTCATAAGTAAAGCTATACTTCATTAAGAAAACGATCCTCATGTCTCAAATTGATATCCTTTTAGCAGTTAAACCCTCAACAATAGGGACATTTTCAAGAAAACGGTCATAAAGGTGCCTATTTTTTTATCCCTGAAAATTATATAAAAATATGTGTATGGACAATATATATATTTATTTTTAATTTCTTTTTAACTTGAAGTTTTAAACACTCCAGCCCGGAAATATCACGGGAGCGAGAAACAGAGGGCAAAACCTCAGCCCGTCATTTTCACGGGAGCGAGAGGGAAGGGGTTAACAGAAACATTTTTTATAATGTCCGAATTAACATGACTCCGCAATTTAAAAAACAGTTTTTGAGATTTGGAAATAATTAATAATTATAGCACTTCTGTATCTACGTAATAAGAATGGGTGAATGTCATTCCAGTGCCGTGTGAGACTGATAGACGGGTCACGTGCAATATGCAGAAAAGGTCTAGTTAACAGGGCTAAGGGAGTCAGAGTCGGGCTGATTTCGGGGTAAAGGAGTCGGAGTACCTTAGAAATCTGTCTGAATTTTTTAAAACTGATGTATACGATATACGTTTGTTTCAGTAAGTTCATGAAAATAAAAAGCCTTGGAAAAGTTTGCAATTTAACACGATATGTATAGAACACTATCTTAAAGTGACCGAGAGAGCAAAAATATACAGTTGAGTCAATTTTTTTTTAACCAATTGCTCTTGTCAAAAATATTTTGTTGGGATTATGATTTCCGTAAGAAGCGTGTTCCAGATTCACATCCCTCCTTCAAGAATAACTACATAATAACGGTTATGAACGTAAAATGCCACAACTCTTAAAGTGGTTCACTGAAGAGCCAAAATATAGCTGTCAAAACTAATGCTCAAAAACTAAACATATTAGCCGTTTTAAACTGTAAATCAACATCAAACGGTTTAAAGACATAGTTCTGGGTTTCATAATTCTGGTTCAACGTTTTAACCGATCAAACTATCGCCACTTTTATCCATCAATACCTAGAACCGAAATAAGATTTAAAAAAAAAAAATCAAACTGCCATTCAAGTTTTGAGCTTAACTTCAAGAGCTCTTTAAAATCGAAGTCAAATAATGGACGTTTCAATAAGTCTGATGTGCTACATTTTGAGAGATGCATTTGATGCTTCAATTTATTCTCCCTCGAAAATCGAGCGAGCCGTTCAAATTTCCTTAAGTATCCTTTGGAAGCGAATTTTACCCAAAATAAAGTGGTTAAAAATAAATTTCCCCGAAGCTATATAAAATTCTCTTGCCCTCCCAGGACCTAATCTCTGCAGGGGATGGAAGGTCAGCTGATATTGACAGTCATGACCAGCTAGTAAGGCGAGCAATGACCGGCACTCACTTTAATGGGGTTTTGGAAACTTTCTCCCCCCGATCAGGAATATACGAAATAATGTTTAGTACCCTACGTGATTTGCTTGCTTCTTCGATGATAGTGCATGGGAAAATGCTACAGGAAAGAATGTTTTCACTGTCTACAAGCAATTTTTCCTAACTTTTGTTTCTTTTCTTTTTGCCTCAACTTGTATAATGCGGATTTAAAGTTCGTGTGTGTGTGTGTTTTCTTTTTCCTTTCTATTTGATCTTCCTGCAACCCCACATTCATTTACCCTCCCCCTACTCTCTTAAGTTTAGTTATTGGATCGGGATCGGATTTTTAAGCGACATAAAACCCTCAAAAAAAAAAAAGTTTTATATTTGATCTGTTCATTTGAAGTCTCATTATATGAACCTTCTCTGCATTAAATTACTATTTGAGTTCATATGTAAACTCGCTCATATGAAGTCCCATTTTATAGTGCTTCTCGAAATTGAAAAAGTAAATTTTTTTTTTCTTTCGTGAAATAAAATTCATGATGCAGTTCTTAATCATATATGTCTCAGATTTAAAGTACTGCTGCAAATCTTATTTAAAACAATTAAAAGAAATATTTCACGGAATTAAAATGAGATTATTCGTTAAAAAATAGAAGCATTAAGGTTGTGAATGTGTGGTATAATATTGTAGTGTAATATTCTCAGTTACTGATATACATATAATTTAATTCCATAGCTGCAATTTAAATTTAATACTAAGATTTTATTAGAAAATATAGGTTTAGAATAATTTTTCAATTTTAACTCAAATAGACGTAAATGACTCGAACCGGATTTAAGATTACGTTTCCTTTAGTTGGATTTAAGATTACGCTTTAAACAAAATGTTTAAAAAAGAGCGGGAGATTTCAGCCATCCCCCTTCGCTGAAATGAAAACCTCTCATATTGTGAATTTACAAACTATTATTTAGTTCTTTGAAATATATATGAGGGCGACTACTCGCATAAATAACGAATTCCCCATGCATTAAAATATTTCGTTTGAAATTTTTACAATTATTGTACCGGAAGAAACTCCTCATAGCCCCAATATCGGAGTAATTCTTGATCAGTCTATTTTATATTTTCAATTAACTAATTCAGTAAAATCTCAGATGGAGCTCTATAAGTTTTCTCTGCAGTAATAAAACATTTCTTTTTATAAATGCAAGCCACTTTTCAAAATAGATACACAAATAAGTAAACAATCTGGTAACTTAAGATACTTAAATAAAGAGGAGTTAACATTGAGAGTTTAACATTTTATTTCTTTCTTAAAAAAAAAAAAAAAAAAGTTTGCTCATTATTTTCATATTTTGATTAAAATTTGAATGAGCATTTCATTTTCAATCATGAGGAAAAAAATACTAAGGAGAAAAAAAGAGAAAAATAATATAATTCCCTCAAAAATCCCACGCTTTAGTTTCATAAAAGAGGGAAATCCATCGTTTAAATTTAAACATAGAATTTGATAAAGCAAAGTATTTTGCATTTTTGTAAAATTTTCTTCTTATAATTAGTAAATTATTATTACAGCTGTTATCCATCAAAACGCCGGGATGAAATATCATTTTAAAAGGTACGGCGCATTAGTGAGACGTTTTACCTAAGAATTAGTGCAAAGATTTTACACACTGCTACTCAATTTTCATAAATTTAGTCTGTAGTGACCTACTAAATGGTTTGGAGGAATATTTAATTGTAATAATGTATACATATCTTTATTAAGAGCAATATTTTAAAACTTGTCTAGATTTCATCAAGATGGAATTTAATTCCACTTGCCTCAATTTCACAGAAAATTGAACTTTGTTTTCCTCATTAAAAATCCATTTGAAGACCGTAATTATTTGAATTCACTATTGAAAATGTGATCCATGCCGAAAAATTTCTCCAATGGATCTCTGCAGTTTAAAATTGGCGGATTGAAAGAGTTTCTTTTCCTGAAGAAGTTATTGGGCTGGAAGAGTGATCTTATTGAGTATTCTTTATTTATGAAACAAGAGAGCTATAAATTGCAGTTAACAATTTAAATGGATCGCGAATCCTTTTAATAGAGTTCTAGAGTCCATTGAAGTAGAACCACGCCTATTTCCTCTACAGCGTTTTGAGTTCTCATAGCACAGGTATTCGCAAATGAATCGAACACGACTTATTGTGGCATAGAAATGTTTTACAGAAGGCTGAGTCACAGCATAAAGCTACTCATCCACCCGGACATGCTGGAAGAAAGGTGTTGGGTGTGGATCCCAAAGAAAAAGAGCCTGCAATAATGAGCGGCAGTCTTCCCAAGGCCACGCGAATTCAATCGGCCCAACCCCACCTACGCACACTCTCTCATTACTGAAATGCATAGGTTGCTGCTCTTCAAATAATAAGAGACGCCAAAACAGCGCCAAACATCCCAGATTAACCTTGATGCTTGTTTTACATAGGAAGGGACTAACAGGAAAAATAGAGATAAACACACATCTCCGAGCAGTGCCAAACCCCCAATCTGGGGAGAACCTCTTAAATTCCGACTCCAGGACTACTCACGCTGTGCTAATTGTTTACACTCGATAAAGTCGGGCACCTTCACTATCTTATTTCGGATGCAGGCACTCAAGCGGAATAATATACGTATTGCCTTTTGCTTTTTATTCTTCTATACAATTTTCTGGCAAAAACGAAGCTCGAACTTATCCAAGCAATCGGCATCGGCTTCAGTAGTCGTGTCGAAAATTATGCCCCATGTTGTTGTTTGATTTTCTGTCAAATTAATACGTGGAAACAGGATTTATGCTGACAATTTCTTCTTGAATTTACCTATCTCCAGGAAAATGTGTACCGAAGGGGGAGTTTTAGTTCGTAACTAATGTAATCTACAATAATAGCTTACCCTCGGGGGAGGGGGATTACCCCCACGGCCTTGTGTTCGGATCTACGCTTGGTAAAATTACAACAGAATCACTTTTTTTTTTTGTACTACATAGATTATTCCATGAAAGAAATGGAATATTATTTTTCTATCCTTTTCTAAGAAGCTTTGATGTTTGTAGCTTCAGTTGGCCATGAAAAAAGATTCCGCATCAACCAAAAGATATGTGATTAAGCTTCTTCACATTAAATGATCACTGAAGCATAGAAGAGTGGCTTTCGGGGAAAAAAATATATATACAGTAAAACCTGTAAAGTTGATTACCTTTGTCAGGAGCGGAATTAGCCCTTCACCCTGTATAAGTTGACCACTAGCGGTGCAGCACTTTAGTAGTCAACTTAGGAGGCAGTCAACTTAGAAGGCAGTCAACTTATAGAGGGTGAGGTAGAGAGTGAAGGGCTAATTCCACTTCTGACAAAAGTGGTCAACTTAGACAAGTGGTCAACTTTACAAGTTTTACTACATATCCTTTCCAATGGTCACTTTTATTATTTCAAACGAAATTCGTACAATAGTTTCGGTTGAGATTATTTGTTATTTTTATCAATAAATGAATGTTTGGCAATTATTTAGATATTTAAATATAGCTGTGCAGTACTAATAACTTTTAATGAATGAGTCAAATCTCTTTTAAATAGGGAGGTTTGACCCACTTTAATCACTCTTGAAATATCCCTCAAGCAAAGAATAATTTATAATTTATGTGGAAAAAGAAAGGGTAAAAAGATGACTAACATCCTATGATTACATGCCAACTGGGAAATCTTATTTCTTAAAATCCTTAATAGAATATGTAAAATGCGGGTCAAATTGCCTTATTTGTCCACTGCAGCATTACCAAGCGCAATGCTTTATTTTACTTCGTTTCTTCTTCTACAAGTCACTTTGATGTCCGCAGTTGACCAGTCGGTAGGTCAGTGTTTAGGAGGGTGACAACCTCTTGCGGCTGGTTTCTGTGGACCGTGTACGCTAAAGGGAGCTGGTGCACGTTAAATCCGTCGTGGCACCAAAGTCCTCCAAGTGAAACGATACCTCCGGGGGTGCCAACCCCAGGTGACGGTTTCTCATCTGGGAGCTGGTTCAAAAAATTATGAGACCACATAAAAAAGAGGCGGAAAGCGGACTCATGCCTATAAAGGCCTCATTTGACTCATTAGCAGCCCACCCATTCTTCTTTGCTTTGCACGTGGACACGACACCAACCAACCAAGTCATTTTAATATTCTGTTTTTATCATTTCATGTAATACAAATTATGCTTAGACTGTTTGCAAATACAGTGAAACCTGTAAAGTTGACCACCTATCTAAGTTGATCACTTTTGTGACGAACGGAATTAGCCCTTCCCCCTTTACCTCACCCTCTTTAAGTTGACTACTTAAGTCTAAGTTGACCACAGTGCACTGTGATCAACTTAGACAGGTGCAGCACAGCAAGTGGTCAACTTACACAGGTTTCACTGTATCTTTTGCAATATTCGCTCGAGCATACAAGTCATATTAAAAAAAATGCCCCAGTCGCGGTCCGGAAAAAAGAAAAAAAAATCTAGTTATGAGATTTCCTCAAGAGGTGTATGTATATGTGCGAGAAAAAGTGTTGAGAAAAAAAATTTAAAATAATATGGGTTAAAAATCAATATTCTACTTCTTGGAGTTGATCAAATGAATCAATAGTTTGATATGCAAAGTACGTTGTCATTATTCAAATGAAACGAGACTTCAACAACACGTTTTCCCCTAAAAAGCACGTTGTTGTGCACTCGCAGAATGTTCGCTTATGAGCCAGAAGCGAAAACTGTTTCCTTAGAAATAGCCGCCGTTCCAAATTCGAAACAGGCGTTATATTTTAATGATAAATGCATTCAAATTTTGCCTTCAGTTCTCCAAAAATGTGGCAAAATGGAAACAACTCTTACAATTTTCTTTGATAAAAATAGCGTCAGGTATCAGAAGTAAAAGATTAACAAGGTTAATACGCGTTAAAACACCATGAATATGTCGATAGAAAAATGGGCAGTTTAATGATCGAAAAAGTTGAGCGCGTGCGTACAATAATGGACCAGAAATGCAGAGTGACCGTAAAATCACCGAGTCACGAATGCCCAAGCAACGAAAATGCATCCCAGAATGATTTGTTGGAAGATAATTTGATTCCAAAGTAGATGAAGAATCACGACGCAGCTGTCTTCTCGGGATCACAAATTATTTGGGAGGAGAGGGATATGTGATACAAAAAGTATGGTAAAAACTCCGCTAATTGTCATAGAACGAGCTAAACATATTTTGCAACGTAAGACAATTTTGAGCGCAATGCCGATTTCATTTTTTTTTTCGACCCAAATTTCTTTCCCATGGAAACTCTCGTAGAATCTGTAAGGAAAAAAAAAAATTTTTATGAAAAAATAGAACCGACTTCAAATCATAAATTGCTCTAAAATGTGAGAAATAAATTAATTCTTCTAACAACATCGATGTGAATTTTAAACATAGTTTAAGAAATCAGTGCAAAATTAGGATAAATAAACTCTGTTGCAATCATGAATCAATTACAAATATGAATGGCCCACAATTAGCAACAGTTCCAATATTAAGAATCACATGGTCACTCAAGGTAATTAGACTCAAAATTTTGCACAGACTTCTCATTAGCATATTCCTACTGCAGTTTCGCATCAATTAGAGCTCAGATGCATTATCTAGAGGGAACTGTGAGTTAAAATTCTCAATGTGGTAATGCGTCCGCCGATAGTGGTGCTACTTGAAAGAATGGATTCCGATTTCCGGGGAATGCACAGGTCTTCAAACGTTAGTGACCATATGCAGCCCCATTGGAAACAAACAAAAAAAAAAAAAGACTGAGTTGCAACAAAGCAGGATTAAAGTTCCGATATGCAAAGTTTTTTTTTCACAACTAACTCTGTGGGCCAGTAAGAAAAAACATAAGTTTGCATTACTGTCCACACTACAAGTTTTATACCAAGTAGAAGGCTGAGCAGTTTTTCTTTATTACTACGCATACTAGTGAGAAGTTCAGAAAGTATGTAATAAAAAATGGCGAACGGTATATTATGGAGCAACGGCACATTTTTAGTGAAGAAAAGATGCTTTGCAAAAGATACTTCAATGACTTAAAAATTTTCTGAAGCAATCATTTATGGAAAAACATTATGATAGGTCTATTTTTCTTTTAGATTCCATAAACACTATCTTTTATATTTGCCTTCTACTTCAAATAGCGATACACTTTAATATAAAAAACTTTAAAATGCATCTTATTTTTTCTCAGTGACGCCTCTTAATCATGTATAACCTCTTCATTCCAAGTGTACTCAATTTGGTACATTTTAAAATACATGTTTATTAACTACTGTTTTTGCAATTTGAAAGCTATAACACCCAATTGTTTTTTAAATTAATCAACAGATAGTTTACTTCGTTTTAAACATGGAAAACGTGGAAATCGGGCATTAATTATTATTTAAACTAATTATTAATTAAAACTAAAAAAAAAATTTTTTTTTAGTTATTTTGTTTTGTAATCAGTTTTTAAATCAGAGAAACAAAAAATTGCGTCAAAATTGTTTACGCGTAGTTCTTGGGTCCGAAGACATTAAGACATACCAGACCTTGAAAGGACTGCAACAATCATTAATTTAAAATAATGTGAATTTAATCAATTGATGCACCTTGGAAAAAAGGGGTGTAAGTGACAAAACAAAAAATTTTGAGATAACTAGTGAAAATGGTGGAGAAACCATCATCCTATATTGTGGCAAGATATTGTACCGGTACCTCTAACAGGTGAGGCTTTCCAAGTGATTTAGGAAAAAATTAACGTAAGATCCAAACTTCAAACGCGTATTTCTCGGAATCGTTCGTTGGTAGCTGACATCCCATTGCTTCTCACTGCCTTCATTGCACATTTATTTTGAATTTTGTAACACAAGGAAGTGAGCCAGATACCCTTTCAATAATTATTTTTGAAACATAATGAAGAGAAACATAATGAAAAAATATAAGAATAGAACAAAATTTATCTATACAAAATATTGTCATTGTATTTTATTCAATTGCTGTAATGACGAGCTATATAAGGCTCGAGACATATAAGGCTCGTAAAAAAAAGCAGAAAGGATAACTTTTGGAAAAAAGATTGCATACGATTTGTGGTGCCATTTTATAGACATTTAACAGCAAATTTAATTTTTCTTATTTTCTTCTTATTCATTGACAAGTAAATGGCCTATCATTGCTTCGACAGCATTTCCGAAAGTAGCAATTCTTCGGAGAGACTTGGGCGATGCTGCCCTCCATCGTCAGTCCTCTCACGAAAGGTCGTAATGTAGGAAAAGGCAAGAAATGAAAAGTAATCATTTGATCTGGGATTAAAGCCGTGTGTGTAGCAACGTTTTCTCATTTCAATGCAAAGCCAATAATACAAAGGGATGAAAAAAATGCTTTCTCTTGACAGTGCAGGGTGCGGCAGAGAGAGAAAGCCAAGCTGAGGGCGCTGACAGCCCGCAGTGCATGAGACGGCCGCACCCCCTCCGATCCGGCCACCCGCGCCGCCATGCGCGGTTAGCCACGTGCAGCGGCACGCGCTCTCGCACCCCCGGCCCACTAACAGTTTTCCCATCCGAATTGCCAGAAAAGAAAAAGTGGGGAGGGGCTTTAAGAAGGGAAACTTATCGCGCTTTTGGCGGTGCCGCCGAGAAGCCCGGGCGAGAGGCTCGTGCGTGGGTGGAGGAAGAATAAGAATTGAGTTGCACGAAGATGGACGATCGAGTATAGAGAGAGAAAAAAATGAGAGATCCTTCGGTTTGATTGTGGAATTAAACATTCCTTAGATGTTCGAGCATCACATGCTCCTCATTTGATCGAAATACGAATCGGCAGATGAGGCTCTTTTGGGATGAAAATATCGGTCACCCGCCTCATGTTTAACCCCTTGACGTATTTGCCCATGTCTGACATCGGCGAAAGTTACCGGCAAATTTCCACGTGCCCGTGTCTCACACGGGCGATCTTGTATCTCGCGTTATTTTATTCCTAATAATGGACGTCTGAGATCCGTTGCACTTAGTTTGTAAAGCATTTTTTCATATAACTTTTATCTCACTCCCTGCTCTCTAGTAACTCCCTACAACTGAACTATTTAACTCCCTACAACACAACAACGACATTTTATACTATATCTATAAATTCATTTTCTGTCAAAAAAAAAACCACTCTATCATTTTTTACCAGTTTTTTCGAAAAAAAAAATCGTGCTTCAAATGGTTAATGCACAAAAATTGCTAAATGTTACAGACACGTGTTTCGCAGTTACAGCTCCCTTTTCCAGCACTGAAAAGTGGGCTCCTTGCAACCTCAAAACACACTTCTAACAGTGTACAACTTATATTACGCACAAACTTTGCGAAAGATTCCAGGCACGTGTTTTACGTGCCTGGAATCTTTCGCAAAGTTTGTGCGTAATATAAGTTGTACACTGTTAGAAATTTCATCATGAAATTACGGTTAAATGACCGGCAGAAGTCTGTCCATCTAATTTACCGTTAAATTTACGGTTTGGAACATTTTTCTATCTTTACGGGACCTAACCATTTCCAATTAACTTTGTTAAAAAGCAGTAAATACAAAAGTTTACGGTTTTATAACCATTTAAAAATGGTTTCAAAACAAAATTTTCACCGTTTTTGAACCATTTCGAAGCGTAGAAACCGTAAACGAAGCTTGCAGGACTCGAACCCCGAATGCGTGGTGTAAAAGTCTTGCTCTCTATCCACTCGGCCACCGTCATCACGTAAAGCGGACGTTTATTTATCAATAAATCTTCTTTCCCAACAGGCAAACAGCCTTAAAATTGAGATTTCAGTTTTTGATTGGATCTAAATTTATTTTTGGTCTACATTTACTGTATATTGACGAAAATCATTTTATTTGCTGCAAAAATTAAAATACAAACAAGCTTCAGCAGCTCAAATGATGGGTTCGCTCATTCGCAAACAGTTCGGGAATCCGATGTCTCCAATTTTTGATTTACGTGTGTATGTGTGTCTATTTAGTAACCACTGCTTGAGCCACTTTAATTTTCTTCTTTTTTTATGTACACATGCAAATTTGAAGTGATAAATCTTTATTCATATTTTAACGACAAGGTACGACCGGTAAGGTTTCGCAACCAAGATGGACGCCCGATTCTTATTGAGCGCTTGAAAATTACGGTTAGTTAAACGTTCTTTAGGATAAACAGAGAATAAACGATTTTTTTCGCAATTAGCGGTTTCAGTACCATCTTTTTAATGGTTATTCAACTGTTGTAATTAAATATGGTAAAATAGCAATCAAATAAATGATTATTTTACTATTTTCTTACGGAAATTTTTAACAGTGCAGTAAAACCCATCCCAACGGAGACCCCTCTTTGACGGGCAGTTTTTAATTCCCCGGCAGCAAATCATTGAGCCTAAAACTCCTCTTTTGTGAACACCCCTCTATTTCAGACAAATACTTTTGTCCCACTGGTATCCGTTTTAGATTGGTTTTACTGTATTTTACTTTTTATTTTGTAGCAGAAAGGTGACAACTCGTTTCTTGTATTCTTTCATTCATGTCTTGTGTTGACGGTTAGTTAAATATCAAAATCTTAGCCATTGTAGTGACGTGTACATATGTATCTTCACGGAAGTCATGCTTTATCAGAAAGAAACAAGGGTGCCCACAAAGGAAGGATGAGGGAGGGGGGTGGGCTCACGGCGCAAATTGAGCCATTGCAATTTGAGTTTTAGTCTTATTTTTAAGGGCTATAATTTTCGAGAGTGCACCGTAGTTTTTGAGGGGATGATCCTTCGGTCTTGTGGGAGGGGGTGGGGGATGGGCACGTCTGATGACGACAGCACGATACAAATTGATTTCGAGCATGATCGATTCGTTGCTTTGTCTGAGGTTTTGTAGTAATGACACACATTAAACTAGGGCTTAACTTCTATCAAAGGAAGATTCCAACGATGATTTTCAACGTAAATATTCTAAATTGCTTAAATATGCAATACTCTGAAATACGTAAAACATGTAAAACAATTGCAGTAGCTGAACTCCCGTGAGCTGCCATGCAAATTAAGCCCGGCGTTGAATACTTTGAGCGCAAGTACTAGGTGTCATTAGCTAGATGTTGGCAAAGCTAGCGAAAGCTATTCTACAAATTATTTTTTATTACTTAAACCAGGGTTCGCGCTAGGCCGCGCGATTCCCACAATATTTCTTGAAATGCCACTCAAAAAAACAATTTGTTTGTGCTTAAGTTTTAAAAATCCCACTTAAAATTTTGGTCAAGGTGGCAAATCCCAGCTTGTATTTTTCCCCCTGTTAAACATGTGTACCTATAACTTCTAATTGAATTACAAAAAGCTAGGAATTCGTAGATAACATTTTTAATACACACATACTTTACTCAGAATAAGAATAAGTGATTGCGAAAGAAAAAAAAAGAAAAGATACGGAATTGTAATTTCTAGGAAGAAATACAAAATTGATTGGAACTAGCATGTCATTTATTTATTTTGGCTGGATTTGACTGTTTTTCAATGGTGAAAAAATTTTAATCTTTAAAATTCTAATTGGATGAAGATATTCGGTATCTTATTTTCTGAAAATGTGTAGCAAAAGGTCCCCGTTTTTGTGTACTAAAAGTTATACCCAAAAATGTAGCAATATATTTGTGTATATCCTTTTATTATGCCACAATTTTAAACTAAAAAGTGGATACGGTAAGGAGGGGTAAGATGACGAACTTAAGATTCAAAAATTTATCCTAGACTTTGGAAAAAGCTTTAAAAACTGAAATTTCAAAAGATGTCTTTACTTTAAAATGTTACGATCAAGAAAAAGAAAAAAAAATGAAACTCTGATTACCATTTTCGAATTAGGAAACTAAAAACATTTAAAGAGAAACATGTTATTTTAAAACTACGCATAAACAAATTAATTTACTACCCATCGTAGGAAATAAAGTCAAGTATGGAAATAATAACAGTAATAGAAATAATGATAATAGTAATAATAGACTGCTCATTATGAAACAACATCTTGGAAGAATTAGTTGAAACAAAAATTTACAAGAACAAGATTAATCAGTACTCTTTACACACAAAATTGACTCAACTGATGGCGAATGAACAAGTTGCCTACTTTTTTTAGTTTTTTTTTCACTTGTTTTGCTGCTTTCTTTGAGGCTAATGTTTCAGCTTTTCTTTTAAAACTTTCTTGCCATTTTCGTTCCACCAATTCTTTTTCTTTCTTTCTTTTCTTCAAGAGCTTGTTTGACAGAACTTCCGGAAATGTGGTAAGATGGAAGATTCTTTGTTTCTTGGTAGTTTTCTTGTGAGCCATTTGAAGTCGAGCAAGAGCTGAGCAGCAAGAGCACGGCATGAGTCACAAATGGATGTGGCTCATCTCACCACTTGTGAGCCATCTGAAGTCGAGAAAGCGCCGAGTACAATAAGATGAAAAAGAGGAATTTGATGGCTTGGGGGGGGGGGGGGGGGAGAACACTCGAGGAATTGATCGGGTGTGGATGTAGGGTTGATGGTATGGTTGGGTCTGAAGGAAAGGGTGAGGAAATGGGCTATTGACCAATGGCTCACCCTTGAAAACCCAATTTTACAGAGCCTCCTTCTGTAAAATTGTTGCTGTCTTTATGTTTACTGCAATCTTTATAGATTTACTTTAATGCTGGCCCTCGGCTGTCAGTCCTCCCAACGCCGGAGCGATTTTTGGCCGACCTAAGGCACAGGAATCCCAACAGGTGGGCTCAACTGAACACACCTTTAAATGTGTGTACCAGCCGTAGTAATTCAGTGTACTCACAGATGGCGGCATTACTACGGCACATTATCTATTGCTATCATTTTACAGAATATTATATAGTTTTTATTCTTTGTAATTTCTTTGTCAAATTACAAGCATGCGCAAGAAAAACACATCCTGTTGGTTACTGCTTTCAAAATAATCTTTTCGGACATCCCTCGTGGTAAACTTTGTTAATCATTGCCTGAGTCTCTAAAAGTGCTTGGTCAAGTGCGAGTATAAATGAATTGTAGAATTACCAAATTCATCATCTGACCCGCTTCGTCATCTTACCCTCCTTTACCTTATAGTTTCATTAAAATTCACACATGGAAGGTTACTGGTATAAAGGACTAAAAGCTATAGAAATGCTAAAAGAAATAATGTGGAAAAAAAAACACAAAAAGTTCAAAAGTATAAGGCTATTTTAAGAAAAACCTAACTCACCGATTAAATATTTTGTACAATTTAGCTAGTGAAATATGCAACTTATATTATGCAATGTTAAGCAGTACAATTGTACTACTTAACAATCTATCTATTATCCCTTTTTTGTTATTGTTAACATAGATAGCTTTTAGTTCTTAAAGCAATAAAAAGATACGGTAACGTAAAAAGGGGACGTTTATATCGGCCATTTTCAAAGGAACCTGCGGTCGAAGTAGGTTTGATTCTTTGACTAATACACTAAAAAATTATTCTGTTATAATGTTCGTTATCGTTCGTCAAGTAATTATTTTAGAATTTTAAGCCACAATGCTGACACAGTCAAACTATCTGTGGCTCATTTTGAACACATTTATGTTTCTTTACAAATAGTTTTAGTAAAGCAAAACACTGACGGAGTTTAGTCAGTTGAATATGATTTTTCTTATATGTTAAAAAATTGGTCTTTATTATAGTGTGATCATTTCAATATATTGTTAAGGTGAAGAGATGGATTTTTTAGACGCGTGTTGTTAAGTAGGTGCAGCCATTTTCCTTCAGGTAGTTTGAAACATGGAGTAGCTTGAGTTAAAAACAAGGTGTGATAGTGCACCATCCGAAGTTTGTCTTCTGTGATTCATTCAAGGAAAAGGAAGGGCGTGGAAGCGGATATTTTACAAATAACCTTCGCTCCATAAGTTTCTCCACCCAGGGTTGGGTCTACGTTTACCCACCACCCAAAATTCTTCCCCCTCCACCCACACTTAAATTTGCTAGGCCACATTTCCGTCAATCGGAATCATGCTGCTTTCCTGACATTCTGAAAGCAGACGCGTGCTCTCTTCATAACAATCTACATTTGGAATGTACGTAGAGTTCAGAAAGATCGCCTTAAGAGAAATTGAAGTTGCCAAAGATGATGGTCTCAAACAAAGTCTTAACAGCAAACACTTCGCCTATAGAAATGAACAGTGTCATATCTGCAAAAAATCGTTTTTTTTTTTTTTTTTTTTGTTTTTATATCAAAATGCTCAGATTTTTGCGCTCTTTATATTGGGAAGCTGCCGTAAGAAAATGTTCAAAAATAATGGCTAGAGGCCAACTGTAGTTTTTTGGTGCAATATTGTAATAACTACTTTTTATAGTTATCTCTATTTTTTTTGACATCATTAACATCCACAATGTGAGAGAAAACTAGAACAATAACTAAGGTAAATGACCCGGTAGTGGACACTTAGATCTTTAAGCTCCTAAAATAAGCGAATGTAACATTAAACTTGAATGAAATTATCAGAACCTATAGCGAACTATTCCTAGTGCTGGTTAATAGAACGAAAGTTGGCGTGGAGCATCTATGCAAGTACATGGATCATAATATTTATTAGCTGCCTCCACAACGGTAACATTTGCTGCTCTTTACTAAAGCCCATCAATAAGAAAGTTAGGAGTTTGGGGAAAATATAATGGAAAAAAGCGTGACATCATTTATGAATGGTCCGCTAGTCATTTTTAAAATTATTTCTCCAAGTTAACAGCATAAAATAGATGACAATTTCTGTCCACTACTAATGCGAATACGTGTCTTATAAATGTCCACTATAAATACAAATTAAGTGTTTAGTAAATTTGACGTAAAACTCCTAAATTTTCATCAAATGACATTTTATAGGTACACTGTTAGAAATTTCATCATGAAATTACGGTCAAATGACCGGCAGCAGTCTTTCCATCTAACTCACCGTTAAATTTACGGTTTGGAACATTTTTCTATCCTTTACGGGACCTAACCATTTCCAATCAGCTTGGTTAAAAAGCCTTAAATACAAAAGGTTACGGTTTTATAACCCTATAAAAATAGTTTCAAAACAAAATTTTACCGTTTGTGAACCATTTCGAGGCGTGGAATCTTCGAGTCGTAGAAACCGTAAACGTAGTTTGCGGGAATCGAACCCGGGTGTATGGTACACCAACCTTGCTCTCTAACCATTCGGCCATCTGCACCACACAAAGCGGTAATTTATTTATCAATAAATCTTCCTTTTCAAACGGAAAACTGCATTAAAATTGAGATTTCAGTTTTTGGTTGGATCCAAAGTCGTTCTGGTAGAAATTTACTGTATATTGACGAAAATCATTTTATTTGCTGAAAAAATTAAAGTACAAACAAGCTTCAGCAGTTCGGGAATCCGATGTCTCCAATTTTTGATTTCCGTGTGTATGTGTTTCTATTTAGTAACCACTGCTTAAGCCACTTTTTTTTCTTCTTTTTTTTTTTCACATGCAGATTTGAACTGATAAATGTTTATTCTTATTTTAACAACTACGTACGACCGGTAAGGTTTCGTAACCAAGATAGACTCCCGATTCTTATTAAGCGCTTGAAAATTACGGTTAGTTAAACGTTCTTTAGGATAAAAAGAGAATAAACGATTTTTTTTGCAATCAACAGTTTGAATACCATCTTTTTAATGGTTATTCAACTGTTGTAATTAAATATGGTAAAATAACAATCAAATAAATGATTATTTTACTATTTTCTTACGGAAATTTTTAACAGTGTAATTAATTTTTAGAGAAATAGTTGGGGATTAAGCTAAATATGCAAATATTGATGGAAGTCCCTTGAAAAAATTTTGCCACGTAAAACAGTACGAAAATTTTCTTAACTGTGTCCACTACCGGGTCATTTACCTTATTTTCTAAACAAAATCGACTAAAATAATAATTGAAACAAATAAAATGATTAAATAAAACAAATTGTAAAACGTTCATACTCCTTTCTTGAAGAATGTCCATTTCGCAGATATGACACTGTTCATTTCTATAGGCGATTTGTGGGGAATCGAATCTCCTAAATGGTAAATTTTACTTTGAAGTTATATTTTCCAAAAAGATCTTTTTCAAAAAAAGAAAAAACACCACCCAGTCACAAATGTAGTATATACGTAATAGGTTTGAACAAAAGAAAAAAAGAATAGGTAAGAAAACGGGGATACGGAGCAGAGCAGGAGCACGGAACATTGGAGCAACGAGATATTTCTTAAAAGTGGAGTGGAGCAGGAACAAAAAAATGTTCCGCTTTTCTGATTTTGTTTTACTTGCATTCAAAAATTAAAAAACAAATGACTGACTTGTTTCCCTTGTTTTCTTGTTTTAGGAAGGGGATGGGGTGCATGCTTTTTCTTGGAAGCACAGTTATAAAACATTATACATTTATTAATAAATAAATAGTTTATAAATAAATTTTACTTCCTACATACCTCTTAATAAATTAGCCGAATAAGAGCAGTAAATACTATGATTCCTGGTAAGACTACTCGGGAGCACGGATCGGAGCTGAAGCGGAGCAAGTCTTAGAAGTCAAAGCGGAACAACTTAAGGAAGTGATATCTGAAAATAACAAAACACAAAGAGCACACAGTTAATAAATTTGAAGGAAAAGGATCGCTTGCGGTACCAGACACTGGATTTCATTTCCCGAATCTCAAAAACAAAATCAAAGAAGTAGAAGGCAAACAAGTGCTCTTCTTTCTTCGCAATTCACTTGGAGACACTAATAACATTTTAGTTTTCGTATCTCAGATTGAATTAAGCAAACACGTAGATAATCTTCCGGAGTGACTTTAAACGTTAATGTTAGTTTCCCCCCACATTTATTGAAAGAATAGGCTTTCAAACAAATGAAATTTTACTTTCGTTCAGCATCTTCTACTAAACCTATAGGGTCTAGTGGGGTAAAGTGGTCACACAGCAAATAAAGGGCTATAGCCTTGAAATAAATACCAAACTGCCTAGCAGCTCAAGGAAGTGAACTTTGAGAAGAGAGAGGCAGCCTTAGAGGAGATTAATAAATTCAATTACATTAAATAAAGAAGTTTTCTTTCGAAGATGAAACCTTGCTGTATAGTTTTCTACCTTGTAGTTATTTATACGTTTTATGTGTCTTTTTTTCAGTTATGACCATTGGTACATTCAAAAAATAAGGCGGCATAAAATTTATTTACTCAATTTTTTTCTGTCTAAAATTTAATGCAATGTGTTCTTTATTAATGTAACGAAAAATATCAACCAAAAATTGCATTTATTTTTGCAAAATTTTTACAATTATTATCCTCCTAAGTCGGAAAAGGTGTATTTTATGGCCTCTTTACCCCACCTGACCCTATTTAAAGTAAAACAATTAGAAATGAAAGCTAATAATGAAAAAAGGTGAACTGTGTGTCTTTAGAAATATAATGAAAAAAAGAAAAAAAGTCATGTTTGACAAATCTAGTATGTTGTGGCATCGCGCAGGGAAGTCACGCGTATCACCCTCAGCGCCTCGGCCACCTTTAAAAGCTTGGGCAGAGGTGCGTTGCGCTCTTTTCCTTCAAACCCGGTATGTCTGCTGGCCTTCACTCTGTAGGAGACGAAGATTATGTTTCTAAACTGAGTGCCTTTACAAATAAAATATTTTAAAGTGTATAAATGTCTATCGTTTTATACACTGTTAGAAATTTCATCATGAAATTACGGTTAAATAAACGGAAGCAGTCTGTCCATCTAATTCACCGTTAAATTTACGGTTAGGAACATTTTTCTATCTTTAAGGGACCTAAACCATATCCAATCAGCTTGGTTAAAAAGCCGTAAATGCAAAAGTTTACGGTTTTATAACCATTTAAAAATGGTTTCAAAACAAAATTTTTACAGTTTTTGAGCCATTTCAGGCGTTGAATCTTCGAGGCGTAGAAACCGTAAACAAAGTGCTTGGGACTCGAACCCCGAATGCGTGGTGAGCAAGTCTTGCTCTCTATCCACTTCGACACCTTCATCACGTAAAGCGGCCGTTTATTTATCAATAAATCTTCTTTTCCAACAGGCAAACTGACTTAAAATTGAGATTGCAGTTTTTGATTGGATCCAAATTTCTTTTTAGTCTAAATTTACTGCATATTGACGAAAATCATTTATTTGCTGCAAAAATTAAAATACAAACAAGATTCAGCAGCTCAAATGATGGGTTCGCTCATTCGCAAACAGTTCGGGAATCCGATGTCTCCAATTTTTGATTTACGTGTGTATGTGTTTCTTTTTAGTAACCACTGCGTAAGCCACTTTTTTTTCCTTCTTTTTTATATACACATGCATATTTGAACTGATAAATCTTTATTCATATTTTAACAACAACGTACGACCGGTATGGTATGGCAACTAAGATGGACGCCCGATTCTTATTGGGCGCTTGAAAATTACGGTTAGTTTAACGTTCTTTAGGATAAACAGAGAATAAACGATTTTTTCAGAATCAGCGGTTTGAGTACCATCTTTTTAATGGTTATTCAACTGTTGTAATGAAATATGGTAAAATAACAACCAAATAAATTGTTATTTTACTAGTTTCTTACGGAAATTTTTAACAGTGTAAGTACGCTGTTAAAAATTTCTCTATGAAAATAGTAATATAACCACTCATTTGAATGTTATTTTACCGTATGTTATTACAACAGTTAAATAACCATTAAAAAGATGGTACTCAAACCGCTGATTGTGAAAAAAATCGTTTATTCTCTGTCTCTCCTAAACAACGTTCAATTAACCGTAATTTACAAGAGCCACTAGGTCTCGTAGTCAATAAGAATCGGGCGTCCATCTTGGTTGTGGAACCTTACCGGTCGTACGTTGTTGTTAAAATATGATTAAAGATTTGTCAGTTCAAATATGTGTATATAAAAAAAAAGAAGAAAAAAGAGCGGATTAAGCAGTGGCTACGAAATAAAAACACATACACACGTAAATCAAAAATTGGAGACATCGGATTCCCGAACTGTTTGCGAATCAGCAAACCCATAATTTGAGCTGCTGAAGCTCGTTTGTATTTTAATTTTTGCCACAAATAAAATGATTTTCGCCAATATACAATAAATTTAGACCAAAAATGACTTTGGCTCCAATCAAAAACTGAAATCTCAATTTTAATGCAGTTTGCTTGATGGAAAAAAGATTCATCAATAAACAAACGGCCGCTTTGAGTGACGTAGATGGCCGAATGATTAGAGCGCAAGGTTAGTATACCAAACACCCAGGGTTCGATTCCCGCAAGCTTCGTTTACCGTTTCTACGTCTCGAGGATTCTACGCCTCGAAATGGTGCAAGAACTGTAAAAATTTCGTTTTGAAACCATTTTTAAATGGTTATAAAACCGTAAACTTTTGTAATTGGGGCCTTTTAACCAAACTGATTGGAAATTGTTTAGGTCCCGTAAAGATTGAAAAATGTTCCAATCTGTAAATTTAACGGTGAATTAGATGGACAGACTGCTTCCGGCTATTTAACCGTAATTTCATGATGAAATTTCTAACAGTGTATATATACACTCCCTTATACTAATTTTACCGAAGAACCTTAAATACATCCGTAAAACAGTGTGTCTATACATAAAGTGAAAAGTAAGTGAAACTTCGGGAAAAATCCGCTTTAAAATTTGTAAGGATTTTTTCCCCTTAGCTTCGCACAATTTGAGTTTACCTTTTGTAATGTTCTACTGTTGATTTAAGAAAGTTTAAGTTGTGAGCTTCTTCCAGGTTTTATTTAGGTGCTTTTTTTTCTAACTGAACTTTAATTTTCACGAATTTTTTTCGTACTGCTGAAAACAAGTCATATGAAGGACCCTGGCGGGAACAAAAATTACCATTCTACATTTAACATGTTCATTCGCACAAAAATCTCAAATTGTTTTTAACATTTTACATTAATATCTTCCTGTACTAAGCTTTTTATTGTTAATATTTTTTGCGGTATTTATGTTTTGCATGAAAATACTTGAATTTATTCGAATTATGTGTTCGCAACGCTTATTTGTTTATTTATTGACAGCGATTTTTTTCAGTTTTATAAATTTTTTCTCTTTATGATAGTACGAGAAAATCGTATCACTACAACGCCGTGTAGCACTGCTAGTGTTAGAACTTTTTTTTTTTTTGTTGTTGTTGTTTCTTTTTTTTAAATTTCTGTTCCGAGACCAAATCTATGATTAGACATATAGAAATGATGATGGTGCGCTTGAAAAGCAATAGGAGGCATATAACATTGCTTTTATTTTAAACAAAATATATTAAACAGTAATCCATAAATATACTGTACGCCTATTTTTTTTAAATAAATATATCGTACATCAAAATAATCGAACTGAGATTCCTTTTCGGAAAAGCAGCATCATCATTTTGAATTTTAACTCTTCCTATTACTGCTATTCAGCCAGAACCTCGAAGCATATGTCATCATTTTAACGTTATTAGAATGTTTGCAATAATTGCTCCTACACAGGGAAGTGGCATAACGGAAAGGGTGGAGTAGATAAACGATTGGTGGAGCAGGGCGACGTCCCTTACCACCCCACCCAGTGAATCAACAAGTGTGCGAACGATGAGCGGCACACGAGACTGACATCACTCTTTTATTTTAATTATTAGGACATTTCAATTTTTTTTTTTTGGGTCCTTTGTTTTTATACTACTTTTTCCAAGGGCGGGCCCTGAAAAGCAAGGGTGTCAACAAACGTTGCGTCGCATTATATCCTGCGAACATAGAGTTAATTGTTTTGTAAAATGCATCGCGGTGTGAACACTATTTTATCTTTTCGAAGAGCGATCCGAAAGAAAAAAACAGCATTAAAAATTCTTTCAGTGATAGAATTCATTAATTAAAATAATAAATCGTGTTGTCATTCGATCTTTTTTTTTTTTTTTGTTAATTTTAAAGATATACTTTTATAGTTGGAAGCATGGAATAAAATGGTGTTTCATGACATATTTTGAAGTTCCAAAATGGTGCAATTGGGAAAGGATTTCATGGAATAACTTGTCCGAACGTTATGTATTGCGCAATATGTATATATGACACCAAAGAGAACTAGTTTAAGAAAACAATTTACAAAATTTCATGAGAATAATCTTTGGGGTCATTCATAAATGATGTCACGCTTCGAGGGGGGAGGGGTGTTCAAGAAAGAGTGACAGCTCGTGACAAGAGGAGGGGGTAACAAGAAGTGCGAGATAGTACATTTTGATTTCTATAAAAACATTTAAAATAAGCAAGTTAAACTTATTTTAGGAGTTCCAAAAGGGAATGGCACTAAAAGCTAACAGTTTGTACGATAAATTCCGTTTTGAAATCGATTTTAAAAATCTCACTAGAGCAAACAAATTGATTGGATTTATTTTTTTCAGAGAAGCCTTCAGTCAAGTTATTGTTATATTTGCTTTTAATATTACAGCTTAATGGCAACAAACCGTTTTTTAACATTGAGTTTCATATTTATTTACAATTTTCCGAACAAAGAAAAAATAAGCCAAACCTTTCCAATTAAAATTAAAATATATTAATTTTTCACTCATAACATTTTTTCTAAAAAAGAAATGTAGTCAAATTGATATGCGATATTTGAGTTAGACGACCCTCTATCGATTAAAGAAATAATCATCAAAATCAGTTCATTTAGTAAAAAGTTATGAAAAAAAAAAAAAAAAAAAGACCACACCTCTGCACATACCTTTTTTCTAATTATCGAATATGGTCAAACAAAGGTACGGGACCTCTGGTGGACGATACCACCCCTCGATCGATTAAAAAACATCATGAAAATCGGTTCATCCAGTGAGCAGTTATATGTAGACAAACAAATAGAACGACATACATACAGTGCGGATGTATAACCTCCTTCCTTTGTAAAGTCTGTTAAAAAGACTTAAAGCTAATAAATTACAAGTAGAAAATCTCGCACCTGAGCTACGAAGAATCGCTATTTTTCTAGTAGAAGGAAAATGAGGCATTATAAACTCGCACAAAAATGCGTGAACGAACGAAAAACGCAATAAAACGTAAACGAAAAATATAATGAAGATGTATGCCAGGCAGCGCTCGGTAACGCTTAGCATTCTAGACCACAGTGGCTAATTATTATGCGAAGCATGGGCATGGGAGAGGGATTGCACATCTCTAATTAATTATTATGAACTTGTAACAATAATTAACAGCGAGTTTAATCCGCCTCCTAATGATGAAGAAATTCAAAGTTGAATCCGGGAAAATGGGGGAAAGTGACAGTTGGCCAAGAATGCCGTGAACAAGGAAGCATAATAAGGGGGAAAAAGAACGGATTCCTGTTGAATAAACAGTAACGAGAAATATTTGTTCCTCATTGATGTACATTTTGTTGTACAGAACTGATTGCTTTATTTATGAAATTGATATTTTTTTGGTTTGTAGTATAACAGGATATGGAGTTTTAGATATTACTTTCAAATATCGTATACAGTGAAACCTGTGTAAGTTGACCACTTACTGTGCGGCCCTTTAGTGGTCAACTTAGGTGTTGAACTTATAGAGGGTGAAGGGTTAATTCCGTTTGTGACAAAAGTGGCCAACTTACAAAGGTGGTCAACTTTACAGGTTTTACTGCAATCCCGAATAAAGCTCTTACTTTTTGTTCTCCCCGATTCACGATTTAATAGTAGAAGAAATTAGTTTTCTTCTGTCCTTAGAATGAATATAAATGGCTGCGCGTTTGCTCATTCTTCAGTCCAAAAAAAGAAAAAAGTAATATTTTCTGAAAAATAATAGTAACATTGGTTACTGATATTTTTTCTGATTACTGTTACATTACTGATAAATTTGGTCCTGGATGAACACAGATTAAATGCACCTTAAAACATAAACGCATTTTTTCAGATAGGAATGGCTGATAAAGATGATAAAAGAGAAAAATAATTTTCTGTAAACTGATAAACTTGCGGCTGTATAGTAGAGCAACAAGGCCTCGATGGTATAAAGTTCAAAATTTAAAATATGTACCCATTTACTGGTACCTCGGTTCTTCAACTCTTTTAAAGTATATGGGCGATGTTTCCAAACTTTCGCCTTCAAATAACTCCACAGAAAAAGGCTTCCGCTAGGGACCTTACATTACGAGAAATATTAAAATGCACACACGAAGAGCTCTCTGCGTGGAAGAATAGACTGCATCAGTGTATGATGTCCTGCTGACGGCCGCCATCTTGCTGAAGTGGTGTTTTAGGTAATTATATCTTGCCTGAATAGGGCGCCTTGGTGACACGAAGTGCATGTATAAACCAATGGAGTTTGGAAAATAAAGGTTGTTGTTGAAAGTACTCTGTGTTGCTAATCATCGAACTCACTTCAAATGAACCAACGAATTCTACAAATAACAAGTGGTATTCAAAATTTAATGTAAAAAATGTGATTATATGAGTAATCTTGATTCAAAACCAGATACTTCCACTATTTTCGATTTCAACGTTTTTACTTTCTAATATAGTTTAAAGTAATCTTCATATGGAGCTAATTTTTAAAGTTTCTAAAGTAGTTACATCGTGCTAAAAAGTGTGTTTGAAATTTGCCGGATTGTTACAAAACCAGATCTCCCCAATCGATCATGCTTTTCAGCTCTTCTTTATTTCCCTGCAAATATCTTCCAAGGAAAAATTATTTTTGTGTTAAAATTTCAGCAAGTTAAAAGTATATCCCAATGATCTTAGCTAGAAATTCGAATTTCTTAGATATAAGTATTTTGCCAGCTGTGAACAATTTCATTTTTTGGATGTAGCTGGTTTTGAAACTAGACGACTTATATACAGATCAAAAAATAAAACGTTTTAAGTCTCAAATTGTATTAGTTTTTTTTTTTTTTTATACTCCCTCAAAACTAGGTCATTGCTTCTTCTCCACCCTGTATAACATAAAAAAGAGTTATCTAAAATGTCACCTAGATGAAAATGTGTATAACATAAATGTGGTTGTAGTGACATATAATTTTAAATATATAAAAAAAGAAAACCCCTGCTCTTGCGGATAAGAAAATATTTTTGTCTCGCTGTTGTCCGTTCTAGAAGAGTTTTACTGTATATAATTGCTTCTTTGCACCTACTAAAAGGTAAAAGCACAAAATTTGTTTCTTCTAGAATGTCAGTGCGTTATGGATCTCTAACGATCATGTTTCAAAAGAACATTTTTATAATGGCCTTTCGTCACTAGTTCTCGCTTCAGAAAGCGCTTTGTTATGGAATACGGCACTACGTGAGGAATTTACGGACAATCCATTATTTTGCAAGGAGTTGCTCTTTTTTTCTTCTAATCCCAGATGAAGCTCGCGAAGAGTCAAGTCTTAATGCAGGGTGGAGTTGAGTAGGTCATCCAGTTGCTTCATCGGATTGCAAGTAGCATCTTTACCAAGAAGAGCATAAGCGCAACTGGATTAATAAATCGGATTTTGCTATGCTTCTCGACTTCTGGGGCCTTTTGACCTCGTAACCGATTTAGGGTGTTTTTCTTTTAAGCCGAGTGTGCTTAGTTAAAGATTCATTAAGACCATTCGCTCTTAAAGAAGACTTTTGGACGAAGCATTTCACCGGTTTCAATAAGGTCTGTTACGTTATCCGAGTTTAGAATGCGTGTGTAACGTTATGTTTAGAGGTTTTTGCTTTGTGCAATGCTACAATGCAAGAAGGTTGTCATTACTGAAATGATTCACATTGATGGGCATTTTAGAAAACTTATGCCACGTTACAGAATCCCCCCCCCCCCTCTCATTGTGGATTCTCGATCACAATAATTGCAACCCTGCTATTTTTTCGTTGACCTCAACTGTGCTTGTGTATATGATAGTTCAGACAATGCAAGAAGAAAGTCAATGACTGAAATTGAATAAAATATTTTGTGGCATCTAAAAGCCAATTCATACATTAATACTATCGGAAATTAAAGATAACTTACATTGAACTGAACAGAATTACTAATTTGTTTGCCGATACTTTTAAGGTCATAAAAGGGTACAACCAGAACTTTTATCGGTCAGGTATTCTGGCTTGTGTATAAAACATATATTACTTTATTAGTGCATACAAGTCACAAAAACACCCATATAAACACTTTGTCTTCTCATAAATTTTAGGATTAATTATTTTATTTAGATACGATTACTTCTAGAACATGAGGTACCCACAAGCAAAGGGATGTAAGTTACAAAACTGAAAATTTGGAGATAACTACCATAAATGATAGATAAAGCATCATTTTATATCGCAGCAAGAGATGTTAGTGATAGATCTAACAGGTGCTCCGCCCCAAACGTGATTTAGAAGAAAATTTACATTTAAGATCTCATAAGATCCGAATTATAAACGCGTTTTTCTCAGAATCGTTTTTTGGTCACTTACATCCCTTTGCTTCTCACTGCCTCTCATGTGGTATTTTTAAGACTCAAGTTACTACTTTGATTAATGAATCAAGACAATAAATAATATTTTTTCAGTATTATAGCAAATCTTTATAAACTGATTTCACTGAATGTATATTATTGTTTGTATAAAATTCGAGTTACTTCTGTTCAAAACCAAGTTTTATTTTTCGTAATTTAAGTTGTAATTAAGAAGGGTGCTTATATTACATTTATGCAATACAATTAGCGATCTCAACTTAATTATTAAAATTGCGCTGAAAATAAACAGATCACACAACCACGCCTTCATAACATAACTAAATGTTTGAAATTTAATAACAAGCATAATTTCTTGAAGTTTTTTCCGTTAAGGTAAAACAATTACTAACTTGTATTCGTTATTTTAGTTACGAACTCTTTCGGTTTATTATTATATTATTATTTTGCGTTATTTTCTAAACTTTCTTAAAAGGTTTTCATCATCTAAGTCGAGTGAAATTTGAAACTCTTTGTTACATGAAGCTATTGTTAAAACTACAAACTTTTTTTTTAAAGTATTGACCCATAACAGGAAAATACTTAGATTTAAAAAAAAATTAATCATACTTTTTTTTTTACAAACAAATTTTATAGTTTGTTATGCGGAAGTGTAAATTTATCAAAACCTAACTTGCTACATGTTTCTAACAAGAAATATTTTTTGAAATTATTTAGTATGAATTATATTATGATTTTAATAATTTATTATATGTCATTATGTTTGTTAATTTGATCAATTTTAATGACACTACAGATGAATAGACGTCTCAGACATTTTCAAATTGAAGCGGATTGCCGGTGGGAAAACTTTATATAATTTTTCTTCGCAAGCTCTATTGAAACATATTGGACACGTTTTATAGGTACGACACATAGTTAAAAATTTTAAACCTATTAAAGCAATTCCTAGGAAGACTCTTAGCAATTTACCTGTTTTTCTTGAAATTATGTATCGTAGAATCACTTAAACTCCATATAAGTTAAATAAAAAAGAGAGGGAGAGAGAGAAAGAACCAAAAAGGTATCGCACTTTTCCACAAACAACCCACCGCGATGTAATTTCCTTCACCATATGTTTTAGGAGCAACTGAAAGCTTAAAATTATTATTTTTACACATCTGAAACCTTCATAATCACCATTTACTAAATGTGTAATTGAGCTTTTAAGGTTTTGTCAGTAAATTCGCATGACAGCTGAATCGAGACGCATCAAACCGAATGCAACATGCAGCTCTAACTACACACTTTTCTTCCCTAGTCAATCCCTGCATTTGCTTAAGTCAGCGAGATGACTCCTCCCATGAAAAAGGGTGTGAAGTCAACTACCCAATTTGGATTCCCACCCTGCATGCGCTATGTGAGACTTGGCATTGTCTCTTAATAAGCTCCTATCCAGGTGTGGTAGAGCACCGTGAACAACAGGGTCAAGGAAGCGCAGAAATGGCTATTTAGTTGGGCTGCATCCGCCCGCGCTTCAGAAAAACTCTTTGCGCAAAAAAGGCGGGGAACTTTTATCATCCTAGGGACACTCACGGAAAAGGTGCCACAGCAACTGGATAGTCTCGTAATGATGAAAGATTTAAGCAGAATACACATGAAGCGCACCAACACCTGAATTATAAAGGCGTGTATATAAGTCACGAAGACACAGATTTAAAAGCCATTACACCAAGAATTTTTGACTTTTTAATTTAGACATACATAGACCTTCGGTAGGATGAATCATTCATTTGCAAAACCTTTGTCAAAGGAAAAAACGGCATTCTTCTTTCTTTTTTTGCGGGGAGGGGGAGAATTGGAACGGCCTTTTCTTCAGAGTTTGAATTCTGTATTATGAAGAAGTAAATTTTATAGCATGTATAAAAAACTTCTAAAAAGTATTTAATAAAGAAGAAAAAAGTTAGTAATGTCATTCTTTCAAACACACTTGAAGAATTCATCGAACAAGAGTTTGACATGATTTTATTTTAGGTTTTCTTCAATTTATCAAAAAAAGAATTTACGATGTAATTATTAAATTATTTTTGAAGTACTTTTCCTTCAATGAAAAATATACGTACATTATAGAATTTCACCGATCAGAATTTACTAATAATAGCAATAATAATATAACCAATAATAATAACAACAATAATATTAATAATTTAAACTATTCATTGAGAAAAATTGACCTTTATTCGTTATCTCTTTAACAATTCTACTAAGTTTTTTTTTATTTCAAAATTCTTTATTGAAATATAAATTAATACATTCCTATACAAAATACAAGTTTAGTTTTTAACAACAATTCTATAACTTGAATACGAAAGCTCATTACAATAAGTATATTCCAAAGAAGAAAGAACATTTGATAAGGAGTCATGAGTAAAGGCATTAAGAGAACGCCTGACAAGCTCATGACTCCTTAAAGTAAAAAATAAAATTATTTTTGAATGATTTTCTTCTGTTCTAAACTTAAGTGAAAAAATCATTTGCATATTTAATATTTTCAAAATGAAAACGGACATTTTACTATGTAGCAGTTTTGTTTCTGACTCGTCATGAGCTAGTTTCTAACTGTTCTGGGTATCTAAAATTGAGGATTTCTGCGATAACAAAACTGAGGTCTTAATGCCTAGTTCTCGTCAAACGGAGCTTAAAAGGGATTTAGTGAAGGCGCTCGTTTGTGACTGAGCATCGGTTTTAATGGAATGCTCGATATTGAAATGGGTGCACAATAGGAAAAGCTGTGGATACAATTAAAGTGCGTCAGCGCAAGAGCCAAATCCCTAAATAACAGTAGATGCTAGGAAATAACCGCACCCAGCGACTTCCGGTGCAATGGGCATGGCAGGCGGAAGCGAAAGAAATGGCGGAACTCACTTTTTGAAATGAACAGCTTTTTTTTTTTTAACTCGGAGGTCAGGAACATGAATGCACCGCAAATGAACAAGGTTCAAACAAGAACCCTTTTCTCGGCTACAATTAAATTCCGACATTGAATAAAGCTTTGCCGCCGAAACCGGAAAAGATTCTCATCATTCCGATCCCGCTGTAAAAAGGCATTCAAAACATCGCATTGAAAATGAAATTAATTCAGGAAAATGAGCTTTCATTAAGTCCAGACGAGCAGTGCGCGAACAATTCAATTTAGAATTAAAATCGTTCCAGACTTAAATGCCTAGTACTGAGCTCCATTTTCTTATTTTGTCATTAAAAAACATTCTGGCAGGTTATCTTTTGAAAGAGCTATGCTATCATCAAGTTTAACCCGAATTTGCACTAAAAATAACATTTTTGGGGATACACAGAAAACGCTCTTTGGAAATTAAAGGCCATAGAAAAAATATACGCGACAGCATATTTCTCTTTCTCCTTGTTTTTGACTACAATTTTTCATCCATGTAATTCGAGATATACTGAGCGATACAACTACAGTAAAACCTGCAAGGTGACCACCTTTGTAAGTCGACCACCTGTATAGGTTGACCACTTCTATCAAGAACGGAATTCGCCCTTCACCCTCTACCTCATCCTCTATAACTTGATCACTAAAGGGCTGCACACCAAGTGGTCAACTTACACAGGTTTCACTGCACAGTTACACCTGTAAAGTTGACCACCTTTCTAAGTCGACCACCTGTCGAAGTTGACCACTTTTGTCAGGAACGGAATTAGTCCTTTACCCTCTACCTCACCCTCTATAAGTTGACCACCTGTCTAAGTTGACCACTAAAGTGCTGCACCGCAAGTGGTCAACTTACACAGGTTTCACTGTATATGGATGAGTTAGGTCAGAGCTTATTGCTATCAGAAAGGGCTTGCAGTTTGCTGCTCGGGCGAATCATTTTCAAGATATTTGGATATTGACTGATAATCGTGCCTCAATCCAGCATATTTCTAATATTGATATTATCGGAGATCAGACCAGTCTGGATATTTTAGACCTAATTAACAGGCTTTCACTCAATCATTCTATACACTTTCAGTGGATTCCCTCACATGTTGGGGTTGAGGGGAATGAGAAAGCTGACTTCTTGGCCAAATCCGCCGCTGAAGACGATACTCACCACTGTGGGAGGCTTACCTTCAGCGAAATTTCTTCCCTGGCAAAAATAAAACTAAACAAGACCATACAAACTCCTCCCGACCACTCTTGGTATTTTGTAAAAAAACCGGGAGAATCTTTTAATCTTAGGTTGAGAGCCCATCAAACTGCCTTTTCGCGCTTCTTGAGTGGCCACACTGGGTCCCTTGCCCCCCCATTGGTGCTCGACCGACTTGGACTCTCCTGCTCACTGACCTGCATGGGGTTCAGTAAAGAAGAGATCCTGCGAGACCCCAGTCTTTTTATGGACTTTTTGGAAGTGTTCAGATTCATGGCAGTCGTCTAGCTTACTAGACGATTCCGAGATTAGCAACAACAACAACAACAACAGAAACGTGTTTCATATAAATGCAGTTCGACCACGAAGTTTTGACATTTGAACGCTTCTACGAATGACAGAACAGGACGAATCCATTCGAGTTTTAGGGAAGTTTGTTTGACAGGTGCGTTTATTAGCATGCGAGTCAGAATATTTGCCTCTATGTTTGTTGAAAGGAACTAAATTTATAAACTGGCATGTAGCATCCGTTCGAAAGAAATCAAGCACGCTAACCGAAATAAAACAAGATCAGAAAGGGCACTTTCCTTATACCAGCAGTTTCTCCCTTGAATGTGAATGGATTCTTCTTGGCACTCTGCCAGGCAGATTGCATTGGTTGATGGTAGAACTAAATACGAGTTCGAGACAAAGAGTTGTGTAGAGTAATAAGTAGAAATGATGATCGCTTATAGCGTCACTTGGTTATTACGTCTTAAATATTCCGGTTCCTTAAATGACGCTATAACAGTTTCACTGTATCACTTTAGAAGACGCAAAGCAGTTTTTTTTCGATTAACAGCCTGTTGACATTTAAAAAAAAGATATTTGAATTGTTAAACGACACATTCCACCTTTTAATTAGAAGCTCTCGTCAGAAATTACTTGAGCAATATTTCAAAAATTTACCCATTTAGAGATTTTATATTACAAATTAATGTAACTCTTTACCCAGTCCTCTTCTTATAGAATGAAATTTCCAAATGGGGTCAGAAAATGTTTCGAATAACGATTTTTGTGGCAATTTTGTATTTGTACAAAATCCTATAAATCTTTTGGTAACAGCCAGTTCTTAATCGTTCACACATTAGTCATAGCGTTTCTTGTACCGGGTTCACCGACTTGTTGAAACAATAATAAGAAAATCTAATACTTAGAGCCTGGCCTCTTTTATCTTGTTTCGGTTGATCATTTCTATTCATCACCTTCTTCATTTAAATCAATAAAATAGCCACAGTATCGTGTGCTCTGCATAAAGTCGTGATCAACTCACCATTAGTCAATAGATCGCAGGGTGGTCTATGGCGGAAAATCGGGTTCACCATTACGGAGGATCACATCGAAGGGGCATTATGCAGATGTCGCAGGTGGGTAATTTTTTTCCTTATTTGTTTTATCAATTTTTTTCCACACTGCATTGCCTCCCTTTTTTTTCTCTAATTAAAAAAATATCTCAAACATCGATTCCTCCCCAGAAAAAAAAATAAATTGTTTTTCAATGCTCTTTCCAATTATATAACTATTAGTCTCATCTTTCGTTTCTTGCTATTAACATGAACTTTACTAATACTGTAATATCCGTACTACCGTACTTGACTGGAAAAAAATCGAAAATGTTTAGCAGAGTTTGTAAACTCATTATTTTAGGACAACTTATAATATTTTGCTTTAATTGATATTTTAGCAAAAAAGTATCAAAATGGGCAACTTATGTTGATCAAACATCACATTCAACTGGACTTCTGCTGGATCACTGTTCTAAGGCGAAGAGTCAAGAAAAATGCTAAAACAATACTTAAAAGTATTCAAAAACAAAAAATACCGACCCTGTGTGGTTGTTGCACTGCCTTAAGGATATTTTTGGAATCTAAAATTGTAATACACTATTTTGCACGTTTGTACATTTATATCACATTTTTTGTATTTATGCATGCCAGGATTTATTATGAGACTTAATAATATAGTCTCACTCCCTCGATATCATTTACAGAGTACGCAGGCCTAAAGCGCGAGAGAACAATATTCAGCGTACAATGTTCAGACGTTGCACAAAAAAAAAAAGAATTAAATGAACAAAATGAACTAATAATAACGAATTTAAAAAAAATTACACAATACAATAAAAAATAAATAGCTAAAAAATTGTTCGCAAAAAAACGGAAAAATAAATAAAACTGTATACACGTGTTTGGGATTACTAGGAATACGTGTTTCAATGAAAAAAAAAAGTATGTTACCACAATTTATTTTTAACTAAACAAGGGTAAACATTTACCTCCTAAATAATAACACCAAAGAATTTTTGAGAAATCTTTATATTCAGAAATGCTTTTAAATTTGCATTTGATTTTTAAGTTTACATTTGTTACCACGCATTTATAACACATCATGTGTATGCTAACGTGCGGTAGTTCTAGCGTACCTAAAACGCACGTGAGTACGTGCCTTAAAATCTACTCCCTAAATTCGATTCTTCAACCCATTTTAAATTGATAATAATAATTTGACTTTGTGCAAGTAAACAGTAATAGAAATATAATTTCATGTTAAATTAAAGCACAAATGAGCATTAAAACGCAGACATATGTTTCGGGATTGCTTGGAATCCCTTTTTCAATGCGACAGGGAGCTTCTAGATGCAAAACATCCAAATGAAGCAGACAAAACAACAAAAACAAAGCTTATATAGCCTAAGAATTAACTGTAAACCAATGAGAATAAAGGCAGTGTGAAGTGGAAGTAGAAGGGAAGGCACCAATAAGAGAGCAACAAACGAATGCAGTTGAAAGTACAGGAAGTAAAAAGGAATATCAATAAAAACAAAGCAAAAAAGACAACAGCATGCATAAAAATGTGAAAATACATAAAAATTGCAAAATAATAAAATAAAATACAAATAATAAAATGGAAATAAAATAAGTACAGAAAATACCAAAAACAAAAAGCAAAACAAAGTACACATGTAAAGGAGGGGGAACGTGAAATTATATTTCTATTACCATTTTTAATTGTCATTTTAAATTCTAAATTCGTATTAAAAAAATAAATAAATAAATAAAACTAAATAAATAAATAATTCGTTTAAAAGATGGATGGAACTTTTGCACCTGGCGTATATATTTTCCTCCAACTATATGCGAGTATTATACGCCCGAACTCGAAAGTTAACGTAAGTTAAAAGTACATTTTATTTATTTACTTTTCAGAATTTTTTTACAGTAGAAGAGGTTATCCCCCTAAAACCATTCCCTTTGGCCACGGCCTTGATACCACAAATCAAAGAAGAAATAAAATTAATGCGGATCATTCATTCTTCAGTTTTCCTCAAGGACTACTTAATATTCTAATCATGTCACCGCAGCAGGAAATCTCGGACGAGGGTCAGTTGCACCAAAGCCAACAATTGTCAATCAAATCGATGGGCAAATTGCATCGGAATCGTCATTTACTTATCTGGAATGTCATCATTGAATGGATGGAGGCGGAGGTATATGTGTGGGAAAGTCACACAATATTCATCAATTGAATTTTCAAATACTTTCCGAAATTTCCTTTCAAGCTTTAATTTTTAATTTAAATAACTGCACTTAATGTATTCTCAAAAAAAAAAAAAAAAAAAAAAGACCTTAGTCACTAAGATATATTGACTTTCTCGCCAGCTTAATACATGTAACAACGGATTTACCGTCGGAGATGTTCCAGATCGCTCTATGAGGGGAGCTAGGATTTCCAAATAGCATTTGTAATTACAGCAACCTACAGATTAACAGTGTTGTTGTTGTTGCGTTCAAATGGGGCTGCGTCTATTGGTTATTCAGCATTGCAGACCTAGTGCTTTCCCAGAGATTGGTTCCTACTCTTTCAGCGGCACCACAATGAGTGTGGTACCATTGCCGTAATTCTTTGACGCTCAGTTTCCCACTAGAGAGCAGCACCTGAGCTATAATTGATGCAACCTGCACTAGGAATGGCCGAGGGTATCCACTCCAAACGGATACTCAAGGGATCTTTATCATGCCGCATAATCATGACATGGGCGATTGGGATTTTCAATAATCCTCAATTCTGTAATTAATTAAGAAAAAAAAAGCACGAACACTAGCATAAAATAAGGATATCAATTACTACAATTTGATAGTTTTTACCTTCTAACTTGTAACAGCCGATTGCAGATCCAATACAAACTAATGACATTTCTTAGTTTTCCTTAGCTTATTCAACTTCTTAAATAGTCTTACGTTAGTTTTAATTTCAAAAAACTTAAAAGCGTCAAGAAATTTAATAAACGTCTCGAGTTCACAAAAGTATTAGCATATAAAATAAATAACATATTTCGGGGCAAATAATTTAAAATACTCAAGGTTTCACAGAATATACTAGCATTTGGGACACATTATTAAATTTTGAAGATCATTTTCGGCTGAAAGTATTGACTGGAGGTTGTTACGATAATTTTTCAGCGCCTTTGTCAATTATATGTTTATTTTCTAAAATGTCAAATAAACTAAATTTTCCCCATAGATTTCTGGAAACCTGAACCGTTCATTTATAGAAATAAAAGTACCATAATATAACTGAAAACATTTATTTTATCATCTGTTAAAAATGTAGATGAGCAAGAAACTATTAAATTAATCTTTTGAAGATCGCTCTTTTACGGGTTTCATCAAAGATTTTTTTTTCCTTTTTTTAAAAAAACTAAAGTATTTCCCTTTGAAAGCAAAGGAGAGTTTCGTACACAATTTATAATTACTTTCCCATTATGTCATTTAAGGCGCAAAATTTTGCTATTCCAGTCGAATGACTCATCTTTCCTGTAACCACAATCTAAGAAAATGTTTTTAAAAAACGCTGAAAATAGTTAAAAACTCTTTTTAAAAAATTTCTAACCATTTATTTTCTATGCTTTGGAGGTGCGCTTATTTAATTAAACATAGCACGGAACAGGTTCTTGTTTTTATAATTTTCCTCACGAACACAATTAGTATCCCAGCTATTCTACATTTTCCACTTTGCTGAGATTCATCACAATTTCGAAATTGCATTAAGTCACTTCTCTGAAACTCCTACTGATTCTTCCTTTCAGCCATTTGTTTATGTCATGTGTTTAAAAAACAACATTTCCCCCCAACTAATACTGTTAGAAGTCAAGTTACGAAGACTGCGTTTGGGCAATCATGCAATGCGTAAGAGTATTATTTACGCTATCTTTAAGTGCAACACATTACACTGTTATAGATTTTAGTAGACAGATTTTTTTTTAACACACTGTAAAATAAACCAGAGCGGAAAGATATGCATTCAAGGAAATTTGGTGCTAATGTTTGTTATACTACCGTGGGCAGGTAAACGGTAGTATCTACAAACTTTTCGTTTTTATTTCCTTGTATTTTTGCCATCTTTGAATTAAGATACATACAACAATGCAATAGATAGGTAAAAAAAAATAGATACTGCTATTTACTGGCCTGGAACAGTACAATGGAGTGGATTTTAAGAAATCAAAAGTGCTTGAAAAACATAAGAGTAAACATTTTTATTGTGCCTCGAATTATACTTTCATTGTATGGGAGAGGTCGGGTCGCGCAAACTTGGGAGAAAAATGGCATGCATCTTGGGATATAGGGCAAAAATTTACAATAAAGATTAATTTATCTCATCTCCAACAAACAACTCTTTCTTCAGAGCTAGAAAATAGAGCTTTGCAATTAAAAAAAGCAAAACTAAAGTCTAGAAATATATAATAATTATCTGCACATCTTTTTTATTGATCCATCTTTTTCACTTTTCCTTCTTAACTTAGACAGTCGTTTTCGCATTTTCTCCCTGATAGTTTAAGTACAGTACAGCATAATTACAGTTCATTTAACTCTTTAACTACCGGAATATATTCACAAATCTGTTTGTCTGAACACCAAAAAAAAAAAAAGTATCCAAAAAATGCATAAATGGCGATACATCTATTTCTGTGTATATGTCATGAGTTTCTTACATGAACTTTCGCCATAGCAAATTTTGTTATTGGCTAACCAATAAAAAAAGTAAATTACGTCAATTAACATCAATAAATCGCTTATTGACGCTACCCATACCACAGAAAAGTTTCGCCAAATCGTCTATTGACGTTACTAGTAGTTAAAGGGTTAATTGGTATTTGGTAAGTGCTTATCAAGGAATGTAATGCAGCTGATGGAATCAAAGTGCTTCAAGTAACAACGATTTAATTTCTATTGAAAATTTGCGTTTCTTACTGAAAATAAATCACGTAGAAGTAATCACTCAGGAACTTCCTTAAGCAATAAAAAGTGCCTGATATATTGAGCTCTTTTAATGATACTGTATGCTACTTAGGGTGCATTTACACCAAGCGCAACCGTGACGAAACCTATCAGAGCACTGCATTGCTTCTCTACCTAGCTAAAAAACCTCGTCCTTATACTGACCGGTTGGCGTTTTTTATTGCGTCATTAAAAGGTGACTTTTTCATGCAGATGACCGTGATTTTTTGATTGCGCTGTCGAAGACATACGTCATTGCTGTCAGTTTCGTAACCATAGTAACAATCTATTGAGACACAGGCAAAATGCATCCGCCGTGTTTGGTGTGAATGTACAGTTACTTATTACACGCATGGAAACAACTCAGAAAGCAAAACTAAGTGAAACAAATTATTAAAGAATAATCACATTATAATAGTTCGAATTAACAGTCAAATTGACTTAGAGGTTGACTTCTTTTTTCAAAAATTCAGAACTTTTACGAAATTTACGTTTTGTATTATAAATTGCGCATTTACTGTATACTTCATATCATTTTATAAACGTGACATTTTGGTAGTTTAGTGTTTAAACTCTCTCGCAACCAATGCAGAAAGTGAAAAATGCAGTTTCCGTTGTAGGTGCGGAAATAAATTGCAGTTGAAGCACTAAAGGTGTATTAAACGTTCTAGCAAGTGAGTTTTTGTGAAGATTTTGCACACGATATCGTTGAACAGCAGCCGCCTTTTGCGGAATAATATCGTGCCTCCGTGTAGCAATTGCTCTCGGAAGAACTGTGAAGATAAAAGCTTCCAAGTATGGCGATTCATTTCTTTGAACCCACTTTTGACAGCAGTTCGCCGTATTTTATACTAGATCTATCGAATGATGGAAATAACAGGGTGATCGATGAAAATAAGCGGTCCGGGGAAATTAGAGGCTTTCGCAGATTCACACCTCGTTGTTCATTTCAAAGATTCGAACACCGATTCTCAGCAGAAGGGTTAGTGCAGAAAGCAGCAAATGATGCCAAAGGTTTCGCCAAGTGAAGAAAGATGCTGGTTTATCTCTCGCCTCACTCCTGAGCCTCATATTTCAAATAGCGATCTTTTGGTTTAAGAATCTGTTAAATTCATTTTTGTTTTGCTCAGTGACACTTCCTGATTATGTATAACACATAGGAGATCTTAAAATAACTAAAATAAACATTCATGTATAATTATTTGTCATTGATCTATTAATTGTACATTTATTTTGAATTTTGCAACTCACAGAATTTACCCTGATCCCTTGCTACTGATATTAAAAGTGCAACTTTTTACAAGTTACAATCAGAAAGATATCAGGCACCAACTTGCTTGACTTATGAAATATATTTCATTAATTTGAAGGGTCCACTGGAAAAACGACCTAAGTCACATACTACTTGATGAACTTTGATTTATGTTTTATTCATTCATTTTATAACATAAATGTTAATTTTAACTATACTATAAATTAGATTATAAATTTGAATTTGGGTGTTACGGGAAAGTAGGCTCGTATAGTTAAAATTAACATTTATGTTATAAAATGAATGAATAAAAAATAAAGCAAAGTTCATCAAGTAGTATGTGACTTAGGTCGTTTTTTCAGTGGACCCTTCATATATAATTATTCAATTTATAAGTATCATATAAGTACATTGGTAACTTTGTGTTATGTGTGCGTTATGGCTAAATAACGTTTTAGGATCATCTGCTTAAATGAGATAGTTTCGTACACCCCTATGTACATCTCATGTACCCCCAACTTTATCTTATGTTTACATGAACCACTTTCAACTTTAAATAGCCCCATCGGTACTACGGACTACTTTCGAAACCACTGATTTCTAATATTCACAGCTAGCGTGGTTAATGTTACATGATTTATGGAGTTGACAAAGAAAGCTGAAACGGGCTGATACTGAGAACAATAAATAGGAAGTAAAAAACGTTAAATTATACTGCAGAAGGAGATGGCTTTTCCAGATCTGTTGTTTTTACTTGTCCCACTCGGTGAATCACCGCCACCATACCCTAAGTGATAAATACCTCCCGAAGTGACTTGAGGTTTTGCGTGAGCACCACAAGGTTGAAAGTGCGACTTTTGGCTCAACCAGAAAGTGTACTCGGATCACACAAGAATACGCCACCACAAGTACGCCCCCTCTCGTTTTAGACATAAGTCTGAAGGAGAGGGAAAATTCTGAGCTTCCGGTACCCTCGAAACTGCTTCAGGACTACAGAGTCCACGGATTTTACTTGCACGTATCCCTAGGTGTACAGGTGTGGCTTCAGCTGGCCAAGCTGTGAACACCACCGATTTTGGTTCAAATTCTGACGCCTTACCACGGCCCTTTTCCAGATATACTAAAAGCAACTGATGATTATCTACGCTTATAATAGCTTTCCAAATTCGAGACCTCAAACGACTTGTAAATTAATAGTCACCATATCTGCAGTTCAGTTTATTCTTAAACAATACAAACATTCAAAAGGGATAAAAGCATAAAATGTGGTGAAGTTCTCTTACAAACATGATTACAATAGAAGAAATCACAAAAGGAAAAATAAATAAAAAATAAAATTTACCGATTTAAAATAAAAGCACTTAAAGCAAGCGTTTGAATTTGAAATTCAAGGCAGCCGGTCTTGGATCTGTCTGATGGATTTTTTAGTCCTTCGGAGGACATTATTCCTTGAATAAGGTATTAAAAAACTAAACTTTAAATTTATCATAAAATTCATTCACTGAAAGCTGAAACTCTTGCTAAAAGTAGTGTTTTAAACCAACTATTTAGACAGTTGAGGATCTGTTTTGAAAAAGATAACTGATCATTTCCTATAACTAATTATCCACTCATCAAGGCTTTCCTTAAAATTCACTCATTTATAGCAATATTTAATAGTTAAGTTAAAAAAGAAATAGAAATCGCATGAACGTGTTTTGGGGTTACACGAAACTACTTTTTTAATGCAAAAAATGAACATATGCGCTTCGTAAGACATTCGACAAGTTATTTTATTCAGCTTTTGTCGCATATATTTTCATTCAATTTTTTTTAAATGCGTTGTAATATATAGCTTTCAAATAAGAGCTTTCAGTAACAATTACTATTTAATTAAAGTATAAATAAATAAAAGCAGAATATTTGCTCCGAATTTATATAGCAGATGAAAAGAAAACATTTAAACTATTTCCTACTATGCATGCAACAGTAAGACGATTATTTATAAATTAAAATATCATGTGTACACATTTTGAAGCGCATGAAAAACTTAAAACATGAAAATTAGCTTTATCAGTAGCAAAAATGTCACTTACAACAAAAAAAGTTGAAAATAAATAAGAGTAGTTAAAAAATTAATAAATAAAGAGGTATATAAAGAAAAAATACAAGTAGAAATACATTTAATGGGGTTTGTCATTGTGCTCCGGCCCCCTACGTTAAAGCATCTAAGACAATGTTAACATTGCTAGATTCTCTTTTCCTAAACCTAACCACATAAAATTTGACAAATGCAATTCCGTTCTGAGGTAAACTCCTGGCTTACGTTTGAACTTTTGCAGTCCGCTGTTCATTTTAATTTTAAGAAGGACCCTTTCCTTGGCAGAACCAATCAAATTATCTTAAAACGAGTACTTAATAGCAAAAATGCAAATAAAATTATTTACTTCATCTTGTGTTTAAGAATTTTTGCTGTACGGAGTTCAGAGTCACGCAAAACAAACCGTTTTATTATATTAAATACATCCAATGAAACTTGAACACTGTGTTGTACAAGCGCCTCGATGAACCCGAGATATCTAGTGCGATGATGAACAATGAATACATAAATCAAAATATCCTTGCCGTTTATAGTCAATTAGTTAGTAAAAAAAGTCATTTAGAAAGTGCTTCAAAATTCAACAGCCTGAGGGAATCACATAAACTATGCATCGGCAATCATAAAGAGTCCTGCTTATCTGGTGCAAATCTTAGGTAACTGATCTATAAAGTGTCACATGCTAAACATGTAAAAAAAAAAGCATCTACTTCTAAAACAAGTGTAAAGAGTTGCGTTTCGGTGAATCGTAGAAAGCGTACGATTAGCCTTCACTGAATTCATATTAGTGACAGTTTTATCTCTTCAAACAAAATTGAACACCTCCGATGCCGTGATATCATGTTCATTAGCTATCTTGTTGCCCAGAAGGAAAGTTTACGTTGATAAAGACCTGTCATACATTTGAAATTTTTTCACGGGAAGAGGCTGTTATTCCAGTCGATGATTCATTATTTGTTACTTTAGAAACACTGTTCGCGTCCATTCAACAATAACTATAGATCTATGTAGCTCGTTACTGCTTTGAAAAAGAAACGATAAATAGGTATTAATTCGCTGAAAGGGAAATAACAAGGCGTGCATGTATTTTTCATGCGACAAGTCAATAAGTATTTGTCGGAACTATTCACTGAAGTGAAATATATTTGGAAGAAAAAAATAAAATGAAAGGACGCATGGTTTTTAGCTGCAAAAAGCTACTTGCATGTGAGGTGTCTAAAACCAAGAAATGACCAAATTGTAAGGCACAGTATCTTGTTGCTAAATATCAAATGAATGAAAATTTCATTACTTTAAGTTAATAGCTTACAGTGCTAGAATTTTGACGTTTAAAACGTGTAATATGTAGTTTTATAAAAATAAAACTAATTGTTATTTCAATCATGCTGATTTGAATAATCCGCTGATTTGCATTTTGAGTAACTAGACAAAACAAATATTTTATGCATGGATCCATTGACTAGATTTCATTAGTATATTTTTAAAGCTACAACTTTCTAGAACTTACCTCAAAAATAAATTAATTAATTAATGAAATAAACGTTTTAGATTTCATGAGTCCAAGAAGACATAAATGAAGAAGATATATTTAAAGCGCATAATATCCGGTATTTCTCAGGTGATTTCATCAGGAGTCGACAATAGGGTCCTGATTTTGTGAATTATAAAAAGATGTTTGCGAAAAATCAAATAATTTTGTCAAAATTCAAAATTTAAGCATTTTGTGTTTTTTTCAACGTGAAAGCATTTGCCTTGTCGGCATTCGCCCCTTTCAAAGCCACGGAAACTGCTAGGCAATTGTGAAGGGCAGTGGCGTAGATAGGGGGGGGGGGGTTTGGGGACAACCCCCCCCCCCCCCACGAAATTTTGACAGATACGGGATGGCTTAGATGGACCCCACCGAAATGTTGGTGTCCGAAAACTTTTTTTGAGACCTTAACTCTCTTTACGCTTTATAGTATTCTAAAAATATTTAATTTTTTAAAATAACAATTGATTAGAACACTGCTAAAAAAAAAGACAATTATCGAACCTTTGGGTTGTAGGGTCGTACCTAGGGTTGCAAATTTGTCGCAGAAAAGAGCCCAAAATTCGCGGCAAATTTCGTGAAATGCTCGCGAGAACACAAATATAATGTAATAAAATCTAGGATATCTGCAATGAAATTTATTTTTTAAGTAAGAAAGTACATAAGTGAACAATTTTATCTCTTTCAACTTTATGCAATATTTAGGTATTTATTTAAATGTACAGAATTTTGGTACTCGCTATGACTTAATACGTTTTTATATGTCGAGAAGGACCGTTTAGCATCTGCGCTACTGACGGAACTGACAAACATCGAATTGCTACTTTGGACAGGTCGGGAAAACTTTTTCTCTTGAATTTCCAAAATTGAATTGCCCTCCTTCAACGTGTAACTCATTTGGGGGGGGGGGGGGTGAATCATAGTGTTATTGTTAAAAATGGAAGAACTATCAACTTCGTTAAAAAGGTTTAAATATTTGTATTGATTAGGATCAAAAACTTCTTCTAAACATGAATGTGATTATCTATAACTGCTTTTATAGTTATTTTTCTATTGGTGAATTTTTCTAAATTTTAGGGAAATCTGTTATACATTTTAAAACTTCAGAACAGTATAAATTGCTATTAAAATGTAAGTAAAAAACAAAAAAAAGTCTTATATTTTAAACAATTTTCGCACAAATCATGGATTTTTTTAAAAATCACGGATTTTGGGAAACAGCTTCAAAAATCGAGGGAATTCGCGGAGCGACAAATTTGCAGCCGTAGTCGTACCACTTTCCTAGGGTTTTCTCCCCTAAATACCTCCATCACAAACCCCTATTATACACTAGAGATGAGTTTGGGCTCACTTTTGTAAGTCCGAGCCCGAGTGATACTGTTCGGCGTCAAAAACCGAGCCCTCCCGACCCCGAAATTATTTTATAAAGTGTTGTTAATAGATGTGGTGCTACATCGATTAAATGTAGGTTTTTGTTGCTATCGCAATTGGTTCTAATGATTTTTCTTTTAATTTCAAATAAAGAATACAATATATTTTTTAACTATCATCAAATGTTCCAGTTGAAAATAAATTCTGGTGAGCTAAAATGAATGAAAAATGATGTTGGAAAATCTTCGGTTTGGCAGCATTTTCGGGAAGTTTTTGATTCGCAGTCGAACAAAGCTGGAATATGTTCAGTGCAATTCTTGCAGTTAGGAGACCTATGAATAAGAAGACCTATTAAATAAGATGGGTCTCCATAGTCTGGAGCAAAATGAAAGTGGACACAGGACTAGCAAAAAACCATTATTAGAATAAAAAAAGGAGGCTGGAAATAGCTTTCAAATGCAACCAAGACGTACTTTTAACGATAAATTTATCTAAACAAGAATCTTTCACATGACTGCTCCCAATTCTCCTTTCAAAGCTTCTGTTTAACAATTTTATCAGCAGTCCCTCACTACGTTTCATGCCCAGAGCGAAAGAAAGTCCGTTTTATGACTTCTTCCTTTTAGAAGGTGCTTTCAAGCACCACGGGGGTTTGCGTTAATTGCTCTCCACTTTCAACTTAAACCCATTCTCTACTGACCATTCAATAATAACGCCTCAACCGAACAGATAACGTTTACTTTACAGATATACAGAAACAGATGAACTGAACACGAAGATAGGAGATAGTGAGAGTAAAGTGATGAATGTCATTCTCAATTTCTCCTCTCCCCTAACAAATAACACTGCAGCCATAAAAAAAATTCCCACGTTCTTTAAGCATCAACTATTCTTATTTAAATGGGTTTTTCCGCCAATGGTTGTTTACTTTGCCTATAGGTTAATGTATGAATATTTTACCATGAGCAGAGACCTCCCGCTTTCCTCTCGTGCGTGCACCCCTTATGCATTGGTGGATCAGTCTGTACTGATCAGGTTTTGCGCATTTTTTTCAAACCCAATTTATTTAGGGAAGTGCATTGAATGAGAGGCAATAATGAGGTGAGCAAAACCTATCACAAGCTTTTTTAAGCCGAAAGAGAAAATTGATGATAATTGTAATAAAAAGAGAAAGCTGATGCCCTCTGAGGAGTAGGAAGCACAATCTCCAGAATCAGCATTAGTTTCACTAGACACTTCTGAAGGTAATATTTTATTTTTGCCGCTTTTACTATTAATGCATTATCTAACAAGAAGTTCCGTCTAGAACTATACGAGCCTACTTTCTCGTATACACCAACTTCAAACTTATAATCCAGCTATCTCTCTTTCTCATTTAGCTTTAGTTCTTAATTACTTGAAATACCTTTTTCAGCGGTTAATACGTATTCCTTCACTCACTCATTCATTCTTTCATTTATTCAGTCATTCATTTACTCATTGTATTTATTCACTCATTTAGTTGTTTTTCAATTCATTCCCTTGTTTATTTATTTTATCATTTATTCATTCAAAAATATCCTTAAAAATCCCGACGAAAAAATTTCATGTGAAAATAGGCTCCCTTAGTTCTGATTGAACTTCGTAACCTGTACATATTCTATGTCATAACATCTTTCCGATGAAGCTTGTTCCAAGAAAATCCGTCTGTTATATCAGCATTTATATACGATTGAAAATTCCCCGTACGCGTTATCTATTTATTTATTTATTTTTTTTTTGAGCTGTTAAAAAATGAATAAAAATTGTTCAAATAAAAAAATTAATCACGCTGAGAGCTTCTTCCAATAAACTTGTTTATCGGAACTTGGATCGGATAGAGTTTACTTAATTTGCCCATAGGTGCTATTGTTACGATTTTTGAACTATTCAAAAGTAAGTGAAAAATTGTTCAAATCAAAGAGTCAAATATAGAAATGAAATGTCCATGCCGAGATCTGATGCAAAAAAAAAAATTTCGGAACGGACAATTCCTTCAAAAGTTAACAGCAGACAGACCGATAGACACAAGTTTTTCCCACCTCAAAAGACTACTTTCAATTTTTTTATTTTTCAATCTTTATTTAATTACTTCACTTATTTTAAACTTTTCTTTATTTTTAACGATATTTTCACGACACATTTAGCCTTCTTTCATGCTTTATTATTATTTTTTTTAAACTTTGACGGGAAAGTAGGCTAAAAATGATAATGGAAAAAAAGTTATCAGTTGAAAGTTCTATGTTCTCTGTGACAAAAAAATATTCCTGTAAATTCGTCAAGTTAGGTCCGTTTTTTTTTTTTTTTTAATCATTATTTGAATGCAGTTAGGGGAACGGAAATGTATATAGTCTATACAACGCAACATTGTCATATTAAATACTTTCCCTACAATAAGAAACGAGTGCAAACAAACAACAAAATCACGTAAAAATTAAAACTTTTAAAAGGGAAAAGTAGATTTTTCCTTTTAGAAAGCAATTTGTCTTTATTATTAACCGACTTTCCAAAAGGAGGATGGTTATTAATTGATATCTATGCATGTTTTTTGTTTGTTTGTAAATCGATAACTTCTCATTTCATAAACCGATTCTAATTATTCCTTTTTTTTTTTTTTAATCTATCGAGGATGGTCTTCCATAGATCCCTTACTTTCGTTTTGCAATAAACCGTATACGATAATTAAAAGAAAAAAAAGGTTTCGGGAGGAAATTTAATAATTTTTGTGCTTTTTCATCCATAAAGTTGGACTAAATGAGCCGATTTTAATAATTTTTTAATTCATAGGGAGGGAGGGGGGGGGGGGGGAGTTCGATTGACTTAAATCTCGTACATTGGTTTGACTACAATTGTTCTTTAGAGGAACCAAACTTCCTCCAGAAGAACCCCCCCCCCCCGAAATTGGGGTCTAGCTACGCCACTGGTGAAGGGTCACACGATAGGGGACCAGCATTAACCCCAACACGCAGTAGTCGGATGATACCAGATGGTGGCATTACAAATACCCCATCTGAACTTTTGGACCCGAGACTGAAGTAGAGGGAGATTTTCTGCTGCCTCTGATACCCATGGAATTGGCTCAGGACTTCAGGGTCCACGGATTTTACATGCACATATCCCCAAGTGTACATGGTGGGTCTTCAGCGGGTCAGGTTCCGAACCGCATTATTCTTTGTCGCCTTTTTAATAAACAATGCTGTGAAAAGTACGGTTTAGTCGCTCCGACTTTTGTCAATGGTCCGTTTTTGTTGATTGGAAATTTATGAAGGGTGCGTTTTGATTTATTGCAATTTTGTGAAGGTTCCAAAAACGGGCCCAATATTTTTCTGGCACTAGCCCTGTATCATTGTAAATATATGCGCTTTCCAAATTCAATATTTTGTGTAAATATTAACAATAAACAGCAAAATTAAACAAACGCGATATTTCACCAATATAATCGTTTACAATTAAATTTAGGTTAAAATCGGAAGATGTGTGATCGGATCACACATTGGAGGTTAAAATGACGACATGCAAAATTTTTAAAAGTTATTAAAAAAAAAGCTCAAGTTCAATGTCACCCACTAGGCTATTGAACTCAACTTGTACGTTACCTTCAAGGTGTCGGTTACAGAATGAAACTTTTAATTGGGAATATTTTCTATTCCGTGTCAGAACATGTTGCTAAGGATGAGGCCAAAGCAGCGAAATATTGCCAAAAAACGGGAACACTGCCAATAATGGCTTCTATTTAAACGGCTCTTCGTGAAAGTCGTGAACGATCAGGTTAGCACGCATTTGGTCCTTGATATCGATGATACATTATTGGCAAATTATTCATAACGCTATAGCAATCGGGAGCTTCCTTAATTTCTTATTGCGGTGCTTTATTTCCCACTCGTCAAACAGAAAACAGCGATTTTTCGCTCCACCATCATCAATATTCGCACGCATACAAGTCATTTTCGAGCTTCTCTGGCTCATTTTCCCATACCTTACGGCTGAAGAAAATCGAGAAACCTTGTTAATGCACAAACTATGTATAAATTATGTTAGGGGAGTTCGAAATTTATGATACAAATACAACCTCGTACGACCTCACGTAAAAAAATCAATTTCTTTCAGACTCGAAGGATAAAATGGAAATTCTTTTACCGTCCTGTAATCGTTTAAAGCATTCATTTTTTTAAAACTATCATTATCTGCATATTCTAAAATTTTTAACTTAAGTGGAAATTATAATAATGTAGTTTTTACTTACAATGCAAAATATCTTTCAAGCTAAAACAAAAAAATAAGGCACCTAGAAGCAAAGGGATGTAAGGGACAAAATTGAAAACTTGGAGATAACTATTGCAAATGATGGAGAAAGCACCATTTTATATTGTGGCAAGAGATGTTAGTGATAGCTCTAACAGGTGCTCCTCCGCAACATAATTTGGAAAAAACATTAAGGGTCCCATAAGATCCAAACTTTGAACGCGTTTTTCTTAGACTGGTTTTTTGGTCACTTACAGCCCTTTGCTTTTCACTTCCTCAAATGACTTCCTGTGAAAATGCTAATTACTAGATTTCGGTTTTCGGGAGCTTCTAAGAAACTGAACATAAAGTATTTCCTACTTCCAAAATTTATTTCCACTAAGTTCAACTTGTTAGCGGTATTTCTCATCCCATTACACTCGTTGAATGCATTCATTACTCATTTCGCAGTATCAATTTTAACATGATAACACCTTCAACAAAAAAGTGCAACTTTCTAGTGCTGGTTTGCAATATTTGATCCTGCGAACTTGGGCGTACGAGGTCAGAGCCTTACCACTAAGCCAAGCTGCCGGCACCATAAGTAGTGGTTTGAAAAAACCCAAACGAATTCTTGAAAAAAGCTAAAAATCTAAAAGGTACGTCCTTACCTTAAGAAGCTTAAGTAAATAACATAGAAATATTGAAAGTAGCTCCTAAGCTTGATTTATTATTTTAATCAATTGTAATTACAAAAATGTTTTTAAAATATCTGGAAAGTAGCACCCAGGGACAGGACCTGCTCTGGAGGTTAAATTCGCCTATTCCTTCCGAAGTTGAACGATTAATGAGTTATCCCAGCAAGGCCTGGGGGAAATGCTACAAATCAGTCGGTTGACTTCACGTGTGCACCCGCTGAGCCACTATCGCAGTTTTTTCAGCTCAATCAAAACTGGAACTAATCGATTTCGTTCCGTTTTTTGGAGAGTTGTGTTTGAAATTGCTAACAATTCCATGACAAAACTTAAAATATTACTGTTTTTGTGCATCTGTTTTTTGGAAGAGATGCCATTTACACGAAGCAAAGAGAATAAATTACCGACAAACCCGTTCCTCTAATAGAAAGAAAGCCTACGGCAGAAATAAACATTAAAGTTTTGGCCTAAATATGTAAATTATTAGAATAAAAATAGACATCGGAAAATTTAAAAAAATCACTAAAGGATATATGAACAATAATCAGGCACCCAATGTTATTAAGGAAGCTCGTTAACTTCATTAGTCTCGTTTTTCGCCTTTTATTTTTAATGGTTCTGGAAGAGGTTTGAAAATTTATCGTCAATGTCATTTTGGCCTTTATTTTTTTGCCTGCTAAATTTGGCAGCAAATGACTCGTCAAATCTTAAGGACTTCCAATTTGACTTACTTTCATGTATTTATTAAAAAAAAATAACGGGGGAAGCAGGAGGAAGGTCATTTTTTCTATTATCATACAAATAGTGTTTTAACCACTTCTTCTGGCAAAAAAATTCACCGACGCGTGTACCAGAACGGTCCAGCGTAACTCGCTAAGAGGCGTCACACAGATCGTCGATTGATTATAAAATTATACGCATATGAATATTAAATTTATTAATTATCATGCTAAGCGCCGAGGTACCACGCACGTCCTTTTTTGCGTGACAATCATATGACGACGTACATACTACGTCGTTGGCGATTCTGTGACAAAAACATTACGACGTGCGTGGCACATCTTTCCAACGCAAGTGGTTAAAACACGTGCCTCGTATATATTGTCCAAACTCGGGCCTTTGACTCAGTGGAAGAAAACTGCGAGTGGTACTAAAGTAAGCTATTCTGTATATGAAAGATATTATAAATCGTAAAACACAGGATCGAAATTAACCTTTAATCTGAAACATCCATGAGCGCCGAGTTTATCAATTGTTACGGCTCGAACTATTGTTCAAAATCAAGAAGTATGAACAGGGTTTAGAAACAAATTAGACACCTGGACATGTTAAGGAACGAGATCACTAGGGTCAGGTGGGGTAAAGTGATCAATGGAGTAAAGTGGAAATACGGCAAATATAAAGCTATAGCTTTGAAACAAATAAAGGAATTGATGCAAATGTTTTATTTTAGCTTTTAATAATTAAAAGTTACATTTTACATACAAAATTATATTAATATCAACTCTTTAGGGGGAGAAAACACTCGATTTGTTTCTTTATACAACACTTTGAAATTGAAACAGCTCTTTTAACTTCTCTCTGACATTTTGTTTTAAGGAATTTGCCGCAAATGGACGGTGCAAGTAGTTTTACACAGATCTCAAAAATGCTTCCTCACTAACCGTGAAGCTAGATTTAGTTTATATATTATTTTACAGTAGTTTAAGTAAGATGGGGTAAAGGGGTCATAGTATCAGGTTTAACATGCACCCATGTTCTAAAATTACTTTAGGATAATTTATGTGGCAAACCAGGGATTAACTTGCATAGGAATGCACAGTCGCTCAGTTTAAATATTTATTATCAATTTTTAACTATTAGAGGGAATTCAGGCTATTTGCGCAAGAAAATAAATTTTTGAAGACTACCGTGCTCGCACTTCTTTTATTAGAAATTAAGCCACGAGGCAGATGTTATTTACACTTTAATTTCACTAATACTGTATTATTTACAAAAAAAAAAATAATAATAATAATAACTTTTAAATTTACTTTTTAGTAAACCGGAACTAACACTACTGAGCTCAAATGCAATAGAGATTGAAATTACTATAAAATAGTCTTTTTACAATGGTGTGTTTAGTATTGAAAAATTTTTAGAAGCACTTTTAATAAAAGAATTTTCAGGTATCCAATGGTTCATTTAAAAACAGACTTATTATAAGTATTATTAAGCTGTAAATGTTCAGAATTAGCAGTGCTTCGAGCAAGAACAATACATGAAAGAGAGAGAGAGAGAACTAAAAATAGCTAGGTTAAAGTATGTATTTTTCTCCCATTGATTTTTAATAAGCTATAAGTAGTTATCTAGAACTCTCTTATTAGGAATGTTTTCTACATGTTATTTAAGTACTTTAGTCATCAATTAAAAGCCATTTTAAATTTTTTCGCGGAAAATTTTGAATTTCATATTTATATTTTATTATATGTATTGAGTTAAAGGACAGACATAAAATCTAATATTTAGGGATTCAAACCCTAGAATACCTACTATTATGTATCCTAACATGTTTTGGTACATAACTTCGTTTTAAGACCATATATGCAGCAGTTGAAGAGACTGAAGTACCTTACGAGACGTTACGAAGATGAGGCTAACTTTTGACCATAATAGAGGACCTAAATAAATTCAGTTGAGGGAAATAAAGTTGTTTTTGTTCTAAAATGAACCTTTGTTGAGTGTTTTGAAGTATTATGGTTATTAATACTTTTATATAGTTTTTTTTTCAATTATGACCACTTTACCACATGCACTAGTCACCCCCATTTGCAGCCCTAGTGCGTTCCCGAGATATTGGTACCATATCTTTCAGCGGCACCATAATGTGTGTTTTACCATCTCCGCATGAGAACTTTGACGTCCAGTTTTTCCAACTGAAGGGCGAGCACCCGGACACTGTTGATGCGAAATTTGCACCAGGAATTTAAGCAGAGAGCACCCTAGCCAAATGTCTAAATGTATTTGATCATTTTGAAGCTAAAATTACACTAGATCCTTAATTATAAACCTTAAAAATGACCAAGAATAGGTAAATTTATTAATGTTTGGCAATTATGAAAAGCATAATTAGACATGCCCAAGAGAGTCGCTAATAATTATTAAACATGATTTTAATTTACTATTTATAAGATAATTGTTTAATACATTGTGCAGTACTGATACAATGTTATCACGCCCCCCGTAGGGGGTGCTCCCCATAGGTTGAGAATCCCCCAAACTTTAACCCAAAAAAACCGTTTGGGCTGCTTTAAACCCCCCCCCCCACAAAAAAAACGTTTTTGATGCCATCAATATAAATCCAAACGTTACCACTCATAACCAAGGCGTAATTTACATGAGAGATGAACGAGTGCTCAGATATTGTACTCCTTTTTTCCAACGAAAATTTACATATTATACGGAATTCCGGCTAATTCAGAACACTAACGTGCTAATATAAGTTCTGCATGTTTTTGTTAGAAAAATGCAAGCCTGATCAAAATGTTCTAAGACGTTTATATTATTGCGTCAGATTTACAAAGTGTTGGGAGTTTCATTAGTGACAAATCTCTGCACAATTCGTGTTATTTAGAGCCTGACAACTTTCGGAAGTAATTGCTTGTTAAAAGAAAGCAATATAACACGAGTAGAATATTAAATTGAGAATTCTTCCGTAAACTGTTAATTCAATAATCGGTAAGTATAAAGAAAATTCTCGACTTGGGCAACTTGAATTGCTCCGAAGCAAGGAGAGGCGTCGCTACTCTTCTGCCTGGAACCGCACCCAAGCCACCTGTTACCACCCAAGACGGCCCAGGTGGAGTCTCGGGTGGATCCTATGGTGACGTAACACACTTCGTGTCGACCCCACCCGCACCTTTTTGTCAAGCTACAGGGTGGAGGTCGCACACTTTGTTCTTTTAAGTTTAACCCCCTCCTATCCCAGCACAATCTCAAGAAACCATAATGATTACGATTTTTCGTATCATTGTCGAATCTCAAAATGCAAAAAGGTTTTAATAATTCAAGACTTCAAATTTTCACTTGACACACATTTATTGAAGAACACACTGACAAAACAACATAAAACATATATATAAAAAGAAGGCTCATGATAGTATTTATCTCAAGTATCAAGAATCAAAAAGCATTTAGAAGGAAGTTCCGAAGAGCTCTAGCTCTGACTCTGACTGCACATTCCTAATATAACAAAACACAACTCTGCCTCCAGCGCCCTCTAAGGGCAAAGCTGGGATCCCGTCCGGGTCTGAACATCCTCCCCCCGGATGAATATCATTCATAACATTTCAAGGAAATACAAATTTACAATTTAACTAACATACAGTTATTTTCCTAGCCTCAAATAACTTATAATTTCACAAATAATTATCATATTTCTTTTCAAATAGAATAAACATTTTATGCTTCAAATTTTTAAATAATTGGATTACAAATATGAAATTAATGAAATTATATTACATTTATACAAAAAAAACATTTTTAAGTAACATTATCTACAGGTAATTTACACAATTTCGTGATAGGACGTTTTAGTTCACCATTTACTGTTTTTAATTTTACTACTCGAACCTTACCATCTGCTCCTGGAAAAAGCTCGATAATACGTCCTAACTTCCAGCTCATTGGTGGCTGATTGTCCTCTTTAATTAACACCAAGTCATTAATTTGCAGATTTTCACTGGAGCACCTCCACTTACCTCTTTGTTGTAGTAGGCATAAATACTCCCGTGACCAGCGCTTCCAAAATCCTTGCAAAATTTGTTGCATTAATTGCCATCTTTGCTGAGGTGTCACCTTTTGGGAAGTCAAGTCTCTTTCAGGAACCGCTGTCAAAAATGTCCCAATTAAAAAATGTCCAGGTGTGAGGGCACACAAATCGTTCGGATCGTTAGAAATTGGAGTGAGTGGTCTTGAGTTCAGACATCCTTCTACTTGAATAATCAAGGTGAGAAATTCTTCATAGGTAAGGACTTGGCAACCGATGGTCCTTCGTAAGTGATGTTTCATCGACTTCACTGCAGCTTCCCAAAGTCCTCCATGATGCGGGGCCGAAGGGGGGTTGAAATTCCACTTAATGTTCTCTTCTAATATCCAATTTCGAAATTCAAAATTTGAATTTACAGCTGAAATTTCATTCTTCAAAATTCTATCAGCTCCAACAAAATTAGTACCGCAGTCACTGGTTATTTCTTCAGGTTTTCCTCTTCTGGCTGTGAATCTCTTTAAAGCAGCAATAAACGATTCACTTGATAAATCGCTTACTAACTCCAAGTGCACAGCTTTAGTTGCAAAACAAATGAAAAGGCAAACATAGCATTTAGTAGGTCTTATCCCTCTACCTTTTCTCATTTTCACAAAATATGGTCCGGCAAAGTCTATGCCAATTCTAGAAAAGATTCTGCTTGGTGTAACTCTGTTAGCAGGTAGATCTCCCATAAGAAGTGACTGGGTCCTTGCTCTAAATCTGCAACACTTCACGCATTTCCAAACGTATTTTTTAATTTCAACCTTCGCGTTTATGATCCAGTAACTTTGTCTTAAGGTATATAATAGCAATTGAACGCCTCCATGTAAATATTTTTCGTGATAATATTTGATTATCAAGTTTGTGACAAAATGTCTTTTCGGTAAAAGAATCGGATATTTTTGCGATTCAGATATTTCTGCATTTCGCAGCCTTCCACCTACTCTTAAAATTTTATCTTTATCTAAAAATGGATTAAGAGAATTAATTTTACTGTTTGAAGTAACTGGCTTCTTCTGTTCCAAGCATTTTATTTCCTCAGAAAATTCCTCTCCCTGAATAATTCTGAAAATTGCTCCTGAGGCTTTTGTTAATTCTTCAGTTGTCAAATAATCTTGCTTTACTAGAGGAAGTGATTTTAATTTCAAGTTCAGGTTAGTGATGAATCGCAAGCACCATGCAATTACTCGTTGAAGCTTGGTCCATGAGGAGAATTTTGTTAAGATGTCATGTCTTTCTACCCCAGAATTGACTACGTTTACAGCAATACAGTCCTTGACATTTTTCAGTTCTTCTTTCACTTTAATTTCATTTTCTTTAAGTCGAGTTTTAGGCCATAATTCTTCCTTCTCTAATAACCAATCTGGACCTAGTAACCATTTTCTGTTGATAATTAACTCCTTAGCTTTACAACCTCTGGATATCAAATCGGCAGGATTACTTTTACTATCGCAATGCTTCCAAGCCTGTGGACTTGTTAAATCTTGAATCTCAATAACTCGATTGGCAATAAATGGTTTCCATTTTGAAGCAGATCCCTTTATCCAGTATAGAGTAATAGTACTATCAGTCCAATAGAAAATGTTTTGAACAGAAAATAAATTCTCAAGATATTTACCCATACGCGCTGCAATTACTGCACCCATCAGCTCTAGTCTGGGAAGAGTTAATTTTTTCAGTGGAGCTACTCTTGATTTTGACGTAACAAAACTGGTTTTAATCGATCTTTTTTTTGAATTAAATCTAAAATAAGCAACTGCTCCGTACGCCTTTGGAGTAGCGTCAGAAAAAATATGAAGTTGCATTTTTTCTTGAGGCACATCGGAGCAATCAATCAGATAATATCTTGGAACTGAAAAATTTTGTAATACACTTAATTCAGAACACCAATCGTGCCACTTCTGCTCTACTTCAGCATTAAAAGTTTCGTCCCAATCAAGACCCATTTCCCAAAGCTCTTGCACAATACACTTAATTCGAATAATGAATGGCGAGACAAAACCAACAGGGTCAAAGCATTTTGCTGCTATTTGCAAAACTGCTCTTTTGTTACATTTTACAGGATTTTGTAACATGTCTAATAACGGTTTTAGTTCAAGACCTAAAGTATCATTGCAAGTGTCCCAGTTTATACCCAATACCTTTAAAGGCTTATTGGAATCTTCTTCCGCATTTACAAAAACATTAGAATGTTGCCATTCTTTTTTCAATTCTAATGAGTTAGACTGAAATTTTCTAAGAGTCATACTTGCTTCTTTCAAGATCGTAACAGCTTCAGTTGTTAATTTAAGAGCACTTTCTACTGTATCAGAACCAAAAAATAAATCATCCACATAAAGTGAAGTATTAAGCATTTTATATGTTTCAAAATTACTAGTTTCATATTTTCTTATGTGGAATTTAATAGTTGAGGCCAAAATGAATGGGCTACAGGTGACTCCAAATGGAACTCTAGTCATTCTATACGATTTATACCCATTGTTATTCCCGCAATTTTTAAAATACAGAAACCTTAAGTAATCCCTGTCCTCCTTTGCTATTTTAATTTGCAGAAATGCTTTCTCAATATCAGCTGAAAACGCTATTCTGTTTTCTCGGAATTTTAAAATGACATCTAAAATTTTTGGATATAAATTTGGTCCCGACTCAAGGCAGTCATTAAGAGAATTAGAATTAGCCGATCTCGAAGAAGCATCATAAACAATCCTAACTTTCGTTGTTGATTTTTCCTTTCTTACTACAGGTCTGTGCGGCATATAATAGCATTTGCTATCAGGGAATTGACTTCCACATATTTCAATTACACCATCCTTTAATTGATCTTCAATAATAGAATTGTAATTTTCAAATAACCATTCATTCTTGTGTAATTTATATTTTAAGTTTTCAAAACGATGTTTAGCAATCTCAAAATTATTGTTCAACGAAAATTCAGGGGATTTCCACAAAAGCTTCGTTTCATATCTTCCATCGGAAAACATAATATTCTTTTCGAATTCTTTTGCTACAGCTAATTCTGAACTGTTTACATCGTTATCTATAATACCTAGCGATTCCAAGCTCCAAAAGTTCTTTATTTCTTTACTTAATTGCACGTCAGCTGTACTCATAAAATTCACACGCGCTGTAGAATCCAAGTTTTCCGATTCCATTTGTCCTTGAACTGTGTGACCAAACACGGTCTCACTAATAAACAATCCGCCAGGAATCTGTTTAACTTCTCCCCTCATAGCTTTCCACGCGTAATCGGAACCCAGCAGAACCCCTATTTTTTCTTTATTTACCAGATCACTCAATTTATACCCTTGAGAGCAAAGAGATTTATGAACGTCTCGAGGAGCTGCTTTCAATTTTGAGCAAGTTATAATGTCTGTCACCAGAGCTTCAATTCTCAAAAAATTAGAATCAAATATGCTTCGTAATTCCACCGACACCACATCATAAATAATTTCTTGCGGTTTATGCTGCCCAAAAGAATAAATCATTAATTTTTCTTTCCTAATTGGTTTTAATTTTAAGGAATTTGCAATATTTCTTATCAAAAATGTTCTTTCTGATCCTGTGTCTATAAAACAACGCACCAGTTTATTTCCATTATTTGCTGGTATAGCAACTATGCAAGTCTGCAAAAGTGTTGCTTTAATTTCTTTAGATGCTTCAGATTGCGATAGAGATACAACAGTCTCTGTATTAGGACTATCCTTCAGATTTTGATTTAATTTACAAAACAATTTGTTATGACTAAATTCTTTACAAAAACTACATCTATCAATTTTACTTCGACATTCAGATGAAAGGTGATTTTTACGAAAACATTTGTAACAACGGCCTTCATTTTTAAGCATTTGTCTTCTCACATTATCTGCTACAATTTCACAATTATTAGAAATATGATTATTATGCGATTTACAAAATATACAAAACGACTTATCTAATACGTTTTTAGAGGTGTTCAAAGTCATTGTTGCGGCATTACCCTTTCCATATCTAGGATTTTGTTTTCGAAAATTACTGATTTTAGGACTAAAATCGTATTGCACTTTACTAGCATGACAAGAATTAGCAACGGACAAAGTGGCTTCACGACATTCAATTTCATCTCTTAAGAAATTAATTAGCTCATCAACTTCTTGACCATCTTTAGATTTACGCTTCCGATGAAATTCCAACACTATATCCTGAGGTAACAATTTCAGTAAAATTGGATTTAACAAATGTCCGTAAGAACCAGGCGTAACTCCTAAATTTTTTAAACTTCTAACATTAATTTCGCAATTATCATGTAATTCTCGAAGGCCTTTAAAATTTGAAGAACTTTTAACAGGTTCAAGATTCAAGAGATTATTCATGTGAGCATTAATTATAAGTTCGGTTTTACCGAAACGTTTCTTCAGAATATCAAGACAGGAATCATAATTTTCATCGGATAATTGAAATCCTTTCACCACATTGTAAGCTTGACCAGTTAACAGGGACTTCAAATAAGAGAACTTTTCAATTTTGCTTAAAGATTTATTTTGATCTATTGCTGTTTGAAATGTGTTAAAAAATTCTAACCATGAACTTGGATCACCCGAAAATTTTTCGATATTTAACTTAGGAAGTTTTACATTTGAAGCGGTAGTTTCAGATACACTTGAATTGAATAGAACACTATTGTTGCTACTATTGTCCTTATTACACTTCTTAATGCGGCTTTTAATTTTAAATTTTGCAGAAAAAAGTTGTTCGGCATATTTTTCGCAAGTTTCAAATTCTTTTTCGAAATCCTTAGGTTCTTTCAATGATTTTTGTATTTCCAAGTCTAGACTTTTCAGTAAATTTTCCTTATCAAGAATATTTTCATGTAATTCCATTAGTTCTTCAATATCATTCTCTTCAATATCGCAAGTTAAAACTGGTTCTAATTTAGTCATCAATTTTGTGAAATTCGTTCGCACAACAGTGCGTCTAGCTTTTAGCAATTCTACTGACTCCATTTTAATCAAAAATTTAATTTCATTCAATGTAATGTAGTAACAGCTTACCTTGGCTGCACAGCTTGACTTTATCACGTCCGTAGGTCACCAAAACATGATTACGATTTTTCGTATCATTGTCGAATCTCAAAATGCAAAAAGGTTTTAATAATTCAAGACTTCAAATTTTCACTTGACACACATTTATTGAAGAACACACTGACAAAACAACATAAAACATATATATAAAAAGAAGGCTCATGATAGTATTTATCTCAAGTATCAAGAATCAAAAAGCATTTAGAAGGAAGTTCCGAAGAGCTCTAGCTCTGACTCTGACTGCACATTCCTAATATAACAAAACACAACTCTGCCTCCAGCGCCCTCTAAGGGCAAAGCTGGGATCCCGTCCGGGTCTGAACACATAACGTTACTTTTTAACACAAAATTTAGAGTCAAAAACGAAACTATGAATACTGAAACTCCTTCCCCAAAGAAGAACTTTGGAAGTTTGGAAAGATTATGTGTTGTCGCATTGGAGGAGAAAAGCACCATCATACAACACCAACATCAGGTCCTATGAACGTGAGCGTTATCTAATTGTCTCTAAAAGCTAAGTTTTTTCCATCCTTAAATGACCCAAACCTCAGCAGTTCTTCCGCTTGTCTTAGCCTTGCCACGTTCAAGTTCAGTTCAGAAAATAAGGTAACAAGCCCACTAAAACTATTCGTAAATTATTAATTATCCATAAATGTTACGTGGTTGTCGAAGAACTTATTTCACCGGTCTACAAACGTATAAAAAACCGTCATAGAAGAAATGAGCGTCAACGCAGTGGAGCCTTTATGGAAGAATTAACTGATCTTTGCATCCTCACCTACTGAAAGGTTCTTCAAAGGTCTGAAGCCATAAATTTTCATGGTGCAAAGCTGTAAGGTCTAATCCTTGTCTGTGGAGGGGAGATCCAACACAGTTGAGGCGTCGTAACAACAGGATATTTTACAAGTAATTTATTTATCGTTTCCGTCCAAATGACGCAAAAACTTGACGAACACTTTTACTTCGTAATTTAGCCACCGATAGTGTTTCATTTCAACTTTTAAGACGTCGGACTTAAGCGGCCATCACGTTAGATCTCAACGGCACAGAACGCCTTGACGCATGCTCAAGTGATCTTTAGATATGTGCAACTACAGAATGTTTTGCTTCAGGGCGGTATGAGACGGTAATATGGAGTGTAACGGGCGTTTAAAGTCTATCGGTAAGCTAACTTCGATAACAGTTTTTAATACCAATATTGAACATACACAGAAAATGTAAGCTAAAGTAAAAAAGTTTTCTGTGTAAAATTTTAGCGTTAGAACTAGTATTGATTGTTACCAACAAAACAATGAAAGGTAATATAATTTTTTTCAAAAGCAGTTTAAGTGCAAAGCATAATCATAACAAAAATATAATAATACATAAATAAAAAAAAACAAAATTTTAACTGTAAATATAAATATACAGGGTGTTCATTAATTATTGTCGAGGTTTCCGTACCTCATAACTTTCGAATAAAAAATATTACGCAAAAACCGATTTCGTATTCGTAAATTACAACTCAAAGAATTTTATTAATGACATTAAAAAGATTAATGAATTTGCACATGGCTGCTCTTCGTCACTCGTACCACATCGAGACGAAATTCGATTTCCCTCCAAGTGTTCTCCAGCATTTGTGGGGTAACATTCTGGATCGCAGTAACAATTCTGCGCTTCAGTTCATCAAGGGAAGGCACAGGGGTCTTGTACACAATGTTGTCTCGCACATACATACAGTGCTTGTCTCGTTGATTTTCGTGCACTGCGAGTAAACGTTTCTTGGATGCGATCAACATTTTCCCGCGAAGTGCTCGGTGTTCACGCTCTCTTTCGGTGTAGAACACTACCAGTTTCCTGAAATCGTGTTAACCAGCGTCTTATAGAATTATCCGAAGGAGGATATTTCTTGTACGTGGTCCTGAAGCAATGTTGAGTAGTTATGACTGATTTAGTTTCGAAAAACCACAATACACAAATTGCTTTTCTTGCACGGTCGCCATTTTTATTTATGACGTCATAATTACCCAGACTGCAAATGCGCTAAGATCTCATTGTTGCCACGTAAAATTCTTTGAGTTTTAATTTACGAATACATTATTGGTTTTTGGGTGATATTTTTTGTTCGAAAGTTATGAGGAACGGAAACCCCGACAATAATTAATGAACACCCTGTATTTTCTGTTGGTATAAAAAGCGAGTGGCGACATGCACCAAATAAAAATGTTCACGAAAGCAGAGTAAAAATGACAGTAATAACTAGTGTCCCACAGCAGTAGGTAAAAGTGTAGAATGTCCAATAGAAATTTTCGAATTCTCAAAATTATGGTGGCTGATGCAAGACGCAGATTTATATTTTGTATTTTTAACGGTTGTTTTCATAATATAAAAATTGTGATAAAGTTAGGAAGTAATTTGGTTTGAAGAAAACTACGTGAATAAAAGTTTTTTCCTCTTCTCTCTCCTTTGAATGACATTTTGTAATGAATTCTAAAACAGAAATGAGATCGATCAAAATTAGAAAAAATCTTTGCCTCTTAAAAAGCAAAATTGTGCATTGAATTTACTTATTTTTTTTGTTGTTGTTGTCGTCGTCGTGTCCTTGTGCGAAGCGAGGAAGAATGGGTGAGCTGCTCCTGAGTCTAACGGGACCCTTATAGGCAGGAGTCCGACTTCCGCACCTTTGAGAGGTCTCTTCATTTTTGAACCAGACCGTCACCAGGGGTTGGCCCCCTCAAAAGTATCGTTTCACTTGGGCGACATTGGAGCCACGACGGATATAACGCACACCAGCTCCTTTTAATGTTCACGGTCCCAAAGCAACCAGCCGTGAGAGGCTCTCACCCACCCGAACCACTAGCCTCAGTCACTGTTGCTTCACTTTTGGTTCTCTGCGGGAACCGCGTTTCTACCGACAGGTCCACTGCGGGACATCGTTTTTGCCCAAACGAATTGCACATTACTTCTTCCAAATTTTGGTACTATACTCAAATCAAGGGGTATTCTGAAACATTCTTACAAACATCCGCGCACATTTCATGATGTACTACTCCCAAATTCTTTAAAAACGAAATGGGGACTAAACAGCATATTCTTGAACATGGGTACGATTTCAAACCGCATGCTTCAAGTTTTCCCGACAGGTATGAAAAAATATACCTCTTTTCATATACAAGATTAAAAATGTGCTCCATAAATACGGAAACACCCCCAAGAAAATGGAGACGATTAGCGGCCCATCTTTGCATAATAGTTGCACGCGAATCGAATGTTGCTCCTAAGATTGTCTTCAATGAGAAAGTGAGGCAAGCTCCCACATGTCGGAGGAGAGAAGAGATGAAACTGTTGAGCGAGATGTGGGCGCACAAAAGCACCGAGAATAAATTGTGGAAACAAAAACACACAAAGGGCTGGAAAAGAAGAGCAGAGTGAGTGAGGTGCGAAAAAAGAAGCGCACACGGAAGTGTGCATGTGGAAAAAGCTGTCCTCTTTGCAGCAGGTGCTCGATCTGGGGGTGATCTTTGAGCTCTGGTCAGGGTCATGTCGTGAGGGCACCATTATCTATTCATCGGCAACTATTCACAGTCCTTGTTGTGTTTGGTTTATGATATAGGGCGCTATTTCATTTCTTTCGCTAAATTGTTGAACTGCCGCATTCACTCGGATGGAGTTGAACTTGGGTTCAAGCTACAATTGAAAGTCAACGGTTCATCGCCACGCTCAAGAAGACGAGCGGCCAAAAGCATTTTTAAATATGTAATTATATTTTAAGTGACCTCTTTTCAACTGCAACACAATTCCCTCATTCGGATCTTTGCCATGCGCTTCTATTGTGGCCATTCTATATATACCAGAGCGAAATAACCCTTTTCTCCCGCCATTCTTGACTTTAAAACTTAATTTATGCTTGATTGCGTAAAAAGGGTGAACTATCCTCGCCCTGAGAGCACTTTCATTCACCACTATCCGTCGAGGCCCATTTACATTTCCTACTCAATTTCCCCCCACAAGGCCACATCTTAAGTTCCACAATTTTTCACTTTCAACTCCAAATAATAACAATTTAAAATCTATTAACAAGAATTCAGAATCCCCATTGTGAACGCCGATTTCATTTCAAAAAATAGATAATCCCTATTTTATCGATTGTTAAACTTAATACAAATATTTCACATCTTATCGTTTTTTACGCTTCATTAAATTCAAATGGAATCTGAAAAAGGATTAGAATGCGAAAGATTTTTCATTGTTACTGAACGTTTCAATACAGTCCTGGTTTGGTGTAAGGAATACACTACCCAAGCACTTTTCGCAAGGAAAATTAACAAGCGGCCAATAACAGGACAACTATCTATACGATGGTTGAACAGTATTGTAGGTCGTTCTAGTAAAAGTCTAAAAAATTGTTTGACATGCAGCCGAAAAATATAATTTTCGTTTTCTCCATCGTTTTAACTACGATTGCTTACTGTCTTCTGAATTTACTCATAAAGAAACCTCGGAAATAATGACATTTTTCCATCAACAATGTTTTGATACTTCGAAATGCGCAATCCCAAGTTTCGCTCCCGAAGTGTTCTGAAGTATAACTAACTTACTAACCGAGAACAGAATAACGCTGTGGAACACATAAAGAATATTATATATAGAAACTGAGCCGGCAGGATGGCGTAGTGGCAAGGCACTGACCTCGTACGCCCAAGTTCGTAGGACCAAACCTGGTCCAAGTTGGTGGGTTTTCAAGATGCAGAAATTCGTCAGAGCCCATGACGTATAATTATGCGACATGTGGAAAATCCCTTGAGTATCTGTTTGGTTTGGATACTCTCGGCTAAATTCAATTCCTAGGGCAGTTTCGCATCATTAAGAGCTCAGGTGCCGCCATCTAGGGGAAAACTGAGCGTCAAAATTATCAAGTGGTAATATCATCCACGATAGTGGTGCTACTTTGAAAGAACGTACGCCGGTTTGCGGGGAATGCACTAGGTCTGCCATGGTTAGCGACCATACTCAGCCCCATTAGAAATAATATGGAAACTGGCGGCTAGTAAAGCTTACAAACCGTCTTTCGTGACTAAAAGTATGATATTAAGTTAGCCTGCAGGAAAAGCTTCACAGTAATTACCAATACGCTTAGAGTCAAGAAATAGAGTTAATCTAATTCCAGTCTTACGAGGCCTGGTCATGGTAATACACTCAACATTTGATAGAAACTGCAAACTACCTTAAGCCCAGGTTTTCATTCCTCGTTCCAGGTTTCATTCGTCTAATTGAAATTGAGGAAGCTACTCGACTTTTCTGTTAGCCTTTTCAGTTTTCTAACAACATATATAAATGGTTTCTCAGACATAAAGATCAATTGTACTTCAGGGCGGCGGGTTTTTTTTTTTCTCAGCTTAAAATTGCCTATAGGAAATGTTTGTTAACCCTTTAAAGGGGCATTTTTTTGTAGTATTGGTATGTTAAAATATTTTTCAGATTTTGTTTTGTTTCAAAAAATAAATTCATATAGGACAATAAATAAGATTAGCATGATTTTTTTCCACCCTTTGAGGGGCATAGTTATAATACAGTAGCCCCTCGTTATATCGCGCTTGTCGGGGGACAGCAAAAAAGCGCGATACATCCGAATGCGCGATATATCTGAATGAGCGATATAACGAGGGGTTACTGTATTTGAATATTGATGCATGCGGTGGTAAATATATTTCCCGGAGTCTTTGGGAGCAAGGTTCCACCAATCAGAAAGGGTAAAATAGCTTACTATAAACATCTATAATTTGATGAATTTGGTGGGAAGCATACTTCCCACCGCCTGAGAAAGGGTTAAGCTAAAATGTAAACGGAACGTTAAAACAACGATACTGAGCGTGTGGCCCTCAGCCTTACAAATCAGAGGTGAAAAAATTATTGGTTATACGTACTTAAAATTGATAAATTTAGGGGGAATTTATTTCCCGCTACCTCATAAAGGGTTGCATAATTGTCCTGTAATTAAGCATTTATGAGGTAGCTGGAAATAGCATAAGTAATTTGTTATTTCCCGCTATGCATGTGGGGAAAATATGCATTATTACTGCACTAAAGAAACTACTTTATGATTCTGTTTTATTTTTCAATTCACAACTACAAGAAATGCACGCCTTTATATTGAGAAATTTCCAATTTTACCTTGAAGTTTCGCATTTGTAGAATGTTCTTTGAAAATGGGTGATTTTCCCCCTCCCAATGTCATGTGCCTAGTTCTTCCTTCCCATATCGATTAAATATTCATTTTAATACACTTTCTTCAGTTAAAAATTGAAAAACCTTCTCGAACTACTGTTATTCCCTACACATAGGTAAATTATACATTTCAATAGTTCATAGATTGTTCATATCCAGTCACTCAGAGGATTAACATTTGAAAGGACTATCCTTTTCATTGAATCAAAATTCCTTCAAAGCTGAATTAAGTCCATCTCAGCGTACTTATTAGGCCTCACTTAAAAATGTTTATTTCTCTATTCACGCCACGAAGTAAAACGAGAATGAAATGCGGTCAGAAAAATGACAACTTCCAGGAAAATAATAGGGCGGCATTTCTTTTAACATCACAACCAATCTCTTCAAAAATAAAAGCAAAAGCAGCGCTTAATATCAATTTTTAAAACACGTTTTCTTACAAAAAGATGAACTCTGGATGTCCTCTTTTCTTTGCTGCAAGAAAACATCTTGTACGGCTAAATTCTGTGCGTCAAATTAATGCACGAGTTTCAAGAGATGTTTAGATCGAGTTTGACGTCACGAAATAAAAGCGCATCAAACGCTCAAAAGTAAAATGAGAAGTAGAAACAACTACTTTCAACAAAGAATTGATGTCTCTATGAAAAGAGCATTCAGAACTTTCCGCTCACGGAGAAACTACTTCGCGCTTAAAGCAATTATTTTAATTGCACTAAACTGATTTTAATTTGCAAAAAGACAACGTTTTCGACTCTTAATTATTGTAATTTAAATAGCTCAAATTATGTACCATGCATCTGAAACAGGCATTCGAATTCACATAATTCTAACTTAAAACTCGGTTGGTAGTTTGGTCGGTTGATCTGGGTTTAATAGCGCAAGAGTAAGTAATGCAATACCGCGCCATACAATTGTTAAATGTTCACCTTAGCATATTTACAATATCTAAAAGTCGGATTACTGTTTTTTGGCGCACGTGTCAATAACATTGGGATGTTTTGTTTTTTTTTTTCAGATTTGGTAAATGAATACACTTAGAAAATAATATTGAAAATACTTTAATGAAAAGTTTTTTCCGTCCATGAAAGATAAAAATAACCTCAACAATGAGAAACGAAAGCCCTTTCTTATTGGTAGCATGTTTGGCTCTTTCAGTTAATGCTGGTGAAATGTATTGAATATGTCGCTTAAATCAACAGTGCTAAAAGGGAATTTTTTTTCCGAGAGGAGGGACGGACAACACGGATTTAGTGCTGACTATCTCTTCAGCAGAGAACTCAAAGACTTCGTCCAGGAGGAGAGAGGATAAAACTTAATCAAAAGATAATAATAATTTCCAAAAATAATTAATAAGATAATTTTTAGTCCAGGTAAACAATTAAAAACTTACAAAAGAAAAAAAAATGCTCTTGCTTGGGTTACAGTTTTTTAATGCTTTCTTTAAAATGTTTTAAATATTTTTACTTCTAAACTGAACGTGTGAGTATCGTCCATAAAATGTGCCAATATAAGGTGAACATAATTGACGAAGGTTTTCCTTAAAAATAAGTGAAATTTGTGCTTAAAAGACTGGAGAAAAAAAGACAAACATTCTATATGAATTATGTATCGTACAATTTCAAAGACTACCTAAAATAGGATTACAAGAAAGATAATTTTGAGCAACAATACAGTTATAACATGAATAGTCCCAATAGGTAGTTGTTCAAAATAAGCAAGTACCTCTTTCTTTAGTCGGAATACTGTAAAATTTGTAATTTTTCTCTTGATTTTCATGTGTTAGTTTATATTATTTTTATACAATAATAATTATCGAAAACATGGTTTTAAACAAGTTACTTTATTTCAGAGACTAAGCAGTTTCCAAAGAAGGGGATTTACTAATCTCACATAGTATTTTTTTCTTTTTTCATTAGAAATAGAAGCAAGCGCATTATTGTTGCATCTCGCGTTCCATCCATTCAATAAGAGTAAAAATGCTAAATTTATCGGAAAAGATTTTCAGGAACTTATTATTGGGATTCTTATTTAAACTTTTTAATTTTGCAATACAAGTACCTAGGAGGGAAATGCAAATATTTTCATCAAAAAACTAAGGGTAGAATTTTAAAGTAATTCTTTATTTTGAAAAATATTTAAACTTCGACCAAAAACAAGAGTATACTACGGATTTACTTTTGGCACAAAAGTCGTTTGATATGCAAAGATTTAATTTCTTCTTTTTTTTTTTTTTACTTTTTAACATTTTTAAATTTTTGGTGTAGGTGCAAGGATTCCTAAACATAACACTTTAAACATTTAAATCAAATAAATTCACTCATTCTATTTTCGTCTTTACTATTATTTAATGGCGGACACAATAATTTAAATTAAATGTTAAAAAAATCATTTAATTTCTTTGGAGAAGTTTCGTGTTAGACAAAATTTCTTATTTTTGTGTTGTTTTAGATTATTTTTTCTGCTTCGGGTTTTGTCTAGTATTCTTTAGTAAAAAGAAAATTACGAACATTTGCCGTGCGTAAAAAAATAAAGTGCAAGATATAATTAAAATTAAATTTTCATTTATCATTTTATTGTACGATCGTAAAACGGTAACGCACGTTAAAAACACATTTTCAACGTAATAACATCAAAATCTTGGGTTAAAACATTAATTGTTTACCATGCATCTGCAAGGTACTGTAACATTAGAACAATTTTTTTTCATTATAAATGACATCCTTAACATTCGCTATTAACCAAAATGACTATGACCAAAGATGAAAACAGCGACCATAATCAGCTGACTGACAGAAAATATTATTTTCCTCATTTGAACATAACTCTGAAACATTAACTACGCCGTTTTCATTATAAGAACCTAATTAAAATTTTTACTCTTCAGACAACCATACAAATTAACATTTTTCCTCTGCTTGAATACAAAAAATAATTTCCACTTTTTCAACCCATTACAAGTGTTTTATATAGTTAAACTAAATTTGGCTCTTTAAGGCAGTGTAATAATGATCCATTAAAATACTAATTTGCCTTTCAAGCAATCAAAAACGGCCTCATTTTAACTTTTTTTTCTAAATGTCCAGCATTAAACAAACACTGTATGGAAGAATTCTCTAATGGGATTATTCTGTTTTAAAGCAGGTTCCTACTGTGCTGTCATATGTCACGGAAACGTCCGCATATGGGAAGCAATTCCTAAGGTTATTCCAGAACCATGCGTCCTCGTTTTTAGTTAATTACAGCCACAGCACAACAAAGAAAAGTATCTGAATTATTTTCAACCGCACCTGGGTAGGTCATTTGTCATTAAACAATTAATTTCGTTAAAATTTGGCATATGAGCTCTCCTAATATTAATTAATTTATTCATATTCATCTTTTATGCCTAATGTCAAATGACTGTTTCTCTTACGGCAACCACTTTGCAACCGACATTACTCAAAAAGATAATCTGAAGTTTCGGCTATCAATCACACTGACAACAGACGCTATTCACCTTTATCTTGCAAATTTATGACTCTAGTTTGTTTATTTGTAATTACCAAAAAAGTCCGTTAATTTGTAATTATCGAGAGAGAGAGAAATGATTACTCAAACATAAAATATCTTTTATGCTCAGGGCCGGCCCGACGGTATTCGGCGTCCTTGGACTCTATAAAAATAGTCACCCCTAGCCCTCTTTCATCACACAAACTAAAATACTATACATTCAAATTGTGTATCATTTTATTGCTTTTTTAATTATTTTAAAAACTTTAATAATTACATACATGAAACAAATAACTTATTTTTTTCTTTCTGATGGGCTTCTGTTGGCTTCCGGTAATTGCAGACCTCGTGCATTTCACAGGGATTGGTATCATCTAACCATATCTATCAACCAGTACCATTGCCACAAGTGAATTTTGACGCTAAGTTCTTTCATTTGAAAGATGGAGAGTCTGGGAGGAGTCACTATCATTGGGTCTGCCTACGTTAACCAGAATTGTTGAATTAATTTTGTAAAACAAGTATTGTTTTTTTTTTTTTTTTTTTTTTTTTTTTTTGTTCTGACGCTCAGGCGCCCTTGTACTTTGCACATTGATAGGGCCGGCCCTGCTTATGCTGATGAATAAGGTAGGTTACGAACATGAATTTGGAGCGGAGCGTTGAGCCGAAGCACGGAGCAACGAGATTTTTGTCAAACTGGAGCTGAACTTAGAAAGAAAATTTGTTGTGCTCCGATTTTTTCTCTAGCTTCATTTCACTTTAAACTAAATAAATAAAATGATTTCTGTATTTATTTGTTATTCTTACTTGGTTATTAATGTGTTCTGCGAACATGAATCTGGTGCAGAGCGTTGAGCACAAGCACAGTAGCAACACGATATTCGTCAAACTGGGGCTGAACTTAGCAAGAAAATTTGTTGCGCTCCGATTGTTTTTCTCCAATTTCATTTTACTTTAAACTAAATTAATGAGTTTATGTCTTTAGTTATTTTATTTTTTTGTTATTCTTACTTGATTATTTATTCATTCTACGAACATGAATCTGGTGCAGAGCTTTGAGCAGAAACACGGAGCAACAATATTTTCGTCAAATTGGAGCTGAACTTGGAAAGAAAATTTGTTGCGCTCCACTCCTCCGATTTTTTTTCTTTTATTTCATTTCACTTTAAACTAAATGAATGATTTTATTTCGTTATTTTATTTATTTGTTGATTTTTATTTAACTTAATTATTTGTGTGTTGAACGAACATGAATCTGGTGCGGAGCGTTGACAAGAAGCGCGGAACTGTGGAGCAGCGAGATTTTCTCGAAACTGAAGCGGAATCGGAGCAGCAAAAATGCGCTCCATTGCTCCGATTTTACTTTAATTTTACTTCACTTAAAACTAAATGAATGAGTTTCTACCCTTATTTCATATACTTATTGATTTTATTTTTGATATTTATTTAATTATTTTTGTTTTCTAAAATTTATTACATATTTGATGCTGTGATGAAATTACAAGATTTATGTTACCCTCATTCAGAGTAACTTTGAGCCATGGGGGTAACTTTGAATCAGGTTATATCTTTGAGGATATTTGACTTAAAAAAATGAAATAGAGTCCAGTGCCGCACTCAGCTAAATAGGTTATAAAATCAGTTTTCTACCCTTAATTTTTAAATTAAGTCACATATACTAAAAAATGATTGACGTATTTAAAAGTTCACTCCTATTGTTAAAAGTTACCCTGAATGACTATTTCTTCCGTCGTAGCCCAAAACACGCATCTTCTTATGTTGAGTTGGTTCAGAATAATTGATTTCGTAACTCAAAGACATTAAATTCGATTTATTTCTTGTTACCAAAGTCGGTGATAAGTTTTTCATGCATGTATTGTATCAAAGTAGTACGTATGTAGATTAGAGTGTGTCGAAAAAAAAGTTTTTTGGAAAATCAAAATTTCAAGTAGACAAAGAGTTACCCGTATGGACCACATATACCCGCAAAAAATTATCCTGATTAAACTATATTTAGGGCTCCCGCACAAGGCTTAAAATTACGATTTCTTTCAAAAAATTGATTTTTTTCGATATATTTTATTTAAATCAAGGATAAATGTTTAAAAATTTTCAAGTTCAAAAATGTAAACAACGAATTTGGGAGTTTATGTTTAAAAAAAGTTGTTCTCATGCAATATTTAAGTCTCCCACATAGTACTTAAAAATAAGGATTTTTAAAGCTGAAGTTAAATTTTTCATTATAAATGTATTATTATTTTGTGAATCTTGGTTTGAACATTTGTTCGCTAATAAACAATTTTTAATGCAATTTTTATAATGTTTTATGAAAAAAAAACTAGTTGCATTTCTCTTCTGATTATTTTGCAAGAATAATTGTCAGATTTGAAAATATATGCAAGCTATAAAATAATATTTCAAATATCATTTTCATTTTTTTCGTAGTAGTACATTACTCTAAGAATTAATTACGAAAACGCAACACCAAAACATATGTTGATGTTTATATGTATTAAATATCATCAAAGGGCGGGGGGTGATAAAAACACAATATTCAATAATGACTATTAAATACACAAATAGTTTTCGAGAATAATATTTTGTCGAAAATTAAAGAAACGATTTGCTTCCAAATAAACAAAAGTCACTTGTAACCTGTTCAAAATGGCTAGGTAAATTACTAGATGGCTTGAAAAAAGTTTTTTTCTTTAAATTTTTGACAAGGTTTCTGATCTAGAAGCAAAGACCGATTAAAGCCATTAATTTCCTTGGAACCAAAAATCATTAAAACAATCTTTTACCACAAACCCACAAGTTAAAAATCTCATGAATGTGTATTTCATACTACAACCGACTAATACAGCCCCTAATATTTTTACTCTGTTTCATCCATTAGTATTTTCCGAACGATATTATAAAGGGTGGGGCAGAAGTTTTGAGGTGGTATAAAAAAAACTAATACAATTTGAGTCTTAAAACTTTTTATATTTTATCTGTATATAATCCCATTTTCTAAATTAAATTTTGAATACCACTACAGCAAGATGGCGGCCTTCAGCACCAAGGGTTCAAATCATGTTAAAAAATATCCCAAAATTGAAAAAATATTTTCAACTTGAATTTTTAAAAAAATTCTCCTTAATTAAAAAATATATAGAAAATAATCAACTTCGTGAAGAAAATCTTAAATTTTAGGCCTTGCGTAAAAAACCTAAATATTTCTTAATTTGTGAGTCTATTTATTTAATTTTTTTGTAGTACGTTTGGGTCTTTAGTTGCAACTTTTCAACAACTTGAAATTTTGAATTTCCAAAAAAGTTTTTTTCGATACATCCTAATGCGCATTGATAGAAAGAACTGCAACGGTGTTGTAATTCCTACACCGGTGGTATTCATATACGGCATAAAAAAATTAAAAAATTGCACAAAATAATTGGCATTAAAAAAATAATAAATCACGTCGAAAAGCACCCGCAGAAAAACAGGTTTGACTACTATTTACATTTAAGCTTCTTCCTTCTAATTGCATTTGTCTGGTTAACAAGACACTCGGCTAATGTTTTATTACTTAAACCTTTGGTTTCTATACTTCAGCTAATCTGTCCACACTTGCAATTATCTTCCAATCAATTATTTTTCCACCTGAAAAATCCCACCTTATAAAACCAACAAGTTTTAGGGGTATTACATTTAGGGGCACATATTTCAGGGTATTTTACGACAAATAACATCCAGTAAAAATAATAACAATTTTTAATTCTCGTCGCTTAGTTTTAAATTTTTAACCAAAATTAACTTGCAATATTAAATTTTTAACCAAAATTAACTTGCAATATTAAATTTTTAACCAAAATTAACTTGCAATATTAAATTTTTACCCAAAATTAACTTGCAATGTTAAATTTTTAACCAAAATTAACTTGCAATATTAAATTTTTAACCAAAATTAACTTGCAATGTTAAATTTTTAACCAAAATTAACTTGCAATATTAAATTTTTAACCAAAATTAACTTGCAATATTAAATTTTTACCCAAAATTAACTTGCAATATTAAATTTTTAACCAAAATTTACAGTTAAGCGACGTATTTTGTCAAGCCATTCTTGACCAGTCAACTGCAAAGATGATGTATCATTCTTATGGGTTTAAGTAACGGTTAAAAGGGAGAATAGCTAACAATCTGATACTATGCGATAAAATCTCTCACTCGTTTCCAGCCAAGACATTGATAAAATGCGATTTTATTCAGATGTTGCAATTTATAAACAGATAAAATTATAGCAAAAAATATCTCGTATACATTTAGAGCTGGGAGTAATCAGAAAGCAAAACACAATGTGCAATCGATTGACTGACGAATTTCTGTAACTCCTAATGGCTAAGATCCAATACTCACTGGCATCTAGTAAGGTGGTCATTACAGGAAATAATAACTATCATTACAACTATGCGAGAGGCCAGATATTTTGTTCAGAAAAATGGCCAAGAACTACATTTGAAGAAAGGGGTGGGATAGATCCCAAGCTACTGTTCGATTGAACCTTTAAAGATGCATTTATCTAGTTCTGACTTGGGGATGCTTGGCCTTCAAGTGAATAGGCTTTGAGCAATTCTTTTGCAGTACAATTTGCGTGTTCGTAGCTTGTCGATTTCGATCTAAACAACCCTTGTAGCGGTTAATTGAGCTGTTTTGGACCATAACATGCTCTTCCCCAAAGTAATGTATGCAATTAGGAAATTTTTACAAACAAATCTATGTATGACCGGGGTTGTGCTTTGAATCTGTGTTATACATAACATATCGCTTATAGAAATGAACAGTTTTTATATCATTATGTTCAGATTTTTGCGCTCTATATTGGGAACACTGCCGTAAGAAAATGTTCAAAAACTAAGGCTAGAGACCAACTTAATTTTTTTGGTGCAATACTGCAATAACTACTTTTTATAGTTATTTTTAATTTTTTGACACCATTAACTTCCATCATGTGAGAGAAAACTAGAACAATAACTATTTTCTGAACAAAATCGATTACAGTAATCAGTGAAACAAATAAGGCAATTAAATAAAACAAATTGTAAAACGTTCAAACGCCTCTCTTGAAAAATATCCATTTTGAAGATATGACACTGTTCATTTCTATAAGCGATATAAGAAATTTTCAAATGTTTTCTGCTGATATTATGATCCATTAACGCGGTTTTACAAAACAGAACAGTTGACTTAGGTTTCGGGTGCTCCTTTGAAAAAGCGTTTGAATTTTTTATGAAAAAGGATTGAATAAGTGAAGTAGAATTCTTTTACTTAATGTAACAAGGTTTATATGCACCTTAATCTCATATATTACGTATGACGTCAATCAATTGTACAACTAGCATACTCTTCAAAAGAGATAAATCATTTTTCCGCACGAAAAAACTCATTTTCGGTCTGTAACCAGCTCATGTTCCAATTTATTTATTGCAAATAATCCACTTTATTCTCAATACTAAAATAGTAAAACTTTTTTTAACAAAAAAAAAAATATTTATTATTTGTGAAATAAGCATTAAGGCCAACCAAATACATTCGACAACGGTTCTAACCAGCAGGGCTGCGAAGTCTGATGTTGGGGTAAAGGAGTCGGAGTCGCTTAAAAATGTATCTCCTCCGACTTTTTTACCGACACACCTTGCAAAATGTGTGTTCGCATTTTGCGTTACACTTGTTTCGCTTTTGCAAAATTTTAAAGACTCAATTCTTCATTGATATTATCATTTACATTTTATTTCTAAATAATCCGATGCTTTTCTTGGTTTGATTCAAATATTATTTAAATAATGAATTTTTCAACTTGTTGCAAGTAATTTTTTATATATAAAATATAAATTTGCCATAAATGTTTATGCTGCTGCATTTATTACAACGTTTACATTACGTTAAAAAAAAAAAAAAAGTTCCGACTAGAACTATACGAGGCTACTTTTCCCGCACACACCAACATCAAATTGACGACACCAACCGACCGAATGCCCAACATCTCATTTAGCTTTAGTTCCTAACTACTTCAAATATACATTTTCAATAGTATATACATATTCATTCACTCCTTCAATTATTTATTTTTCCATTCATTCCCTGATTCATTTCATTCATTCCCTGATTCATTTCATTCATTCCCTGGTTTAATCATTCATTCGTTCACTCGTTCATCCTTTGATTCAGAAATAACCTTAAAAATCCAGCTTGAAATATTTCGTAGGCAAATAGGCTCCTTTAGTTTTGGATGAACTAGATATCTGTACATGTTCTACCCTGTCTTAAGCTGCTTCCGATAAAGTTTATTCCAAGAAAATCTCGATATTAGATCATCATTGTATGGTATTCAAATTTCCCAGTAGCCGTTAAGAATATTTTTTAAAAACTGATCAATATTGAACAAAAATTCTTCAAATAAAAAAAGATTTCATGCTGAGAGCTGTTTCCAATAAGCTTGTTCCAAGAAATGTGGATCTGATGTCCTGGGCTTTTTATTTGTCTCATATCCCCTCATAGGCATTTGTGTTCAAAAATTTTTGAGCTGTTCAAAATTGAACGAAAAATTGTTAAAATCAAAACTAAAGTATGTGAATGAGGTTTCCTCACTGAGATCGCTTGAATAATAAAAACGTTTTATCCGAATCGCATCAGCCGTTCAAAAAATATTGGGGCGTGGGAGCATACACACATTTTTCCCCTTCATCTCAAAACCCTACTTTCATATATTTTTATTTTTTAACCTTTAATTATTAATTTATTTTCGACTTTATTTTTAACGATATTTTCACGTATATTCAGCCCCATTAAGGATTCTTACATCCTTTTTTAAAATCTTTTTACTTTTACGGGAAAGTAGGCTGAAAAACACTTTAATGTATGTAGGTAATTCTCAGAAATACATTTTGAATTAAGAAAAAAAGGCTTTGAAATTAATTATTTGATTGATAATTTAATTTTTTGTTTTATTATCCAGTCTTATACCCTTACCGGGTGGAAAAACGATCCCAAATCCAAGTTTGGGACTTCTCTCGAAATTCGGGGACGTATGGTCACCCTATTTACAACATGCTGAATAACCAAATAACCGGTGTCGATTGTATTTACTTATTCGTCAATGTAGAAAATTCCGGAGTTTTACTTCATCTTTGCAGCAACTTATTTAACGAAATGAGTGATTCTGTCCCACAAAGTGGAACCCCACGGAACCTGGTGAAGGAGAAGATGAAACCAAGCAGCAATAAATGTTCTGATATCGTTAAATAAGTTGCTGCAAAGATGAGGTAAAACTCCGTAATTTTCTACATTGACGAATAAGTAAATACAATCGACACCGGTTATTTGGTTATTCAGTATGTTGTAAATAGGGTTACCATACGTCCCCGAATTTCGAGAGAAGTCCCAAATTTGGATTTGGGATCGTCTTTCCACCCGGTAAGGGTAGAAGACTGTATACTAAAACAAAAAATTAACAATCAAATAGTTAATTTCAAAGCCTTTTTTTTCTTAATTCAAAATGTATTTTCCGAGAATCACCTTCTATCCCACCAAGTGGTAGCAACCCTATAGAACCTGGTGAAGGAAAAGATGAAACCAAGTAGCAATAAATCTTCTGATATCGTCGCATTATAGCTGCGAGCAAATAGTGCTGTAATCATCTAGTAATAGGTCACAAAAATTAAATCAATTATATTCAATGCACATCCCTGGTATTGACAGCAATTGTGCCAAACTATTCGCCTAAATCATCCATCTAATAAAAAAGAAAACAGGAACGTCACAATAAAGAAAAGCTTTTCCTCCACTGGCCTTGAGGCCATTGAAAAAAAGCACCCCAGTCTAATTGCGCCTCTAAGAGAGAAAGTGTGCGACTATTTATTATCCAGTTTTCGCTTTGCTATGTACTAACAAATGTCGAAGCACAAATTATTAAAAGAGGCAAAAAACTAGATTAGGTAAGATAAAAACTAGCAATAAAATACAGCAATTTTGTGATTGTGTTTTCTAATGATCAGTAATGTTGAAACAGGTTGTCCGTAAATGGTTTCAGTTGTTCATCTTACCTTCCCTTATCCAATTAAGTAACTAATCTTAATGATCGGAAAGCATTCATTTTTCACATCTATCCTTGAAAGTTTAAATAGATTAAATGCTACGTTTCAAACACTCTATGACCATGCTTATAAAATTGCAAACGCATATTTCGCAGTAAGAGGTCCGGGCTTCAAAACTCTTCCACAAAAGTCTCAAACTTATGAATAATTCTATAATAATATTTTTTTTTTTTTTTGAAATTTCATTTCTTACATACTGAATCTAATACTTTTAGTTTGCTATTCAAAATATTGGAATTAGTGCAAGTGCAAATGAGTTATTAACGACGCACGAGATATTTTTTTCCATTTGACACATCGCTTATAGAAATGAACAGTGTCATATCTGAAAAATGAACATTTTTCAAGAGAGGAGTTTGAACGTTTTACAATTTTTTTTATTAATTACCTTATTTGTCTATTATAATCGATTTTGTTCATAAAATAGTTATTGTTCTAGTTTTCTCTCACATGATGGATGTTAATGATGTCAAAAGAATTAGAAATAACTATAAAAAGTAATTATTACAGTATTGCGCCAAAAAAATTAAGTTGGCCTCTAGCCTTAATTTTTGAACATTTTTACAGCAGTATTCCCAATATAAAGAACGCAAAAATCTGAACATTTTGATATAAAAACCCAAAAAAAAAAAAAAAAAAAAAAAAACGATTTTTCGCAGATATGACACTTTATTTCGATAAGCGACATGTTACAAGACTGTACCAAAAAGAACTTAATACCTTAACGGTCGGGTAATTTTCAAGAAAACGGTCATAAAAGTGCCTGTTTTTATATCCCTGAAAATTATATAAAAAATATGTGTATGAACAATATATATATTCATTTTTAATTTTTGATTTGTTTTTATTTTGAAATTTTAAACACTCCAGCCCCTCATTTCCACGGGAGCGAGAAATAGGAGAAACCTCAGCCCGTCATTTTCATGGGAGCGAGAAATGGAAGCCAAAACCTCAGCCCGTCATTTTCATGGGAGCGAGAAATAGAAGCCAAAACCTCAGTCCGTCATTTTCATGGGAGCGAGAAATAGAAGCCAAAACCTCAGCCCGTCATTTCCACGGGAGCGAGAACTAGAAGCCAAAACCTCAGCCCGTCATTTTCACGGGATCGAGAAATAGAAGCCAAAACCTCAGCCCGTCATTTTCACGGGATCGAGTGGGAAGGGGTTAGTGAAATCATTGTTTTGTAATGAAAAAGGCAAAGGAAACTCAACAGTAAGTATACATTTCTTTCTAATTTCAAACAAGATGCCATTTTTCATCGACGTGATGCAAAAAAAAAAAAAATCCAATAAGCTGTATTTTGTTTCGTTGAAAATAATTAGTTGTTACTCTTTCACACTCGTGCAGCGATTCATTCGTCTTTCGTCGTAAATTACAAAAGATTACGCACACTGCATAGACAAACCTAGCGTGATTGGAAATCAGTTTTTTAGTTATCCAATCACTCGTTCTAAAGCACCCCAGTCGAAGGCTACATTAAAGTCATTAAAACACGATTCATCACCGTTTTTGAAGAGAAAAAGATTTTATGGAGAAATTAGGATTACAGTAAAGAAAGAAGCCCCAATCAAGAGTAACAAAACGCTCATTCAGGATTGGCAGTTTGATGGATTAGGAGTAGCTTTCATTGCCTTGATTTAGAAAATTTGCAGTCCGTTTAAGCAAAAAATATCTAAATTTGATTTATATAACAATAATCTCGGAATGATTTTTTTTAAACTTTAGTTAGAGTCATTAATTTGGATTATCAGTATTTTCTCTAATGGCGAGTCTCAAAAGACATAGTCTTATCTGTTCCGTTATAAAAGCGACCGCCCTTGAAGGAATCCATTTTAAATAAAACATTCCCTGAAAATACATGTTTAGGTGAATATTTTTAAAACCATTTTCGAGAACAAAAGAAGTTATGCCAAACTCAGGACGTTTCCTTATTTTTCAAATGACTTTCAGATGCTTTTTAAGAGATCAAGTTTCTTTCTTTAAAAAACAGCAGCGCCCAAATGGAAAGTATAGAAAGATCTCGAAATAGAAAATGATAGTTAAACAAATAAACGCAATTTCAATGTGCGCTGATAAGACACTAAATAGCTCAAAGTAGTTCAAAAATGTTTTTATTGGTTCCGGTACCTGCCTGCGCGCAGTGAAGAGGCATCGGTTCGATTCCGACTTTCCCCTGGGTGCATTTCCTTCTTTGTATAGTAAAATCTGTTGTAGTGTCTTGTTCTATCTGTCATGCTAGACGAGAGTTTGAGGAATATCCTTGAGAATAGCAAATAAACTCGAATATTTATGTGACCTGAAATGGTTGTTCACAAACAATGTTTTTATAACATAATTTATTATTATACCTTTTCAAATGGATTTTAAATTTCTAATACGAATCTGCGAGTGCCCGACTAATTTGAAGATATTTTGTCTGATTTTTCTATATTCATTTTCAGCGTCTGTTTGAATACTCACGCAACAAATTCAGTTCAGTAAGGGAAGTAACAATTAAGTGTAAATAAAGAAACACTAAATATTTGTTAATTAAAAATAATAATCTCAACCAAATAATTTAAATGAATTGAGGCTGAATAAGTAAAGACTGCGATAATTTGAAATGTCGCAGTGATAGTTAATTTTTAAAGCCATCATTTCGGCGACTCGATTGTGGAGCTTAAGGCACCTATTTTAGATGCTCTCTGAATCTCCCATTTCAGGATAAATAAATGACTCTATTTTAAATAGTTAACTAATATTTTCCTTTTCCTAAGGCAAATGTTATAACTCCTTTTATGCTTTCAGTTTGTAAAATTTATTAATAGGCTATAGAAGATTATCTTTGTTGCAGAACTCTACACACTAAATCTTACTTTTACCACTCAAAATTTTATTCAACACTGACTCATGGAAAGTGACCGACTCAAACACTGACTCAAACTCATGGAAGTTTACACACTTCCATGAGTAATTCAAAATGATAATGAATTTAGACACTGTTAGTTTTAAAAACTAATTTCAGAGAAAAATAGTTGTTTTCAGTGCAACTTTGGTGATTTTACTCATCCTAAAATAAAATTTACTTCATTTGCAAGAGAAGAAGTAGCAGTTAGTGAGTGAGAAATACAACAAAACGATCGAGTATTTTAATAAGGTTGACAAGGTAGAAAAAGTAAGTAGCAATTATATTAAGGTTGATCAGAATAAACTGCAAACCAGAGATATCAACGTGTAAAAAGGTTTTCCGCTGCAAAAAGGCATATTTCATAGTTTTTTCGTTTTTATCCGGAGTCAGGTTGATAGGTGTGTTTTTTCTTTCTGTCTTTGCCTTTAATATTAATTTGAAATTCAAAGGTTAATATTTGTACTGATTATGAATAATACTATGTTCTCATAGTACACAGTGGCATATAATCGAGTCCAATAAAAAGTAGATTAGCAAGTATTTGTAATGCTGTAAGCATTTTCAAGATTTAATTGCACTCGGAAACATCGTTGCTTGAGTTGCTGAAAAAAGTCAAAGGAGGTCGTACTAAGCATTAAAAAGAATTTCTGCAATGCTTTTTGCAATATTTTGGTAAACTGAATCTTGTGTAAAGTTTTCCTTTTTTTCACATTAATTTGCACAGGGGTTGTTAATACTTCGAATCTATAGATTCGAAGTATAATTTAGCAGTGCAAGCACCTTTTTTTAAAGGTGTATTCTCTCAGAAACATCTAAATAAATAAGTATATTCTCGCACGATCTCAGATGCGCATGCTTAGCAAAAACTGTAAAAAAATTGATTTCATATTAAAGATAATGAAACTTCAATACTGTCCGACTAATTCAAGCTGATACATTTTTTTTACCTTCCAGAAACATTACTTACTTATTGCGGCAGGAGTTATAATATTTTGCCTTTGGAATAAGCAAGAAAGATTGTTTTAATCCCACAGAAAAATATTAGTGCTTCACTTATTTACTTTGCTTCTCAAAAATTCTACTGATGGGTTCAGTAAATAATATAAATTTATCATTTTCTAAATGCCGCACGTCAAAAACTTAGCACTTCGCACTCAAACCAGGAAGTGATTTTGAGCCGATGTGGTTTTTCGAGCTCAAAGTTTCAAATTGAAGAATTGATCCGAGTGTGAGAACATACATTTAAGCGAAAAATCAAATAACAAATGGTCGATCGATTTTTTCCCACCTCAAACATCTATTTACTTAATGATTTGGTTCGTTGCACCAAGTACTCGTCGAAGTATAGACAAAGTGATCGAAAGAGCTGAGTTATGGATAATTAACCGCTACATCAATCGTTAAAAAGAGACAGCTATAATGTAGGGAAACTACTTTAAATCTCAATCACTACTTTATTAAAGAAAAGATTGCAGCAAACAGACTGGAATATTAATGTGTCTTTTAATTAAAGTCTCTACATTCATGAACGACCACTAATCGAAGAGTTGATACTAGGAGAGAAAAGAAAATCTAATCGACAGGGATTGAAAAATCTTATCATGGACAGTCCGTTATAATAACTCATGTTTGGTATATGAGAAATGGGTGTGGCAAACGCGACGATCAACGCAGTCGCCAATGGGGATGTCATCCCCCCCCCCCCTTCGTTGATGTGTCAATGAAGCATAAAAGATTCATTTTAGACTGAAACCAAGAGTTATAGAGTGTGTGTCAGAGGAAGGAAGACAACAACGTATTTCTTTAATAGCGCCACCCAAAGCGACCACCGACTGCGGCGCTTCGTGCTATTCCCATGAACAAATTATTTTCAATTAACGATTTTGGATGTAGTTATTCTAATTATTGTTCTTGAGGTGCGAAAAAAATCTATTATTTTCATTATTTTGCTTTCTATATATATATTCCGCAACAGCTCAATAACCAGCTTACTCTAATATTAAGAATTCATTTTTCAATTCTTCTATTTAATTTTATTGACAGTGAGAATGATAACACCGGACTATTCTTTTCTCTTGTTTTAGATTTCAATTTTATAATTGGAAAAAATGTTACAAAATCGAAATTCATAACTACATCGAATCGTGTTAGCTTAGAAAGTAAAAAACACATTTGAATTTCTTTCTCTACATACTGATCTCTTTTTAATGAATGTTCAAGAAGCTTTGCAGAACTTTTGAAAATTTATGTTTAATTTTGACGTAAGTAAGATTTACGCTTGATCTCTTTATAGCTTTAAACAAATTCTTTTTCGAAATGTGAGTTACCATTAAAAAATATTATAAATTAGTCTTTATGAGCAATAACACTATTATTGGAAATATATCAACCTTCAAAAGCAGTTTACCGTAGCAGGCAAGTTAATTTTCCATAGTTTTCTTAGATGCATGGGCTAGTTTTTTTGGGGAATAAGATACTTTCTTTACAAAGACAATCGTTGCAAAAAAAGTACAATGTGCAGAAAATATACAGTTGACAAATTGCAAACTCTTTCAACTTTCAGTATTATCGATCCAAATTAATCATACAAATAAGGCGAGTTAAGTTATTTTTTTAACAGCACTGCGGCTATTCCGTAAAGTAAGCAACATAACATCTAGCTCCTAATTGAATCTCAAATTGAACGATTCGTAAACCATTTCTTGTTAAAAAATCATTAGAACTCAATTCGCTCGACTCCACTCCTATTATTGTGCAATCATGAACCACTCTGCGGTTTAACGATAGAACACTAATGCCGTGCCATGATTTTTACCATAGCACCCGCAGCAAAGCGGCAGAGATCAAGTTGACTGTCTTAATAGAAACTTCTACCATTAGAAACTCAAAGGAAAAAAGGCTTCTAATTAATTTTAGCGTATTTACTGTTAGGATTACCTGAAGACGCAATTTACTTAATGGGTTTATTCAGTGTAACATTTACTTAATGGTGTTTACAAGAATTTCTACGTGTACTACGTGACGCTACTCTTAGTAACAATGCACGTCGTTAAGCAGATAGAAATGTAACTTATTTTCCAATAAAAAGAAGACTCTCCCTTAAGAAAAACTATTTTTCCCCCGAGAATAAAGAAGTCGTGTCGATGATACTTGAATGGATCTTAAATGACAAGCTCGTTGGAAGATATTTACTTTCAACTGCATTCAATGAGCTTAAGAACGAATCCAATGACTCGGAACCAATGACTCGGTCATTCCGGATAGTCGAAAGCAATAAATCACTATGATAAAGAAGAAAGTGGAAATAAAATATATTTAGTTAACGCAGGACTTGATGATAATTTTCAGATACGACACGGTTTACTTTTGAAAATCAATTAGTGGATTCGAGGCCTTAAGTAACCACTCCATTAGGTGCCAGCAAAAGCATGGGTGGCTTTTCGCCTTCAGGAAGAATGGTTGCGCCCAAAGAATAATGGGTATGGCTCAGAGAAATGAATTTTGATATCTATTAAACTCGAGAGCGTTAAACAAAGTCATTAAGAAACGAGATCAATCCGAGATTATTTGGAGTAGTTGGCATTAATTCTTTTAAGGCACAATAACGTCATTAATTAAAATAAAAAGAGCGCAAATGCACAATTTATCCTTCATTGCTTCAACGGAAGGTGATTGTTTCAATCTTATTTTTTTATTCACTCATAATAAAGATCGATGCAGAGATAATGTATTTTAGTATCAATAAAACCTACAGAAAAGGCGCATTTTCATTTTTGAATAATCATTCGTTTAGTTAAACAAGAAACTAAGTTCGGGAATACATTATGTTTGAAGGTATATAAAATTGTTAACATTTTTAGTAAAAAGAAATGGAATGAAAATTAGATAATACAATACTTGTAGTTAACAATAAGTAATTTTCAAATAAGTTTCCGTGTTTTTTTTTAAACCTGCATATTTTGGCTTAACAAATAATGCATAGTTTTGCATAACATATAAACAAACTAAAGCATTTTGAACAAAAATTTACGATGTTTGAAGAATTATGTTTCATAGTACGCTCTAAGTTTTTCAGACCTCATGACTTTAAAGTTTTGATAAAAAAGATACAATTTCTAAAATTCGTTAAAATATCACTTTAAATTTAATGTTATTAACAGTTTGTTAAAACAACAATGTTTATGATGGGGTCTAGCTATCTATTGTCTATTACAATTTTATCCGCACTATGCTGAAGAAAGTTTTAAATAAAGACTGAAAATCACATGGTTTACACCACAGATTCTGGCTTTAAGAGAAAGATAACTTAATACTATTCATATTAGTGGATACCAAAAACACGGATATAAGTACTTTCGATGTCCTTAAATTTTGCATAGAAAAAACTATCAGTAAAACTGGTAGTTAACCTTATATGAAGTTTAGAAAACGAACCGCAAATTGTTTAAGTTACGATAATAACTTCCGTTACTTTTGTCAAAAGACAATTTATGTTTTTGGGGAAAAAATAGGTGTTTTCATTTCTTTTGCCACATATATTTTTTACATTTCTAATGAACCACATAAGTGCTTTCCAATCATCTCATTTCTCGAAATAAAGAACAGTCGGCTTAGTAGAAATACATAACTTACACTTAAGAAACATGGCTTTTATATACTTTTAGTACATACAAAAATAAAGAAACTTTTCTTCTTAAATATTAGTAAAAGCGATGATTTTCAAATAAAACTGAATTAATGTTTGTTGATGTTAATGAACCTATTTCGAATATCACCATGAAAACGTCGTTTTCCCATTTTAGAATGCCGTTGCCCGCGTAATCAAATAAAACATAAAAAAATTCAGTTTTTTCGTAAAGCAGGTACAATGAATAGTTATTTAAATGCTACATATTAATGAATTCAAAATTAATACATTTCATGGTACTAATAAATTTTATGTTAAAGTATTAAAATCACAAAAATATATAGCAAAGAGATACAAAAAATATAACTATAAGAAAATAAAGATTTTTTAACCGACTTCACAAAGAAAGGAGGTTATATATTCATACGGTATGTCGTGGTTTTTTTTTTTGTTTGTTTGTCCATTTATTTCTCACCGGATGAACCGATTTTCATTTCTTTTAATCGAAGGAGGGTGGTTTTCCATAGGCCTCGTACCTTCGTTTGACCATATTCGATAATTAGAAAAAAAGTTATAGGCAGAAATGTGATCCTTTGTTTTTTCATCCATAACTTTTTACTAAATGAACCGATTTTGATGATTTTTTCTTGAATCGATAGAGGGTCGTCTAACTCAAATATCGCAAACCAATTTGACTACATGTGTTTTTTAGAAAAAACGTTATGGGTGCAAAATAAGTATTTTTCATTTTAATTGGAAAGGTTTGGCTTGATTTTTCTTTGTTAGGAAAATTGTTAATAAACATGAAACGCATTGTTAAAAAAGAGTTTGTTGCCATTAAGCTGTAATATTAAAAGCAATTATAAAAGGAGTTTGACAAGAAAAAATATCCAGTAAGTTTGTTTCTCTAGTGACTTTTTAAAATCGATTTCAAAACGAAATTAATTTCAGTAACAAGTGATTTAAACATATTATCAGAAGACAATTGATTTGAAGGGAGAAAGATAACATAGATTGTAAAGAAATAAATGCATAAAAAAAAAAAATGAGAAGTTTCGAAAAATTCCTTTAAGAAACACCACATTTCGAAAAATATTCAGAAATGAACGGAGAAGATCGAACGATCTCGTCAGTGGATACTCTCGCAAAAGTTGGTTAAACGTACAAACTCAACATAGTTGATTATTCGAGTATTTAAACAAAAGGTCGAAAACGATTGCTGAACCGTCCAAGTCACTTCTTCAAGAGAACAAATATACATACATCACTTCCCACACAATCAAACGCCAGTATATTTCGTTTAGTATCACGCTATCTCATTTATTATCTCGTGACTTTCACAAACAACAAGAAAAAAAAACAAAGAGCAAGTCTCCTCATAAACGCAACTGCCAACAAACCACTCTACCACACACATCGCTGCCGGGATTGATTTTTTTTTTCTGCTGCATAAAGAGAGCACTAAGAGTGCGATGATGTGTGCGCGATTTAACACAATTTCCCTCTCACTTAACACACCAATGCTCTGAACTGAGCGATTTGTTGCGAATAGGGAGCTAGCTAGCTCACTTTTGGAGATTTCCATACGTTTGTGGTGCTGGCTTACTTCTCACATGCATGTGCACACAACGTGGGACTCACCCCAACCTCCAACGAGCAATTGAGGTTCTCTTGGGCAGGGTGGGGCAGCAATATGATTTACAGCAGCATCTAATACTTAGATCAGAGCGTTTTTTTCCTCCGCTTTTGTTTTTTATTACTTCCGAAAGTTATTCTGATGAACCTTTGACAGATTTTCGATTTCATAACTACCCATTCATTTCACACATGAGGTAACGCAATAATCTATGAAAACGTCCAACTCGATTACAATACAAATATTTCGTAAATTTTACAAGCGATTGGATTAATATGTATTATCATTAATGTTATGAGAAACACTTTTTAACCAATGTCACACTAATTTGTGTTGTGTAGTATTCATAACGGTCCTTTTAAGCGTAATGCCGTTCCATGCCGATTGATCAAAAAAAAAATCAACCCCCACACAATCTAAGACTTTCTTCACATGCCGCAGGACGTATAGGTCTGATTGAAATCTTATCGAGATATCTTTAATTTACAGAGCAGTAAAAATTCTCGCATGAAAATGCGAGGTGGTCAAATTTAATTCCCGTTTTGAGTTGATGTGGTACGACGCTAAGAATATTATAAAATAGCTTACTGGCAAAGCTTTCGATATTACTTTTTAAAAGAAAACGAAAATGTCAAAAGACTCATAAGAATAAAATTCCGGTCAGAAATTGACCCATAAAAAGAGAGAGAGAGAAATAAATAAGCAATGCTTTTTTGCCTGCTTATGAAATGTTGAGGAAGGTAATTACGACAATTTTGACAAATTAATCACATCTTCAAATTTGTTTTCGCGTTGGGAAACAAGGAGTTGCTTAAGTAGAAGACACATTTAATATTACCTGCTCTTTTTATTTTTTATCTATTTATTTTTGATTTTGTTTTGTTACGGACATTTTTACGCACCTAAAATACTTGGGAAGAGTACCAAGACACGTTGCACCTATACAACTGGTAAATTTAGTTTGACAAGGATATGCATTAGAATAGTGATTTAGGCATGATCTTGGATATACAGGATACTGCACCATTTTTTCTTAATTGGAGTAATTCGAAGTGGCTGCCAAACTTTTAGTTATCAATAATACCAGTGGAAATTCTACTAGGAAGAGTTGTGCTAGATATTTTAAATGTATATACCGCAATTTAATATTTGAGTTTACTTCGAGGAGTTGGAGATAAGAGCTCCCATAAGAGATTTTAGATAATAATAAGGAAGAATAAGGTAAGATAATAATAAGGAAGAATAAGGAATTCATTCTACAAAAGTTTTCACCAATAGCTCAGAATGACTGTATGGGTAAGCAGTAAAAACCTTTCATTGCCTGCTCAAAATTTGAATTTGCTGTAATCTGTGAGTTTCCTGAAAAGGGCAACATAATCCTGCAAGATAAAATACAGACCGAACTCTGTGCAAAACAACAGACTATAACTCATCATTTTGAGAAGAGGAAACTAAAGTTAAGCATATTAATTAATACTGATACCGCAGAACACCACAAAGTGGCAGTGTATAATTTTCAAAAGAAACCTTTCAGGACCTTTAGAAAAGTTAAATTTCAAAAACCTTCTCATATTTTTTTTTTCAAACGCTTCTCTTACCCAATACAGCATCAAAATAAGAAAAATCTTATACCTCTGCTTTTATGAGGAATATTTTAATGTCCAGTAACCAAACCACATAGCAAAGCGCCTCGCAGTAGAGTAGGGGAGTCGTGCTAATTTGCGAAGACCGTCTAAAAATCAAATCCAAAGAATCCAGGAACATGTCAGTATTAGGAATAATGTTCTTGACTACATAACTTATACTTAACTAACGTAAATGGATGTTGAAACAATGAAACGCCATTATCGTCACACATTTCTATTTTTCCCTGTGAGTTACTCCAATAATAACTGGATTTCAACGAACTAGAATTATAACTTCGTACAATTATTTTTTTTTTTTTTACTTTAAGAAATGCAATTTTAAATTACACTAAGTTTTGTTTGTTTTAAATCTTCACCTATATAATACTGCATATCCTTGAAAAGGGCGAAAACTAGTATAATATGACACACAGGCGAGGTCTTGCGCTTAATTACTAAAGCTTCCAGAGCAAGTCAAAAACTACCATTCCATGTTTTTAGCTCCATTTTTGACAATTTTCCAGCTCTGAAAAAACGAAATCACACACATGTATCGCAATAACTCATTTCCCCCCAAATCTATACCACTGATACACCTGAGCCTAATTTCAAGAAAATCCGAGGTGGTCGCATATAAGTCCTGTGTTGAGTTAATGTGGTACAACGCTATAGGCAAGAATGTATTATAAAAAAAACTTACTGGCAAAGCTTTCGATATTACTTTTCAAAAGAAAACGATAATATCACAAGACTCGTAAGAATAAAATTCCGGTCAGAAAATTGACCAAAAATAAAAGAGGGAGAGAAATAAGCAATATTTTTTTGCCTGCTTATGAAATGTTGAGGAAGGTAATTATGACAATTTTGACAAATTAATGACATCTTCAAATTTGTTTTCGTGTTGGGAAACAAGGAGTTACTTAAGTAGAAGACACAATTAATCATTACAAATGCCTTTCATAAAAAACAAATGCATTTTTAATGAAGTGCTATCAGACAGAAAAATCGCAATTAATCTTTTTTTCACCAGTTTTCACAACGCTACCGATAGGAAGTACTCTACTTCTAACCTTTATTATTTTAGTCACTTGAAAAATAATTATCAGCTTGAAGTGTTAAGACGATCAGCTTTGGGCTAATGAAAACAATAAAATGTATCATTGTTAATTCATGAACTGATTGATAATTAATTCCATGCTACGAATTGCAGTCGACTGTATCCATTATTAGTTCAGCCTACTTGCCCGTAAAAGTAAAAAAAACAAAAAAGCATGGAACAATGCTTAATCTTTCGTAAAAGTATCGTTAAAAACATAAATGTTAAAAAAATTAATTAATTAAATATTTAAAGATTGAAAAATACAAGTAAGGTTTTGAGATGGAAAAACTGTGCGTGTGTGTCTCCTGAAAACTTTTTAGGAACTTGTCAGATTTGAAAAAAAAAACTGTTCAAAAGATCGCGGAGAGGACACAGCCAAAAAAAACATTTCGATATTTATTTTTTTTTACTTTCAATTTTGAACAGTTCAAAAAATCTTATCATTAATGCCTATGGGGAAATATGAAGCATTTTATAGAAATCCTGTAGAAAAGGTCCAATTTTCTTCGAAAAATATTTACTGTAAAAGAGCTTTCGACGCAAAATGTGCACTGCTTTCTTCGTTTCGTATAATATAAGTTTTTTTTTTTTTTTAACAATTCAAAGATTTTTAACATTACCGTCTTTTGTTTTCAGTCTTGTATTTAAAAAAAAAAACTGCTTTTGTTTTATACAGAAAGAGTTCCAATATTCTTATTGCACAATAATTTACCAAAAGAGAAAAAAACCGTGAGAGTTTTGTGTTTTCACACTATTACATATTCCATAAAGCTTATTAATTTGGAATGAAATTTGGAGCTAGATCATTTTCGCAACAAACCATTCTTTTGAAGCATTTTTATTGGAAATAATTTTGCATGTTGAACATATACCAAAGCGAAGGTTTCGATTTTGTAATTCAATGGTACTATTTGAACAATTAAAATTTCTTTGATATGTTCACCTCAGAAAGAAACTCAATCTTTTTATTCAAAAACTACTGATGATAAAGGTTATTTCTAAACACCAAAAGTTTAAATAATTAGAGATCTCAAGTTGAGCTACTAATAAAGACAAAAACACAATTCATCGTAGATATGGCATTGACGAAGGTAAGAAATTCATTCATTCAAAAAAGTTGCCGAGATTGATTTTCGTCGAGAATGAAAAGCTGCATATGATTCTCGTTTTTTTTTTTTTTTAAATCGAAATAATTTACCTGAAATGTACTTTTTGTTAAATTCCAAACTTTAAAAGTTTTTTTTTTTTTCGCAACGAATAAAAAAATATTTTATTTTGGAATAGCTTAATATTAAGTGCCCTTGTACAGCAATGTAAATATTGTTTTTATGCTATTTCCTTATTCATTTGAATAATACAGTTCGGAATTTTATGTTTTAGCAAGTTTATTTTCGTAATCCAGTTCTATACTATGTTTTTTCCCACATTTTATACTTAAATATTGGGGGAAAAATGCTTGAATTCAAAATCTTTAGTAAAAAATTCATTAATAGCTGTCATTTACTAAAACAACTTCTCGGTTGAAGAATATGGAATTTGGAGAATTAATGAATGAATTTGCAAGAAATTGTCATTTTTTAACTGTGTTATTTTCTTGCGGGTGAGCGATATTTGCTTCTATATTTTAAGATAATGAGGGGAATTGTGGGAAAACGCATCTTTCTTTTTCTACCGTTAAGCTCGCCACTAAAAAGGGAAATAAAATAACTCTTCCCTAAACATGTCGGAGCGTTTCGACAGCGTTCACATTAACCGGATTGCTAAACACACATGAAAATCAAACAAAGAAAATATTTGTCATACGCCGGCGAGAACTGCAGTGGCAACTAGACTCCCCGCCACTTGATTCATAAATCTCATCACCCCCTCCTCGTTTAGAATTTCGTCTCAAAGCGAAGATGTAGCAATGTTAACATTTAAAAGAAGTTACAAAGAAAACAAACATCTTCCGTGTGATGGAATAACAGAATTCAACATCCGTCAAACAGCCACGCCCAACCACAACAATACACAACTCGAAGGGAAAACATACGCCCTTATGCTTTATATTTGGAAAGGATGTCTATGAGGAATTAACGAGTCTCGGCGTTAGTCTTAAAAAACGCACGCGTAGCTTAGCAGTTCAGAAAACGCTCTTGACATTGAAGTAGTTTTAAACAGAAACTGTCAGAAACAGAACGTTAATAAACATTTGGACAATGAGAAAATGAAAATATTTTTCTTATGTTTTCTGTCGTTATAGAGCATAACATATTTTTGATTGTGTTGATAACGAAATGTGTGGGCTGTTTAAACCCTGAGAAGAACTAGATTTATGTTCTGGTAACTCAAACTCGTGATAACCCTTGCCCAGTAAATAAGGCAAACGTGTCGTCGTCTGCTCAAATTAAAATATATATATCAAGCTTCCATTCGAAAAACGACCTAAGTCACATACTGCTTTTTGAAATGTGCTTTATGTTTTATTCAATTATTTTATAACATAAGTGTTAATTGTAATTATAATAGCCTACTTTTCCGTAACACCCAAATTCAAATTTATAACACATTTATAATACATACTTTATATTCATTTATAATACATAATTTATAATAAATCATAAAGCAAAGTTCAAAAAGTAGTATGTGACTTAGGTCGTTTTTCCAGTGGACCCTTCATATATAAACAATATAATAACCGTTGCATTTGTCTAAAAGCCAAATTAGTGCAGTAAAAGCATGTCTGTCTAGAAAATAAATATAAAGCGAAAATGGTATTGGTGAATACTAATTTGTTAAAAAGTTAGCATTTAAAACACGTCATAGAAATATATTTTCTTAATAAGAAAAAAAGGACAGATATTAATTATTTTACTGCGCTAAATCGATAACGTTTTTGTTGTACTTATATCCAAACAAGAGATATATATTTTTATGTTTGATGAACACTACACGTTAACTTAAAATTAATCTTTTTCTCAGAAAATACTCTATATATATACGCGATTGCAGTTAGAGAGCTAATAAAATATAATCAATAGATTATGTTAATATAGCCGACAAAATTGTACCAAAGCACAAAGAAAAGTGTGTCACTTAGCAGAATAAAAATAACTCCTCTTCCCAAGTTCACACTGATTAGTTTTGCAACTTTAGTAGTGAAATTCTACTTTGTAGAGCGCATTGAACTGGACCGCAGTTCCCAACCACTCAAGTTAAAGACAATTTTAGGAACAATTTCGTACTCATCAAGCATATTCAACTACGTCACAGAAGTTTTAGTCTTCTTTTTCTAGGTTTTCCATTAAATACCTCGCTCTTTTAAAACAGCTTCTTTTTGTATGTGTACAATTCACGAACAAAAATGAAACACCTCTTATTTGAATAAGCATTTATACGTGACCGGCATGATGTCAACTTATCAGGCATAATAACGCACTCTAGATCCGCATGATGTGAATTTGCCTGGCATAACGCACTCTAAAGCCGCATGATGTCAACTTATCAGACAAAACGAACTCTATAAAGTAGTAATTAAAAAAAAACTAGGGGTCTTTATGTATAAATGAACATCGCATTAAACATTCAAACAACCAATTTTTACCACAGCGTTGGATTTAGCACCATAATTTAACCTTGTATGTCAGCCTTCGTGTGTTTAACATTAATTAACGTTTTGTTTAAAATTTAAAAATAACTTCATAATATCAAAATATTTTAAGTGTTTTTGCACACATTGGAAATATCATGGGTTTAGGACCAATTGTTTTTTTTTTCCTTTTTTATGTATAAAACTATATGGAACATTAATTTTGGTTGCGACTTCAAAGTTAATATTCGAAAATAAAATGCAATCTCTTTGATTTGGCATGTGTACCTAAAATTTTAGATCAAAATATTTGAAGGATATTTTTTCATACCTAAAACTACATGTTTCTGTCGTTTCAGAGGTTGTAAAATTGAAATAACGGCATTAGGAAAGTCGTATTTGAATTTTCAGTTAAGTTGAAAAAATTTAATAAATAAATAGAGCATCGCTTGTCTTTCCCGCCTTTTCATACTGAAAATACTCCAAGTTTACAACGGGTAAAAACATTAGTTATTTTAAGCTAACTTTTTGCCATTCCCCTGGCCTATCAAAGCATAATACTCATTTGTCACAAAATTTGAGAATTATAAACAACGTGCTTGATTATTGTGGATATACATATATATATATATAATATTCATCGTGACTTCGAATCATATCAAAGTTCAATCTGTTGCGAAAAGTTAAGAAAGGATCCCGACGTTTTTAAAACCTTCTTATTTCTATGACACTTAGACAGAAATAAAACGCAGAGAAAATTGCACCTCTTGTCAGAATATAAGTATATAAGAATATATAGCCTATTTCTAATTAAATCTAGAGCCTTTTATATGCAAATTCCTACGCATTTAATAAAAGTAAATAGTTTAACAAAACCACATTATTTCATAAAGAGTTATTGAAAATCTACGTATTACAAGGAATCAGCGAGATATTTCTGTACTTCCTCTACAAACATCTTTATATTCGTTTCTATTGCGTCATACATGTAAACATATGCAATAGTATCTTAAACGTTATGATGTTCTCCAAAACACGTTTCATGAATATTCTCTTAATTTTTTAATAGTCAAAATTGAAGCACGTCTACATACATATCGCTTATAGCAATGAACAGTGTCGTATCTGCAAAAAATCGTGTTTTTGGTTTTTATATCAAAATGTTCAGATTTTTACGCTCTTTATATTGGGAACTGCTGTGAGAAAATGTTCAAAAATTGAGTCTAGAGGCCAACATTATTTTTTTGTGCAATACTGTAATAACTATTTTTTTATAGTTATCTTCTTCTTCTTTTTTTTTTTTTTTTTTTGACATCATTAACGTCCATTATGTGAGAGAAAACTAGAACAATAACTATTTTCTGAACAAAGTCGATTATAATAATCATTGAAACAAATAATGCAATTAAATAAAACAAATTGTAAAACCTTCACACTCCTCTCTTGAAAAATGTCCATTTTGTAGATATGACACTGTCCATTTTGTACATATGACACTGTTCATTTCTATAAGCGATATATTCCTTTTAACACTGAATTGATGAACTATGTCGTAAAAAGAATGATATTCTGAATTTGGGTTTTAGTGTTCGTTAAACTATAAATATCACTCCTGATTAAAATTTTATTTTAATGATTTAACCTAACTTTAATCAGTGTTAATATATTATTACATTTTTTCAGGCAAGAGATCTGAAAAATTAGGACTGTTTCGTATTTTTCCTCATGACAGTACATTCTTTATAATATTTACTAAGTCTGCGAAAACTCTTCTGCTTGTTATCGTGGCTAAACTGAGTCCAGAATATTTTCCATTTTTTTTTTCTATCATCTATACGAGATTTTCACACACCTCTTTACGAAGTCAGATTAAATTACGACACAACTGTAAATTTAATTTAGTAAATACAGTGAAACTAGTGTAAGTTAACCACTTTCGGGGCAACACTTTACACTGTTAAAAATTTCCGTAAGAAAATAGTAAAATAACCATTTATTTTATTGTTGTTCCATATTTAATTACAACAGTTGAATAACCATTAAAAAGATGGCACACAAACCGCTGATTACGAAAAAAATCGTTCATTCTCTGTTTCTACTAAAGAACGTTTAACTAACCGTAATTTACAAGCGCTCAGTAAGAATCGGGCGTCCATCTTGGTTGCGACACCTTACCGATCGTACGTTGTTGTTAAAATGTGAATAAAGATTTATCAGTTCAAATCTGCATGTGTATATAAAAAAAGAAGAAGAAAAAGTGGCTTAAGCAGTGGTTACTAAATAGAAACACATACACACGTAAATAGACAAAAATTGAAGACATCGGATTCCCAAACTGTTTGCGAATGAGCGAACCCATAACTTGAGCTACTGAAGCTTGTTTGTATTTAAATTTTTGCAGCAAATAAAATGATTTTCGCCAATATACAGTAAGTTTAGACCAAAGAAGGCTTTGGATCCAATCAAAAACTGAAATCTCAATTTTAATGCCGTTTATTTATCAATAAATCTTTCTTCTCCTGTTGAAAAGAAAGATTTATTGATAAATAAACGACCGCTTTGTGTGGTGCAGATGGCCGAACGGTTAGAGAGCAAGGTTAGCATGCCATTACAAGCGGGTTCGATTCCCGCAAGCTTCGTTTACGATTTCTACACCTGGAAGATACTACGCCTCGAAATGGTTCAAAAACGGTAAAAATTTTGTTTTGAAACCATTTTTAAATGGTTATAAAACCGTAAACTGCCTTTTAACCAAGCTGATTGGAAATGGTTAGGTCCCGTAGCGATAGAAAAATGTTCCAAACCGTAAATTTAACGGTGAATTAGATGGACAGACTGCTGCCGGTCATTTAACCGTAATTTCATGAAGAAATTTCTAACAGTGTAGTGGTCAACTTGTTAAAGGGTGGAGTTTTTTTTTTTTTTTCTTCATTTCTTACACTATGCATTTATTAATTTGGAACCAAAATAAAATATAACTTCATTTATTAACGTTACTTTAAATTAGTAACTAGCTATTTTGTTCACAATTATCTAAAATATCATTAGAGAAATGTAACCTGAATGACTTACAATGCACTCCCAGAAGCCCGTGCTCAAATCTCACGAAACTATCGACGTATTTGACGAAATGGCTTTTTGAAAAATACTCCGAGTAAACCTTTCGTCAAATTGGCGAAATTTGTGCATTAACTTTTTAAAGTCACGTGATCGCGCGAGGAAAGACTCGTTGTAAATGACGAAATTTTCTTGACGATTGAGGAATCGTCAAAAGTGAGAGCTTTATTTCTGAGAGTGTGTATCCTATGCCAGTTTAAAAGTAAAATACTTAGTTAAAATAAAGATATATATATTATTAATTATGGAAAGTTACTTAAATGATTGTAACGATTACCAAAAAATACAAATTGTTTTCAAAATGGCTACATCGGGTACAAGAAAAAAGAAGAAACTTATTTAAAGAATGCTCATACAGTAAACTCCCGATTATCCGCTGACGGATTATCCGCTTTGCGGATTATCCGCCCGGTCTTTCCAGATTTTTTTTTTGCGACGATTTGCGGAATGCAGAAAAATAAACACAATATGCGTTTTTCTTTCATGATTAACGAATACAAAATCTATTTTTAGAGCTACAATCTGGTTGTTCCCATTTCTTTCAACTCCCCCTTCCCCCGCTACCCCTTCATAATTGCGCATATTAGGACCTATCTCTAGGAGTCTTAGGGGCCATTCATAAATGACATCACGTTTTTTTCCCATATATTTGCCCCCCCCCCTCCCCTCCCCTTGTCACTGTCACAATTTCACGAACCCCCCTCCCCCCTCGAAACGTGACATCATTTATGAATGATCCCTTAGTGCAGATCACCGAAACCTGCGCAACAGACGAATATGCGGTTTGTCCAGTTGTCACAACTCTATGTAAGTATGTACTATTATATTATAATTCTTAAAAATAATTTGAATGCGTTTGTGTGTTGATGTTTGTCATTTTCTGCTATTTTGCGGATTATCCGCGAAATTCGCTTATCCGTGGTCATCGCGCCACCCTATTCCGCGGATAATCGGGAGTTTACTGTATTACTTTTTCCATATGGTTAACTTACAAAAAGTAGATTAGGCACTCTTTATATTGATGTTTCCATCCAGACAAATACTGGTCTAACTTTACAACTTTAAAATATCCTGAAGAAGTTATTTTAGTCTTTTTTTATCTTTGTAAAAATAAACAAATAAATAAATTAAATGCGCGGTCAACTTACAAAGAGTTTTTAATAATACTCTCACCCAAAGTTGGCGTACATAAGTGGTTAATATAGACAGGTGATCAAATTAGAAGGTCGAATTACAAAGGTTTCCTTGCATTATATAATAAAGGGCTAATTCCGTTAATAGCAAAAGAGGTCATCTTAGACAGGTGGTCAGCTTACACAGGTGGTCAACTTTACTGTACTGCTTTAATACTGTTTTAATGCGCTTTCACTTCGTATTATTCAGAATACTATGCGAAAACACATTAATTTTCGAGTTTATGCATCTAGTGCACTATTTCTTACTTTATTCATTTTCAGCCAATTCCCTACACAATGAATTTCAAGCGAAATAAAAAAATTAATACTTAAGCAGCCAATTCACTAATGCGCACTTAAAAGTTTGACTGTAATTAAAAGCCTTGAAATAAAAAACACAGCTATTTGCTAAATAAATCAAATAAAATGAAACATTTATAATTAAATCTTTCATTTCAAGGCCGAATTTATGATGGATGTTGAGTGTGACATAACAGAAGTGATAAATCATTCACATGCAAAAACAACGCAAGGATCGGAGGAAAAATCTTCGCAACATTCAGATTTTTTTTTTTTTTTTTGCTTTGCGTCTCAGCAAATTTCACAGAAAAAAAAATTCATGATGCCTTAATTAATGCAGTAGGCTTCATTTACGTACAATATCCTGACACAAACAATTATCCTGAAACTATAAGTAATAAGTAGGGGGAAAAATTAGGACTGACTAAAGTTTCCCTCTTGCTGTTTATTTGATAAAGACTGAACAAAAAGTCGTCTCTATTGAAAAATCGGTTCGGAATACAGAAACAAATAAACGCTAATATTTTACAGAAAAGAAATCGATAATTGTGATGCTAAAATATAATTAAATCTATTCAGCACCATATAAAAAAATTACCATTACGCATAAATAAAATGAAATTCGAAACGAGGGGTAATTTAAAATACAATAATAAAATAGTTTGCAATTAAGTGACGGTTACTTTTCAGATGGGTAATAAGTTTGACATTTATAGCACTTACGTCCCTTGGTACATTCATATTTTGCACTATTTTTAATATTAAAAAAACAATCTTTTGCATCAACAATTAAAAAAAAACTGCAACGATTCGGACAGTGTCCATTTTCTTCTTCTTGTTAAAAACAAAATAAAAAATAAAATGCGCGTAGACAAGACAAAAAACAAATACATAAATAAATTAACAAGAATAAGCATGTTAAACTGTTTTTAATGCTTCGACATAATTATTTTCTCAACATTAATGCGAAATCACTGAAATTATACCAAAATAAGTATTATAAGACCTGCTTCAATTTAAAATAAATATTATTTTAAGCAATAAAAAAAGAACATTTATGAAAGAATAAACCCCAAGGTGTGAGAACTTACGCAACAAACTCGCTCTTAAGAAACATCGAACGTTAAGAATCCAACATAACATTTCCGGTCTTTGTTAATCGTACAAGACTTCTAACCGTAAGTGCAAGTAAATAAAAATCATTTACCTTCTTAGGTGAAGGTGAGAATTCATTTTAATGTAAATACAAACATGTATTTACACATTCTACGTAAAGCTTAACGACTTCAAATTTTGTAATTCTTAACTATCAACTCAGATCTTTCCATAGAGACTGCCAACAAAAATATTTGCAGCGTAATATCAGTAGGGGAATAATGGGCGTTCTACCCCAGCAGGCGGTGGCGGTGGAAGGGGGCGTGGTCCCACCGCCTCCCAATGCCCCCAGGCGTGCCCTCAGGCGTTAGTCGAGCGGAGTTGAGTTGTATGCCCTCAGGCATTTTTCGAGTGGAGTTGAGTTGTTTTTGCCCCCAGGCGTTTTTCGAGTGGAGTTGAGTTGTATGCCCTCAGGCGTTTTTCGAGTAGAGTTGAAATGTTTTTCAAAAATTTATAGTTTTGGAATGGCAACACCTTTTTGTTTCAGTTTACGACTTGATGCAATGTAATGTGGATTGCAGCGCCATCTATGAGAAGAAAATGCAACTATTTTCGAACTTAGAATTTTTTTTTCTACTGTTTTCTCTCAGAATTCAAGCAGGAGCTATTTTATGTTACAAAAAATAATTATAATGTATAATGAATTAAATTTATTGTCGCTATTTACATCCTATTATGTATTTATTTCTTTTTTCGACTTAGAAATATTTTCTTTTTCAACCTTTTTAATGTTTCCACTTAGCAGCCGCACAGAAACTATTTTACAAGTTAATTATTTTTACACTGTGATTATAAAATTCTCCTCATTTTTACTTAGAAAAGACTTACATATTTTTTAGTTTTTATTTATTTATTTATTTATTTATTTTCAGACTTAGAAAATTTTTCAGTTGCAAGTGATTTTTTTTTTCTTCTAAGTATGTAAAACATAGTACAGTAACATTTTTCTGATCCGTTTTGCAAATTCTTTCTTAAATCATAATTTTAACTGCATGACACATTTCATTCTAAAGTTTTTTCTACTTTATATTATTATCACACTTGCAGTCTCCTTCAAAGAATATTTTATAAAACTCTATTATTTCACATATGAACGCAAAAAACTGAGATTTAACGTGTAAAACTTAGAACAATAATGTAAAAATACTAAGTACAAAGCACATTCATCCAGTAAAACTCAGTATAGAAATGTAAAATTGCTAAATACAAAAGGTTTAAACAGCATGACAATATAAAAGTACCAGATACAAAATGCCACAACAGCATGAAAATATAAAAATACCAAGTATTAAATGTTAAAACAGAACGAAACGAGTGTTAGTACTACTAGTGCTTGTTCCAAACTTAGCTCCATCCAGCCTAATTTAGTACGAAAAGCAAAAGTACTATGTCCAAAATGTTAAAACTTTGATTCATTCCGTAAAACAGTAGAGAATGTAAGAAATTACTAAATAAACACATTTGAACTTGCAAAATAAAATGATTTTCTACTTGCAAAATTTTAGAACTTCGTATGAAAATGTAACGTTTGAAACTTTGAACTAAAATTTCTACACTGAATCATAAAAAATCCGAAACAATTTAAACTGTGGAATAAAGATTTGAGACTTAAAAAGTAAATGTGAAAACACTAAAATAGATTTGAGAATCTTAAAAGTGAAATAGAATAATAACTTCACTAGAAACGTAAAACTTGAAAAATTTGAATCTCGAAACTTAAAACTATTACAAAGTGCTTTATGTGAAACGTAAAAGTGCTAAGAGCAAAATGCTAAAACTGAGGAAACTTAGAAGTACGTGAAACAAATCATTTAGAACTATAAACTTTAAAAACTTAAACTCATTCAGAAAAGAACGGAAATGCAAAATTACAAAACAAAAGTGTTACGCTCATGCAAAATACTAAAACTTAACGCAAAAAATGTAAGAAAGTACAAAACACCAAAAGTTAAGAGTAGTAGTATAAAAACAATGTTACTTAGATTCATCTAAAACATGACTCGGAAAGAGTAAAAGTAATATACGCAAATTGAAAAAAACTTATGTTCACCTACTAAAATATAAAAATAGCAAGCACAAGACGTTAGAACAGAACGAAAATGTAAAAGTATGAAACGTAAAATTACAAAACATAAATTCATCTACTAAATGTTTGGTAAAAAAATGTAAAAGTACTAAGAGTGAAAACTAAAAAAACAGGACGAAAGTTAGAAATAAAAAATACAAAACATCAGAACTTAAATTCATCCAGAAAAACTTAGAACAAAAAAAATGTTAAAGTTCGGAAATTTTCAAAACAAAAGTATGATGCACTTGCAAAATGTTAAAACTTAGTACATAAACGTAAAAAGTACAATGTATAAAATGTTAAAATTTAGATTTATCTACTAAAAGAGTGAATGAAGATGTAAAATTGCTAAGTGTAATATATTAAAACAACACGAAAACGTAAAAGTACTAAGTACAAAACGTAAAAAATTTTTTTTTATCTACTATAACTTAGACTGAAGTCGTAAAATTACTAAGTACAAAGTGTTAAAACATCATAAAAATGTAAAAATATCAAGTATAAAGCAGCAAAACATAGATTTGTCTATAGAAATCTTGATCAAAAAATGTAAAAGTTCAAACAACAAAATCCTAAAACTCTGAAAAATTGAAAACACGCAGTACAAAAACAGCAAAACCTGTAAAAATGCTAAATATAAGGCTGCAAAACTTAAATCTTTCCAGAAAAACTTAGAACGAAGTTGTAAAAGTACGGAACTTTTCAAAGTAAAAGTGTTATGCACTTACAAAACGTTAAAACTTAATGTAAAAATGTAAAAAGTACTTCGTCTAAAATGTTAAAACTCTGATTTATCTACTAAAACTTAGAATGAAAATGTAATTGAATCAAATGTACTAAGTATGAAATAGTAAAGTAACATGAAAATGTAAAAGTACTAAGTATATACTGTAGTCATCAAGTGAAACTTTGTACAAAAATGTTAAACTTAAGTACGAAACTTAAAAGACTTAGATCTGTCTGCAGAAATCTTGATCGCAAAACGTAAAAATTCAAACAACAAAATCCTAAAACTCTGAAAAAAGTAAAAACACGCAGTACAAAAACAGCAAAACTTATATTTGCCTACTGAAATCTTGATCAAAAATGTAAAAGTTCAAACAACAAAATCTTAAAACTCTGAAAAATTAAAAACATGCAGTACAAAACAACAAAACATGTAAAAATGTTAAGTATAAAGCTGCAAAACTTAAATTCATCCAGAAAAACTTAGGACGAAAAATGTAAAAGTACGAAACTTTTCAAAATGAAAGTGTGATGCATTTGGAAAACGTTAAAACTTAATGCGAAAATGTAAAAAGTACTACGCACAAAATGCTAAAATTTAGATTTATCTACTAAAACTGTGGATGAAGATGTAAAATTACTAAGTATATATTAAAGCAGCAAGAAAATGTTAAAGTACTAAGTACAAAAACGTAAACAAATTAATTTATCTACTAAAACATAGACTGAAGTTGTAAAACTACTAAGTACAAACTGTTAAAACATCATAAAAACTTGAAAATAGCAAGTATAAACCAACAAAACATAGATTTGTCCACTGAAATCTTGATCAAAAATGTAAAAGTTCTAACAACAAAATCCTAAAACTGATAAATTAAAAACACTCAGTACAAAACAACAAAACATGTAAAAATGGTAAGTATAAAACTGCAAAACTTAAATTCATTTAGAGAAACTTAGAACGATGATGTAAAAGCACGAAACTTTTCAAAACAAAAGTGTTATTACTGCAAAAATCTTAAGAATTACTACGTACAAAATGTTAAAACTCTGATTATCTACTACAGCAACGCGAAAATGTAAAAGTACTACGTATATAACGTATTCATCAAGTGAAATTTTGTACGAAAATGTAATCGTTTATGTACGAAACTTAAAAAACTTAGATTTATCTACAAAAAATCCCAACTAAAGTCGTAAAAAGTATGAAATGTTAAACATCATGAAAATGTAAACTTTCCGAAAATGCAAACATCAAAACTTAGGTGCATCTAATAAAATTTAGAACGAGTAAAAGTGTCAAACTTAATAAAAGTACTAAGTAAAAAAAAAAAAAAAAAAAAAAAAACTTATATTCATCTACTGAAACACAGAAAAACTTAGCACGAAAAGGTAACAAAAAATTTTCAAAATAAACGTGTTATGCACTTACAAAATGTTAAAACTTAAACTTTTTCTACTAAAACCGAGAAAAAGATACTAAGTATAAAAAATACTAAGTATAATACATTATAGCAACTCAAAAATTTAAGAGTACTAAATATAAAACGTAAAAAAAGTTAGAGTTATCTAACTAAAACTTAGACTGAAGTCGTAAAATTACCAAGTACGAAATGTTCAAGCATCATAAAAATGACTAAATAACAAGTATAATGTATCAAAAACATAGATTTCTCCATTGAAATCTTATAAAAAAATGTAAAAGTTCTAAGGACAAAAATGCTAAAGAAGTGAAAAAATGAAGAATACGCAGTGCCACACAACAAAGCATGTACTAACTATAAAACTTCTAATCTTGAATTCATCCAAGGAAAAAAAAAACTTAGAAAAAAAAAATATGTAAATCCAAACAAAAATTTTCAGAAATAAAACTGTTATCCACTTGCAAAGTGTTAAAACTTAATGCAAAAATATAAAAAGTACTGTGTATGAATCTTAAAACTTAGATTTATCAACGAAAACACGGAATGAAGATGTAAAAATATTAAGTATAATATATTAAAGCAACACTAAAATGTAAAAGCACTATGTACAAAGCATCAAAACTTAGATTCATCTAGTAAAACTTGGTACAAAAATGTAAAAGTACTAAGCATAGAACCTCAAATATACATTTATTTAGTAAAAAACAGAACGAAACTGTTAAAGTACTAAAGCCAACGCATTAAACAAGGATTAATCTATTAAAACAGTATAAAAGCACTACATACAAACTGCAAAAACTCTTAGAACTAAAATTTAAAAATGTAACAAATCATAAAATTTTAAAACAACTTCATCCAGAAAAACTTAGAACGGAAATGTAAAATTACTGAAGTTTACAAAACAAAAGTGATAGGCATTTGCAAATTGTTAAAAGCAAAAACGTAAAAAGTACTAGATACAAAAAGTACGAAACATCAAAACTTGGAGTAGTATAATAACAAAACTGCAACTTCGATTCATCAAATAGGACTTAACTCTAAAATTGTGAAAGAAATGTGAAAACTGATACTCACCTTTTAAAATGTAAAAATATTAAGTACACGATGTTAAAACAGAACAAAAATGTAAAGGTACGAAATGTAAAACTCCAACAAGTTAAGTCCCTCTACTAAAAAAATGGTTTGAAAAGTAAAAGTACTACGTGCAACAACTAAAAACAGCATGAAAATTTAAAAATAGCAAGTACAACACGTTAAAGCAGCACGAAAATCTAAAAGTACTAAGTACAAAGCATCAAGACTTACGTTGATCCAGAAAAGCTTGGAACAAAAGATGTAAAAGTACGGACATTTTCAAAATAAAGGTGATATGCATTTGCAAAATGTTAAAACTTAATGTAAAAACGTAAAAAGTACCATATACAAAATGTTAACACTTAGATTTATCTACTAAAACCTAGAATGAAGATATCAAAATTCTAAGTATAATATACTAAAGAAACTCAAAATTATAAAAGTGCAAAATACTAGAACTATCTATTAAAACTTCAAAACATAGATTCAGCATCAAAATATATAATCTGTTCACAAAAATCTTAATCAGAAATGTAAGAGTTCGAAGAACAAAGTGCTAAAACTTTAAAAAGTAAAGAAACGCAGTACAAAACAATAAAGAATGAAAGAGTACCAACTATAAAGCTTCAAAACCTAATTTCATCCAGAAAAATTTAGAACAAAAATGTAAAGCTACGGAAATTTTCAAAATAAAAGTTTTATGCACTTGCAAAAATTAAATTCATCTACTAAAAATTCGGTTAAAAAGGTAAAAGTACTACTAAGAACAAAAAACTAAAAACAGCTACTAAGAACAAAAAACTAAAAACAGCATGAAAATCTAAAAGTACTAAGTACAAAACATCAAAACTTAAATTGATCCAGAAAAACAGAATAAAAACGTAATTGTACAGTTATTTTAAAAATAAGAGTATTATGCATTAGCAAAGCGCTGAAACGTAAGGCAAAAATGTGTAGAATGAAGATGTAAAAATACTAAGTATAATATATTAAAGCCACACAAAAATGTAAAAGTACTAAATACAAAACGTAAAAAATGAAGATTTATCTACTAAAACTTAGACTGATCCCACAAAACTACTGAGTACGAAATGTTAAAACACCATGAAAATTTATAAATAACATGTATAAAGTTTCAAAACATAAATGTATCTACCGAAATCTTGATCAAAAATGATAATGTTCTGAGAACAAAATTATTAAATCTGGAAAAAATTGAAAATACGTAGTACAACACAACAAAACATGTAAAAAAAAAAAGCTTAAATCAAAACTGCTTTAATCTTAAAGTCACAATTGGACTCATTCTTCTCGCGAGCAGAGAAGGGACTGTTAACTGACAATGAAGGGAATCCTAACCGAACACTGGTTCCCCAACTACATATTTTCCCGACTGCGAACACTTTTCTGTCGAGGAAAATTTATAGTTGGGGTAGTCAGTGCTTGGTTAGGGCTCTCTTCATTGTCGGTTAACAGCCACTTCTCTGCTCGCGAGAAGAATGAATCCAATTGTGACTTTAAAATTAAAGTAGTTTTCCTTTAAGCGTAAAGTATTTTTTTTACATGTTTTGTTGTGTTGTACTACGTATTTTTATTTTTCCCAGATTTAATAATTTTGTTCTCAGAACATTAACATTTTTGATCAAGATTTCGGTAGATACATTTATGTTTTGAAACTTTATACATGTTATTTATAAATTTTCATGGTGTTTTAACATTTCGTACTCAGTAGTTTTGTGGGATCAGTCTAAGTTTTAGTAGATAAATCTTCATTTTTTACGTTTTGTATTTAGTACTTTTACATTTTTGTGTGGCTTTAATATATTATACTTAGTATTTTTACATCTTCATTCTACACATTTTTGCCTTACGTTTCAGCGCTTTGCTAATGCATAATACTCTTATTTTTAAAATAACTGTACAATTACGTTTTTATTCTGTTTTTCTGGATCAATTTAAGTTTTGATGTTTTGTACTTAGTACTTTTAGATTTTCATGCTGTTTTTAGTTTTTTGTTCTTAGTAGCTGTTTTTAGTTTTTTGTTCTTAGTAGTACTTTTACCTTTTTAACCGAATTTTTAGTAGATGAATTTAATTTTTGCAAGTGCATAAAACTTTTATTTTGAAAATTTCCGTAGCTTTACATTTTTGTTCTAAATTTTTCTGGATGAAATTAGGTTTTGAAGCTTTATAGTTGGTACTCTTTCATTCTTTATTGTTTTGTACTGCGTTTCTTTACTTTTTAAAGTTTTAGCACTTTGTTCTTCGAACTCTTACATTTCTGATTAAGATTTTTGTGAACAGATTATATATTTTGATGCTGAATCTATGTTTTGAAGTTTTAATAGATAGTTCTAGTATTTTGCACTTTTATAATTTTGAGTTTCTTTAGTATATTATACTTAGAATTTTGATATCTTCATTCTAGGTTTTAGTAGATAAATCTAAGTGTTAACATTTTGTATATGGTACTTTTTACGTTTTTACATTAAGTTTTAACATTTTGCAAATGCATATCACCTTTATTTTGAAAATGTCCGTACTTTTACATCTTTTGTTCCAAGCTTTTCTGGATCAACGTAAGTCTTGATGCTTTGTACTTAGTACTTTTAGATTTTCGTGCTGCTTTAACGTGTTGTACTTGCTATTTTTAAATTTTCATGCTGTTTTTAGTTGTTGCACGTAGTACTTTTACTTTTCAAACCATTTTTTTAGTAGAGGGACTTAACTTGTTGGAGTTTTACATTTCGTACCTTTACATTTTTGTTCTGTTTTAACATCGTGTACTTAATATTTTTACATTTTAAAAGGTGAGTATCAGTTTTCACATTTCTTTCACAATTTTAGAGTTAAGTCCTATTTGATGAATCGAAGTTGCAGTTTTGTTATTATACTACTCCAAGTTTTGATGTTTCGTACTTTTTGTATCTAGTACTTTTTACGTTTTTGCTTTTAACAATTTGCAAATGCCTATCACTTTTGTTTTGTAAACTTCAGTAATTTTACATTTCCGTTCTAAGTTTTTCTGGATGAAGTTGTTTTAAAATTTTATGATTTGTTACATTTTTAAATTTTAGTTCTAAGAGTTTTTGCAGTTTGTATGTAGTGCTTTTATACTGTTTTAATAGATTAATCCTTGTTTAATGCGTTGGCTTTAGTACTTTAACAGTTTCGTTCTGTTTTTTACTAAATAAATGTATATTTGAGGTTCTATGCTTAGTACTTTTACATTTTTGTACCAAGTTTTACTAGATGAATCTAAGTTTTGATGCTTTGTACATAGTGCTTTTACATTTTAGTGTTGCTTTAATATATTATACTTAATATTTTTACATCTTCATTCCGTGTTTTCGTTGATAAATCTAAGTTTTAAGATTCATACACAGTACTTTTTATATTTTTGCATTAAGTTTTAACACTTTGCAAGTGGATAACAGTTTTATTTCTGAAAATTTTTGTTTGGATTTACATATTTTTTTTTTCTAAGTTTTTTTTTTCCTTGGATGAATTCAAGATTAGAAGTTTTATAGTTAGTACATGCTTTGTTGTGTGGCACTGCGTATTCTTCATTTTTTCACTTCTTTAGCATTTTTGTCCTTAGAACTTTTACATTTTTTTATAAGATTTCAATGGAGAAATCTATGTTTTTGATACATTATACTTGTTATTTAGTCATTTTTATGATGCTTGAACATTTCGTACTTGGTAATTTTACGACTTCAGTCTAAGTTTTAGTTAGATAACTCTAACTTTTTTTACGTTTTATATTTAGTACTCTTAAATTTTTGAGTTGCTATAATGTATTATACTTAGTATTTTTTATACTTAGTATCTTTTTCTCGGTTTTAGTAGATAAGTTTAAGTTTTAACATTTTGTAAGTGCATAACACGTTTATTTTGAAAATTTTTTGTTACCTTTTCGTGCTAAGTTTTTCTGTGTTTCAGTAGATGAATATAAGTTTTTTTTTTTTTTTTTTTTTTTTTTTTTACTTAGTACTTTTATTAAGTTTGACACTTTTACTCGTTCTAAATTTTATTAGATGCACCTAAGTTTTGATGTTTGCATTTTCGGAAAGTTTACATTTTCATGATGTTTAACATTTCATACTTTTTACGACTTTAGTTAGATTTATCTACAAAAAATCCCAAGTTTTTTAAGTTTCGTACATAAACGATTACATTTTCGTACAAAATTTCACTTGATGAATACGTTATATACGTAGTACTTTTACATTTTCGCGTTGCTGTAGTAGATAATCAGAGTTTTAACATTTTGTACGTAGTAATTCTTAAGATTTTTGCAGTAATAACACTTTTGTTTTGAAAAGTTTCGTGCTTTTACATCATCGTTCTAAGTTTCTCTAAATGAATTTAAGTTTTGCAGTTTTATACTTACCATTTTTACATGTTTTGTTGTTTTGTACTGAGTGTTTTTAATTTATCAGTTTTAGGATTTTGTTGTTAGAACTTTTACATTTTTGATCAAGATTTCAGTGGACAAATCTATGTTTTGTTGGTTTATACTTGCTATTTTCAAGTTTTTATGATGTTTTAACAGTTTGTACTTAGTAGTTTTACAACTTCAGTCTATGTTTTAGTAGATAAATTAATTTGTTTACGTTTTTGTACTTAGTACTTTAACATTTTCTTGCTGCTTTAATATATACTTAGTAATTTTACATCTTCATCCACAGTTTTAGTAGATAAATCTAAATTTTAGCATTTTGTGCGTAGTACTTTTTACATTTTCGCATTAAGTTTTAACGTTTTCCAAATGCATCACACTTTCATTTTGAAAAGTTTCGTACTTTTACATTTTTCGTCCTAAGTTTTTCTGGATGAATTTAAGTTTTGCAGCTTTATACTTAACATTTTTACATGTTTTGTTGTTTTGTACTGCATGTTTTTAATTTTTCAGAGTTTTAAGATTTTGTTGTTTGAACTTTTACATTTTTGATCAAGATTTCAGTAGGCAAATATAAGTTTTGCTGTTTTTGTACTGCGTGTTTTTACTTTTTTCAGAGTTTTAGGATTTTGTTGTTTGAATTTTTACGTTTTGCGATCAAGATTTCTGCAGACAGATCTAAGTCTTTTAAGTTTCGTACTTAAGTTTAACATTTTTGTACAAAGTTTCACTTGATGACTACAGTATATACTTAGTACTTTTACATTTTCATGTTACTTTACTATTTCATACTTAGTACATTTGATTCAATTACATTTTCATTCTAAGTTTTAGTAGATAAATCAGAGTTTTAACATTTTAGACGAAGTACTTTTTACATTTTTACATTAAGTTTTAACGTTTTGTAAGTGCATAACACTTTTACTTTGAAAAGTTCCGTACTTTTACAACTTCGTTCTAAGTTTTTCTGGAAAGATTTAAGTTTTGCAGCCTTATATTTAGCATTTTTACAGGTTTTGCTGTTTTTGTACTGCGTGTTTTCAATTTTTCAGAGTTTTAGGATTTTGTTGTTTGAACTTTTACATTTTTTGATCAAGATTTCTATAGACAAATCTATGTTTTGCTGCTTTATACTTGATATTTTTACATTTTTATGATGTTTTAACACTTTGTACTTAGTAATTTTACGACTTCAGTCTAAGTTATAGTAGATAAATAAAATTTTTTACGTTTTGTACTTAGTACTTTTACGTTTTCGTGTTGTTTTAATATCTTAATTAGCAATTTTACATCTTCATTCACTCTTTTAGTAGATAAATCTAAATTTTAACATTTTATACATTGTACTTTTTACGTTTATGTACTAAGTTTTAACATTTTGCAAGTGCATCATACTTTTGTTTTGAAAATTTCCGAACTTTAACATTTTTTTTGTTCTAAGTTTTTCTGGATGAATTTAAGTTCTGATGTTTTGTATTTTTTATTTCTAACTTTCGTCCTGTTTTTTTAGTTTTCACTCTTAGTACTTTTACATTTTTTTACCAAACATTTAGTAGATGAATTTATGTTTTGTAATTTTACGTTTCATACTTTTACATTTTCGTTCTGTTCTAACGTCTTGTGCTTGCTATTTTTATATTTTAGTAGGTGAACATAAGTTTTTTTCAATTTGCGTATATTACTTTTACTCTTTCCGAGTCATGTTTTAGATGAATCTAAGTAACATTGTTTTTATACTACTACTCTTAACTTTTGGTGTTTTGTACTTTCTTACATTTTTTGCGTTAAGTTTTAGTATTTTGCATGAGCGTAACACTTTTGTTTTGTAATTTTGCATTTCCGTTCTTTTCTGAATGAGTTTAAGTTTTTAAAGTTTATAGTTCTAAATGATTTGTTTCACGTACTTCTAAGTTTCCTCAGTTTTAGCATTTTGCTCTTAGCACTTTTACGTTTCACATAAAGCACTTTGTAATAGTTTTAAGTTTCGAGATTCAAATTTTTCAAGTTTTACGTTTCTAGTGAAGTTATTATTCTATTTCACTTTTAAGATTCTCAAATCTATTTTAGTGTTTTCACATTTACTTTTTAAGTCTCAAATCTTTATTCCACAGTTTAAATTGTTTCGGATTTTTTATGATTCAGTGTAGAAATTTTAGTTCAAAGTTTCAAACGTTACATTTTCATACGAAGTTCTAAAATTTTGCAAGTAGAAAATCATTTTATTTTGCAAGTCCAAATGTGTTTATTTAGTAATTTCTTACATTCTCTACTGTTTTACGGAATGAATCAAAGTTTTAACATTTTGGACATAGTACTTTTGCTTTTCGTACTAAATTAGGCTGGATGGAGCTAAGTTTGGAACAAGCACTAGTAGTACTAACACTCGTTTCGTTCTGTTTTAACATTTAATACTTGGTATTTTTATATTTTCATGCTGTTGTGGCATTTTGTATCTGGTACTTTTATATTGTCATGCTGTTTAAACCTTTTGTATTTAGCAATTTTACATTTCTATACTGAGTTTTACTGGATGAATGTGCTTTGTACTTAGTATTTTTACATTATTGTTCTAAGTTTTACACGTTAAATCTCAGTTTTTTGCGTTCATATGTGAAATAATAGAGTTTTATAAAATATTCTTTGAAGGAGACTGCAAGTGTGATAATAATATAAAGTAGAAAAAACTTTAGAATGAAATGTGTCATGCAGTTAAAATTATGATTTAAGAAAGAATTTGCAAAACGGATCAGAAAAATGTTACTGTACTATGTTTTACATACTTAGAAGAAAAAAAAAATCACTTGCAACTGAAAAATTTTCTAAGTCTGAAAATAAATAAATAAATAAATAAATAAAAACTAAAAAATATGTAAGTCTTTTCTAAGTAAAAATGAGGAGAATTTTATAATCACAGTGTAAAAATAATTAACTTGTAAAATAGTTTCTGTGCGGCTGCTAAGTGGAAACATTAAAAAGGTTGAAAAAGAAAATATTTCTAAGTCGAAAAAAGAAATAAATACATAATAGGATGTAAATAGCGACAATAAATTTAATTCATTATACATTATAATTATTTTTTGTAATATAAAATAGCTCCTGCTTGAATTCTGAGAGAAAACAGTAGAAAAAAAAATTCTAAGTTCGAAAATAGTTGCATTTTCTTCTCATAGATGGCGCTGCAATCCACATTACATTGCATCAAGTCGTAAACTGAAACAAAAAGGTGTTGCCATTCCAAAACTATAAATTTTTGAAAAACATTTCAACTCTACTCGAAAAACGCCTGAGGGCATACAACTCAACTCCACTCGAAAAACGCCTGGGGGCAAAAACAACTCAACTCCACTCGAAAAATGCCTGAGGGCATACAACTCAACTCCGCTCGACTAACGCCTGAGGGCACGCCTGGGGGCATTGGGAGGCGGTGGGACCACGCCCCCTTCCACCGCCACCGCCTGCTGGGGTAGAACGCCCATTATTCCCCTACTAATATCATATAAAAAAAATCAAACGGTAAATTCGAAGCTGCGCAAACGATAAACTAAAAAAAAGCCTTCGTTTATTAGTGATTGCCAAACCGCCATAGTAGCTCGTGGGGATATTTTCGGTAGACGGCGGTCGCAGTTAGGTGATTAACAGCCTTATTCACCAACCGATGTGAACCTCTGTCAGACACTCGAACCGCTGATTTGAGCGTTCTTATTGCTTGAGGAAGCCTTTGATATGCAGTTCGACGGTTCAAGTCGGCTGGTGAATAAGGCAGACTTGCCGATGTGAACCTCTGTCGAACACTCGAACCGCCGATTTGAGCGTTCTTATTGCTTGAGGAAGCCTTTGATTTGCAGTTCGACGGTTCAAGTCTGCTGGTGAATAAGGCCATCAGTCTGCACATTACACCGACGTTTGTTGGTTGATTTTTCGTATTTCGATAATATCCCCATTGAACAGCACGTGACTCAAAATAAAGACTATTTATGGAAAAGCAATAACTGTGCCAATATAGTAAACCACGCGTGTTTTTTGCCGCTTAAAAAATAACTGATAATTGAAACATTTCACACTTTTATTGTGTTGTTTTTTTTCCATTACTTCTTTGGTGAGTGTTTCTAGGGTGATGGAGGGAGGTTGCTCGCCGCGCAATTTTAAAACGGTACGGCTGCTCAGTGACTTCATAAGTTTGACGACCACTAGTTTGATATTAAGTCAATGGGATAAGGACTAGATTAGTGTTATCTAATAATAGTTACGTACCTAAAATCGGATTCTATTAGGGGTAATTATTGAGTACTCAATTCTCGTTTATCTAATTAACGTAATTGTAAAGAGTTTATAAAGGTATTCCAAAACGAGTCCAAAGATCAATAATGAAAACCACATTAGCGGAGTTTCTAGTATTTCAGGGTTTTGAAAAACGAATGTTTCTAAGGGTGCTTTCGTAAACCGCATTCTGTGTTTACTTTACTAGTTGAAAAATTCTAAAAATCCGAAAACTTGATTAGGTATGAAACTCCAGTTCTATGATCTTGGCGATTTTTTAGTCTGTTACCACCCAACGTTACTAATGTCAAAGTCGCTGCTTACATAAAAATAAATAATAAATATCAAGTTTAATATAAAAATGGCGCTTTCTCTTGTTGACTAACCTTCCAGTGATCATCAGCACATAATAGAGAATTGTGATATATTTTTTTAATTAGTAATTAGCCCCTTAACTTTAGACAGTATGATCGTCTTTATAGTTTGCCCTTCTGCCTTTTTTTAAGGGAGCATTATCCTTTAATGGCAACTACACTTTCCTTTTTCTGTAAATATAAGTTAATATGTTTGCTAAAAATATTAAAACCTTTTTGGACGAAATTGCGTTTAAAGGGTAGACTGTTGGCGTATTTTACATTTTCAGCAGTCAGCACGGTGACTATGTACTAAGTTGTTTGGTTGAATAGCCCAGTACTCAGTCACGTTCTTCATGTGAAAAAAAATAAAAAGTAAATTCGAATCTGCGCAGACATAAGCTAAAAAACTGTGCAGACGATAAATAAAACGCCTTCGTTTATTAGTTGGTTAATATAATTCAGTACTTCATTCCCTGAAAAGGAGAGCTTCCGCTTTTGCGTTTAACGGTTTTTAGAAACAATTTAAGATTTTGCCATATATTTTATCAATTTTCTTTGTAACAGTCATACATTGGTCTCATTAAGTCAAAATTATCCAAATTTAATTATTTATCAAATAGTAATTAAACTAAAAAAATACAATCAACGGCAATTAATCTATGCGGCTTTTACCTTCTTTCTCAAAAGTTCTTGCAGGAAAATTTAAAAAAAATAGAGGCTTCAATTCTCAAGATTCTATTTTAAAATGCTTTACTTCAGAGTTTTAACTGGTCTGAATGCTAATATTTTTTTATTTTCACCTGGAATAACAATGTTAATGGGAAAAATATCCTTAATCTACAAAATAGTTCTTTAAATGTGAATAAGTGAAAACTTTCAAGATGTTCCAGACAATGTCAACAGGAGCCTTAATTAGGCTATATATTTCTTTTAGGTGCTGTGTCATTTCTTTAATTAAATTAGACCCTATATTTTATTTAACAACATTAAAAATCAAACACTCAATATGAATTAAAAAGTACATCCAAAAAATCTATAAAATAAATACAATTGCCGAAGTAAAACATTAATTTCAAGTTTCGTAGCAAACCTAATGTAAAACTGACATCTTTCAGTCTCATTTAAACACAGAAAGAGTTGCATGTGGCTCTATGACCCCATTTGACCTCCGTTTCTCTATGTTTTACAAAAATAAAACTTGAAACCAACAAACAAAAAAAGGCTATAAGTTTTCGGAACAGTGTTCTCGATTACGTCCATCAACAAAGCTTTGCGTAATTTTCTGACGAAGTTATTTTAAATGTTTTTACGTCTACGTCGTAAACTTTGAAATTTAAATAAGTAAAAATAACAAAACCTTTAAGCATGAGGTTATTTTTTACTTTGTTTGTAACAAACGAATGGTTTTCCGAAACATTAAGCTAAACGCTTTAAATATGTTTTGAGTGATCGGGTTTTTTAACCCCGTGAAGCACGAGTTTTTTTTTTTTTTCGGAAAAACTGGTAAAAAATGATCGAGTTTTTTTAACAGAAAATGAATGTATAGATATAGTATAAATTGCTTTTGCCAATTTCAGTCGTAGGGGGTGACTAGAGAGCGGAGGAGGGGTAAGAGATATATGAAAAAATTATTATACAAACAAAGTGCAAACGGATCTCAGACGGGCTTTAGAAATAAAACAACGCGAGATACTGGGTCGCCCGTGTAAGACACAGGCACGTGCAAATTTCCCGGTAACTTTCGCCAGTGTCAGACACGGGCAAATGCTTTAAGGGGTTAAAGACTCATTTCAGTTAATGTTCTGAATTTGCGTAATCTTGACTGTCATAGAGACCTTCAGCCCAATGCGGGGAATTTCAAAGTGAATCAGAATTTACAGTTCGTAATAAAATTATCAAAAGTATTATAAATTTTTTTCAGCAACTTGAAAAGTTATTTAATTGTACACAGTCAACATTTTAATAAAATTGTTGCAGAGTCAACGGTTTCTTTTCCTTTTTCAATTGTTGCTATTGTCAACAGCTTCATTTTTTAATATGCTACAGTCAATTGCTAGATAAAATTATGATTTTTTTTAAAAGCATATTTGCTAATTTTTAATTTTTAGCTTCACAATTCAGAAAGTTGTAGACTAATGTTGTACTTTAGAGATAGTATATATTGCCACAAATGTGTAGAACGAAATTTTTACACACGTTCTTCGTGAATTGATAGTACTACGTATAGCCAGCATTCTATAGAATGCCCTAGACTACTTGCATTCATTCTAGAAACATAGACATACATTGCATTCATTCTAGAAACATAGACATACATTGCATTCATTCTAGAAACAAATTTAATTTCTATCTTTTTAAACTCATCCGCAAATGTAACTGCTATGTTTATGTCCAAAACAAAGACTTTATTGAGAATTGATTCAATTCTTTCATTGGAAAGTGAAATTTAATAGGTAAACTGAGATACAACAAAAAGAGAAAAATGCATGTACTGATTGCAATTTTATTCTGCAAATCATGTTGAATTAAACAGTTATTGAATTGTAAAAAGAATGTTAATTTGAATAAAATGTTACTTTCTTGTCTTATTTAAATGGCTTCTATTAACGAAATGCAATTTCATTAAAAAATGCACAAGCTATTCTATGTCGAATAATGGTTATATATTAATAGTTAAATCTATCAGTAAATTATGTACTACGCAGTGTAATGCATAACATTATTTGCTTTGAATAATAATTAAAAAACAGTATTTTACAACAAAAAATTTTCCAACAATTTTAATATTTTAACATAATTATCAGTAAATGAATTCATTAATTAAAAAGCACACACACTTTTATTATATTTGACACCGACATAATCAAAAGAAAAATAATAACCTGACACGCAAAAAGCAATTTTTTTTTTTTTTTAAAGATTTTAGTTATAATGACCGTTTCGTCCTTTTAAAAACTACCTCAACGAATACTTTCTTGAATTTCGCACCATTTCATACCTAAACCTCTCAATAAAATCGCCTTTTCAAAGAAATTGTATTGCAACATTACATAAATAAAGAATACGTAATTACATTAAATCCAACTGTTATTAACTTTAAGTTATTAGGAGTAAGCAACAGGTACTCACCGAAAAATGTGAATGAAATATCTTTTAAAAGGCATGCTCCCGTGTTACATTCTTTTGCATAATTTTACCACGACTTCAGAATTAGTAAATAGTGAAATCCTCCCACTTTTTCATTAAAAAGGATCCATCGTCTTAGCAATGTACTGGTAGCAAAACTAGATATCGAATTTCCGTAGATTGAAACTTCGAAAAAGTAGGTGTTTCCAGGGTTCGGAGTATGGGCTTGGCATACTTGGCGGCTTATCGCCCATTCATAGAATGCCGGGTCGCTGTGCAAATTAATCAATCAATCATTTCATTTCACAAGGTGAAACAGGGTTTCTCTCTCTACCTCCCCCCCCCCCCTCTTGCCGGTGCTTTGTTTTCGCCTGATGCTGTTTTTTATTCATTTATTTTATTTTTCCTTTTTCTACTTCATTGGTTTCTTTTTTTATCGCTTCGTTTTTATTTATTTAAATCACGGCGCTTTTATTATTGATCTAAATTTGATTTATCGCGTCGGTTTGACATTTCCGATATCACCTCTTTTTACTCGTTCACTTTTGTTTTTATCTCTTGATATGCACTTTTTAAAATTTTTAATGTTTTAATTATTACTTAAACTGTTTTACTATAGAAAAAGCTATTTTCCTCAATCGAAAAACGTAACAAATTTCAAAAATTCGAGAGGATTTTTTTTTTTTTTGGTTAATTTTTAGAAAACTCACACACATAATATATACATACATTTTACTCTGCATGCAGAGGGTGTTGACAAATTCGGTAAAAATCTTGAAGACAAGAAAAAAATTTAAATAAAGCAAAAAAGTTTGGAACCAATTCTCATTTTTCAAAACTTCGGCATTATATCGCTATCTGCGCACAAGTTTACCGTAGTTTTTTCAAAGTGTGAATTTCAGAGTGCTTTTTTTTTTTTAAGTCACAATTTCACATAACAGAAAACTTCAGTTCGAGGAATAAGTCGGTTAATCATAACTTAATACTAATTCCTAAAATATAACACAGCTATTTAAGGAGGTATATTCAGGATCATATATAAATATATGAGCCTCCCTATATATATGTATAATATATAATTTTAGTTTTATTAAAAATAACTTTTTCCTTTAATTAGCATTTTTCACGTAAGCATTTCATGTAAACTATATTTAATAGAGGGTTGAAAAAAAAACCTCTTATGGCTTTGATTTTGAAAAGGTATAAAAAAAATACTTACAGTTCGACCACGAAGTTCTGACCCTCGGAAGCTTCTGCGCATGGCAGAAAAGGACAAAGCCATTCGAGTTTTAGGGTTGTTCGTTTTGCAGGTGCATTCGTTAGCACGCGAATCAGAATTACGTTTTCACGTGGTGTCACGTTTCCATGTAGTGTATGCTATTATGTTATAGCTTCTGATTGTTAAAGGCAAGTAAATTTAACCCTTTATCTACTGACGGTACTTATAAGTACCATTCTCTATAAACTCCATCCAGCAAACCATTTTTACCAATGTCCTAATGATACTTTTCTGGGACAGTCTTTATATTCCCTTTTTTCAAGATACATATCAGCAAGGGTTCTAAAAGGAGTATTTTAGCGAGGAAAGGAGCATAGAAACCGATGCTGTGTTTTGAACTTCTACTTTGTTTAGATTGCTCCTTTAGAGTTTCTTTCCAGAAAAGTAGTAAAATTCAAGAATCAAGCCACTGATTTTTTAAATGCGTTAGTTAAGAACTTAGAAAACTATTTGACGAAACATTTTGATTAAAAAGTGTAATTAATTTCACAGGGTAAATACTCTGTGGCACTTATTAGCTATAAAGAAATAAATACTTATAGACTGAGCATTTTATTTATGTAAAGCCCTTAATTTTCCGTGTAAATACCTAGACAAACTATTTCTGTAAAAAAAAATACTGCAGATCTTAATGCAGTAGATAAAGAGTTGAAAACTGCCATATAGCAGCACTTCGGAAGAAATTAAGTATGCTAAACGGACTAGAACGAGAACAAAAACTGCACATTCCTTATACCAGAAGTTCCTCCCTTGAACACGAATGGATTCTTCTTGGCACTATACCAGTCAAATGTATTTTTTTCTCGGAAGAACTGTATGATCTATTTACAATTGGGTAATTCTGTGAGTGAGGGATCGCGTGTCACCTTCTTTCTCGAAGAGGAATATCTTGAATGTATTTTACTTCCATAGCGTTTTCATGTAGTTTAGGTTTTTTTCTTTTAAAAATCTGCTTGCTAAAGTTTCTAACTTTACTAGAGTTCTTATAGTTTTCTTCTTTTTTACTATGAGGTTCATCTTCGCAGCCTACTACAAATGAGATGGATGGAATGCATTGGAAATATTAACTACAAAAAATAATAAAATACTTGCTCATATATTAAATAAATCACACCTTATTACTACTAATCTTTACACGAAAATAAAATTACCCCACATGCGATTAAATGATCTGATATTCAATTTGCGTGAAATTATTATTTGACCCGCTAAAATGCATGAAAATGAAACGGATCTCTTGAATTCTTATTAAAATTAAACATTACACTTGAGAATGGTTCTATAGACCGAGATAAGCTTTTTTATGCAGTACCTTATTTCTTCATTCAACTTCGCACCCTCTCTACAGGGTGTAAAACAGTATTTCTGTTGTTCATTTTTATGAACAACTCTTTTGCTTTCATTTTCGCAGCGTAATCTTAAAGGAGGGCCCGAGGTAAGTTGTAACACTTGGTAAAGCGGTGGGTTTCAAGTATCTTATTTAAAGTAGTTTTTTCAGAGTACTAACAGTATTTTCTACTTGATTGACAGTCATATTAATTTCTGCAACTTCTTTATTACTAGCAATGTCGAATTGCTCTCAGTCCATTTCCTGCGAGTATAGTTCGACCACAAAGTTTAGACACTTGACCGCTTCTGCGCATGACAGAAAAGGACGAATCCATTCGAGTTGTGGGGAAGTTCGTTTTGCTGGTGCGTTTATTTTAGCAAGCTGGTGCTAAAGCAATGAAGCACATATGCTGGGCACATCGAAATAAATGACTGATGATGATACGTCTATAACGATGAGGGGGAGGATAGTATTTTATGCAATAACTAGACCTCCAATAAGACGTTAAACCGATTGCGGCACATACCTTATACCAACAGTTTCTGACTTAAATAGGAATGGATTCTACCAGGCAGATTGCTTTTGTTTGCGGTAGAACTGTAAGTGAACTTTTTCTAATGCCATAACTCGCCATTTTTTGAAAACAATAAAATGTACCACCACTTAGTAATTTACTTTCTAAATCAGCTGTTTAAACAGCTAAATTTAGAATATTGTATCATACAATTATACAATTCTAACGAAAGAAAGTCTGGTCCACCGCTCCTGAGCATCTGGCAGAGAATTGAAACTCTTCCCAACTCTATGCTGTGGATATTACCTCGTCATTTTGAGATATTTAGAAGCCCAAATGTTTCCTAAGGTTATATCAAAACAAAATAGATTGCCTGTAAACAAAACTTTAAGTTGTATAACAGTTGTTGTTGACTTAATCTACTCCCTGACTTAATCCACTCCCATGTACAGAGCCCTGGTAATGAGAACGACCTGATTTAAGGCAGCAAGGTTAGGCATTCCGTTTTATCCAGCACCACAAGGGTACAAGAGCGATTTAGTTCAGACTACACACGATAGATGGAAGCCCCATCTATCCCACGATAATTTCGATCTAGACGAAAGACTGACAACCACTTGGCTCAAAACTTGATATATTATTATTTCTGATTAAACTTTTAGCATTACTATTAAGAATAAGAAAGGGATAATTAAAATCAGTTTTCTAATGCAAAAAAGACCAAACCATATTATAAATGCTCCTAACTGAATAGGAATTAAAGGCTGAGTGTTTGGTGTTTGACAAGAGTTTCAGCAGTTTAAGTTAAAAAATGTTCTAAAAATACACCAATTCATACATTATACGAAACATTATCTTTTCCCTTGTGTGACTTTGCACGAAACGGGTACTAGTACCTACCGCCCCCTGGGCCGTGGTAGCCTAGTGGTTAGCACGTCGGACTTCCACCTGGAAGGTCGCGCGTTCGATACCCACTGAAGACCACCATGTATACTTGGGGACATGTGCATGTAAAATCCGTAGACCCCACTACCTCTCCCCGTGCGTAAGCAATCCTAATGCCTCGGCTAACAGGTAGGGGTCTGGTGGAGAAAAGCAAATCATAGGCAGATTTCTTATCTTGTTGGAATGTTTGAATTTCTTGTTGTTCAACTTAAAAAGTCAAGGGGCCCACTTCTGTAGCATGGCATACTTCTCCACCATTTACCTTAATAGTGAAACATAGCTGTCAATGTGACTAACTCTCTTACTGAATAAATTGCTTTTATGATGCGACATTGTGTAATTCTGCTAAGAGGCAGCACTTCTTGAATAATCTACATTCCAGCTCTACCACATCAAGAAACCAGCAAATGAAAGTGCTGTACTGATATCTGCATAGCTGTGGTCATAAAATAAAGTCAATTCATGCAACTCATTCAACCGTTTATTTGTTATTCAGTTTGTTTCCTATGTTAGGTGAATTTACTTGCCCATATCCGTTCGAAGGGAGGTAATAAATCTCAACACATTTGGGTTAACTTCTTTTTGCAATTAAACGACTTTGGTGTCGTACAAGAAATCGGGTGTTGCAAGTTTTTACTCCATTCAATGATATGTTCCCAATATTTACCAATAGGTAGTTATGTGAATTTAGAAACGTACAGATGCAAAATCAGTTGAATTTTAAACTATTAGTTGAATGAAATTTAATTACTGGAATAAGATAATTTTAACTCCTTGAAGCAAGAGTTTTTTACAGAAAAACTGGTAAAAAAAATGATCGAGGTTTTCTTTTTTTTTTGACAGAAAATGTATAGGTTTACTATAAGTTGTTTCTGTCAAGTTCAGTTGTAGGGGGCGACTAAAGCGGGGGAAGGGGGCAAAAGTTATATAAAAAAAATATACAAAGAGCCCGCGAAAATCAGAGGGGCATTAAAAATAAAATAACGCGAGATACAACATTGCCCGTGTCAGACACGGGCATGTGCAAATTTTCCGGTAACTTTCGCCCGTGTCAGACACGGGCATGTTTGACGTAATAAAGCATTTTTTTACTACGATTTTTAATCTTTAAGTTATACCTTTGGCTAAATAATTTTTAATCTGTTCACCCCCCCCCCCCTAAAGCTGCTCATAATAACAGTAGAAAATAACTTCATCAAAGAGATTCCGCTAACACCGAGCGCCAGGTTTCCATAGCGCCCAGATTTTCAACCTGAAATATCCAAAAAATTCCTACCGCTGAAAATATTCTGCAATTACAGCTTGTGTTATTGCCGAAGCCTTAAGTGGGCCATTTTTTTTTTTAAATTTTTCCCCCCGACAGGAGACTGTAACAGCCACGTTTTTGAGTTGCTTCGTTCGAACTTGTCACTACTTGTGCCACTCCAGTTAAACTTCGTGCTCCGAAGAGTTTTACTAAGAATCATACTACAGTTCTAGCATCAACCAAAGCGATCTGCCTGGCAGAGTGCCAAAAAGAGTCTATTCATGTTCAGGGGAAGAACTGCTGATATAAGGAATGTGCCGTGTTTTTTCTCGTTCTAGTTCGTTTAGCATACTTGATTTCTACCGAACTGATGCTATTTGCCAGTTTATAAATTTAGTAGCTTTCAACAAGCAGAGAAGCAAACATTCCGCTTCGCGTACTAAACAAAAGCACTTGAAAAACGAACTTCTCTAAAACTCGAATGGATTCGTTGTTTTCTGCAATGTGCAGAAGCATCCACGTGTCAAAATTCCATGGTCGAATTGCATTTATCAGCTCTTTATGTCTCATTTTTTGATAGGTATATTCAGGATATGCAATTCAAAAAGAAGATAATCAGAAAGTTTTTTTTTTCTTCAAAAGAGAATTCGAGACTAGAACTAGAAGCAATTATAAATACTAAGAAACTAAAGGATTAAAATAGTATTATCGGGTAACTATCATCAAATATTGAATATGCTGAAAATAGAAGACAAATTTGACGAGTGGAAAAAAATTTGATAAACATATATTAAAGAAAAATGTTTAAGGAAACATTCAATAAGTACCATGATTTTCGTTTCTTTTAATATTAACGGAATTTATTGTGCTATTAGCACAACTTTTTTGGACTTTAATCAACCTTTTTTTTAACGTAAAACTGGTTTCAAATTACAGTTTAGGCTAGATGAGTACATAAATGGAGGCATGTATCATTTTTTGAGGTGGTCAACATTGTTGCAAAGATCTTTCATTCCCTACCACACCCTGTGCTCAGCTCTACTTCTATGCTTCCAGCATCATTCGCCCATCCTCAATAATCGATTGGAAGAATCATTTATCAGTCTAATAAATTCCCGATATCTTCAGAGATAACATTGGCATTTTTGTTCAATTGCAATTGATTATCGACTTTATGTCCGATAAATTTCTGCGATTATTATTTTTATGATTTTTTATCGTATAAAGAAGTCATTTATGATTAATGTTTCGCATAAACTTCACAATACTGATATTAATTCTAAAAATAAATTAAAATACCTGTACACTACGCTTGAAGTGGCTTAGAGATTTTCGGTTTACGTAAAATTATACCATATCTTTTCTATTTTGTAGGGGAAATGTGCCTAATAATAAAACCCTTTTTTTTAAAAAAAATAATATATTTCTGTGATGATCTAAGACAGGTGGTCAACTTTACATGTTTTACTGTTTTTATATTGTCACTAAACAGGCAAAACACATATCTTTTCCATGTACCAGTTAAAAAAGGAAATTAATAACTGTTAAAAAAAATTTCATCCTTTGATATACCACTTGATACCAACCTAATGAAGTAGAAAACGGAAAAATTCTTAAGGATTACATTTAAAAAAAAACTCTAATTGTTCTAAAATCATTGTCTTATCCTGTCGCCAGACTTAACAGCTTCTTCAAGATCTGATGTAATTTTAATGAAACCTTATCACATATACATTTAAAAAAGGTATTTTACACTGTTAAAAAAAAAACCTGAATTTTCAGATTGCTTTTTGACTGGTTTTAATGGAAGATTTCTGTAGGGCTTTAAAACATGATTTTCAATTCCATAAACGGAAATATCACGTCCTGAAAATACGAGAACGGAACTTTTCCGTTTTACGGTTGCTGTATTTTCACTACCTGATTTGGACTAACGGAGAAAAAAGAAATGGAACTTTTGTCAAATCTCGGAAAATTATTATCAGAAGCGAAATGTTTCCGGCAACTCTGCTGCCGTACTTTTTCCGTTTTTTTTCAGGATATTTTCTTACAGTGTAGAGAATGGGGAATTATTTCAAAGATTAGGAATTTTTTTTTTTAAATTTAAAAAGTTTTAAAACCTACGTTACTAGAAAAATTGTCATTGTCCTGGCATATGTTATTTCATTCGATATTTCTCACATAGATAGCAACAATAGCTTTCTTCATATATTCTCAGGGCGAACATTTAATTGTCCATTTAGATATCTGGTTGTTAACAGTGGTTGTTAAGTTTGTGCTATTATTGCTTTTAGCAAAAATGAAGTTTCTTGAGAGTGAGTTTATGTTTATTGAGAGTCATTTTCTTGGCCCCTCATAAAAACCTCAGATAAGCGCAAAAAATTTCTTATTATAATATAGAATACTTAATAGTCTTATATTATAATGCATAAATTTTAGCCTTAAGAAATTTGAGGAGTACGTACCAGTACTGAAAAATGTCCATTTCGTCATTATCCTTACATATGAAAGGCAAGATAGTGACAGTAAGGAAGGACAATGATGCTTCATGCCTATTTAAAATATAATTACATTAAAATGAGCTTAAAAGTTTGGAAATCTAAATAATTATCGCAACTGATACTAGTTTTTGCTTTTGTTTGTAACTCTGTGATCGTAGCACTCTAAAAACTACCAAATTGTAATAGAAATAAAATTTCACGTTAATTTAAAGCACAAATGAACATTAAAACGCAGACATCATTGAAAAAGGGATTCCAAGCAATCCCGAAACATATGTCTGCGTTTTAATGCTCATTTGTGCTTTAAATTAACGTGAAATTTTATTTCTATTACTGTTTACTTGCACAAAGTTAAATTATTATTACTACCAAATTGGTTTGACTAAATCATTAGGTGCATGCAATGCACTGAATAGTGCAATATTTTACGTGCATGCAGAATACAAGTGCACATAAACTACTAAACTACTTCATATCTGTCATTTTCCCAGTATACGCATCATTGTCCTGGTACAGAGATTTAGGAAACATTTTTTTCTTCGCACAACAGTTGAACATATACACTGCTGATATAGTTTTTTTGTTGTGTAGACCCCAAACAGTTACAAAAACATATTTGGGACCTAACACTTTTTCTAAAAAAATGTTCTGACATAAAAATGTTGCCTGTTTTGTCAGGATGACATTATATTATTGGTTTGGGTTCGGAAAGTAATTTCATTTTTTCACAACAGAGGATTTCATTGTATAATTTCATAGCCAATTCCGCATTTCAGCCACATCCACCATATTCTCCAGATCTGGCACCTTTAGATTATTATTTGTTTTGGTCTCTGCAAAATCTTTTAGACGGTAAAACCTTTACATCAAATGGGGACGTCAAAAATCACCTGGATCAGTTTTTTGCCAGGAAAGAACATTACTTTTATGATCCTGGAACCATGCTACTGCCAGAAAGATGGAAAAAGGTATTGGACCCCTCCCTCCCCCGATGGGAACCACAATCCTCTTATGATACTCCTTAAGCATTGGGGTATCAAAGAGAGGCAGGTCCATACCGCAAGAGTTAGTTAGGCTGGGCTGGCGCCCAGCTAACCTATCTCGGACCGGTATTGAGCATTCGTCATTCTTCCCTTCCCCGTGCCCGAGGGAGGGCAACCCTAAGGCCCCATGCTAACAAGGGAGAGAGATGAAGTAAAAAGAACCCCTCCAGAATGGACAATATATTTTCCAATATTTATTCATTGTAAAAAAAACGCATTTCATTTTCATTAAAAAAACAAAATTACGTTCCAAACAACCCAATAAATATATATATATATATATATATATATATATATATGGGTTATGAATGCAAAAATGCAAACTTTTAAATTACGGTTGCTGGTTTTTTTTTCTTTAAGTCATAAAAATAACTTACCTAGTTTTTTTTTTTTTTTGGTTTCCAGCTTTCAGCATTCATTTACAGACACCTATTAATATTTCATATAAATATGAGTAATTTTCCATTTATCCAAAGCATCTGCCCAACTTTTTTCCTACCATATTCATTCGCAACTTGTCATGCAGCCCAATTCAGTGCATTGCATGTAATCACCAAAATAACCAAAACAGCTTCTTAGAATTATTCCTAATTGAAAATCAGCGTTTGCTACAAATGTACGTGCCTAAAATATTTATTACATTGGCTGAGGGAAAGTTGTTTCTTGTTGAGGAGAGTGATGACAAAATGTATCTAACGCTGTGTGAAGAATATTTATCCGCTAACAACGAGTGGTTTTGGCGATGATTCTTTTACATTAGATATCCATTATTGACAGAGGAATCTTTTAATTGACTTCGTAGGATGACGAATTCTTTGCAATTTTTGTAAATAGGAGGATGTTATCAATACATATAGAAGATGCAAATTTCAATACGGCAATTTCGTACGAGATTTTTTTTTCTTTCTAATGGGGCTGCGTATGGTCACTAACCTAGCAGACCTACTGCATTCCCCGGAAACCGGCATCCATTCTTTCAAGTAGCACCACTATCGGCGGATGCTATTACCACTTGAGAATTTAGACGTTCAGTTTCCCCCTAAATGGCGGCACATGAGCTCTGAAAATTGCGAAACTGCACAAGGAATAATTTAGCCGAGAGCATCCAAGCCAAACATATACTCAAGGGATCTTTAACATGCCGCATAATCATACGACATGGACGCAGACGACACATCTTGAAAATCCACCGACTTGATCCTGCAAACTTGGGCGTACACGGCCAGTGCCTTGCCACTACGCCATCCTGCCGTCTATTCCGTTCGAGATGGAATGATTTTTTGATGATATATTTTTTTGTGCTTTAAGTGAACATGGTTTATCAAAACATACATTTTCCCTTTGCATATCATTGTTAGCAGTTCAAAGATCACAAAAAGGGTTCTTAAATATCTCTACAGTAAAACCCCTCTACATCAGTGGGACAAAATTATTTGTCCCTAATAGAGAAGTGTCCGCAGAAGAGAGTTTTTTTAGGCGCAATACTATGCTGGTCGGAAATTAAAAACAGTCCGCAGAAGAGAGGTGTCCATCCAAAGGAATTTTACTTTATTATATATATTTTTTAATTTTCAGATTTGTCGTTATAAATCTAAAACTATGCAAATACAGTTTAACTCGCTTAATACGCGAAAAGATTCGCGAATTTGTTCGGATTAGCCGTTATTCGCAACAACCGTGAACACGTAAAATTGTGTAAAAAAAAAAAAACTATAAGAAATGCATGTTTATATTTTACAAATAATTACTACTATTTGTAATACAAAGTAAAATAAATAGTGAAAACAAATGATTTCGTTTTACTAATATACACTTTTGAATCTTACTAATACATTGAGAAAAATTGAAGTTGCCTCTTAAAATTCAACAACTTTAGAAAAAATTCTTAATGTTTAGTTGTTTTTTTAGATACATTAAATTTTATCATATGCGTATTTGGTGGTTTACAATGACTCAAAATAATCAACAACTTCTTTAAAAAAATTATTATTATATAGCAATCGAGAAAATTTTTCGTGAATAGGTGAGAAATGTTCGTCTTAGCCGAAATTTGTATTTTGGCCTTCATAATATACGTGAGATATTTAGTGCAATTACATAGTAAACCAAACTTGATAAACAAAATGCTTGTTTTAGCCGTGATTTCATATTAACCGTGTTCGTATTAAGAAAGTTCAACTGTAATTAAATCTAAAAAAAAAAGAATTAAGCAAATAAAACAAATAAATAAAACAAAATAAGTACAATAGAATTCCCCCCACCCCCAAATTTCGTCATGTTTTTATGTTCTGGTCAACATAGCTTTGCTGTAAGTACTTGAATTTTGATTTTAATCAAAAATGTTATGCTTGACGAATGAAATTGCCCAACAGCTCAAGTCACTCAACATCGCCAATTGCTACTTAATGCTTACAACTCCTATAACCTCCTCAGACCCCAGAACTAAGCACAAACAATTTTGATGCAATTTTTTGGTTCTCCGATTTAAAAAATGATAACAAAACAAAATAACTATATTTTTTAAAATGTTAATTAATAATTAGTTTAATTGATAATTAGTTTAAATGATAATTAATGCCCAATTTCCATGTTTAAAACGAAGTAAACTATCTGTTGATTAATTTCAAAAAAAAAAAAACAATTGGGTGTTTTAGCTTTCAAATTGCACAAACAGTAGTTAAATAGTATTTGTATTTGAAAATGTACCCAATTGGGTACACTTGAAATGAAGGGGTTAAACATATTTAGCTAATTAGTAGCTACTTTTAACTTTTTGTCTTTTTTCATTGATTTATTCTACGTGTTTACCGTCGTACTTCAGTCCGTGTATTGTAAGGCAAAAGATAACAATAAGCTAAAAATCTAAAAGTTGTTTTATCTCACTCGTTTAAATCCAATCTGACGAAATTACCCATATTAAGTGTATTATACAGAGGGGCCGTGGTAACCTAGTGGTTAGGGTGTCGGGTTTCCAACCGGGAGATTAGGTGTTCGACACCCGACCCGATGAAGTCCCACTATGTACGCCTGGGTATACGTGCATGTAAAATCCGTGGACCCTGACGCCTCGATGCAGTTCTGAGGGTACCGCGGAGGGTGAAGAATTTCCTTTTCTTTCACTCTTAGGTCAAAAAAGAAAGGTGGCGTACTTGCGGTGGCGCCATCTGGTGTCATCCAAGTACATAAATGAACCAAGTCGTGCTTCCACCGTTGTAGTGCTCATCTATTGAACGGAAGTCCCTCCTTACTGCCTTAATTTGTGGTCGCTCTGCGCAGCGGAGCTTGGATGCCCAAGTGGCATTAGAAACAACAACAGCAACAAGTATATTACTGCCTCAAATGATATCTAAACAATTTTTATTTTAACTGGTCAGATCGATTCTCTAACTAGCACTTTCCAGTATCTATCGTTCAAAAATCTTACCGACATTGGGGAAAAAATGGCAAATTCATTCCCTCTCCAACATGTTTCATGATTAAGCATAAATGGATGAAGAATTTGAGACTTGTGCTTTGATTTCTGCTAAAGAACTGTTCGAAGAGAAGAAAGAAATGGATAATAATGGCACTGATGACGAATAAGTATATTCATAACTAGTTCCAACATTTTCTAAAAAAAATAAAGGATTTGAAATGAAGAGGAATTTTGTTTACATGAAGCGCGGAGAATAGAAAGATTTTACAACAGTGAAAAATTTGTTGATTAGTTTAAGAAGAAAAGCAAGCCAAAATTTTTCAATATTTTAACCAAAGAAATGGATTTATTTACACTTATTTTGTTTCGCAAATTTTTTATAGTACGTAACAGGGTTTTTATTTTAATCGTAATAATTTTTTTCTAATTTTAATAGTATTTTTTTATTGCGAGATATTTTTTCCTTCGGTGATGGCTGGAGTTAATCCACATGCATCGTTTCCCGTATAATATATACATATATTTCAAAATGAATGATCTCGTGAAAAACGATCGATTGAAGTTTTACTGTAGTTATTTTTATTTCAATTTATTAATTATTTATTTGTAATTTACAAGAATTTAGTACTTTATACATTTTCGACAACAATCGTACTTCATACACTTGGGGGGGGGGAGTGGAGTTTCTTTTGGGGGTAACATATCTTGAGGCAAAAAGGCTAAAATCTCATTGACTAACATTTGGTGAAAAAAAAAGCCTTTAAATAACCAAAATAAATGAATGTACCAAGGAAGTATCCATGTATAATAAATATTTTTGCAGATGTTTGGAGCGGAGACCGATTTTTCTGCTAATTAGAATATATTAAAAAAATTTAAAGTGTTTTTCCCGCAGTAAAATTTGTGCTGAGTAGTAGTAGTGAAAAAAGATAAAGAATGAAAGTTGAGTTTTCATCTGCAAAATGAATTGCCTATCAGTAACTTTTAATTTGCCAACACCAACATAAAAAAAAAATTAAATTTAATAAATAAAGAGTTTAAATATGATTCCCATTAAATCTATTTGGACCACGCAGAGGTACTGGAGCTTCTATTAAAAAGTCGCAGCGGATCTGGAGCAAGTATTCAAAAGGCGGAGCAAAGCTGGAGCAAGTGTTTAAGCGTCGGAGCCGAGCAACCTAAATATGCTGTTGCTTGTATTTCTGAATATTACAATGTAACTTTTTTCCTCGGAGGAAAAATTGGCGACTTGAGCGTGTGTCACTCTGGTAACCCCATCTATAAGTACAACTTTAAGTCCAGGGAGCTACCACACCTAAGGAAAACATTTCCGTATATCGGTCCAAGGTCAACCACATGGTACCGACTCTCGCCACACCTTTCTCAAGTTGCCGATAACAGTCACTTACTTTTTCTTTTCCTTATTTCATTCGCATCCTTCCATACTCAATATAATACTGAGAAGCAATGAAGAGATTTAGGCGATGCTTTCAGTCACTGTCTTTCGGGACAAAATTCATATTAAAGATCATTAGCGAATCTGGGTGGGTTCTCTTGTGCAACGAAAAACACGAATTTAAGCGAGTAATTGATGAAACATTTATTCTATTTGTTGCATATGCAGAGCTAATTTGCATTACATAGAATATTCTAGCTCTTCCGCCAGTTTTCGGATACTTTTAAATGGTATAAATTGAATCCTTCATTTTAGCAAGGACACTTCACACTTTTTCTTTGGAAATCAATGTTTTGATAAAAAGTCGTTCTACTCGGGTAGCAACGTCTTGTTTCAAAAAAGGCGACTTCTTCTAACTGTACTCTTTTCTTTTCTGACTCTACTCCTTTCTTTTCCAACTCTACTCCTTTTCTGTTTCTAGTTCTATTTCATTCATTGTTATATGGATGTTACAAAAACAGGTTTATTTAAGAAACAGCCTGCCATTTGAAGTTTTTCCTGTCTGATATAAAATTTGAAAAATGTGACTTGTGCCTTTCGTCACATAAACGACTTAGTAATTTATGTAATACACAATGAAAGAATAAACAAATTATCTTTTCGACTCCCATGTTATAACAGCGAGCTTTGTTCTATAATCTCACAGGAAATATTAATGAATCTGTTAAAAATGGAATTCATTTAATCAGGGTAATGGATAAAACTTAGTTCTGTGTTCTTTTGTCAGAAGCTTTACGGCGGAGAACTGATTTTGCACAACCTAAATTTAAATCTAATGCTTACAAGTTCATTGTACTCGGCAACTTTTCTCCAGAAAAGTTGTTACAATGATTGTAACAAGTCGAAAAGTTGTTAAAAAGTTGTTACCCAGAAAAGTTAATATTTTGTTACAATGATTTTTTCCCCGCAGAAACAATTTCGAGAGATTCTCATTATTTTTTAAATATTATTCTTATTTCTGTCTACTTATGTATTTGCTTATTTATTTTCTTTGTGCGGCGGCTGATTTAAACCTTAATTACTTTACCAGCATTTTAGGATATTTGACTATGAAGCATGTGTTGTTTTTTCTGAGTTAAATAAGACCAAATAGTTTTTCAATCATATGATTGAAGCAATATAAATGAAAGCCAAAACTCCTGTTTAAAAGGTTTTTTTTAAATCCGGCAATTAAGTGGTTAAGACAATAGCCCGAAGCAGTGAAATTTTGTTTCTGTCTCAGGAAAAATGTCACAGAAAACGTTCAGACCTTAAACACTACGCACAAAGATGGTGCTATAGTAAAAATTTAGATAAATGAGTAGATTTCTTGATTGAAAAATAGGGGGAAAGTCCGTTGAGGACAAACCTCGATCTGGAGAAAAGGACAGAAAAAAATATCAAAGAAATATAAAAAAGTAAAAATGAATAAATTCTCTAAAGGAAAAAGTAAAAAATGTACTTGTGCTTCAAGACCGACGAAGGATCATTTAGGATCTAGGAAAGTTATATTTCCTAGATCCTAAGTTATACTCTTTTCTAAGCTCGGTTTAGTTACTTTTGTCAAAAGATTTGGATATGAGAAGTTTTCCTTCGAAACTTCGCTACAGTTTTTAGTAAAAATAGCATAATTTCTTTGCCTAAAACTTCTTACACATCAGAACTCACATCACACACAGATCTCAAAAAACATGCATAGAATCCGATTTCATGACGTAAAAGATGTGCACGAAAAAAAACGAGACAATATCTACCAGCCAACGAAACAAATATATTTTCAAAATGTTTCTAAGAATAGAATGACCATGACCCCCATGACCATGAGAACAACTCCATACGGCGAGGAGAATGGAAATGCGGGAGATAATATTCTGGACGAAGTCCTGTTTGGACGCATTATGCAATGTATGTGCTAGTACACTATTATCCGAACCGAAAGTTCCGATCGTAATTGTTTCAATGAATGTATACATGTTGTAAATACTTGGAAATAATTTGTGATATAAATCATGTAGTTCATCGTAAAAGCTTTGTGTTATTGTGAGTAACAAGTCCTCCCAGACAACCGGACATTATCCCATATATTTATCCTCGAGACCCCAGAACTAAGCACGAACAATTTTGACACAATATTATGGTTCTTCAATTTAAATATAATCACAAAATAAAATAGATATTTTTTTAAAAAATAATAATTAGTCGAAATAATAATTAATCTCTAATTTCCATGTTTAAAACCAAGTAAACCATGTGTTGATTCATTTAAAAAAGAATTGGGGGTTTTAGTTTCAAGCTGCAAAAACACTAGTTAAATAAACAGTATTTTAAAAGGTATCCAATTGGGTACCGAGAATCGTAAGAGGTTTTATATATATATGTTACTGTGAATGTCCGAAATTGGAGAATTTCGACATTCTCCAGTCTGATGGATGGCAAATGTCGACATTCACCGATGATTGTCGACATTCTGTATTTGGTGTATATGGACATTCACAGCTGATTGTCGATTTTCCGATTTCGAACATTCACCGAAACGTATAAATATGTTACGGTGAATGTCCGAAAGCGAAAAATGTCGACAATCACCGATACACCAAGTACAGAATGTCGACAATCACCGGTGAATGTCGACACTTACCAGCCATCGTACCTGTGGTTGCCGACCATTTCCGGTTCCGGACATTAACCGTAACATATATATATATATCAATTATCATGTACTTATTCTTTGCAGCTTAGGAGGAAGACAAATTCATTTTGAGTTTTTTCCCGCAACCTTCTTTGCATAATTTTTAAAAAAAATTCTTATCAAATGCTTGATAATATCATTGAATTTAAAGAGCTAACATTTTGTTGTTGAAAGCTATGAGAGTTCGAGAAGAAAGTTAAAAGTTAGTTAAAATGATTAAGAGAAGGAATGATTTCGTGTACGTCCTCAATCGGACCCGACCATGAAGATAAATTCCCAGCAGATTTTATTAATATGCGTCACGAGTTCGTGTACCGTGCATCAGGGTAAGAGAAAGAAAGAATAAATCATTGGCCGAACGAAACAACTCGGACACGTTTGTCACATTAAATGATTAGTTGGCAAGTTAGCACAAAAAATAACAAAACACACATACCGAAGTGATTTTGCCAATACATAATCTGCGATTGTTTACTTTGAGTGCAACATCACTGTAATTTGCCAAATTTCGAGAAGGATTTTTGCTTCAAACCGTTGGATACAGAAGATTACTCTCCTCCATTGGATACAGAAGATTTTTCGATTTGATAAGCCATCGTTAACTTTCGGAAAGCTACGCCTTTTTCGTTTCAGTTTGTTTTAATCGAGCAGCTTATAAAAAATGTGATGACCAATGTTCGGAAAAAAAAGAACGCTTGCCACTAAAGTACCCATACAGTAGGTTATCTGAGAGGAGAGAAGGATCTTAAATGCGCAAATTGTAGGAAAAGATAGGGCATTTGTAATGAGCATGTACATGTGCCGAAACTTAGAAAGTATAACAAAAGCTGGAAGAAAGAGCATAATCTGAGTTTGAATTTCATTTACTTAACACTAAAAAACTCTTTGTTTATAGATTGCTAAATAATTGCAATTTACGTAGAAGACTTGGGAAGAACACCAACCAATAGGAACCAATCCCCTGAAAAGGAAAACACTTGAGTGAATAAATCCAAACAAATGCATATAAATATCTGTAAAATCGCGCATTATTATTATTATTATTATTACTGTTGTGAGAGATATCGAGCGAAGCCGAGTTTTCACGTAGAGCTGGAGCACAAAAATTTGTCATGCTCTACTGATCCGTTGTTTATTAACAAGAATTTCATTGACATTTAAAAACTACGTTTTTCCGCATTAAAATTATTTTTGAGTGAGGATCCAAAAAGAACAAAGCAGGATTTTTCATCTGGAAAATAAGTTGTTTGTAAATACTTTTTAATTTGCTGTCATCAACATAAATAAATTAAATAAGTAAAGATGATAAACGTGATTTCTGTTAAAAGTACAACGAGCACTGCGCGGCCACATTGCAGTATATAGGGTTGGAGTCAGCATTTATAAAGATTATTACACAGGCAGAGACGAACCGGATAAAAGTGTAAGCACATTACTTTCTGTATATAAAAAATTGCAAATCGAAAGTTTCATGCGAAGGAAGAAGAAAAAAAAAAAAATACTTGCTAAAGATTGTGGGTAAGGTTTAAGTCGAACGTAGAGGAATATGGGAAAAAGTGAAATGGTAAAATATTTACTCTGTTTGCAGCACCACCTACTTGATAACATTTCGCATAAAAAGAAAAAGAATGGAGAGCAACAAATTTCTTATCTCTGACTCCGCTCCAGCTTCGAGCAAAATTTCGTTGCTCTACGTTCCTCTCTAGATTCCTGATTTTTAGGGCACTGTTTACATTTTCAGATTTTTTTTTTTTTTTTAAGAAAAGATGCGGGAAAAGAGAGCAGGGCGCATGAGGAGCCTCATCGCTGGTCAGTGCTGATTTAGAAGCATGCTCGGATTTGAATAAACTGATTTGATAATATATGTCCATAATAACGCGATTTCTTTTAACTTATCTCTCGCAATTGTGCGGGAGTCAACTCTATTTAGTCAAGTTTAGAATTCACGCGTCAGCTTTAGTGACTGTAATACTTTTCTCTTCCAACCTTCTTCCCTATTAGCACTAAGTCTTAGGGATACTCTCCCCCGGGTGCGAGGTTGTGGTTGTGACCGTAGTACGGTTCTGTTCCAAGGAACATTGTCTTTGACTCTTTTTATGAAATTTTTCCCAAGTCTCTTAACTTGAGAAGAGACTGTTGACTTGACAAGTCTGTTGACTTCAAGTCAACAGTCACTTAACTGTGACTTCAAGGCTGTTGACTTCTTTTTAGAATCGACATTTCACATTATTTTTGGAGGGGACGACAAGAGGTATAAACTCAATGTGCATTGCATTAAAAAAACACATGATATCATATACGTTACATTATCTTTCTCGAGCCATTGGGGGGGGGGGGGGGGAATTTCCCACTCCTGTGAGTTCTCGGTTCGCAACAGGGGCGGACATAGGAACATTTTTTGGAAGAAGGCATCAGTAATAATCAAGTGGTTCGCTCTCGTAAAACTTTTCATAATCGCGTTCTGGTAAGAATTTTTTTTATTTTTCTTATGGTCCCTCAAAACAAATTTGTCTACTTTAACTTAAAGAAAAAAAAAGTAAAAATGATTTAATGGGCTAGTTAGATATTTCTTTTACTCTTTTGGGAAATGCACGTGTGCACCTTGGGTGGCCCAGAAAGTCTGCCACTTGTTTGCTGTTCCAGGTATTGATGCATTAACTCCTTGATGAATCCACTATTTCTGAAACCGTTTTCTACGGTAATGGTTGTGTTGCTTTATGACTAAAATATTCTGAAATTATGGTTCAAAAGTTCTATAAAGAGCCAATAACTCCCTTTCTTACGAAGTTGTAAGACAGTTTCACGAGGGAAATTATTTTTCCTTTAGTTCTTATAATCATTTGAAAGCCATTCATATCTTTTCCGCTCTAAACCACCAGGGGACATGTCATTTTTCATCATTCACAACCGCCAACTTGTCTCTTTTTATGTATTTCCTTGTTATGCTAATTTCACTTTCTATGACTAGACCTTGATTAATAATTTTCGTTCTAACTTATGCTTTTCAAAAATGGAGAGTTGAATTTTTAATTTTAGTAAATGCTTGTTTTGTGTTGTTTATGTTGTCCTCCAATTTGAGGGCTGCTTGTTCGCAGAATTTATATCCGATAGCCTTCTCATAAATTAAACTTCTAATCCATAAATACTAACAAAGAGAGGCGTATATTGGAAATTATTTCAGAAGGGGCTTAAGCCAAACATTATTTCATTTGTATCTAGCGTCCCAAACATAGGACGGTTCTTAAAATGGCTATAATTTATATAATTATGGGATGAAATAATTTATTTTTGGTGTTGAACTATTATTGATGAATTTTGCTTTAAATTTGAAATGACAAGGGAAGCACATTACAAAAAGACCACGGAGTTTCGACTCCTGGGCGCTTCTGCGCATGGCAGAAAAGGACGAATCCATTCGAGTTTTAGGGGAAGTTCGTTTTGCAGGGGCGTTTATTAGCACGCGAAACATAGAGTTTGCCTCTGTTTATTAAAAGTAACTAAATTTATAAACTGACATATAACATCAGTTCGGAAAAAATCAATTATGCTAAACGAACTAAAACGAGAGCAAAAACGGCACATGCCTTATACCAGTATTTCCTCCCTTGAATAGATTCTTCTTGGCGCTCTGCCAGGCAGACCGCTTTGGTTGATGGTAGAACTGTAGTAAGATTGCGCTTTTAAAAGCTGGGAATAATGTGTTGCTTGAATTTTATGCTACTTCGCGATGTCCAGAATATAAGAAAATATAAGGCGATAATGTTATTTTTTGCTATATTAGAATAATTTTCATTTTGTTCTTGAGCTTAGGCACGAAGACACATATCTTTCAAAAGTTATGCACTTTACTACCATTTTTTCTCATGTTTCAAGCGCTACAAAATTTTTGGGCAGATTTTTTTGTAATATCTAAGAAACTTTGGAGTTTAATTTTTTTATTATTATTTTCTATTGCTATTTTTTATCCCGTTTGTTCACAGAAAACTTGGGCGTTAATGGGTTAAGATACTCTTGTATTTCTAAATTGAAGTTTCAAAATATGAAAATCTTTAGACAAAACTTGAAGTTATAAATAATAACTATAAAGACAAAATAGTTGATAATTTATTCCGGAGGGTGTCAGGCCCCACGGTTTACATTAAATACGCCCCATTTAAAAAATTTTAACTATTCCCTCTTCCACATAGTTGAATCGGGGAAACAGTCAATAGGAAATGGTGATTGGCAAACAGAGTTTAATGTTTACACACTCATATTGAAAGTAAAAATAATAAAAATAATGCATTTCCAAATATATAATAATAACAAATAAATAAATTGTTTTTAAACATTTTACGGAAAAGCTTTTTATGTCTAGAAATGCAATGTACCATTATTCTCCCTTAAAAGTAATTGCTTAATAATAAGAAATTATTTTTACCAAGTGCCTATTCTGCAACGTCCGATATACAAAACCTTTCTTAAACGTTGTGGCCAGCTTAGAATATCATTAGAACTCGCATATGTATGTAAACTCATGTTTCTGAAAATTGCAACACCATGAAGGACTTACGCGAGTGAGCTGAAATTTTTAGGAAATGCAAAGTAGCGCATGATATGCAAATGATTAGAATTTCAAATACGTAGCGCATGCGTATGCTGAGCAGCACCCTCTGAATGGCGGACGGATCCGAATAAATAGACGGCTGTAGCGAGGCGTGTATGGTTATCGGTGGTTATCTGCTAGTGGTAAACGTTAGCTCAATCTTTACTTATGCCTCTTCGACGAAAGAGAGCGAGATTTGAACAACTTACAGAGTTTGAACGGGGGAGAATCATCAGCCTTCGTGAAGCTGGATTGTCGTATCGTGCAGTAGCCGCTCGTGTGCAACGTAACAGCAGCACAGTGATGCGTGTTTGGAAGCAGTGGACGGACGAGGGTCGGACAACTCGGAAATCCGGGAGTAGACCCCGAAATGTGACGTCAACTCGCGATGACAGACACCTGGTCCGCAAGGCGCGCACGAACCGTACAGCTTCCTCTAGACAATTGGCAGCACAGTAGGCAATAGCTACAGGTGTTTCATTGTGTGCTTTATCAATTCGTAGACGTCTGCTGCAGCGTGGACTGCGCGCAAGGACTCCTTTATACAGGATCCCCCTCACGCTAAACCATCGCCGCCTGCGGCTACAATGGGCCAATCAGCATAGAGACTGGCGTGCTGATTGGCAGCATGTCGTGTTTTCTGACGAATCCTGCTTTAATCTGTGGTACCATGATGGCCGCATTCGTGTCAGACGCTATGCCGGCGAACGCCACCTTCCGGAGTGCATTATCGAATGCCACAGTATACGAACACCCGGAGTTATGGTCTGGGGCACCATATCCTATCATGGACGATCTCAATTGGTACGAATTGCGAGCAATCTGAACATTAACCGGTACATCAGTGAAGTTCTACAGCCCCAAGCTGTTCCCTTCCTTCAAAGCTTGCCAGGCGCTGTATTTCAACAGGACAATGCCCGCCCTCATATTGCTAGGACTGATCAATCCTTCTTTACAACGCAGCAGGTACAGTTTCTTCCTTGGCCTGCGTATTCCCCGGATATGTCACCAATTGAACATGTGTGGGATTTCATTGGTTGTCGTCTTGCTCGTGATCCTCGTCCTGTTGCTTCTGTAGACGAACTTTGGGTACGCATACAAACAATATGGAATGCTCTTCCTCAGGCAGACATTCAAAATTTGTTTGACTACATGCCACGTCGTGTAGCATCACTTATTGCGGCGCGTGGTGGCTACACAAAATACTCATTCCGATCTCTTTTTATTGCTTGTTTGCTTTGAAAATTTAATCATTTATTTGTACTACTACCACTCAACTGTGTATTAAATTTCATTCAATTATGACGACTCCTTCATGGTGTTGCAATTTTCACAAACATGAGTTTATATAAACTAACGCTAGAATTACGGAAATGGTAATTTTGACCCCAAGCCTACGGATTTTTTTTTTTTTTTTTGTTTATAACTCTTATTTTTTCACAAATACCTTAATCCCTTCATGACTTTCCTAAATCCCTCTGTTGTGCGATAAAATAGTTTCCAAGAAAATTGCATTTCTATTTCTTCTGTAAACTACTTTTGCTTACATGCATCGATCTAAGCATTTTAATAAATGCATAGCATTATATTGGGAACTATGCAGATTTATTTTCCGGTGGTGAAAATGACCTCCGTAACTTTCGGTATATGGAGAGCGCCGCAAGTCTAGTGTTAATTAATTAAATTTTTTTTTTGAACATTTTGTCAGATTAAGTCACCTTCGTTTATATTACACCCACACGAATGATGCTTATGTAAATGAAAAAAAAAAAAAATAACTCTGCTTTGAATTACATGGGTGCAAGTTCAAATCACATTAATTTCAAACTCAGAACTCGATGTGACTGGTAATAAGAAAAGGTTCGATTGTGACTCAAGCAGAAAGGTGAAAAAAGAAAACTACAAAACAAAACCCATCTTTAACGTTCGCTAAAACTCATATGCAATTAAATGCAATTGGTTGACAATGAGTTCATCGGCAGGCCAATCCGGACAACATATTTTTGTTAGCTGTTATTACACATTTAGTTCAAGCGCATTCGTTGATAACCTCCTCGCATTTAAAAGCTTGTTTACTTTAGGAAAATATGCAAAAAAGGCAAGGAAGATTATATTAAAATTATATTAAACAAAACTAGTTTCAGGGATGACCTACCGTCGAAGAGACAGCCATTTGCAATTATTTTTTTTACCATTGGAACAGAAAAGCTCAATTAAAAAGAATTAATAAACAATTGAGAAAAGTATAAAATTTTTCTCTTATTTATGAGATGAATTGATTTCATTGTAGTTACCCTTTGAAGCAATTGTTTTTACAGAATGAAATTGCTCATGTCTCTAGAAAATGACACTCATTTCCATCCCTTTGATCATCCCGACATTTGCAAGAAGCCTCATTTGCTGTTGATAGTTTACAGTACTGCTGCTAAGTTAATTATAGCTATTCAAGTGTATTAAAAGTAGTGCTTGTTAATCGCAAATCAAAGTAATTGTGCAGTTTCGGCTGAATATATTTACTTGTGCACTTAAGAGATTAATGATGAATTAAAAATAAGTTTCCTGAAATTGCAGCTTAGTTCTTTGAACTTTAGATGCATTTACTGTTAATACGTTGAACATTTTTTAAATATTTATATTCATTTAATTACTTACAATTTCGAAAAGTAGCTTTTAAAGAAAATGAACGTTTTTATTTCGTTCAGTTTGTAATGTATTTTGGTAATAATATACAGCATATTTTTAAAAGAATTAACTGTAATATTTTTATTCCAGTTTTTTCTTTATTTTATGAACATATGTTTTTTTTTTCATACTTAATTTCAATCAAACGTTCCTAAAATAACAGTAATTCTAAATTTAAATATTATTCAATTATATGAACATTTAAAGGAAGCGTCCAATAAAGATTTTGTTCAGAAAAACTACCCTGATTCTGTTAATATTTTTTGAACATATTTCTTTCTCCTACTTACATTTTAAAGCTGAAATCAATATTCCGCACAACTTACAAGATTTTGAAATATATAGGAACTCTTAAAATCTTCAAAAAGTTTCTGGTGAAACAGGTTTGGACGTCCGAGGAAAACCGACAAAGATAAAGAAAGGAACTTCACCAAACCGTTGAGAAGTTTAAATTAGGCCACAAAAGGATTGTCAATGAACCCTCACAAAAATGATCGATGAAAAGTTTATAAAACAATCGCACAATTGATTAATACATATTGTTTTTCAGGCCGTTGATATTTCCCATAAGAGAACGGATCATTTGATTGGGGAGCTAGCTAACATAAATATATATATATTTCTGCAGAAAAACAGTTTATAAATACATATACGTATTTTTAACACTGCTTTCCCGATGTTTTGTTATCATTTGAAAATGAAAAGGTCCTTTAATATTGCGGATATTTTATGCTAGAAATTATATTAATGTAGAGAAAAATCAAAATAAAGTATAGCGTTTTTCTGTTATGTAAATATTATCTAAGAATATTTTTTTTCAGTTTACCACCTTCAATTTTTGCTTGAAATGGAACAAAAGTTTTCTGCGCAGACAACGCAATCTTGCGTTTCTTGTCAACAAGTTTGAATTCCTGCAATGTCCCAAATAACAAAGAAACGGTCCGATCCCGTTTCATCGTTACTATCAGTTGACAGAACGTTTTCGTTTTCCCTTCAACGTGTCAAAACGTTGCTTTGTTTCAAAAGCAAACTTTTGAAACGTTACGAATTTTTTAACTCAAACGTTGACAAATAATCTAAAATCAAACGTTACAAATTTATCCTTTAATTCCTATGCTATGATGATTTTTAATTAAATACTTTCCATATGTGTTTCTAACTTTGAAAGGTGCACTGGGCGCTTCAAAACCGCTTCCTCGATCGCTCTAAATGTCCCTTAGGTAATCATTAAAAGTGTCCAGGTGAAAAATAACGAACAGTAAACAAAATTGTTAATTGGACCTTATTATATTTCTACAATTGAAAAATAAATAAATCAATCAATAAATAAATAAATAAATGAAATATTTACCATTGTAATAATCAAAATCTGGAAGAAACATGCTTTAAAGCTGTTGTTTAAAAACATCTTTATGGAAAATTATATATATGCTATAAGTACGTCCTAGTTTATTTTATTTATTTATTTTTTAAAGTAATTTTAAGGAAAAATTTCGTAAAGACCAATCTGCAATATCTTCGCAAGGCAAAGTCGGGCTTATGCAGCGAAATTAAGCTTTTAAACGTAGTTTTGCTACACTACAAAGTACACAAAGGCAATTGTTTATGTGAAGTTGCGCGAGAACTTGTGTAAAACCAAACTTACGAGTGCCTTAATAGCAGTTTCTTAATAAAATTCCTTTTTCCCTGCACTATACTACTACAGAGGAAGACCCGTTGAATTACGTAAGTACTGGTCAAAAAACCACGAATCAAGTGTGTCTCTGTAGTAACTGCTCTGCGGAAAACTAAGCACTTAAGAGCTGTGACCACCAGTTTAAAAATCGTAAACAAATGCAATACATTACATATCTGTTAACAAGCAGTTTGTCTCTAGTGATCAACCTAGCCTTGTACACACAACTCCAGAGGTATCCGTGACTGAGTGGTCACAAGAATCACAACAGTGTGGGCACAAATGGCCAACTTCTCATTGTTGGCCAAAAAATAAAGGTGTAAATAACGTCGATGTAACGTTTCAAAAACCGTTGCCAAATCGTATCAAGAAACTATTTTGCAACGGTGTTTTCAACGTGTCTCAACGAGACATATTTTCGTTTTTAAAAGACGTTTTGGAATGTCTTTCTGATACTTGGGTATGGTTCCATTTACCCTGCTTTCTAAAAGAGATCTCCGTGAATTGATGATTCATCAGTGTGAGTTGAAATGATACGTATGCGAAGCAAAAATGTTAAAACTTTTTGCTTTTTCGATCAACAAGAAAAGGACGTATCAATCTCAACCATCTGTTGTATTTCAAAATAGGACTCCATTCGGAGATTATAAGTTTGAAAAACATGATGCATCGGAGCCGAAGTTTACAATAGAAATGCATACTTTTGTTTCGGAATGACTGAAGTTCTTTAATGGTTTGAAGAAGAGGTTTCTTTCAGCTAAGGCACGTCCTGATAATTTGTTTTTCATAAAACTTCAGTCGGCTCAAAGCTAATCATTTATGAATTATCAAATTATATGATTAGTTCTAAAGATTTCAAAAGAACTTTCAAACCAGAAAATGTTGATCAATATCTTCTTTGATTATTCAATTCAGCGAGTCTAATTTATTATTATACCCTCAAGTTTCATGCAATTATGTAGACTGCTGACGTCAGTTTGAAAGGTTCAAGACACCTCCAATGACAGCAACTCCACCCGAGCCCACCTACAGTTCCTCAGACTCGGAAGCCAAAGAGGTCAAACGAATGACAGACTTGAAGACATCAGATGATTCTGATGCATCGCAGGACCCGCCTTTTTGTCTTCTACTCTTCAATTTTAACTAGTATTGACTACTTCTAAGTAGATTAAGCACGGCGCTGCCTATTTACTTTCTTTTCATATACAAAATAAAACTGAGCATGTACTGGAACACATGATGTATTAAACACCAACTGGCTATTAGGCTTATAACGGATTTCCCTATTCATATTTAGGGCAAGAATAAAGCATTCTATACGGTGGATAGATAGATATAATTTTGTTTGCTCCAAAGATGGTATTTTTAAACGAAATTCACAAAATTTGTTGAAAGTGTCTTTTAACAATCTGAAATTTGGAAATGCTCTATTTTTGGGCAGAAAATAATTCTTTCCAAAAACATTTCAAAGGTTCGAAGCCCAATTTAACTAATAATGAAAAATGTATACTTCTACTTTATCAAGAATGCGTTCCTTTCGGTTTTCCCAACATAAAAAAATTTTGAAATTAGATTGGAACAGAAATTGCGAGCATCGTCTCTTCCCATGTAGTTCCCACGGCTCTAAAGTAAAATGTCTTTTAAAGATACCATAAACTCAACAACGTTTCCAGACAACATCGTTTCTTATTTTAATTGTTCCCCGGTAGAACCCCGCACACTTGCAATCGTGACTGAAAATGGACCTCACACGGCGAAACAAAGCGCAAAATAATCATCGTTGTGTTGCTGGTCGAGGATTTCCGAACGAGTGGTACAGCCCATTAACTTAGCAACCAAACTCGCTAAGTTCTTAAAGCTCATTAATAGACTTTCGAGTTATTTTTATGTCCTTATCGAGTATCGATTATTGCACATTCTAAGCTGGCTGTGTTTTTTATTGCACTCGAGTCTAATCACATTAAAAAAAGGCCGTGAAAATAAGTCACCGGGAAATATCAAAGATTATGATTTTTTAAAATGATAGTTCATCTTCTTGTACTTTTAGTAAAAGCTTAAAATAATTCATATTTTTGCATTATTTTACACACTATACGTCTTTTTAAAAGGTTCAAACCGTTTGAACACATTTTGCAATTTACGACCCTATTACATCAGCTGAACATGGTAATTCGGATATATGTTTGTCTTTTACAAAGTGGTCAGTAACTTTAAAAGTGACGGTTTATTTAGTTTCTAGTTTTGGCGACAAAAAGCAAGGGAGAAGAAAAATACGGAGTAACTTTATTTATTATTAATACTTATTTAGTTATTATTATTATTTATTATACTTTAATCAACCGATGGAACGGGAATGTTTTTATACTAAAATTTTCGCAGGGAACTTTATCGTATAGGTGCTTTATTTATAAACGCAATATGAAGTGCTGCATATAAAAGAAAAGGAAAGAAAAGAAAATTAGTCTAATATTTAAGAGAGTTTCATGAAGTCACTCAGAATTTGTCAAATTCATTTGAATTACAAATCGATGTGCGTTTGGTTCGACAGCTATCAAGAATGCAATTAATTCAAAATTAATTCAAACTGAGATATTCCAACTATTCATTGACCAACTAACTGTTGTAGAAAACAAGCTTGCTGGGTCTTACTTTCTCGTGTATCTCTGAAGTTTCGCTGAACCCTTTTCTCTGAGTGAAAAGTATAAAGTATTTCTTTAAAAAAAAAAAACTCAGCAAAGAAGCAGCGATTAAAACCTACAGGATTTTTTTTTCTAACAGTTCATTCTATTGGTAAATTTAATGTATCGAGAAAATTACCTTTATGAAAATGATGAATCATGAGTTGCAGAATGCCTCCTTCTTAGATAAGGAGAAATAAATGAAGTCTGTGTCTGAAGGGAGATCGAGAAGTATTTTCTTTAAACGCCTGGAAGGCAGTGACATCATTGTAAATGCTGCATCCGCACACAAGAGGATGTCACAAAGAGATTCATTACTAAGGTGTGCGAGCGTATTTCAGTCATGCCTTCTCACCGCTGGTCGAACTCTGCAGTCCAGGATGCAGTTTTATTTTGAAATCAGATAAATTTCACCTTCGGAGGAATGCCTGACATCGCGGCACGTAACCACAAACAAGTGCCGCCTCAAAAGCCGAGTCCAAAAAATGCTCCCATCGAGTTAACAGACGCAGAGCAATGTCTGCGGCAATGAAGGATTTGTCATCGGATTAAAAAGCAGGGTACTTTGTTCTCCACAATTGGAACACAGGTTCTTGCCAGGGAAGGAAACATTCGAATCTTCTTTTATGAAAAATGATTGGTTTTTATCGAGCTAGAGGATCTTCGTTTCCCTGGAGAGAGATGATTTTGTGCTTATCATGCAAAACTATTTTTCTTTTGCATTTGCTTGTTGAAATACAAACGTAGCACCAACAGATTCAAAAAATATTAGGGAGAGATTAGGAAATTAAATAAATTTTAAAATATTGGGATGTAATTTATTGTATCTAAATACACCCTTATTGGGTGCGCAAACAAGTCTGGTCTGAAACATAACAAAGCCTATGTTCTTTGAAGTGCTGTTTTTAAAGTTAGATCTTTATTTTTTAACGTAAATATGTTCATCATAATTTTTTATTTTCCGTTGTAATTGTCAATTTTACAACGTATTGTCTCAAACCACTTTTGAAAAAAGGGCATTTTTCCCTTTTACTTGTGTAACGCATTATCAAAGAAACAAATATTTTATTTCGTAATTTACAGAGATCTGGAGCGGAGCTTGGCGCAGGAATACAGAGCAGTGGAGCATCGAGGTTTTGTTGGGAGCAGGAGCTCAGAGCAGTGGAACATGGAGCTTTTGTTTGGAGCAGGGGAGCAGAGCAGTGGAGCATCGAGTTTTTGCTTGGAGCAGGAGCGCAGAGCAGTGAAGCATCGAGTTTGTGCTTGCACTGTTAGAAATTTCATCATGAAATTACGGTTAAATGACCGGCAGCAGTCTGTCCATCTAATTCACCGTTAAATTTACGGTTTGGAACATTTTTCTATCTTTACGGGACCTAACCATTTCCAATTAACTTGGTTAAAAAGCCGTAAATGCAAAAGTTTAGGGTTTTATAACCATATAAAAATGGCTTCAAAACATAATTTTCACCGTTTTTGAACCATTTCGAGACGTAGAAACCGTAAACGAAGCTTTCAGGACTCGAACCCCGAATTCGTGGTGTACAAGTCTTGCTCTCTATCCAATCGGCCACCGTCATCACGTAAAGCGGACGTTTATTTATCAATAAATCTTCTTTTCCAACAGGCAAACAGCCTTAAAATTGAGATTTCAGTTTTTGATTGAATTTAAATTTATGTTTGGTCTAAATTTACTGTATATTGACGAAAATCATTTTATTTGCTGCAAAAATTAAAATACAAACAAGCTTCAAACAATCTTCAGCAGCTCAAATTATGGGTTCGCTCATTCGCAAACAGTTTGGGAATCCGATGTCTCCAATTTTTCATTTACGTGTGTATGTATTTCTATTTAGTATCCACTGCTTAAGGCACTTTTTTTTCTTCTTTTTTTATATACACATGCACATTTTAACTGATAAATCCGTATTCCTATTTTAAAACAACGTACGACCGGTAAGGTTTCGCAACGAAGATGGACGCCCGATTCTTATTAAGCGCTTGAAAATTACGGTTAATTAAACGTTCTTTAGGATAAACAGAGAATAAACGATTTTTTTCGCAATCAGCGGTTTGAGTACCATCTTTTTAATGGTTTTTCAACTGTTGTAATTGAATATGGTAAAATAACAATCAAATAAATGGTTATTTTACTATTTTCTTACGGAAATTTTTAACAGTGTGGAGCAGGAGCGCAGAGCAGGGATTTATCGAGTTTTTGCTTGGAGCAGGAGCGCAGAGCAGTAAAGCATCGAGTTTTTGCTTGGAGCAGTAGCGCAGAGCAGTGAAGCATCGAGTTTTTGCTTGGAGCAGGGGTGGAGCCGGAGCAGTGAGATATATCTCGTACTCCACTACTCCAACATTTTATTTATTAGGATTTCATTAAAATTAAGAAAATGACTTTTTCTGCATTGAAATGAGTTTCGAGTGGAGAATGGCAGAGGGTGAAAGATGACTTTACATCTGTATATTATTCAAAAAATCAAAGACGGAGATAAATATAAAACGCATTTTTACTGCTTAGCGGTAAAAAAAAAAAACATGCATAAAATTTAGTAATTAAATTAATAAATAATCTGATTCGTATTAAAACTGCTCGGAGCACAAATTTTAAAGAGAAAAAAAATATTACCATTTGATTCCTCTCACATTCTTTTTTTATGATGTATGATTATTAATGGCGCTACATATGGAAAAGAAAAAAATAAGAATTAAAAGGTAACAAAAATGTTTTCTTTTTTCTGTATTCTAACCACGGATTCTATTTTTTCACCTCAAAAACTAATTAATTAATTGCAAAACACATCCCTAAAGTTGTAAATCATACTATGATATATTTTTCTTTTAATTGGGAAAGAAAATCTATAAATGAAGCAGAAAAAAAACAAACATCGTTAAATTAAAAAAATAATAAATAAAATTATCTATTAGTTGAATTTGGTTTTTCATATCAAAATAATTTTAATGAACAATAACACTTCATTAGTAAAAAATATTAACTAAAAAAATGTCAAAAGGTACCAAGTCCTCTAAAATTCGATCTCGTAATTTTGGCACATTTTATGTCAAATCTTGAACCTTGTTGTTTTAGTTTTGACAAGGGAATGACATAACAAAAACTAGAAAAGATACAATTTTTCATTAATATATGTTTTATATTATTACGTAAATGAAATACTAAGCACAAATTATTTGTTTTTCTTTTTTTCATACTTTCAGATGATTAAAGTGAGAGGCGTAAAACTAAAAGTTCGTATTTTGGAGTACATTACAGCTAATTTTACCTCTAAAGAAGAGCAATTTTGACAGTAAAGTCCTAATTTTCCTTTCATTTCCAACTCTACTCTATCATAAAATCATGAAAGTTGTTAATAGTAGCTTGTCTGAGGAGTTAATGGATATATCGGACTGTTATTTCAAGGTTTTGGCAAGCATACTGGGTGGGCCAGTTTATCGGACGTTACAACAGCCACTTATGGTATTTATCTCGAATGAAATCGAGCCAAAATGTCCTCCTCTCGGGCTTGCAGTTCCCAAAAACTGCAGATTGAATGATTCGATAAAAAGCAGGCCACACTTTCTGCATCAAGTACCTCCCCCCCCCCCCTTTATGAAGATCATAGATGCGTTTTATCATACTTCGTTAAGATATTCAGCGCTACTGAACTGCGTGCGAAAGTTTGATGGAAAGGTTTGCACTTTTATGATTCCAATCTTTTATTTACATTTTTCCCACCTAAGGGGAATAAATCGTTAATGGCAAATAATGCATGGATAAATATATTTAACGCTATATATTTTTTAATCTTATTTCTTGCTTTAGTTTAACGTTAATAGGAGCTGACCGAAACTTTTGATTTAGTGTTTTATCTTATTTTTTTTTCTTTAGACAGTATAGGGTGATTTTTGGATTTACCCCCTTTAACGCAAGTAAGTCATATTTCGGTCCTTAATCATTTTACACAGCTTTATATTTATTGTAATGCAACCCATAGCTGAAAGAGCTTCCAGTTTAACGGTCTTATAATCTGTTCACCGAATTTAGTGAATGAAAGTGAACATAATTGTAACAACACTTGGCATTTTTAATTCATTTGGAGATACCACAAAGGAAGCTTGAAGGGAAAATCTTGTTGAGCGTGTGTTTTGTCATATACTATTTATTTTTGCCATAGTTATTGTCCCCAAGGATCATCCTTGGGAACAATAACCACGGCGAACATATAGGAAATAAATTTGGGATTATATAGGAAAGGATATCCTATATAATCCCAAAGATCTCACAATTTCAATGTCGAGATTTTCAGAACAGCTTATTAGTGCTTTCAGCTTTCAATTTTTATCTTGCTGCTGAAGTCTCTTAATCTCAATGATAGGTATTTCGTGGTTAAATTAATATATGAACTTTATTGGGACGTTTTTTTATTTATTTAATGAAACTGAAGTAAATTAATTGGAAATGCTTTGTGAATTAAGTGTAATGAAAAAATAATAAATAAATAAATTAAATTAAACAAACGCAAAATCTATCATTGCAGGATTTATGTTTATTTCAGACGTTTATGAACACAAGAGAACGTTTTTAGGAAATAAAATGAAGTAAAATCATGTAAAATGAAACGTATCTTAATTTGATGAAACAGAGCCATTGCTCATCGGGTAACTGCAATCCAGCAATAACCGTCAATAAATTTTCTTCCATTTTTAATATTATTTTTTTTAATTTTAAATTTATAATGAGCTGTTCTTGGCTCCCGCCAATTGCAGACCCCAGAGATTGGTACCCTCTTTTTCAGCGGCACTACGAGTGTGGTACCGCCGCCACAAGAACTTTAACGTAAATCTCGAATATTTCATTGGAGAGCATTATCTTTTAAATTATGGAAGGAGGTACCTCTGAGTGTATAATCTCAAAGAAAGGATACATTGCGAGATTGTGTTAGAATTTGAGCAAAAGGCACCCGAACACACCTGGAAAGAGGCGCGTGTTGCATCACAACGCACATCCTTCCATCCCGAGTCCTGAAAGGAGAAAAATGAAAGGCGAGGCTTCAAGCACGTTCTCATTTCGTGACGCGTGCGCTGGATTTCAACCTCAAAACATTGCACTTCAACTGTCAGGAGCAGAAGCTGGGAGGAGTCCGAAGAAGACTCCTCGATACCAAATGCAAAACACATACCTCCTTTTGTAAAATAAAATTAAACACTGCTTTCTGAATTGCGACACATTTTCATCTCAGAACACCCTTTCGGTATAAAGCAAAGCTTCGCCCGCGACACCCAAACTGCTAAAGGAAAGCACTCGACGGACTAGTTCGCGAACAACGGACAATAATGCCCCGTTGCCAGTAAACCATCGCTATCATTCGCCTTGAGAATAGAAATCCTTTGATATTCTCCTCTTCTGAAAATAATGAAAGATGAACTCACGAAACTGGAATTATATTCGAGGCACACCTGTGCTTTTAATAGTGAGATGTACATTATGTTCTTCAGAAAGGGATCATCTTTAAGGTATTATTCAGCTGTGAATAAAAACATTGTTTCGGAAGAGCAAGACAAATGTATCATTTGAAGACTATTGCGACTTAAAATAATTTCAGTGAAAATAATTGTAAGAAACAAAACGACAAATATGTTTTTTTTTTTTTTTTAACATTACTAAAAGTTAGTTATACCTATCTGTGACATTTCAGAAACCTGACACCTACCTATATTTAGATGATTTGTGAAACAGTTTTCCAATGACTCGATAATCATATTCATTTGGCAAATGACCAATGTGTTTCTGTTCAACTTTGTACGTGCTCTGTGCAGTGTGAAGACGACCATTGATTGAAGATTCAATCTTTACCAACATGAGTTCAACCAAATACTTGCAGAATTCATTACGCAAAGCAAATTATTAACAGTAAATATTCCAATAACTCTTAAAAGCATTATACAAGGTTCATGATTTGTTTCAGAAACAGCTTATAGGTCGGTTTCTTTCAGGGAAATCTAATATTTCTCAAAGTACTGATAACAACAGTGATAAATAATAATAACAATAGAGTAAACATTATTGTACTAAAATAAATTTCAGAAGTACCTTACTTGTTCAAAACAATCTGACCCTTTCTCTAATCTCCTTGATAAGAATAGCGTAAAGAAGCAAATATAAACTGATGCGTCAATTAAAAAATAGATTTGGAACTTCGTTAATTCGTTGATGAAGAAAAAACGTAATGAATGAAATAAAACATTATTGAAAAGGAAAATGTTAAAATTTCACTAAATTTCCATTAAAAAATAAATATGTGACGAAATTATAATGAAAAAAAAAAAAAAAAAAAACTAGAAGGGGAACTAGAAAAAACCTAGGACCATTACGACCACCCCACTGTACATGAATGATATTTAGATCTATGTTTTTATCATTCAGTTCGGTCTGAAGTAAAATTTTGCAACTCACCTCCCGTGAGGTTATTGATCCATCCTCCTTTGCGGTTGGGACATTTCTGCGTATATATTTGACTACAATCACATAATTTAAAATTTAACTTTTTAATTTATACATGTTGCATAAAAAAGTTTAAAAATCTACTGTCCCTTTGTGGAATAATATTTTAAGATTAAGACCATTTGAGAAGTTTCTTAAGAAACTTTATACTCGACTGAATTTATTATTTTATTTTATTTTTTTCATGCTAATTCCAATAGGATTGTAACTATTATAACGATGTGGGCATATTAGTTTCACTTTTAAAGATGTCAGTGGTTGCGTTTGTGCTCATTGAAAAGATGCGACTCTAGCTATATACGGGCATTTCCGGTACTGTTTGAAAAGCAAATACATTATTAGCTATTACCATTCCCTTTAACTAAAAAAAATAATCAAAACATATAAACGCACAACAATGTGGGAGAAACAACGTCACATAAGTTAAACAAATTTAATTTAAACAAAAAATAAAAAAAATGCTTTAATTATAATTTTGGAAGTTAGATGTTTTCAAAAAGTTTAAAAAGGTCAATATCAAAAAAAATATTTCTTGCTGCTTTAAATTGTTTCAGAATGTGCTAAAATGTTTGAATTATTAACTTGAAAGAATCGTCTAGCTTTTGATGTAGACCAAAGATACGATAAGCCAAATTTTAATCATTACGTTATTATCTACGATAGTACTGATACAAGAATAAATTCATTCGTATTTTTACGATTCGTATCGTCTTTTAGATTAATTAATCTAAAACAAAGGAAATAAGCACTATAGTTTTTTTTTTTTCAAAACTCGAACTGAATACGTTTTGCTGCAAATTAAATGAAAATTAATTAAATTGTTTTACTCTTTGATCATCCTCAAGAGCTGTTTTTGTTCAACCTACCTCCACCAATGGGGCACATTGAACTGCTTCACGTAATGTTTTTAAAATTAATTTTCTCGCTATTTCTGATGCAACAATTAATTTTGCAGGTTTGATTTATTGAGTATTATTTTGAAGTTTTCTTTTTTTTTTAGAATATTAAAATTTTCATGTGCATTCATTAATATCTAAAAGCTTGGTAATGTGCTTCAGCTCCACCCTTCCTATATTTGTTAAAAAAACGGGTGCTGAAAAGAAACGGGTGTTGAAAAAGAAAAAAAATTGCCTGACAGATGTAAACGAGATTAAATTTAGTGAGCAAAAGCTGCATAAGATTATAATAACAAACGCCGCACTTAAAAACAAAATAAATAAATTAGTGCATAAAATAAAAAATAATAGTAATAAAAAAAATGCTGAATATGACTAAATTCGCACTAACATTTTCAAATGTTTTAGAACTTAAAAAACTTGAATTTTAATTTATGAACTTTATGTTGACTGCGTTTTTGAACGAGACAAGATCTTAAAATATAGACCCCATTTCTTCTTTTATGAGTTCGACAGGCTGCCATTTTGGTCATAGCTGCATTTTCTTCATACCGAAGATTCCTTGTATACCTCATTGCACAGACTCCATTTCTGATTCACTAACGACCCATTGATGTTCATGTTTAATAACCGGAAAACATCGGAGAAAATCCAACTCCGATCGAAGGGTGTAGGAGGACAGTGTCTGCCGCAAAAATGATTTGATCCTTCCTGAGTTTTCAATAAATCGTTGTTCATGAAATCATTTTTGTGAGACACATATACATCTCTCACCCCTTTCAAATCACAATAAATTCACATTATGGAATCAGTGAGAAAGGTTCTGATAAGGGAGCATGTTGCTTTTTATCATTTGAGCCCGAGATATTTTTAGAAACTGATCCCCGCCCACAAATTATTTTCCAGAATGTTTTCATTATTTTTGAAGTGGAAAAACAAAATGAGGTACTTAGACTTCACGGGTGGATATTAATCAACAATTTTTCAGGCACAAAATTATTTATATTAAAATAAGTTTTCAATATTTTGATGCCTGACAAAAAGTATCATCTGTTTGATTGTTGCTTTTAATGTTTCAATGTCTCTTAATGTTAAAACACATCTTCTAAACTACCATTTCTCTAACTTTAAATTCTAAGACTTTAAAAATCAAATATGTATCTTGGGAAGAAAATAAATCAAATTTAGTTATGTTAAATAACAAGGGGAATTAAATCAAAAGTTTGGAATGCGTAGGGAAATTCTAAAAGTAAATAAATTGTTCATTTTATCTGCCAATACGACATTTATCACCAGTTTCATATTGTTTTTTTTTTTTCGTTTAATAGTCAAACTAACAAAAGAAAAGCTCTATAGAGTTCGCAAAGCAAAGTAAGGTATGTCGAGAATATAAGGTAAAGCCGGGAGAGTTGGCGCACAATTGGAAAACATGATAAAAAAGAATGAACACGTTCATTTTTTGTCAAACGTTCGTTGAGTATTATAGACTACATTCTTTCTGTATACATCTCCATCATTATTTTGCCGTTACGATTTAAACTACAGCGACAGCTGGAAGTAACTAAGGCACCTATTTTTCACTTCTCTCCTGATAAGGAGGGTGAGATTGCGCACGGGGGTCGTTTACACGAATGGGTAATGGCTTTCGATAACAAGTAGATTATATTAATAATAACTGCAAGCAAATTGTAAAAATAGCTGAAAAAATGCTTGCTTAAAAATATATTGCAGTACTCACATCTCAATGAAATCCGAGGAACCGTAATGAAAATTTAAGCCGTTACATCTGGAAAGCAAACAAAAAAAACGTCGTTGTGTCATACATTTTCGAAGAAAAAACTTATGAATTCAAGTAGACACTATGCTGTTGTGGTTCTACGACTTCCCGAAATCGCTGTGCACTCAGACCTCACCTTCTCCTCAAAAATTGAAGTGCGTCATTTCTCTAGCCGCGCAATCTCACCAGGTTTTGTTTGTTTGTTAACGACCATTTCAGGTCACATAAATATTCGAGTTTATTCACTATTCTGAAGGATATGCCTCAAACTCTCGTCTAATATGACAGTACAACATATTTACTATATAAAGAAAGAAATACACCCAGGGGAAAGTCGGAATCGAACCGACGCCTCTTCACTGCGCGCAGGCAGGTACCGGAACCAGTCGATTATCACCAGGTTTTGCCTTACCAAAACGTGTGAAGAAGCTGAATAGGCGAAAATCACGAAATGTTAAACGCTGTTTAAAAACGATTTCATTCTTAAGTGTTCTATACCTGTTTAGTGAACATTCTTAAGTGTTCTATACCTGTCATTCTTAAGTTCTTCTATACCTGTTTAGCAGAGATACGCAATATGTAAAGGGCCTTGTAAAACAAGAAACTGCTATTACAGAATACTTCACGATCTAATTTTTTTCATTGGGTAATTCATGTATTACTTCCACTAAACGTAAACAGTATATAATTAGAATGAATTGTGAACAGATCAGCACTGTCCATCGAAAATCGTGAGCGATAGACTAAACGCATCCTCGTCCGAAAGAACCTGTTGGTCAGCTATCTAATATGACAAGTGCTAATAATATAAACGTGGAATCAATGAATAATAATCAAATGAAATGAGAATAAATAAACCGCTGCGAAGCCCATTTTCTTTTTCTTTACCTTTTGCGTGCCAAATGAGAATCAGATTGTATAGTCGAGGCTCTACCCGGAAGCTCGTTTCCGATTATGAAATTGTTCATTTCAGTCATTTTTAAACGAAATATGACTACAATCCAGCTTTGAAAAGTAAAATGAAATTTGTCAGCTGAAAACAATGTACTGATTTATTTTTTTTCTACAGCGAATTTCTTTTTGCAAAAGTGCAGAAGCACTTTCCCTTTTCTTCTTTTACAGTTAATTTCGAAATGTATTTTAACCCCTTGAAGCACGATTTAAAAAAAAAAAAAACTGGTAAAAAATGAACGAGTGTTTTTTTTTTTTTTGGAAAGAAAATGAATATATAGGTATATTATAAATTGTTTTTGGAAATTTCTGTTGTGGGAGGTGACTAAAGGGTGGGGGTGGGGTATATAAAAAAATTATTATGCAAACAAAGTGTAAACGGATCTCAGACCGGCATTAGAAATAAAATAGTACGAGATAAGATCGCCCGAGTGAGACACGGGCATGTACAAATTTGCCGGAACCTTTCGCTAGTGTCAGACACGGGCGAATGCGTTAAGGGGTTAAACTATTAAAACACATTTTCAAGCATATATTTTCAAAAGTAAGAAGTGATTTAAAATTAAATTGCATAACAATATTTATTTAAAAAGTGAATAACAATCAATTTTTTATTATTGAGCGTACAAAGCTTCTAATATAGATGTCAGCATTATTTGAATCACTAAATTTGCAGTTCTTTCAATTCAGGTAACGTAATTTTTTTTTTAATATTTAATAGAATGCGACATATTTTGAGGAAAATGACATAAAATCGAAATTTATTTCTTGCTTTAAGCATGCTCAATAGATAACATTCTACAAACCAAAATATCTTTTTTAAACTAGCACTTGACTAACGGTTGAGATTTTGTTGAAAAACAACAAATTGAATTTTGATTTTAAATATTCAGTCTGAATTGGGCTAAATATCTTTAAGATGAAACCTGATGAGATGGCGCGGCCGGAGAGATGGCACAATTGCATTTTTGGCGGGAAGGGCAGCACGATTTCAGGTCGTTGTACAGCCACAACAGCACAGTATCTACTTGAATTTATATTTTTTCTCTGAAAATGTGTGATACGATATGGTTTTTATTGCTTGCTTTAAAAATGTAAGCGCTTGAGTTTTCATATACCGTTCCTCTGATTTTCATTGTGATATAAAAGTTGCAAGATACTTTTGAAGCAAACTTTTTTTCACCATTTTGACAATTTTCTTGCAGCCTATTATTAACATTAATCTACTTATTATCGAAAGCCATCTCCCATATGCGTAAACCACCCAAGTGCGCAATCTCACCCGACTTATAAGGAAATAAGGGAAAAATAACTCTTGGCTTTAATCTTGGCTGCTATCGTTTAAAATTACAGCATAACTAGGAAATAGTGATGGAGATGCTTATAGAAAGAATGCAGGCTAAGATATTCACCAATAGTTTGGCAAAAATTAACGTTTTCATTCTTTTGTATCCTATTTTTCAATTGTGCGCCAGCTCTACCACCTTTACCTCAATTTAATTGAATTGTAAAAAATCTTTTGATGACTTGAAAAAAAGTTCAAATTTTTCACGAAGTGGATTATGTGTTACTTTCACACTGTTAATTTTCACAATTACTATATATTTACTGAATTAGATAGACCTTACTTTTTCACTAAAACTTTTATATTTACTATTTAACTTAACAGATATTTTACTTGTCCTCCCCCCTTTTTTGTTGCGCCAATTTTAAGCTTATAATTTTACCGGAGGAATCACCTGTTTTTTTTTTTTTTTTTGAAATTTAATTATGTAAGTATGTGTCCTTATGTACTTAAAAAGTGCTGGGCAATAGGTGTCATGTAAGTTCAAACTAACAAAAGTTTAATCCATTTGTTCTTCCTTATTTTTATTTTTATGCATCGTGGGATTTAAATAATGACAAAATAATCGTAAAACAAAAAGCGTCTTGTGGACGTGATTCTGCAACTTTTATGTTTTTGGCAATAGCTATAAAAGGCTAATATTTTCGAGAAATGTCTGTTCATCGTGGGTGCTGTTCAAATGAGAGACAACTTCCTTTTTTAAAATTTCCTGTCTTTAATAATTGAAAAAAAAAACAGGTTCTTTAGATTGAATATAACATATAGCTATTTTTAAACGTGTGTGCAGTAGAAATTCAATATTTGTTAGAGAGAAGACAGTTTGATTTTTTTTTTTCTTCACCTCGTCTGGTTTTTTTCCAGACGAGGTCTTTATCGATAGAAATGATTTATACTTTGTTTGATCTGTAAGGGAAGTGGTTTTTTTTCCCCCTTGCGATATAGGAATCCATCTCTATGAATTACATTCCGAAGTGATCAGTTCAATAGTCGTTTTTTTTTAATATTTTCCTACAGGCTAACTTTAAATTTTAATACTGATGTAGAAGGTAGATGAACTAGCGAGAAACGCATTTATAATTGTATACAACTAGTTAGTCAACGATGATAAAGTAAGAGAACTGGGATAGCCATTGAAATAAAAGCTTCAGTGCATTGCTGAGAGATAAAAAGAATGAGTATCTTACGGTACATTTCAAAATGTTGATGCGCTGCGTTAGCAATAGAAGAATCATAATTCGATTGGAATAAGTACCTACTAAGGAAGGACTCGTTCACATGCGAATCTTTTGACCGGACTGCCGTTGAACCTCCAAAAGGGCCGAGGGAAAAAAACACAGAAAAAAATTTGCTGAGAATCGTGATCTGCGTGCGTGGGAGGATGCAAAGGGCTGGAAAGGCGGGGCAGCTGCCCTCTGAACAAAAAAACCCCCCTCCGCGTGAGCAGCATACCTACTGTTGGGCCACAAGACCGGTCTTCAATTACCATTGCAAGAGGTGAGAGCCTTTCATTGCAAAGAACCCAATGGAAATCACGACCAATGGAGAGCCTCAGAGGATGACCCTTAGGCTTTGGGAAAGGGAATGTTTAGCAACTAGGGGATTCACAAAAACTTAATTATTGCTCAATATTTAATAACAAAAATGTCCAATTGCAATGTTCAAGTCAAAACAGTTCAGTAATGAAACGATGCTTTCATTTCTAACTGATTCTAATAAGATGGCATGCCAACTCATTTATGATACATCATTTTAATTTCATTTAAGGTAAAAAAAAAATCAAACTTCTTAAGTACAGATGCACCCAAGCATCTATGTAAGCAGGATTAAAACCAGTATAGCTCGATTTCTACCAACTAAGGACTTCCCAAACGAATTAGTGAACAAAAATATCTTAAAATTAGTGAAATTAATCTTTTGATTGTTTACAACATAAATAATGCAGTAAATAAAAGAAATATTTTTTTGAAAATGTTTAATAACGCGTAGACATTTTCCTTGAAACCAACAGGTAAAGCAACATTAAGATTGTTTCCAGCTGGGTACGTACCAGTTTTGAGAAAGATATATATTGAAAAAACAGAGATAAATTTATAAATTTATTTCGACTTTCATTGACATAATGAATTCGCTCCATATATATATATATATATATTTATGAACAAACAAAACATCAAACTTAACAAAATGTATTCTTAGAAAGATCCAATTGTTCAGTTTAGAAGAGATATCAGATTAACTTACCGCAGAATTTACCGATTATTTCTAAAATTGCAGCTTCAATTCTGTGCATAAGGAAAACAAGAGAAAATTCAGAGGGCAACGATAAAAGATATTCGTGCCCGTTACGTTCCTCTCTTAAGAATTAAATTTCAAAGTAACATATTCAACTTTATAATTAGTCATTACTATTAAATTCAATTCGAATACGTTCCTAAGTAAATATAGTTAAAAATAAAATAATTTTGTAGGAAAATATGCCACTGAAAATGACACGAAATTCGATCAATCAATGATAGCAGCAATTTGCCAACGATGCCTCATTATTTCGATGCATAAGCTGCTATTTCCATGAGCATTTTTCCCACTTATATGATTCGTTTGATATTTCTATTATTTTTCTCAATTTTAAACATGCACGCTACAAACTTTTCTTGCGTATGCACGTTACAAACTTTTCTTGCGTATGCACGTTACAAACTTTTGTTGCGTATGCACGCTACAAACTTTCGTTGCGTTGATGTACCTCCCACGCTGCGTTGATGACGAATTTCTTAATTCGTCATCAACGTTGAGTGGGAGAGGTTGTATATCACCTAAGGTTTTTCAACAGGTACACTAGCTTCCAGAGAAAGACCTTTACGTTTTTTTTCCAAAATATTTACCATCATTACGCATTTAAATATGTGCATGGTCATCACTATTTTTAATTGTTATTAATCCTCTACTCTACAAAAGTTTTCTCTAGCGCCATGGGGTATGTCGATATTCTGCATCTTGAAAATTCACCGACTTGGGCCAGGTTTGATCCTGCGAACTTGGGAGTACGAGGCCTGCTCCTTACCACTACGCCACACTGTCGGCTTACTTCCCATATTACCTCTACTAAATTCCTTATTTCTTTAGATAATCTCGTTGGCGACGCTTTTTGAAACGTTTATCTCCACGAGGGCGCCAGTTCAATTATGTAGCCGTGGTAGCATAATGGTTAGGATGTCGGATTTCCAAGGAAGATCGATAATAACCAGAAATACTAACCAATAACAACTAGAAATACTAAACCACACAGGTTTATTAAGTTCGTAAATAGCAGTTTCTTTTTTCTTGCTTTTTCGATTAGAGCATAAACAAGATAACGTAAGATAAGTTAAACAACGATACAAGCAAAAGTCTTTTTGCCTATTCTAACATAATTAATACAATCATTATTTAAAGAGTTAAATAATAATTTAAGAGTTTTGCCAGAACAAATATTACTCAGAGAACAAATTCTTACAATCTTCAATCAATTATTCATAGACTCTTCCAATTCAGTAATCCCCCAAATACACCAATGTTTAAATCACAAAAATTCAACAGTTCACGAAAGGTTTTTCTGCAAGTTTTACTTATTTTTCTCCAAAAACAAACATTCTAACTGAATTCAATGATCATCAATAATGCTGGTTATTCACTAAGTTATACCGCATACGTCTTGTTTTCCTTATGCTGGTGTAAATAGCTTCTTTGACCAAATATATCCTCCTGAGACCTGGCATCCAATAAAATGGATGTTTTGCTTTTTCTCCCTGTTGTGACAGATTTTATTTTAGCAAGCAAGACGTGGACAGGAATTACAAAGGAGGAATAGGAAATCACTTTTTAACTTTGAGAATTCGGAAACGGTAGTTTATTTGTTTACAATATGGCAAAAAACACGAGTCAAGTTGGAATTCGGTGCTCTCGCGATTGTTTTGATTTTCACATTATTTTTTTCTTTTTTAATATTGTTCTAGGATATTTATACAAGTTTGATCTCTTTTCTTATGTTATAAGTAAGTAATATTTTTTTGTTTATCTATTTTTGTGTAAGTATCGCATAGTTCTACTGTAGTTATGACCTCAGCATACATTCAAATGGATGTGTCCCCCAGAAAAATTAAAAAATTCAACTTTATAATTTTTTTGAAAAACATCACTTTTAATGCCCAATTCTTCAGAAAAACTAATAGTTGAGAGAATATGTGTATTTTATTTTGCTCGGGTCTCAGGATTATATATGTGTGTATATATATATATATATATATACTATCTACCAAAAAGTATTTGGACACTTTGGATTTTAGATATTTTTTAAAAATTCTGAAGAAATATTAAACTTGCTGTTCTGTATTTTGAACCATGGAAAGAACATACTTAAACTCACATTTAAGAATCAAAATTCAGGCTTTGGGGCAATTAGGGGGCGGTCAAAAGATTAAAGAAGAAAAACAACACTTTTGAATATTTTGTATCAGAAAATGATCGAAATGTCCTGTAACTTTCGCAAAACATTTTTAATTATATACGCAATGCTTACTACTGCTTTCGTCAGAATAGCAGTAACATTCATTAAGATATGAGCATTTGTTTCAAATATTCGAAATTGCTCGCAAGTGTTTTGCTTATAACTCGCTAAGTTCTATTTCAAATTACATGAAACTTGCAGACAATTTGGCAAAATAAAAAGGAAGTATGGTATAAAAACGTGGGGAAAATGTAATAAATAGTCAAATTAAAAAATGTCTAAAATCCAAAGTGTCCAAATACTTTTTAGTAGATAGTGAATATATATAAAATTTCAATAACATATTTAAACGCTATGCGAATTGGGGAAAAAAAGAAGAAAAACGCATTTCACGTCAAATATTAATTTTTTGCATGAAAATTATAAGGCTCAATTTACTTCCAAGAAATTACAAAACTTTTCGAATTAAAATCATCGGAGGACAATCTGAGTAGAATCTTTATTTGCTATCGTATTTGCGCGCAAGTGTCCGATTTTCAAAACTGATTGACACAAGACACTTGCGATACAAACATTACTGTCATAAAGTATTGAGAAAAGGCAGAAAAAGCAAAAAAACAAAACAAGGAACTAGTTTTGTTTTTACTTGTTTGTTACTTGATTAAACTTTGTGCAAAGTAATAGAAATAAAATTACACGTTAAATTAAAGCACAAAGCGTTTTAATGCTCATTTGTGCTTTAATTTAACGTGTAATTTTATTTCTAAAACAAGGAACTGTTTCCCAACACTCCCAACATAATATTAAACGTGCGCCATCTATCGTGAAAGCACTACATTAAAAGCGATATTTACAAATCAAATTTAACGCACGTGCTCTATACCTTCCTCCAAAGGAAGAAAAAATCGAGTCCAGCTTTCATTTTGGCTTTACGATCGATCACACGTGCTGACTGGATTAAAGTTGAATCAACTCTGTTTAACAATTAAGTTGCTCTGGTCGGTCATTAAAACTGTATGAGATCTTAAGTTGAATTATTTTTAAAGTAGCAGGGTAATCAAGTAAAAATATATTAGCTTTGCACGTTTTGTACAACTCAAATTTTGAAATCCCAGAGCTAAATCATAATTTGGATTTCTCTTTCTTCTCTTTTTCAATAGTCAATACCAGCGGCGTAGCTAGACCCGGATTTTAGGGGTTTTTTTTTCGGGAGAAGTCAGCTAATTGAATTCTTTTCCAAGAAAAATTAGTCAAATTCTAGACAATCTTTACCATTTCAGGGGGGGGGGGGGGGTCCCCAAAACCAACCACTTATCTACGCCAGTGATAAACACACCTATTGGATCTTACCTCCTTTAAAAATACGCGCCTCACACACTGCACTCTTTGATGTTGTTGAAAACATTTTATCTTTTTAGTTACTTTATTAAATTAGCACTTTATTAAAGTACTGAAAGTATTGTTTTTCCTTCTCGATTTCAAAAGTTTGAAACTCAACCTTTGAGGGGTTTTTTTTTTTTCCGCTTTTCCTTTTCGTGTATTTGTAAAAATAATTAATATTTATAAGTATGAATATAGGATGACAGATTAAGAAACCCTTCTTATCATTTGAGTAAAATTTGAAGGCGTCAAGACGATACTAAATTTTTTTGGCCCATAAAACATAGAATTTTGCTAGAAATTTTACCAAACTTGCACAAAAGTTGAAAACACACAAGACAATCATTATACTGAAATACGAAAATTTAAAAAAATGAATATTATAAATACATATAAGCACTTAAAGGAATTAAATTTTGAACTGAGCATGAGCGAAAAATACTTTCAATAAATAACTTTCATAGTTTCAAGCCAAAATGTTTGGGGAAACTCACAAGAAAGTTTTAATTGAATATCTTGAAATGTAGAAAAATATTCGCATATAAGTGAGTTGTGTTTTTCAATCACTTAGAGAGCAGAGAAGAATAATAAGAAGTTGCGCACAAATCAGTCGCAAATATTCATTTTTTTTTCTCACAAATCATAGCGTAGGGGAGAGCGGGGCTAAACCGTACAACGAGGCTAAACCGTACACCCATTTTTTTTGGCCTAGATTTCAAGCTAGACGATCCCGTCAAGTGTTGCAGTCTACCGGCAGATCGCGCAAGTTTACAGTATAGATATCGTTTCGTTATGCTTATGAGTATCAGTGTCTCAGTAAAAAAAAAAACCTGTTTTTACTCTTTTTCTTCTAATTTTCGTCCAGTACTAAATAAAAGGTAAGTGAAGAATTTTTTCTTGTATGCTAGTAACTGTAAGATCACAATAAACTACTTCTCTTAAGCTCTTTTTTGGTTGTTAGCGATGATTGGTTACGTGATAGAATTTAAGGTTATTTTAATATATTGCCACGAGGTACAGATTGGGGCTAAATCGTACAGAAGTGTACGGTGTAGCCCCTAACTGTAAAAGCTGAAAAGGTAGTGCAGAAAAATCCAAAACAGGTGAACATGGGACTAAAAGTAAAACCAAAGTGAATCCTAAACCCAAGAAAACAATTTCTAAAACAACAGTATCTGCAAAATCTAAAAGCAGGAGAAACATCAAATTTGATGATTCATTATCAGAAGACGAACTTCCTGATATGAAAGACATTGTCGAAGACGATTATTTAGATGATCTGGACTCAATGAAGTCATTTCTTGATAAAGGGTTCACAAGAGAAGCTTTAGGATCTAAGGATGTTTACATTTTGTGCGGTGATTTCGGCAAGGACAAAGAGCTGTGGTACAGGTGCTGCTTATGTTCAGGGTGGATCCATTCAGCTTGCAGTGCTGCGGAGTCTGCAGACAACTACATTTGTTATTTATGTACAACGCTTAACGTGTGACCTTTTTTCTGCTCTCTTTTAGGTTTATAACTAAATCTTAGAACCTTTTTATTAAAGTTAACCTGATTTTTTTTGGATTGTAATTTGTTCTAAAATTTTACAATTGTAATACACAGTTTTTTAGTTACGACCTTTATAAGTAATAAAATGTTTTTGTACAGTAATCTATTAAATTACAATCATTACTTACCTAAACAGATGATTTTTAAACTGTACGGTATAGCCCCGACCCCCGGGGCTATTTCGTACAAGGTAACTTTTTTTTAATCACCAAATTTTATATGTAAAATGTGGAATAGTTCCAAAATGTTTATGTATGATCAGTAGTCAAATAATCAAATTATATATTGCTTTTGTTCATACAACCTTTACTTTGTAATTTGCTATGTATCGACGAATCTCCCTTATGTGTACGGTATAGCCCCGCTCTCATCTACATGCACTGAATGGTTGCGAACACTGGCGACTGATTTATGTACGATCCCTTAAAGATACAACTCTTTTCGAAGAATCAACTATTTTTATTAGTTGCCCTGTATACTTAGGTATGGTACTATGGAAGTTAAGAAATGGTATTTTTCGCGCATGCGTATTAAAAAATTAACTTAAAAAATAACTTTTCTTTAAGAAAAGTTGCTCTTTAAGTTGATGGAAACGGTGAAATTTCGTGCAAAACTCTGGAAGAAATGCTTATAACTTCGTGAATGTGCGTACTGTACTACCTTTATGAAAATGGGTAGCGTTATTGCACATAGCAAGTAAAGTAATCTATGAAATTTACAGCTTATTTCAAGCATTTTACAATGTAGAATGATCGAAAATATCTTCTACTTTCCTTAATTAGTCGTTGGTCCTTTAAATACACGCGAGACGAAATTTTTACTGGGAAGTGTGAGGTACAGCTTCTCTTTTATATGGTCGAAGTTACACAGCATTTTGTTTTGCATTTCTCTAAAAACTTGAAGAAGAAAAAATTAAAATTTAAAGTGTCCCATGATTTTTGACTGTACAGTCTTTGTATGCGTAAAAAGTGAACTCCCTCCCTTTGAAAAAAAGATCCCCCACCCTCCTATAAAGAACTTTTCACTGTGCCACTGCTTTCAGATTTCATGTCAGAAGTCGTTTTTCATCGACAGTATTTTCCATTTTGTTTCAATGGATACAACGTTTCCGACAAAGGATGGCATCTTTAGCAAAAACAGGAAATTCAAAAGCATGCACAGCAAATCAAAAATTTGTAAGATTGCAACTTCAGACATCACCTTCATACTCTCGTCATGTGGACGAGGGGAGGGTAAAATATTCCATTTCTGAATTGAAGGACTGTCTATTTTTTTAAGGAAGGTCAGCGTTCTTGCTCTTCCCAGTGCCAGATTAATACAACGTTCCAAATTTGAAGAATGAGGAAATCCCTAAACTGCTGGCGTCCTTCAGCGGGTCTTCATATCAAGAGTATGTTTCTTTCAAACTTTCCATATGTGAACGGAAGTATATCTGTTATGTTCCATAAGTCGCTATAACATTGTAAATAATTGTTATTGCTTCGTAATAAATCGAGCCGACTGTTTAAGTAAATACATTCTCATTTACAAATAATTTAAATACCCAATACAAATATTTTTATATGTGGACCAACAAAGTCCCAAATGGGAAGTTACAATTTCTCATGTCTGCAAATTTGTTGAATCTCCTGGAGTCTGCTTTGTAGTGTAAAATTTCTAGTTTTCCATGTGCTTATGAGGGAGGAGTGTCATTTCTGAATATACGAACAACTAGCGTTAAGGGGTAATATCGCTTTTCAAATTGGATTACAAACAAAAACAGAAAAGAAAAAAAAAAAGATCGAAGCCTTTCGAAAACGAAAAACTACCTTTTCACCTCACTGTTTGTTCTCTCATCACAAACTTGCAATTCGGTTATTTTAAATGTAACAGGAAAATTAAAAAGATTACTCAGGAAAACCTATTACTGTTTTAAATTGTTTTCATTCAATTTCTTTTTGAAAATTTATTTTTAGTGTTCGATTTTTCATTGAAGGTGAAAACGCTCAGGCTCTTTGTGACCAAATAAGTTATCTATAAAATGACAGACTTAGCCTAAATTGCCCCTAATGGCGAGTAACACATTTTATACAAATGGCATAGTGTTCATTTATTTCTATTAACATATGAGTGAATTCAAAAGTCTCTCTCTTAATGATATAAACGAATTATCCCCGAGTCCTCAACTAAAATAAAAGCTTCTCAATTGATCTTATATAAATTTTAGAATTTATTTACATTCGTCCAAAAAGTGTTGAAGACAATTATAGTCGTTTATTGCAAATTAGGATAACAGCCGAGTACATATCCACTAACTAAAGGCACCCAGCTGCGTCAAACAAGATATCAAACACGGCCTGAGTTTTCCGCATTCTAAATTTTGCAACGATCACGATGTAGCCGTTGTCAAAAACTCCCTAATTGATTTTATAATCAAATGAACCCCTTGCTGTACAATCGCCCTTACTCAGTTGTTCTTCAGCCCCAGACCTTAAGCAATGCACCTCCACCGTGCCGCCCAGACCGTAATGGCTCCCATCAGGACATGAAGGAATACAGGAGAGGAAGGTCAGCCTGGGTCGAGATTTGGACAAAACTCGGCTTTTGTCTGTTTGCACAAAGCGGCGTTTTACAAAAGTATGTTTTCTTGTGTTTGTGCGTGTGGAGAAGCTAATGATAGGAGTTGGGATGTTCCAAACAATGATGGGAATAACGGATATATATGTGCACATTTCCACCCAAACCAGTTGGATTCGGGAAGCTGTCGTGGCCAAGAAAGAAATGCATGATAAATTTTGTGTATTACATTTCCGAAAATCACGATTGTACGAAATGACTATGCACAAGTTTAAAACAGTTTATGAGATGATCGTTAATTTCTTTTACTTCTTACCATTTGTTCCAACTTCTGAGCATTTATATAAATCAGTTTTATTCTCTTGGTCGTAAACGGACAAAAAACAAGACTTTTTATTGAACAACATGAGCTGGTTTGTATTATTTTTTTATCCTATATTTTAAGAGGTTTAATTAATTCATTAAATCTTAAAACCAGTTTTATTTTTACCCCTTAAGTGGAACTTTAAATCAGTATACTTGAGAAACACATTTTAAATACAGTCGACACTCGATATAACGACCATCTGTGTCTCACAGAAAAAGGTCTTTATAACGAGTGGTCGCTATAAGAGGTAGAATTTTCTTTAAAAAATAGTACATGCATCATGCATATTCAGTAGTTCTATTAAAATTGGTAATTCAAAAAAAATTCCAATAAATGCTGAAATTATTTTTAATCGTTGGAATTTCAAAAAAAAAAATATCATTGGAAAATATTAACAGATTTTAAAGTAGAAAATATAGGGGAAAAATACATTTACATACCTGGAAGCAGAGTTTCTGAGCTGACATGACACCTAGTACGGTCGCTGTAGCGGATTAGACGATTCCAGAAAAGTCGCTATACCGAAAGCAAATTAACATTGAGTTCATAGGTATAAAGTTGGGACTTTTACCACTGGTCGTTATAGTGGAATGGTCCTTATAATGTGTGGTCTTTATAAAGATTGTTGACTGTATTTCTTTTCTTTTTGTTGAATCACAAGAATATACCTTCAGATTAGGATTTCTAATTATGTTCTGAGTCCGAATAATAAAATATGACCGAAAAATTTCAATTGTATTTCTTAGAAACGGAATTTTTGCAATAAAGAATTTTGTTTCCAAAAAAAAAAAAAAAAACATCGCACTAGGGAAAGCGAAAGGTAGCAACGTTTACGATTGTTGAAGAATTTTGCATTGAACATTGCAAAGAACTGCATTTGCCATGTGTTAAAAAATGTTGCCATCATAAAAAAATGTGGGATTGAAGTATCAATATTTGGAAGGGAAAAAAACGTTGTTACATTCAAAAGCACTAGTAGTTTCTCGTATATAAGCATTTTGTTAGTCTTACATTAATGTGTGTGAGGGTTTTTTTTTTATCATATTGGAGTCTACGAGTAAAAGCTTTGTGTGAAAGCCAGTTAATTTACTAGTTAAATATATAACCAAGTAAAATAATCAATAAAGAATGAACTAAATAAATAAAACTAGAAATTAGTTTTATGTGTTTTTTTTTACTCAGTTTCATTATTTTTCACTAAAGTTGGCTTGGTAACTTTCAAACAAGTCTACAATTTTCAGTACACGTACATCACAATCGTCAATAATTAAGAAAAAAAGAAAGACAAAAAAAGTTTTGAAACGTCTTTAAAGCAGCCTCGAAAGAATTCTGCATCAGTTTCTTCATTTCACATTGTATGTTTTTATGTTTTAAATTTGAGGAATCAAATAAAAATATTTATTCTTTTGAATATTGTTCATTACCTCTTATTCCAAGTTTTAGTCGCAAAATATCTTTGAGATTTCTTAAGCATCTATTGTTTTGTTCATATATTTTTCGTAAGCAGCAACATTAATTTTCAAGTTTATGATTATGTATATTAGAATTATAGTTTCATTGAAGAAAGTTTTAACCGGCATTTTTGTTCATTAAACATCTTGAATTCGCTCTTTTATGTATAGGTTTAAATCATCATTACATCCCCTTTACATTGTACCTTATTACGACGCATTAGCTACAAGGGTTTCAACTCATAATTTTAGAATAGTTTATTCGCACTCTATCTTTATTTCAACACACTTATAGCCCAGTCAATAGATACAGAAAAAAGGGCTTACCTTGCAAAAGGTGGGGTAGAAGATTTTTTTTTAAATTAGTATTTATTGATGCCATCATGAAGAAAAAAACTGATTTGTCCAACATGAAAGATACCGGGAAAATTTTTGGCGGCCGAAAAACCACCAAAATTTGGCACTTTTTGTTGTTGTTTCGATATATCTCAGAAATGGTTAAATTCAGAGAAAATTTTCCAATGTAAACTTTATAGAGGATAAAATTTCCTACAACTTTCATCCTTACAACTGTTTTGTAGCATCAATAGCAAATGCGTTACAGCTTCTTAAAGTTTGGCATTTTTTTATCGATATATATAAAATGTAACTTATAAAAACAATGAAAAGAGACAGGTGCCTGAAAGCTTATTGAAGAATGAAGAAAATGAAGAGGCAAGTAGCCACGCGTCTGATCTTGAGAAACGATGCCTGTTTCGTAGCAGATACAGAGGAATGAAATTGACCCCGAACCCAGTGGTGTAGTCGTAGGGGAAGCAGGGAGACGGTGTCCCACTAACTTTTTATCTTCACACAAGTGTCACCCCCCCCCCCTTGTTTTGGATTTTAAAACGTAAGCGTACCCCCATTTTTCAATGTTCGTATATATAAGCATCCCCCCACCTTTTTCTCTAGGACTTCACCACTGTCCCCACCCCCTCCTTTCAAAACAAATATATCCCCGTTCCTCTCCCCTTTTCCTGTCACCAAATACGTTGTGTTGATTCGATTCAACAACTGTCCGTTAGTCAACTCAATTTGAGCGAGGAGACGTTCTGCTTGAAATAGTGTGTTTTGCATTACAATTTCGTATTTAAAGATGAGTGTGATTGACCAAAGTGTTTGTTTTATTTGTGTACTCAGTTTGAATGAGGGTGAAGTAAAAATTGTGAAGGAGAAAGGGATAGAAAACCTTAAAAAAAGTAGTGCGACAAGTCAAAATGAAAAACATCAGCGTTTTTTGAAGGACTTAAAAACAAGTGACTATTCACAATGTTTGTTACAAAATGATGTATAAGTGAGCGAATGATTGATGTTTATGTGCGTCGTTGTACAGCTAGCTGGAGACGACGGTTCAAGCAGTGTAGCTCCATCTCCTCGATCGAGAACTGAAGGCTTCTGTTTTAAAGACCTGTTCTGTTTTAATGTTTTGTGTGGCGAGGGGATACCTGAAGATTTTTTTTAAAGCGGGAATGACTCCCTGAACATGAAAGAAATTTAATACATCAAATTATGAAATTGGGTGTGAGAGATACAATTGCAAAAACTGCTGAAAGCCGTGAAGATGAGTGGGGTTAAAAGATTCTTGATCGAATTCGAAATGTAAAAGACTTACTTCATGGTGGAAACAGAATCCAAGAAAAAAGCATCCCTGATATTCCCTGATTGAGCTCCAAAAATTTCCCTGATCTTATAATTTAAATTGCTAGTTAAACAGCCTCATTGTCATATTTGACAGTATCACAGTGGTGAAACCAGATTTATACCTAGGGTGCACTATACTTTTTCATCTGAACTTTGCACTTCCCTTCTTTTTTCTTGAAGGGGTAAAAGAAAAGAGAAAATAATGTAATTTTCTGAACCATATAATCTGCAACTGATGAGAATCTTAAATGTAAAGTTTTTGAAGGATGAAGATAACCCCCCATAATTATTTTATGCTTTAATAACTTTATTTTCTCGAGATGCATTTTGTTCTTTTATCCAGTAAAGAAAATATTTTTGTAAAAATCCAAATTATCACTCTGTGATAAGGGGCATGGTCTATCTGTTTCCCCTTGTTGCGCAGTATCATCCACAATACCAACCCCCAAATTCGGCAGGCTGGACAGCGCTGTTAAGGTCGACTTTTGGAACAAGATCAAAAATGGCAGATTCTCGGAAGTATTTACACTGACACGCTACTTTATACGCAAAATTGCAATGTCTTCTTAACTTATAGACAAAAAAGTGACTTTCTCTGTTGCTTAATATCGGAGAAAGGGCGCTTTCAACCGATGGAAAATTGGCAATCGAGCCTCCCACGCGATTAGGCATAGTGATGAAAAGTTGTAGGAAATTTTATCCTCTATAAATTTTACATTGAAAAATTTGACCACCTAAACTTGACCACCTAATTTGACCACTTACGTACGCCAAATTTTGTTGAGAGTATTATTAAAAAACCTTTGTAAGTTGACCACTTAATTATTACTATATTTATTTGTTTATCTTTTTTTGCAAAGATAAAGAAAACTAAAATAATTTCTCCAGGATAGTTTTTATACTACTGTTAAACCAGGATTTGTCTGGATGGATGTAATATCCATAAAAAGTTTGCCTAAACTTCTTTGCAAGTGAACCATATGGGAAAACTACTATGAGCACTCTTTTATTTTTCAAATAGGTTTTTCCTGCTATCTTCTACTTGATGCAGCCATTTTGAAAAATTATTTATTTTCAGGAGCTATTTACTATCATTTACGTAAGTCACATAATTAATAAGATATTTATCTTTATTATATTTTAACATACTTTACTTTTAAAGTTGTATAGTATGCATTGTAAGTCATTCAGGTTAAAGTTCTCCAATGATATTTTAGATAATTGAAAAAAAAATAGATACAGTTGTCGCTCGGTAATCCGGCACTTCACTGGTCCGGCCCTGCCAGTAATCCGGCGTTTCATAAGAAGCTAGTAAATGCGTGGTAGTAGAGTTGAATACCTATTTCTGCGCAGCTATTGTAGCTCAACTGTTCAGACAATACCACACGACGTAGCCGTTCGTTCCTTCGCTACTTGGGCAGAAGAAACTGGCGTCTCTTTTTGTGACATTTTAGTGTTGAAACGTCTTCAATAAAACGCATTGGAAATGACATTTAAAGTGAAAAAACCATCAAAAATAGACAACTATTTTATGCCTTCAACTTCAAAGGAATAATGTAAACAACACGATGTACATTGAAATAAATAATTTGTCCAGGTTTTTCTATGCGTATTTTTAGTACATTCCACTAATCCGGCGTTTTCGGTAATCCGGCAGTACCCTGGTCCGATATCTTCCGGATTACCGAGAGGCTACTGTACTTACTATTTAAAAGTACCGTTAATACATGAAGGTATATTTTAATTATTTACTAAAGAATAAATGCATAGTGTAAGAAATGACAAAAAAAAAAAAAACTCCACCCTCTATAAGTAGACCCCATGTCTAAGTTGACCACTCAAGTGCTGCACCGCAAATGGTAAACTTATACAGGTTTCACTATATATACATTTGTTAATGTAGCACGTTAACGAAGTATATTGACTCTTAATCAAAAGAGCTTTTAAAGATTTATGAGTATATCGGGGAAAAAAAATCACATGAAATACGACGATAGGGAAAAATAATATTTCATACATGTTTTTATATTTGAAACATCAGTAACTAATTGCATTTCAAGTTCTGTTTTGTCACATGTATACGTTTCTTTGTTTTTGAAATACAGAAGAGCCAATTGTAGTTTTTCAATATAATTACCTCAGGAAAAGGTTTAGATAAGCTTTCCATCGTTGTTTCATCAATTCAGTGAAATTCTGGTTTAACATCATCAAAAAGTTATTTTATTTATTTTTATCAAAAACAAACACATAAATTAATAATGATAATAATAATTAAGTGGTCAATTTATAAAGGGTTTTTACAATTCTGCTGGTCAAACTTGGTGTATATCATTGGTCAAATTACAAAGGTTTATAGGGCTAATTCCATTCCTGGAAAAAGCGGTCAACTTTACAGGCTTTACACTAACGTAAAAACTATAAAAATTTTTTGATTAGGCGGCAAAACTTTGATGCCAGTTATATTCACAAAACGTATGCAATATCCTCAATGCTTATGTGTTTTCTATAGGTTTCAAGCGTCATGAAGGCAAAAATTTAGCTTTGTCCTTGTTTTTCATAAGCTATGCAGCGTTTCTAGGCACGAAAAAAATGATGAATAACGATTATTTTTTTGTTCTTTCATTTAACTCATAAATTAAGAAGTAAGGTTTTCTAGCATTTCTTGCACTTAGAAATGCAGTGCAGCCAATTTTTAAAGGTTTTTCAATCCATTGTTAGAGCGTTCCTTGTGAAATCGAAACATTATCCACTGAAGTGCCCCATATTGTCGCATCCATGAGAGCACCAACAACTGTTTTCACTTAAATAAAACTTTCTAATGTGAAGTTCACGAATCTTTGAAAACAGCGAGCTACAATCTTCCTCATATAAGATCCGCTGGAAAAGAAAAGTAAGAAGTTTACCGATTCAAAATGTTTGGTCAGTGTGAATGAGAAGGCTTATTCCCAATTATATTGCATTCAGGATATATGTTTCAATTGAATCCTATATAGTTTTGTTGCTTATATCCGGTAACCCTTTTCAACTTTATTAACAAGAACTGATTTAAGGGATTATGTTCGAATCGAACTAGGCTGTGAATTTGATAAATAGTTGACAAGACATTAAGTAACAAAAGTTGCAAACCAAACAATAGTAAATTCTACTCAAGAAAACACACATAAAAAGATTGATGATAGAAACAAACGATAGATGTAATGAAACCTTGTGCTGCCAATTAGAGAAATATGAATACTATTTGCAATTGAGTTATTCTAAATCTGCAGCAGGACTGCTTAAGTTCCTTTTTTGACACCTGTCAAAATAGGCGTGGTCTTTTATTTACAAATGCTTGCAAGTAATCTTTGAAATATCTGATAATTCAAGATATGACAATTGTCAATTAATTTGGGGCCAAAAATAAAAGTTGAAAATCTCGTTCGGAACTAGTAATGAAGAAAATAGTTAAATCTTAAGAGAAACAGAAATGTCAGTAAAACTTTGTTTTTGACCTCCTGACACTTTTATTGCAAAAGCCTCTCACATTGCAAGTCAAATTATTCGAACAGGAGGGAAGAGTATACCAATGTTATAAGATATACTCTGCATTTTTTCACATTTTAAAACTTAGTATGTCTCTCTCACTAAATTATATAAAGATATTTTAAACATAATAATGACAGATTGTTTTATTTATTTATCTTTGCGATAAGACCCGTCCTTTAAGATAACCAGTAAGGTTAAGCCGATAGAGTGGGCGCACCATTAGGAAACACGATAAAAAAAATGAAACCGTTAATTTTTTGCCAAAGTTTTGTTGAAAATTAGAGACTGCATTCCTTTTGTATGCATTCCCATCAGTTTTCTTGTTATGCTGTAATTTAAAACGACAGCAGGCATAAAGCCAAGACAGCTATTCCCGCTTCTCTCTTTATAGAACGGGTGAGATTGCGCACATGGGTGGTTCACGCGCATGGTTGATGGCTTTCGGTAATAAGTAGATCATATTAATAAAAGCTGCAAGAAAATTGTCGAAATAGTGGAAAAACGTTTGCTTCAAAAGTATCTTGCAGCTTTTATATCCCAATGAAAATCAGATTAACAGTAAATGAAAACTCAAGAATTCACTCATTACATTTGGAAAGCAAGCAATAAAAGCGACGTTGTTAGAAAAAACTTATGATTTCAAGTCGGTACTGTGCTGTTGTAGCTGTACAACTACCTGGAAGCACCGTGCACTCACACTTCCCCTTCCCTCCAAAACGACAAGTTCGCTATCTCTACGACCCCGCCATCTCACTAGATTTAACCTTATAATGTTTGTCTCTGACAGGAAGACTCCCGATGATAGAAGGATTAAACGATTACATTTGTTAAAATACGGCGAGGGAAACTAGTTTGCCTTTTACAAGGTGCATATTGCAACAGCGTCCGTACGTAGCAACAATTATTTTCTCTCTGCCAATGTAAGAATTCTTCATCTTTATCATTATGACGAAATGAACTATCTCAAGCGCAGGCGTTTTTTAGTCAATCTGATATACCATACATTACTGATGATAAATCAAACTGTAGAGAGGAAAATCCTAAATTGTTAATATTTTTAAGAATTATATTTTCCATTTTCAGCGCTATTTTTATTGCAAACTTCGCATTTACAACATTCAAAAATAAAAAAAGAAAGAAAAATATTACTGAGAAAGCAACACGAAACAACAATACCCATAGATTTATCTATACTGAATATCTTCTTTCAAATAATGTTATAGAAATAACAGACAATCATGACATTTACGTATTACATTGCAAAATCTTGGAGGCGATTTGCAGTAAGAACTAGTTTCAAAATGTGTTTTCTGTCAGACTGAAAAATTCAACATTCTTTTAATTGTCACATTATCTGGCTATGAGAACTGTTTGGACTATATCTTCTACTTAGCACCACTGCTTTAATATTCAAGAGAAGCATTGTAGTTTTGATATGTTGAGGCACAATGTAAATGGCGCAAACCTAATAGTTTCGCGAATCATTACCGTTCCAGCATAGCTCATCTTTCTACTGGCATGGCGTAGGGGAATGTTTCTTTTGGAAGTGAATCCCCGATTCGGAGATATTCGTAATTCGCACGATTACAATGTTTCATATTTTGGAAACGCTAATAGAAACAAAAGGTCACGTTCCGGGACGAGGAAGAAAGCTTCGAAATCCCACACTCCGGCAACGCTGGTGAAAATCAATCTTGAAGTGGTGGCGCTTCCCACGGGGATGTGCCAAAACAGAATAATGATGGCCAATTTTGCCCAATACACGAGACCTCGCAGGTCATTGTGGTGTGTGTCGTGGGTGGGTGGGAGTAGGGGTCGCCAACCCTTTCGATGAGGTCGCTGGGAGGGAGTGGTTACTTGTTTCGTGATTCATCTCTTACAGAAGACAGGGTTACGATTCGGCGTTGTCTTTGCCCTTGCCTACGTCAATTCACTTCGATGTTTTTTCTCAATCACTACAAGACAGCCGTCAATACTCGGTGAAGACTCGCGGACAGAGAACATTTTTCTTTGCCTTCCAGCGCGAAGGATTTTCGTTTGACTTGACTATTTTCCTCGACACGTCTCACATGCCGGAATATCTTTTAGGATACTGAGTGTGCATTTCTTTAGTTTAACCCCTTAAAGCACGAGTTTTTTTCTGAAAAACTGGCTAAAAATGATCGAGTTTTTTTTTTTTTGACAGAAAATGAATACAATATAGGTATGGTATAAATTGTTTTTGGCAATTTCAGTTGTAGAGGGTGACTAACGAGCGGGGGGTGGGGTAAAAGTTATATAAAATGTTAGTATACAAACAAAGTGCAAACGGATCGCAGACGGGCATTAGAAATAAAATAACGCGAGGTACAAGATCGCACGTGTGAGACACGGGCATGTGCAAATTTGCCGGTACCTTTCGCCCGTGTCGAACAAGGGCAAATGCGTTAAGTGGTTAATCGCTCAAAACTTCCCGGCAATAATGAGCTGATAAACTATTCTTACGAAAACAGAATTTTATTTAGTTCACTTGAAATATTACTCGCGAAAGTTATAGAAGCGGACTGGAGCTGCCACTGTGTGAGTTGCTCTGCTTCGACTTCGAAATGCTTCCTTTAGCTCCGCGCTCCGAATCATTTTAAAAGCTTATATTATTTATCTCTTTTTTTTATTTAATGATAAAAAACTATAAAGTGAAAATAAAAAAATAAAAATCGGAGCGGTGGATCACAATTTATATTGCGTCAACTATAACAATGCGGTACGGAAATAATAACAATAAAATTATGAAAATATCGCTGGAATCAATACCTACATTGGTAGACAAGGGAATTATTCGAGTACATTCATACTAAAACGGGTAAAATAAAGAATACTGAGTTAAAACATGATTATGAGGTAATGACATTAAGAAGATGAAAGGTTTGTCTAACAAGAACACAACAAATATACAACATGGAAATTTTACAACTTTGATAAATACTTAGTGATAAAACTACGTATTCATTTGTTTCTAAAACATATTTTACACACTTAGGATCATTGTTAAACTTCTCCTACCTTACCGAACACTTTATAAGTAGAGTGTTTTAGGTTATATTTTCATAACTGCAAAAGTGCACTAAAAAATTCTAGTTCAACACTTCACCAAAAAAAATGTAAAAATGGTGAAATTTAGCTGCAACCAACATTTGGTACTAAAGTTGAAGCATAATGGTTCCTAGTTACACATTCATGGTGAAACTAGGTAAAACTACACCATTATAATGGTTAAACTTAGTACCAAATGTTGGTTGCAGCTAAATTTTATTGGCAAAAAGTTGAACTAAAATTTTTTATACAAATACAAAAGTGACGACCAGCAACAGGCTCAGGGCCCAGCTAGGCTGGTCCTAGTTAATTTAGCAGTCCCCAATGAACATCAAGAGCTTTCTTAAAAGTTTTTACCCCACTGCAATTAACAGTCGCTTCCGGTAAACTATTCCAACTGCCTACAACCCTATTGAAGTAGTAGTTTTTCCTAATTTCAAGATTAGCCTGAGATTTGAAAAGTTTAAAACAATGACCTCTGGTTCTACTTTCAGCACATAGCTGTAGTCCATCAACATTTCCCGTTTTAATGAATTTAAACAACTGAATCATGTCCCCTCTGACTCTCCTTTGCTCAAGACTATACATAGAGCCTTTTAAGCCTAACCTCATAATCTAAGTCTGAAAGACCACTTACCAATCTTGTAGCCCTCCTTTGAATCCTTTCTAATAAGGTAATATCCTTTTTTAGGTACGGAGACCAAAACTGAACAGCATACTCTAAATGAGGTCTTACCAAACTTCTGTATAATGGCAATACCACTTCCCTAGACCTGTTCGAAATAGCCTTATTGATAAACCCAAGCATCCTGTTAGCTTTGTTACTTACTATGCTACACTGCTGACTGGACTTGAAGTCGTGACTAATCAATACTCCTAGATCAACAACCGCTTCTGCTTCCCTAATGACAAAACCTTGTAAATAATAGGTTGCATGTTTATTCCCATGACCAAAATGAAGCACTTGACATTTCCCAATATTAAAAGGCATACCCCACTTAATTGCCCACCTAGAAATTTGATTTAAATCCTCTTGAAACTGATTGACTTGTTCCTCCGTGTCCCCAATTCCCATGATTTTGACATCATCAGCAAAAATATTGATGTTCCCAGAAATACTCTGAGTAATATCATTAATAAAAATAATAAATAATATCGGCCCTAAAACTGAACCTTGTGGAACCCCACTCAAAACATCAATCCCGTGGAACCCCACTCAAAACATTAGTGCTCTATAGATTAATTCCATGTCTGTCATAACTTTTTTGCTTCATTTCAAAAACTAAATATAAAAATAATTTAATAAATTTTCTTGTGCTTACACCTCTTTATGTCTATTTTAAAAATAAAAGATTTTAAATGCAAAAAATTAATATATTGAGGTACAATATAAAAGCAAGCCGTGACAGACATGACAAAAAAGGACATTGTTTTAAGGACATATTTTTACATAAGGATTCAAAATTTCAGACGTGACAAAAAATGAACATTGTTTTAAGGACATATTTTTACATAAGAGATTCACAATTCCAGACATGGAAAAAAAGGACATTGTTTTAAGGACATTATTTTACATAAGGATTCAAAATTTTATTTTTTCCTTCTAAAATTCTCTAATCATTTTGAAAGTGTGGGCATGAATATGTGCAAACACACCCAAAATATCTTAAGTTATTTTGATTTTTGCACCTGATTTGCAGCAAAAATGGTGTGTTTTGTCATGCCCGTCTTATATTGAATTAGTCTATATTTTTCCGGAGTTTCAGAAGATCTGCTCGTTTGAACCACAGTCAGGAGTCCCCAATTAAATAAATTAGTTTTATGCAATTATATATATTTTTTCTCCTTATCAAGCTTAACCGTTTTACGCCTCCAAGAGAGTCTACAATCTTCTTCGACCCATTGTCCCCTGTTAATTAGATAGGTATGCATTTAATCAGGTGTAATTAAAATGCCGTTTAAATAAGCTAAGTATAAAAAGATAAATTTCATTACAGAAATAACTACCGTATTTTCATATTTTTCCTGTAAAATAACGCAGCAGCATATACCTGAGTGACCTTGCTATTCCCAAACATAGTAAAACATGAAAATAATCATCCTAACTACTAGGAAAGACGGAAGCTGCCTTTGGTGAGGAACAGGTATTGCAAATGAAAAGACAAGAGGACCATCAGAATCCAAGAGTTTCGTGACTCTTCGTAGGAGTAGGCTAACAGGCTGACGTGCAACCGACAACCCCTTCTATCAGGTTGGGGAGGACTGACGGACAGACATAAACACACGGTCGGTTGAGAGAAGACGAGACGAAGATCCTAATGATACCTTTGTGGAATCAAATTCGCACGATTTGGATTCTTCGTAACATGGAATTACGACATTACGACTCACTTATAAGGAGTTAAAGAATAAATGGCTGTATTACCTCCAAAGGAGAAAACGAGACTTTAACAACGTACTTGAGGGAATGTTAATGAAAAATTTCGTGATTCTATCCAAAGATCTATAATAGAGTCGAACAAGGAAAAAGAAACGCTCATTTACTAAAACGTCACTCATTGGTTTGAGGTTCCTGGTTTTCCCCACGCATTTCGAAAAATTAGAATTTTCAGATTATTTTCATGGCAATCTGCGTTTTGTCTTAATTATGGCAATTGAGCAGGTTTTGATGTGTAGTCTGTATGGAAAATGCGTCAAGTTTTGAAGTGCTCAAACGAAAGATCATATTATTTCCAACGCTCATATTGACTTTTGTCGACTAAATGAAAGATAATAATGTTTTCTTAGACAACACAAAATGTTTTGCTTAGTTCTTTTTTCGCATCATCTTCAACTTAGGCTAGAAAACCCCCAGCTCAAAAAATTTAAGTTTTTAAACAATCATTTTGGAAGTTATTGCTTTGCTTTTATTACGTAACATCGGTCTGTGGTGAAGTAAGCATCATAGATATTATATGTTTGAAATGTTTGAACAAGAAGTGCAATATACCAGATTCCTTTAGCTTGAAGACATAATGCGTTGAAGGCAAGATGATGTAACATCAGCAAAATACATGAGAATAAAAAGTGATGTGGCTAAAAAAAGAAAGAAAAAGAAAAGGACGGATTAAAAACTGACAAATGAATCCGTATTTCGCAGGACTGCGGAGTCGAAGTCGTCTAGTTGTGCTCTATAAAAGTCTGTTATTAAAATGAACATCAACTTAAAACTTTTCAATCATAACCCCCCTTTTTAATGACATATTTGTTTTTAACATCAAAGTTTAGCCTTATCTACCAATTTTCGTGTAATTATGTTCACCTAGCCCATTCTAAACTACCATCGGTATGGCAAAGATTGTTTTTCTATATAAAAATATGAGCTAACCCAGCTACAAAAATGTGATTTTCATGGACGGAAATATTAATTCAATTTTTTTTATGAATCATGAAATTAATTTTTGAAGCAATTATGATCTGAAACCATATTAGATTTTAATGAAAAATCAATCCAGAAGAGCTTTTATAAAGGCATCCAAAAGTTAGCATAAAATCTACTGCATATTTTGAGCGATGTTTAAAAATAATTTTTCACCTCCTTTTAATGGACCGTGCAGCTGCAACTAAAAGTACATAACAAACTAAAACGACGCAAACTGTGAAATAAAGTAAGAAACCTTTGTGCCGCAAATCGAACTATAATATGTGACTCAAAACACGTTTATTTAAAAAATGTGAAAACATATTTCACTATGCTCCTCTACACTGTTAGAAATTTCATCATGAAATTACGGTTAAATGACCGGCAACAGTCTGTCCATCTAATTCACCGTTAAATTTACGGCCTGAAACATTTTTCTATCTTTACGGGACCTAACCATTTCCAATCAACTTGGTTAAAAAGCCGTAAATACAAAGGTTTACGTCTTTATAACCATTTTAAAATGGTTTCAAAACAAAATTTTTACCGTTTTTGAACCATTTCGAGGCGTAGAATCTTTGAGACGTAGAAACCATAAACGAAGCTTGCAGGACTCAAACCCCCCAGGCGTGGTGTACTGGTCTTGCACTCTATCCACTCGGCCACCGTCATCACGTAAAGCGGACGTATATTTATCAATAAATCTTCTTTTCCAACAGGCAAACAGCCTTAAAATTGAGATTTCAGTTTTTGATTGGATCTAAATTTATTTTTGGTCTAAATTTACTGTATATTGACGAAAATCATTTTATTTGCTGCAAAAATTAAAACGCAAACAAGCTTCAACAGATCAAATTACGGGTTCGCTCATTAGCAAACAGTTCGGGAATCCGATGTCTCCAATTTTTGATTTACGAGTGTATGTGTTTCTATTTCGTATCCACTGCTTAAACCACTTTTTTTTCTTCTTTTTTTATATACACATGAAGATTTTAACTGATAAATCCGTATTCCTATTTTAAAACAGCGTACGACCGGCAAGGTTTCGCAATCAAGATGGACGCCCGATTCTTATTGAGCGCTTGAAAATTACGGTTAGTTAAACGTTCTTTAGTAGAAACAGAGAATAAACGATGTTTTTGGCAATCAGTGGTTTGCGTACCATCTTTTTAATGGTTATTCAACTGTTGTAATTAAATATGGTAAAATAAAAATCAAATAAATGGTTACTTTACTATTTTCCTACGGAAATTTTTAACAGTATAGATTCATTGTCGTTGCTTTATAAACATTGACCTTAAACGTAGTATATTCAATGTAGTGGCCGCCCCTAAGAGGTTTTTCGTTAATATACTCTGTTTCAATGAACAGAAGGCAATCAAATCTAGTATACTGACTAAAGCACTCTATTTGAAAATTTAAAGTTATCCCATTATTTTAATTATTCCTATTTATTATTCCCATAATTTAAAAGAAGACATTATTTGGTGAAGATTGGACACCTTACTACTTGTACTTTGTGCTTCTAGAGCGTATGATGGCTGAGTAATTTTGAATGTTTCATCCCCCCTCCAACTGTACACTATTTCAGCCGCACCACAATGGGTGTAGTACCATCGCCGCATGATAATTTTCACGTCCAGTTTCTTCACCTGCAATAGTGAGCACCCGACTCTGTTGATGCGAAATTGCACAAGGAATTTAATTTAGCCGAGAGTATCCAAGCCAACTGTCTGATTAAGGGATCTTTTACATGCCGCATGGCATAACCAGACGACAAAGACGCTGAAGATTTTCTGCAAATCGGGGGAACATAACATTCATCAAATTCATTTCGGACTTTTGAAATCCATTGCTCATTTGAGGAAACTGTTAAATCGAAGCTGTATGTATCTCTAAACACATTACTAATTGTCTGGTGCTGAAATCTGCTGTATAGGTTGATAAATAAACAATTCCGGGCACAAGGAAAAATAGTTTTAATCATTTTGGATCATTATTTTTAAACACTCCAGCCCAGAAATATCATGGGTGCGAGAAATTGAAAGCGAAACTTCACCCCGCCATTAAGACGGTAGCCAGGTGGAGGTTGTTTTCATTCTAAAAGGACATAAAATAACTGCAAAAAAAAAAAAAAAAAAAAAAACAGGTTTAAAAACGAGAAAGTCAGTGTGATTGAAACAAAATTGCAAACAGGGCTCCTTAATTTATCCATAACACTTCTTTTTACAACATTTGCTTAAGGATTAACTCACATAGACAAGATAAAAGACAATCTTCGTTGACCAATTTTGATTTCAAATCAAGTTTTTTCCCTTCGGATCATGAAAACATTCGGTGAGAACAATACATTTCATAGATATCAATTCTCATCCATCACTAAGAATGTGCAAGTGTAACACACACATTAACAATGTACCCATTCCGAAACTCCTTACCCAGAAAACAGTTAAAATTAAAAGGTGTGGTTCCAATGCGAATATTCCCTAAGTGTAGCAATGCGCCGAAGAAATTCAATCTCTAACGTATATCTTCCGTTGATGAAATTGAAAATCTCGAGATTAGAAATGAAAACTGGTATAAAATCAATTAGGCAGTTCCTCTCTCAGAACATATCGTCAAATCATGAGGAGTTGATTGAGCCTTCATTTAAGGAAAGACTTGATTGATGCAATGCATATTAAAAGCCAGATTTAAAGCACCTACGCAGGCTATTTTTGCTCTCTCGTTGATCAAAGTGGATAAGCATGACAAAGACAAAGTCAGGTGATGAAAATCTCATCCAAGTCGAGAGTATTTGGAGAGTTATTATCAATCTTTTATCTTAATTGAGAATCCGAGGTGATCGGTCAAGTAGGGTGGCAGCTCTAATAGACGAACGTGACTTTAATGCCTCCCTAGTGAAAGAGAGATGACGACCGCACAGTACTGGAGTATATTAGAAAAACATTAAACATGAATTATCAACTTTTCATTTCGTTTACAAATTTCTACACATTTTAGAGATAATTAATTAATTTTTCTCTAGAAAAGACCTCTTTCTTATGAAGATGTAGAGCTATGTTTGCATCTTGATAAGTTCTCGTGATATGTATCACAAATAAGCAAGTGTAGAACGTACAAGAGTGTAATGTAACTAGAACAAAGTTAGCATGAACTTAAACTAAGTGAAACATGCTCTTTATCTTTGACATAGTGTAAGATCTACGTACGCAAAGTTTTTCTGAATGCTTATTTGTTGAGAGAATTTTGGCCAGGTTGCTGTATGTGCAATGTGATTTATTTTTAAATTGTCAGATAGCACTTGCTACATTTGAATCGAACCATTTATAATGTTGAGAACACGAGAGCTGCTATCTATTAATAAATTTTATGTATATATGATTTTGTTTCTTAGGTAGAATTTTTTTTTACATGCACTATATTTTATCGGAGAGTTTGACAAAACAGTGTGGTAGATACAGAAGATGACAAAACTTCCTCTTTTGGTGTATGCTGTTAGTTTATCAGAAGTAGTAATCTGCGTACTTCCATAATAGCGTACAGCAATTAGTGTATGAGAGCGTTCTGTAGGTTAAAAAAAAGGTTTTTTTGTGAGTTATGTTTTGACGTTTACCTCTAAAGTGCATCATTTTAACAGGAAGACGTTCATTTAAAGATTTTGTTGTAAATTCAGAAATAAATATTTCTCTACTTCACACTTGAAGTCAATTCTTCAAAATGACGCCGCTTGATAAAACAAAATATTTGAAAGTATGTCAAAGCAGGGATGTGCCTCGTTTTATTCCATCGACTTAAAATTTAGATTTCGACTGTTCCCTGATTAGAGGTTCTAACGTGCTGAGCGTACTGACACATCAATAGAAAAAGATGATATTCATTTAGAGCAACTGAAGATAATAAATACCTGATTCAGTCGCCTAACGATCTAATCACTCCAAGGATCCTCGACCTTCCACTTCAGTTTTCCACTGATTTATACAAGACATAAAAGCAATACCTAGAGCGGAACTAATAGAATGAACCACTAGAGGAAACAAGAAGTTCCGTTTAGAACTACACGAGCCTACTTTCCCACACACACCGAATTTAAATTTATAATTTAGCTATCTCTCTCTCTCTTTCTCATTTAGCTTTAGTTCTTAATTACTTCAAACATATCTTTTTCAACGGATAATACATATTCATTCGCTCACTCATTCATTCTTTCATTTATTCAGTCATTCATCTATTTATCCATTCATGTATTTATTCACTCATTTATTTATTGTATCATTTATTCGTATATTAATTCTTTCACTTATTCATTTATTCAATCATCAATTTTTCATTCATTCATTCTTTCACTCATTAATTTATTCATGTATTTATTGAGAAATATTCTTAAAAATCCCAAGCAAAAATTTCAGAGGAAAATAGGTTCAGTTCTTGTTAAATTTCGTATCTGTACATGTTCTACATCGTAACATCTGTCCGATAAAGTTTTTTGCAAGCAAATTCGTCGTTTAGATCAGGATTTATATGGGATTGAAATTTAACAGTAGGCGCTAATGTTATTTTTTTTTTAACTGTTCAAAAATGAACAAAAATTGTTCAAATCAATATTTCACGCCCAGAGCTTCTTACAATAAGCTTGCTCATATGAACTTGGATCTTGTGCCCAGAGTTTACTCAATTTGCTTCATTTTTGCCCATAGACGCTAATGTTAAAATTTTTTGAACTGTTCAAAAGTGAACGAAAAATTGTTCAAATCAAAAAGTAAAATACGGAAATCAGATGTCCTCGCCGAGATCTTTCCAAATTTTGGTAATAATACGATTAATCTATAATTTTATTTGCAATTATCGATAGTATTAATATTTTTAAAAATTACTCCTTTTACTCGACTACTTTGCTCTCAAATTACTTTTTTCAGCTCGTTAAATGACAAGGCATTAATCTTAAGAACAATCGGCAGTAAAGAAAAAAATAATGAAACGTAAATAAGAAAATAAAAAATAATTTTCAAAAATACAAGAGGTTTGTTTATGCAGGCAAATGCTGTAAATCCTGTAAAGTTGACCACCTGTCTAAGTTGAGCACTTTTGCCAGGAACGGAATTAAGCCTTCAGCCTCTACCTCACTCGCTATAAGTTGACCATTTTTGCCAGGAACGGAATTAACCCTTCAGCCTCTACCTCACTCTCTATAAGTTGACCACCTGTCTAAGTTGACCACTTTTTTCAGGAACGAAATTAACCCTTCAGCCTCTAACTCACTCTCTATAAGTTAACCACTAAAATGCTGCACCGCATGTGGTCAACGTACACAGGTTTCACTGTATATTTTTAACTCAAGCTAGATTTTTATATTTTCCCCGTCTTTTCCAAAATCTTAGGATGCACATAGTTGAGCGGATTATGTATTTTATTTTATCAGTAGTGTGAGGCCGCTCCTTGGACTCCACCTGTGGATTAGGTAGTTCCTTTGACCTAAAGTAGGGAAAGGAAGCAGCTCCTCAACATTAAAAGTAATCATACACCCTAAGAGGATAAATGAATGAAACACTTTGATTCCCCCCGTTCTGCTCAAACAAGATTTTGTCTCCGCTAGACAATGCATTGATTCGCATTAGATTTAAAAGAATTTTAAATGCAGGAACTTGGATAGGTTTATTCGGCTACTTTCATCGTTTAGTAAAATTGACTGATAAATAAATAGAGTCCGTTATTTACTGACAATAAAAGTCCCAGAACAGCATCAAAGAGGTAAGAGAAAATTCATTCTGTATGGGAAGTACAGTAAAACCTGTAAAGTTGATCACGTTTGTTAAGGTGAGTCAATACCAAAAAATGTCGAAAAAAAAAACCGATTTTTTTTTTATTGGCTTAAGTAGTAAAATAAATCTTTTAAAAAGTTCCCTGAAACTTTCATAAAAATTGAAGCAATATTTATTGATTTTATTACGGTGTGATTTGCCACTTTTTCATTCCGAAACCGAAACTGTGCTGAATATAAGCCACATATTTATTTTTATAAATAAAATAAGCGAGAAGCAGCAATTTCATCGGGACTGTAATTGAAAAAAAAAATGTTCCTCACTTGAAATTTTGATAAGAAATCATTTAAGTTTTTGCAAATCGAAAACTTAAAATTCTGCTTTCTCTCGCTTTGTTTTCTGCGCATTTCATCTCAATTAAAATGCGAAGGCTTTTTTAAATTTGTATCCATAATGTGGATTTTTTCCCACATGTTCCTGAAACTATACATAACAAATTTATGCTTCACTTTTATGACAACTTAAGTACTTTTTTAAAAATTCTTTTTGCAGGTTTTTTTTGAAATTTTCGTTGTTTTTTCTGCGTTACTTCAGTTTTTATTTTTTTCTTAAAAGTATTTGACTTATAAAAAATTCAAAGCATAAAAGTTTTGCTTAATGAGTAATGAAATCAATTAAAAAAATTTCAGAATTTACGCCAATTTTTGAAAAAAGAAGAAGATGCATTTTTAAAAATTGCTAAATTTTGTTTTAAAAATTGAAATTTTCAAATTATATTTGAGAAATAAAGTTTTTTTTAATATTAAATTTTGTATGAAGTGATATAACATGACATAAGACAAAAATTGTAAATAAAAACACCTTATAGAGAAAAAAATGGTCTTATGGTGCCGACTCCCCTTAAGTTGACCACCTGTCTAAGTTGACCGCTTTTGTCAGGAACGAAATTAGTCCTATATTATATATTTATGGGGAAACCTTTGCAACTTGACCAACAGTCTACATTGACCACTTTATGTACACCAAATTTGGGTGGGAGTATTATAAAAAAAATCCTTTGTAATTCGACCACGTAATTATTACTATAATTATTTATTTATTTATTTATTTATGAAAAGATAATAAAACTAAGATAACTTTTCCAGAATATTTTTTATGCTATAATATTGTACCAGTATTCATCTAGATGGATGTAACAGCAATATAAAACTTGTGTAAACCTCTTTAAGTTCACCATACGGGGAGAACTACTATGATCACTCATTTATTCTTTACGGAAAGTTCTTCTTTTCTGTTCTATCTGATACAGCCGTTTTAAATAATTATGTACTTTTACTAAATCTGTACCATCAAATAATTAGCTTACGTACTTAATAAGACAATTACCTTTAAAATTGAAGTATATAGTTAAAATAAAGTTGCGTAATCCATTATAAGCCATTCAGGTTAAATTTCTCTAACAATATATTTTAAATATAATTGAAATAAAATAGCTAATTAATATCCTAATAATAAGGTTTATACTAATAGGATAATAATAAAAGCATTTTAATTAGCTAAAAAGGAATGAACGCATAGTGTAAGAATGACGAAATATAAACAAAATCCACCCCACCCTCTGTATGTTGACTTGCAGTGCAGGTCTTTAGTGATTAACTTGCACAAGTTTCACTGTTCTTGACAATTTCTCCCGTCTCATGCGGAGATTCATTGTAATTATAAAGCTTCATGCTAAGAGGTAGGAAAGTAAGGATGAAAGAGTTATAAAAAATAGGATATCTTCTCATAAAAATAGAACGAAACTATTTAAACAACACACAGCGGGCAAAAGTTTAGCAAACATGAGTTTCCGCATTTCGGATTATCTGCGCATAACAAAGAAATTGAGCTAGGCGACAGGAAACAGCTTTTTTTCTGACATACAGGAAGCTTTAGGGTGCTTTCACACCAAAGGCGACAAAGACCCAAAACTTGTCTTTTCCACATCTGCGCAAGAGCAGAGCATATTTTTTTGCTTTCAAAAATGGTTCAAAACTTTGCTTTGCGCTTGCGCAAATGAGAAAAGACATGCTTTTGTCGTTGACGCCTTGATGTGAAAGCACCCTTAGTGTTACATATTATGACGAATAACTATTTCTGTTGCCTAATTAATAAAGGAATTGAGCTAGGCGACAGGAAACAGCTATTTTTCTGACATACAGGTAGCTTTAGGGTACTTTCACACCAAAGGCGACAAAGACCAAAAACTTGTTTTTTCCACATCTGCGCAAGCGCGGAGCATATTTTTGCTGTCAAAAATGGTTCAAAACTTTGCTTTTCGCTTGCGCAAATGAGAAAAGACATGATTTTTGTCGTTGTCGCCTTGGTGTGAAAGCATCCTTAGTGTTACTAAATATGACGAATAACTATTTCTCTTGCCTGAAGCACATTGCACTGATTTCTTGTAACTCCGATATACGTGGTTCTTATTTCCAGTGTACATTTCTGCCTTGGATTTGCCCAGTTGCCCCCAGTCGACTCATAGATATTCCCTAAAAATCATTCGTTAAGAGAAAAATTCCGCTATTGAGAGCTTTAAAGCAAGTTCTTTGGAATCATTTTTATCAAAAGAAATATCAATGTTGCAAGAACTAATTGGAAATGAAGTGGTGCCGCACACGGCCAGTCTATTACAAAGAGTAATATTTCCTTTGTCAAGTAGCTAAGCAATTGGAATGATCAGCTGTCACTAGCTTTAAGATCCGTTCACGTTCTCTGCACTTGATAGACAGCGAACGCAATCGCAGAGTACATTTATGATGAATTTACCTTATAACAAGCAACAATGCCAGATATTAAAGATAATCTTGCCTCTACTGAAGAAAATAGTTGACATCTTAATGTTGTGTCACTATTCATCTGCACTTTTTTTTTTTTTTTAACTGCAGATGTTCTTGAGTAAGACGTTTTTAGTAGAATATTCTTTAATCTCAAATAAAATTATTAGCCGAGTAAAAGGTTCTTCAAGTTTGAATCAATAAAATATCTAACTGGCCACATATTCTTTCGAAGAAATGAAAGTTTTATGTGAGGGCTCAGTAATTATGAAGGACATGATCGTTTTGCATTCATTGTGTTATAAACTAAGCTTCCTTTTGCTCAAAACACGTGTTATACCCATATAAATGCTATGATTTCCGTTTACAGTATCCCCTCGTTATATCGCTCATTCGGATATATCGCGCTTTTTGTCTCCCAAAATTTTAAGTTTGAGCTCTCGAAAGTAAAAATGTTGCATTTCTCAGAATAGCCCTTTTTCCTTCATTAAACAAAGCCATCGAACAGGAATGTTTTCCTTTCTTCTGAATTTGCTGCAGTTAAAAGTTGTAACAATGCTCCCACTCCCCAACTTACATGCCTGCAGAATGATTCTACTCAAACCAGTTAAAGTTTTACTTGACATTTCTTTCTGTGTTGGTCCAAACGCCCATTGAATGAAAGAGACAGATTCTTAATAGAAATAGCAAATAAAACGGTTTAGTTTTATTTGCTATTATTATTAAGAAAGTAGTCATTATGTAAGATTAAGCTAAATTTTTTACTTGAATTTTACTTGTACTTTTTGAGTTATTTCCAACGGAATCGGTTATATCGCGCATTCGGATACATCGGTTGACACTGAATTTACTTGTACTTTTTGAGTTATTTCTAACGGAATCGGTTATATCGCGCATTCGGATACATCGGTTGACACTAAATTTACTTGTACTTTGAGTTATTTCTAACGGAATCTGTTATATCGCGCATTCGAAGGCACCGGTTGACAATGAATTTACTTGTACTTTTTGAGTTATTTCTAACGGAATCGGTTATATCGCGAATTAGGAGACACCGTTTGTCACTGAATTTACTTGTACTTTTTGAGTTATTTCTAACGGAATCGGTTAGATCGCGCATTCGGATACATCGCGCTTTTGTGCTGCCCCCCGACAAGCGCGATATAACAAGGGGCTAATGTATTAGAAAAACAGGCTTAAATGAAAATTAGCATCTTTGACAAAATACACTGTAGAAATTTGTAGTGTTACTGAACACCATTTTACGAGTTCAGTCCGTGTAAAGTTGAAAATTATACATTTTGTGATGTATTTTAAATTCTTTTAAGTGTCTGTCTAAAAAATACAGACAGCAGAATCTGTTTTAGCATATAATGTTCGTTAACTCATCTACGCATCAAAAATTCATTACGAGTGTTCGTTTATCCTATTTTCATACAAATGAAATTTTGATACGCAATGGAGTTAACACGTTTCATGTGCTAAGAAACGTTATACTGTCTATACTTTTTTAGACAGACGCATAAGCAAAACTTTACACCAACTGAACACAAAAACTGTGTTCAGCAGCATCAAAAACGGTGGCAACTAAACGCAAAATGTTTACGGTAAGGAATGATGTAAGATGTCAAAAATTTAACAGTAAAAAAGTTTTCAATTTCATATGAGATTCGCAATTAATGTGTAACCGTTAAACTATATTTTACAAAAAGAGTAAATTTACCAACCAAACGAAGATGTAAAGAACTTCATCAGATCTTTTACATGCTAGACTAGGTTCGCTTAAAATTTTATTGCGATTCTTTTTTTTTTACGGTGTATCAATATTTAAATGCATAGTTGCCAATTATTTTTAAAGCTTTATTCCATTTAATAAGTGCTGAAATATTGGAAGAGTATCCATGCATAAATTTTAATGAGTTTGTTACAATATATATATAGATATATATATTAGAAGATGAAAATCCCTTTACGTACGAAAAGGGTTACGTTTTCTTTTTCTCTTTTTTAGTGGAAAAGATTTTATGTTACCAAAAGGTTACATTCTAACTTATGCAAATGCAAAACTTATAAATTTGTATAAAGATTGAAATGATTTTGTAAATTCAATCATTGGCCAGTTGAAAATAATAACTATACATATATATAAGAATAAATTCTCACACACTGAAGTGAGTGGGAATTCGCGGCGCTCAAAACTAAATAGTATTGTAAATCAAGAGAAATTTTCCAGTTTTTAAAGATAGAAATAATAAATACATCCTCCATCTTTTAATTTTATTTTATTCACTTTTGTAAAAACATTCATCACTGTTTACAAACCCTTCAGTCATCCTTCTGATTCATTTTTATTCTAAAGTTTTTTTATACAAGAGCCTGCGAGAAAATCATGCTTCTAAAACGAATGAATACGTAATTTCGAATATTTTTGATTATTTGTTTCCACTGACAAATGTGCCATTAGGAGTTTCGAGCAAATAAACATATTAGCCTTCAAGCCTTCGCCCACTTTTTGCTTGGGATAGTTACAATGCGGCTACCACTGAGTTTCTAAATTCTTACGCTCACAGTAAACAAGCAAAAGTAAAAACATAACAACATGAGCTTGTGGTGAAAACTAACGAAAGATCATCATTACTTATAATACCTGAATGGAGAACATTAAACATAATCTTCCCTTTAAGTGAATATCCTTCAAAAATGGACAAATGTAAGAATGATTAATGGGCCCGAAGTGGCATGAAACAAGCGAGTACAAATCAACTCTCATTCATCACAATTTAATTTCAAGTTAGTGAAGTCTTACATCACCACAATTTGCAATACCTGTTAGCACCAAACTCCAATAACAGACAAAGCAGAAGACCGAGCTGTTTTATCAGCCAGTCCCCTCCTTCCAATCTATACTGGCGCCACCAATAATGCCGGCTAAAATCTAATCAAGCTTTCGCGAAGCCTAAAGTGACAGTAGAACGCGCCCCGTCTATTAGTGTGACGAGAGAACTCCTCCTGACGTCTCGCACAACACAGCAAGACACGTATACAAAAAAGAAATTTAAAAGCTCTCTCTCTCGCAAACAAAAAATAATGAAATCTAAGGAATTGCTCCGAAGAAGGCATGATTAGAAATTCAATTTTTCATCATCAAGTCGCTCGAGAATCTCGTTCTGAGCTATTCGTCTTGCTAATCATTCATTTTTGAAATTGCAAATTCAAGTCTAAGGAAGAACACAGTAGGAAAAATACTATGTATATATTTTTAATGATTCATGTGCTTTATACGCATGTATTCAATGGTAGAAAACAAATGGAGCTAAAATCATAAATCATTTTATGTTTTGGCTCTTTAAAATGCGAAAATGATAGCAACGTAATGACATTTAACTGATTTTTTTTAATCCGAGTAAAAAACTTAAATTTTGACAAAGCATTTTTTTTCCCTAACGGGCTGCTGTTGGCTTCTGCCAATTGCAGACAAGTGTGTTCCCAAGAGATTGGTACCATCTCTTTCAGCGGCACCACAATGAGTGGTACCATCGCCGCATAAGAATTTTTTACGTCCAACCTTAATGGACAAGCATCTGGACTCCGTTGACGCGAAATTGAACTAGAATTTAATTTAGCCGAGAGCATCCAAGACAAACGTTTACTCAAGGGATATTTTATTTATTTATTTTTTAGGCAAAGTTAAATGCGATAATTACAGTTCTCAATAAGTATAAAATGTACCTAATTAAAGTTTCTTTAAGAAATGAAACAAAACAAAAACATCAGTATAAAACAAATTTTTCCGCTATTGTAGAATCGCCTTTACAGACTTCATTTTCACTTACATTTTCAATATTTTCCGTTATATTGCTTTTACTTTTAAAAACAGAAACTGTTAAAGCACCCTTCATAACAAATGTGACAGCGTGAAAAACGCTCTAAAATTCAATGAAATTGTGGAGGAAAATACCATTTATCATTAATCAACAGAAATTACTGTAATGTAATTTTTGGGGGGGGGGGGGGGGGAGATAGGGTTTACGGAAAAAAAGCAATTTAGTTTTAAGCATTTCCATAAGCATGTTTTTTTAGCATGCAATACGTCCGTCCATCAGAATACAATGCTTATAAAAATTCAAGTTAAGATCCACATTATTTTTACTTTTGCAGGCTTGATGTGAGTTTGTGTTCCTAAAATTAACGACCTAATGTGTATAACATCCATCAGATCCGCAAATTGAATCTTTCCACTTAAATTGTAAGGTACGGCTATCCAAATTGAGTGTCTCTTTTGTCCAATAATCCTACTTAAGTTTGAGATAGTCATCTTCCAAAACAAATGCCGCGTGTATGTAAAATGCGACCCCACAAAACAGCTTGATTTATATATTCAAATTTCATTGTAAGAGATTGAAAACTTTAGAATGCGCATCAGAGAATAGAGAGAAAGTGGAAAGAATGCGGCGGGGAGTTTTATTTCTGTCTTATGATCCATTGTTTACAAATTAGAAGAGAATTCCGCTGCGTTCGTTCGTCAATCTCAGGTCAAGGGTACAGACTCCTTGCCTCATAGATTTTCTGTCTTGTCGGAATGGGAGGTTCAGATTCCTTCTAATCTATAGATTTAATGTTTTTGTTTTCAAAATTATCATCCGGCTTTAAAATTAAATTAAAAGTCACAAAGTTATATATTTCATGGTGGAAGCAGAATCCAAGAAAAAAAACCCCCGATAATTCCCTAATATTCTCTGATTGAGCTTCAAAAATTCGCCTGAATTTAGAATTTTAATTGTGAATTACGCAGCATCATTGTCATATATAATGACAATATCAAAAATGGACCAAATACCAGTTACAAATATATATTTTTTTAAACATCGGGCTGTGTGTAAAAGAAATCCCGGAAGTGTACTTATCTCTACCAGACCCCTACCTGTTAGCCGAACTCTTAGGATTGCTTTCGCACGGAGCTGGTGGCCAACCCAACTCGGGAGGGTACTAGGTCAGAACGTACTCCAAGAAGGTAAAAAAAAAAATGATCCCGCTTTTAGATAGTGAAAATTTTAGCTCCTCTTCTTCACCTCCCCGATACCAATGCATATACAGTAAAACCTGTAGACCACCTTTGTAAGTTGACCACCTGTCTAAGTTGACCACTAAAGTGCTGCACCGCAAGTGGTCAACTTACACAAGTTTCACTGTAATTAATATAAAGGAATACATAAAAATGCATATTTCAAGGCTACATGCGCAATGCTTCCTGTTTCTCTTCGAATTGAATCAAATTTTTAAGTGTGCCATGAATGAGGTTAATATTTCAAGCTCACGACTTTTAAATAAGATCAAGTTAAAAGGGAAAATCAACGAAGTGCCATTTCCAATTTACATGTCATTACTCAAGAATCATGTTTGAATACTGTTCACTTATTATTTCATAGCACATTCATCCACTTTTGCGATTAAAATATAAATTTTTTTGGGTACTTCCTCGAATTGAATTGTAACGGAATAAATCTTGCTTTAAAAATAAAATAATAAATCAATTGTGTGTGCTAGTAAACTGTAATAAATTTCACGTTAAGAAAGCACAAATACGCATTTACAAATCTTGCTTCCTTTGATGTCAATGCGTATTTAATCTAATTATAAATAAAAAAAAATAATACACACAGTGCAGGTATTGAATAGAGGCAGATAATGAATAAAACAGCAGCATTCCTCTGCACCAAATGAATAGTGGAAAAGTCTCGTTGTCTAATTTTCAGTAAGTATAATTTAATACGCTTAATAAATTGTAGTGCTTCTAAATCATATACTTTTTGTTCTTGTTATGTTCCCTCCTAAAATTTAATCACCATGAAACCCATCTAGTTCTAAGAATTAAAGGGGGAAAAAAGGAAATCTCAATCTTTCCGTGCGGATTCGTAGTTCCGTCAATGTGTATATTATTTTGACGTAAATTTAAGAATCGCGAAATGACGGCAAGAGTTGACGTAAGCTTTTTTTAAAAATCTGTATCAATGCGAATCATTTTCATCTGTTTGTCAAAGAGTCTGCTACGTAAATCACTTGTTTGCTAAATAACACTTTTTCGGAGAATTTACTTTATTATTTTCACAAGCATAGCAGAATACGATTGTTCAAACACAGGTGTACAAAACTTAAGCAAACATGTACATTTTAAGCAGATAGCTATGAAACTGGCAATAACGTTATAAATGTGGAACTTCTAGAAGACTTCAACATAACTAAGTAAACAGAAATATTTAACATATCAAAATACTTGTCTTTGTCAATAAGACAATCAGCACTCTAAGTTGTTTCCTTCCTTTTTTTCCATAGTTGGGTTACAGATTTTTAGACTTTTTATTTTGGCTGTAATTTGTTAAATTTAGGATCCGTTTTTTTGAATAATACACATAATTTAAAGCATAAAGTCCGAAACATTTAGTGGTCATTCACATTTTAGATTCAGAGATATGTAAAGGACAAGACTAGCGGTCGCGACTCAAAATTGGCGACTATAAATTTTTATTTGGCGACCATAAAATGTTCCGTCGGGCTCCAAAACTGGCAACTAGAAAAGGATTGTAATTTATTATAACATTTTTTAAAAATAGGGCTTTGAAATTTTGTGACAAATGTGTAGTTTGAGGTATATGTATGCGAATGTTTGTATGCAAAATGAAGCCCTGGTTCGGAAGGATCAGTTTGAAACATGGTTCAAAGTGGCGACTAACTTTTTTGGGTTTACCGGCCACTGGCCACCATCAATTTTTTTTGTCTCAAGCATTAGAGATATGCAATAAAAACTAGCTTTTAGTTCGGTTTTCTTTGATTGAAACAGACATACCTGATCCGATCCTTTAAAACATACACTACATGTATAAATCCGTATTTACATTTTAGCACGATAGCGTTGAACATTACGTCACGAACATATCTTCTGCGCATGAACCGAGCAACCAAGAAACAACTCCGGTGAAAAGCTAACGAGCTTCCTGCTACTCAAGTTGAGCTACGTCTAGACGCAACTTAAAGGTTTTCTTGCAGGGGGCGAGTTCTAATCCCAGCTGTAAATATAAGGCATGCAATAGGCAGCCTACTTTATGAGCAACCACTCCTCTTTCGCGAATTAACTTTTATCTCTTACGAGTGTCGGTTTAGATAAGCCATCCTTGTATTTCCTGCTGTACTGCTCCTGAATTCGAAAAGGTAAACGAACCGAAGAACTCCAAATTGTTGATTTTTTATTGGCCCTTTAGAGGTTTTAATGGAAATTTTGCCGTGTGGCACTGAACACTTATGTAAATGATTTGACCTCACCGAAGAACAAAGAATGTTGAAATAAAAATAAAAATTAAGTCAATATGCACGTGATTAATGATCATAGGAAAAGTGGCGTGGCGATATTCATTTACTTTACTATAGTAGTAATCTCTAATTCGAATTGGGGACCTTTTCAATAATATTTTTGTAATTAAAAGTAAAATTGCAAGTGAAGTCATTTTATGTTTCTAAAATAATTATTGCTAATAACTTTATATTTCAGTTCTTAGTTGAAGTTTTAAAAAACGAAAGAATGAAAACTCATAAAATTATTCATATTAATACTATTTTTTTAAAATTATTCATTACGATCAAAAACATCCAATGACTCTAAAAGATCATCAGTAAATGGGGTTATATCTAAAGCAGTGCCATTTTTACCAGAGATCTGGAGCAACCACTTTTTTGTTGCTTCACTCTGACTTTTAAGTGCTTGCTTCGAATTATTTCAACTAAAAGAGGAAATAAATGATATAATCTATTAATTATTCTTATATGATAAAAAATTCAAAAAAGTACAAAAATCGGAGCAGTAGAGTACAACAAATGTTCTGCTCCTGCTAAGCAAAATCTCGCTGCTGATCCGCACTCGGCTCCAAATCCTTGTTTTTTACCACTGAGAGAAAGTTGCCTTCTTCGTTTTGCGGGAAGGCGAACCCTGACTTTGCATCATGCCATTAAGACCCAAACAACCAAGAAACCCTAAAAAGCCCTTTAGCCCTAAAAAAATGTACGTTTATAATTTAAATCTGGCTTGCAGTTTTTCCACTGTGTTTCAGTTATCTCTTTCATAAGTTACTTTATTCAGACTATATTTTATTTAACCATGTTAAAAACCGTTAAGCATCATCTTAAGTATTTTATATTTTGTTCAAGATCTTTTTTTTCTAATAATAGGCTTTTTCATAACATTTTAAGTTATTGTTACAGGTCTCCTTCACTACAATGGAATGGCATCAGAAGCACTCTCCATATCGAAATTTCAAGGATTAACGAAATTGAAAAGGAAAAAAAAACCGACTTTTTTTCAAACTTGTTTTAGTTTCATAGATAGCAGCAGGACTATATCGAAAACAAGACGTATATGAAATAGCATAAAAAATATTTTAGTGACTTACTAGTAAAAGGTTACTTTCCCATTATAAAGTAGCATTAAAATTACTCGGTGCACACTCATTCAGTTTAGTAAATCATCGTAGTAAATAAGATACTAAATTGTAAAAGAAAAGTGGATAAAGAGAAATCGGTTGAACAACTAAATGTAGAAGTGTTGCTACTTTTTTGCACATAAACTTTTATCATTTAGAAGAGACAATAAGCTAGTACTTATTGTCCTTTAATTATATAAGAAAATACTAATTAGATAATTTTTACGTAATTAGAAAGACTAACAAAATGAAATTAAAATGAAGTTTAAAAAAATTAAGAAGTCCCCTTTGGCTCACTTGCAATATTCCAGTAATTCTATAATAGCCACGAATAAAATACATCACCAGGTAAAATTTACTCTAAAATGTCTGCAATGCAGCGAAATAGCGTCCATGTGCAACACATTGAATGGCAATCGGCAATCAGGCTGCGATGCAAGTGCTTGTGAATTTCCGATCATTCGGTTCAAAATATGTAATCAAACTCTCATCTATAAACGTAACATTAAAAAAATCCCTCACCGACTGAGATTTCCTAAAGAAGATTGCTTTCTTTAAAACGACTTAGTGTGCTAACTACTCCTTTTTACATTTCCTTCTACGTTTTCTCGAACTCTGGAATTCAGATAACTGCTATTCATGCTCATGGATGGAAGGGTTCACAAAAGTCATCCATATTAGAGATTCATGCAAAGAATCAAATAATTCAAGTTCATGTTTAATTAAATTATTTTTCTTCTCATGATACCTAGGCATAGACCTTAGTATAACTTATATTCGCCGCTGAGACCATGACATCAACATACCATGACGCATGCTTTGTCATGGTATGTTGATTTCGGTCCATTCCCTAAAAAGAATTCCTTACATACCTAATCTAATAATTCAGAAATGTGTCGGTTTTCTTTTTTCATTTTTAACGTATTTCAATTAATTGTAAAGTTTAATAGCCATTTAAACTTTTTTTTTTTTTTTTTTTTTTTTTTTTGCGTAAATAATGTCATAGTTCGTTAAAAATATATAAACTGATAAAATTACGAAAATAGGATTGATATATAAAAATGTTGAAATAAAAAAACAAAATACTCTCCAAAGTATACAAATGGGAATATTTATGATGTTGAGTGTCAATTAGGAAATACTAGATAGAGCTGACCTTAAAATGGATAAACAGGAAAGGAAACACGAAGAGAAGGACTGTTTCACCTTTCGAGCCCTTAAATTTAGACTTGCAATTTATTTAGACCTTTACAACTCATTACTCAAGTGGCTATCGCCCCACCTGATCAGCTTGCGTGAGGCTGCGAATGACGAGCTCTCTGGAAGGGAGTAATAGACAGTCGGTATTAGTATGAATATTCTGCAACAACACATCAAAATAACTGGCTAGACATAGTTTACACAGAACGCACGCCAAGGTTAACATACAGTCTTGATTCATTGATAACCAGAAGCAAGTACTCACGCAAATGGAAGTTGAGCTTTGGTAAAGATGTATGACTTCAACTAATTTTAATTTACGGCGAAAACGATTAATTAAAAGTTACGATTAAAGCTGTTCATAAGCTTTCGGAAATTTTCATGCATCGTGATTAAAACTATACAATATTATTTACTCATAACCTAAATAATTCAGAATATGATTCAGTTTAGCTCTAATTGAAATGACACGTAACATTTCTGTATGTAGGAGGCACTATGTTCACTTTGAAATAACTGGACACAGTATTCTTTTATAAGTGTAAAAACTGCTATCATAAAATGTTTAAAGTCAGAAGTACGAAGATTATAATAAGCAACTTTTCACTTTTAAAACATAAAAAAATGACCATCCAGTGACTAAATGATCTCGAAAAAAAACTTTAAACATCTCTTAGAAAGGAGTTTTGTGACACGCACAGATTTGAAATTTATAATTAAAAATTCGATATTTACTAACAAATATGAAAATTTGCATGACATTTTAAAAAATCTTGAAAACAATGAATTCCTATTTGCTGCAGAATTCTTAACTTTCATAAAGTGTACGTTTTCGAAGTAACACAAGAGACCATTTCGTGATTCTTAAGGTACATCTTTGCTATAATTTTAATAACTTAAGGAATTCCTTAAAACTTTTTGAAGTATCCATGTACATAACGCAATATTTTCATATTATTGGAATAAGCCCAGTAACAAGAAAGCCAAGGGAAACCTGCTGTTGAGGCTTTGGCAAGACTGCATGGCATTGCAGTTGGTATGACTTAAGCATACAAAACGGCCAAACCACTTACAAAAATGCATCGATCCAAATAGCAGCAGTGTAGAAAAATAGATAAAATACAAGCTTTAAAGGCATGCAAGCACAATTGAAAATATTTGTTTTTGATTTCTAAAAGAGTAGGAGACCTTCATACTAAGAAGATTTACCGTGCATATAGAAAAGATAGTAACGAAGTTCTTATCTTATTGCATATTGTTTATTGTAAACAAATAGTTGTATTAATAGTCGCATTTTCCTATTTTAGTGAAATCCGAAACGTCAAGAAACATTAATGATGAAACTTCGAGTAAACAGTAAGTGATGTTGAACGCATGATTTATTTTAGAAAAGTCTGTCGATTCAGATTTTGCTGCTTTGGGACTTCATATTACCATTAAAAACATGCTTTGAAAATCTGAAATTTATGAGCAGGCACATGTGGGTTTCTCTTACATTCCTCTCCCAAACCCCAAAAAAAGTGTTTTACGAGATTCGAAAATACTAATTTTTATAATAAGGATAAGCAAAGACACTTATTGAGTTTTCTAAATCAGCTTTTTATTAAAAAACGAAGACTTTTTTCAGCATAAACATATGCTCAGCAATTAATTAATTTCATTATTCAAGTATCGTTAGTTGGTAAAATTACAAAAAGGAGAAAAACAATTGTGCCGCAAAAGGAACTTGTAAGAATAAGATGTGCTTCGAAATGAAACAAAATCACCGTGCATAAAAGTGCACAATACAAAATACGCTACACACGACGTAGAACACAGCAAAATTGTAAAAGTATTGCATGTTTGGACAGTACAACTCTTTTTCTATGCGACGAAGTTTTGACGCTTTGACCTTCCGGATGCTAATGAGCTGTCCTACGAAGCTTCTTCAATGATCTCACTGCGAGTGTTGTTTAGTGTCAGGAGGCTCAAAACCTTTTCGAGTTGAAAAGGGGGCTGAAGACCACCATGTATACTTGGGGATATGTGCATGTAAAATCCGTAGACCCCACTACCTCTCCCCGTGCGTAAGCAATCCTAAGGCCTCGGCAAACAGGTAGGGGTCTGGTGGAGAAAAGTTGAAAAAGGGGTTGCGCTCAACTCCGAAACATGTGTATGCAACATTTTTGCAATGTGCGCTGCAATAAAGTTATTTTTTTATTTATTATCTACGACAAAAGTAAACGCTCTGCTTCAATCCAACATCGGCTTGATCTACGCAACTTTTATTTAATTCATTTGAAGTCATTAGCCACACTTTGCACATTTCAAATTCGCATATTAACAACCGGTTCTATTTTCAAGAATTTAAAGGCGAGGAACGAATGCCCAAGTGTCTTTTCTATTATGGAGTTACATTTTTAGTGCATCTCATCGCTCAAAGCAACGTTCATTGCTATTTAAAAATTCACATTTGCCGTTAACCCTTGAAGCACGAGTTTTCTTCGGAAAAACTGGTAAAAAATGATCGAGTTTTTTCTTTTGGACAGAAAATGAATATATAAATTGTTTTTAACAATTTCAGTTGTAGGGGTGACTAGAGAGCGGGGGTCGGGGCAATAATTATATAAAAATTATTATAGAAACAAAGTGTAAACGGATCTCAGACGGCATTAGAAGTAAAATAACGCGAAATACAAGTTCTCCCGTGTGAGACACGGGCCTGTGCAAAGTTGCCGGCAACTTTTGCATGTGTCAGACACAGATAAATGCGTTAAGGGTTTAATAAATGTCCCATAGAGACTGTGTTCCTGTGGGCGGCAAAAATCCCCCCCGTCCCCCCACACACATGAATGTGCAGTGGGAGGTAAAATTTCTTTGTGATTTTACTATCTATTGGAAAATGGTTCGAAATATTATATAAAAGCTGTAATTCGTTAGCCGGTATTTACATAACCTCTTTATTCCAAGTGCACCCAATTGGGTACATTTTAAAATACTGCTTATTAACTACTGTTTGCGCAATTTGAAAGCTAAAACACTCAACTGTTTTTGGAATTAATCAACGGATAGTTTACTTCGTTTTAAACATGGAAAACATGGAAATTATGCATTAATTATTATTTAAACTAATTATTAATTAAAATTAAAATTTTTTTTTTAGTTATTTTGTTTTGTAATCATTTTTTAAATGAGAGAACCAAAATACTGCGTCAAAGTTGTTTGTGCTTAGTTCTGGGGTCTGAAGAGGATAAACTTTAATACAACTGGTGAATTCCGTTTTAAAGTGGACATCGTTGGGCAACATTAAAAGGAAAACTTGTAACAAGTATTACTTTATGTTTTTTGGGATACATAAATTATTTACAAGCACTTTTCCTACCCCTTTGTGAGAAAAAGCTTGTTCACAACAAACAATTTGGCTGTCACTAGATGAATATTAGAAGATCGTTTTTCTTTTGGGTTGCGTCAGTTACTACTACTTTTTGTATGCATAAATAATTAGTCTATCACCAAAGAATAACACAAGGGTACATCTTTTAAGCATGCATTACTTTTTCATTTAAATAAGAATTTCCTTGCCACAAGTTCAAAACTCACAGATTTTTGAGTTTGTTTTGTATTTTGCAGTACCATTTCATGTTGCGTCAGGTACTGTAATGATTTTATAATTTTTTCTCATCACGAGTAGGATAACAAGGGTTTCAAATAAGGTCATATGCCAATGTATTAATGTAGCTATATAAGACAGTAAAATAAACTATTTTATATTTAATACTTTACTTATTCTAAGAATTTAAAGTTAATTTTTTCTTCCAAATGTTGCGTCAGTTACCGTGGAATGCACCTACTTGAATCTACGGAGTGGGGAAGGGGGTGTAATTGCCCTCATTACTTCCCCCGGTATCGACGCGCTATGCTAACAGGTTGACAGCACTATTTCATCCAAATTGGACCTTGCATCGTAAGATATTAAATCTAGTATCTAGTTTAAATTCGAGAGTATGACTCCAGTATTAGTCTCGTGTCTTTCTCGTCTCGTGTCTTTCAAAATCCGTGAAAGGAGGATTTTTTTTAATTCAAAACCAAACATAAAAGTGTAATAAGAAATTATATATGACGTGAAAATATTTTAAAGCTCTTAAAGTACGTCTAAAAATAAATCTAAATATTTCGACTTTCTTTACGAAAATTGGTTGCGTACTTTCAGTGCTGCCATCTTTTCGCTTAATTGCGTACTAAAATAGATTGCCCTTAAAATTTGAAAATAAAAATAACAGACACCCACATTTGAAACAAGTAGAAAATGGTATTTCAACAAGCCCGCGGTGTATTGATAAATTAGAGTCATAATGTGGAAACAATTTTCAGTATTATGTCGGAATTTTGAAGATATTTTGTTTTTTATATTGGTAATCACTGGAGTTCGAAAAAATGAGAAACATTCCTTGCAGGTGTAAAAATTACTATGTATTTATACCGGGGATCTGAATTGAAGCGTGGAGCAGGAGAGCGGAGCAACGAGGTATTGCTTGAAAATGGAGAGGAGCCATAGGAAAGAATTTTTTTGGGATCCACTGCTACGATTTTATTTTTACTTTTAAAAATATTTTATCATATAAGAAAACACATTAACTAAAAAGAGACATAATAAAAAAATATTAAATTTATTTGGAACACGGAGCGGATCCAGAACAAGTACGTCGGACCGGAGCAACTCAAAAATGGGGCTGCTCCCAGATCCCTAATATATATCGTGGGCATACAGGTAAAACTGACCAAGTCAAATTTTCTTATACTTCTCTTCTTCCTTTAACTTCAAATTTTTCTATAAATAATTATCTGTACTATGTTTTACCTTCTAGTCTTGTTATTAGTTTATAATATGACCTTTATTAATAAAAAAAGAAAAACCTTTTACCTGTCATAGACAGCCCAAAAAAGTACGACTTGGTCATATAATATGGGAAATTAAAAATGTTGACTTGGTCAGTTTTACTTGTATGCCCACGATATCTTCTATAATAATAATTAAAAAAATAATAATGTAGCAGTTTATCGTTTCAAAACTATGTTTGTAGACATATTAAAAGCTTTTTTGAACATCTAAATACAAAATTGAATTTTTCATTACATTAAAGAAGCATGTTTGATTCGAAAATCTCAACGATTCTTACATTTTGTATAGATATTTTTAAAATGAAGGAAGAGTTGAGAGACTTTGTCTCCTGTTCTTTTAATACTAAAAAACACTTATTTAGAGAAAAAATACTTTAAAATAATCTTGTTTAATGTGAAACGTGTCCGAAATATTAATTTGTAACGACCGAACACGTCGTGAAACAGAAGTGGCAGCTTTAAAAATGAAACAAAATCGAACTTATCTTTATTATCAAAGAAATACTTCTTGCATAGCAACGTCCAAAGGAAAATAGCAACCTTGGAAGCTTTACATCTAACAACAATACATTATAGAAACAAAAATGAAACAAGAAAAATGAAGTTTTTTTAACAAATTCGAAAAAAAAAAAAAAAAAAAAGCGGGATAGTTGCCTATTCTTACTCCTTATGTAATTACTTATATATTAAAACTTTTTCCCGTGACCCCGCCCCCCTGAAAAGAACTCGAGATTGCATACAATTGGGGCTGTAGACCTGCTTTGAGTTAATAGCACTTCTCTGGGTTTTTTTTTTCTTTAAGAAAGTTTTCTTATATCGACGATATGACATACGTATGTGCAACTTTAACTTACTGTATAAAATATAGATCTTTTGAGCAAAGGCGTCTTTTGAACTTTTTGAAAAATCGTTAATGATTCAGGTGTATTTTCCCATGTATGATTTTTGAATAAAGTCAAAACTCAGAAAAAAAAGAAGAAAATGGCAGTAAATGTAGCATGGAACTGGATGCTTCTTCACTGGATATTTCTTTTTACTGGATATTTCTTCATGTACTTGAGGCAGATCTTTAGTTGCATTACCTTTTAAGTTATTCGAGATGATTCAATTAACAGCTCAATTATGAGATAATTTCAAAACTATTGTCCCAAACTGTACATACTTGGAAACAATAATGCTCACTTCATATTACAACAATAGAAATTGTTATTTGACCTCAGGTAAATATTTTTTTTAAACGTAGATTTTAAAATTATTGTTAAAATTTTCTAATGGCTCTCCTGTGAAAGTAGCTTATTTTCAATTTTGGTTCTCTTACACTGGAGGTGTGATATGCTACTTTACATTTTTGTTTAAACCAAATTTAATTTCTTTTAGTTTTCATACATATTTTCAGTAATGACCTTACCGCATAAAACGAGGCAATCAGCAAAGTGGTTTTCGTAAAGAATTACTTTACATTGCTACACAGTTCCAGAGCCAGAAGGCTGGGGGGGGGGGGGGTCATAGCCTCCCCATGAGGCATTAACACTATATATGTACAAATGTGTACAATATATATTACATGTATGTATATGCATGTGTTATACCACTCCCCTTGAAAAGTGAAAACCACCTCCTTGAAAATTTTCACGCTACGTCAGTTACTACTTACCTATAAAAATGATATGAAATATTCTCTTGACTTGAAACGCATTACGCATCAGAAAACGTTCTATGCAATTAGCGAAGTTGCGAAAGCTTCAATACTAATTCGGTCTCACAAGCTAATAACAGTGAAAGGGTCCACTGAATTCTCAAGAGTGGGCAATCCTTTCTTGCTCACCGGCAAACAAAGTGAGAGCAAAAAGACTTTTGGTGCACTCTGATATTCAAGAAACCAAAAATCAAAGAAAGGCAAGAAAACAGCATGACACGCGACAGCTCAAAAGAAAATCTGAATCCGTCTGAAAACGAAGGGTTAAAAAATAAAGATTATGTTTTTGATCAAAACTTCTCAAAAATAATGAAATTACTCATGAAAGATCACCTTACGTCATGTTTTCTCACATCTTACTCTCTAACCGTGCGCATTGAATCGCCAAAATGTGTTTTATTTGAGTTTTTGGAACGCTACGTCATGCCAGGGATGCCCACCAGGGTATTGAAAGCCAAAAGGTTTTCTTTAGCCGATTATTTGGGAGGATCATCGCTTTTGTGAGGAGGTTCCTTAGCTTCTTGGAGGGGGTCTCCTACTTAAGGGGCGGGGGTACTCCTGGGTACGCAATGCTCTTCAACTCAAACACACTGCTCCTGTCTGGCACTCATACAGGTTGCTTCCGTATTCAACGTTTGCCAAAGAAAAAAACATCTTATTGTCACTTTATCTCGTTTAAATGAAACTTTATTTTCATCAAGGAACTAAATGTAAAATGTGCACATAATTTGACATTCGTACAGCAAATATCTCTGTCTTTGAATCAAATTGAAACATTGATTTGGTTTCGAAACGAAAATCATTCAAATATTCTGAAGTGAAAGTAATTTATATTCTGATGCGAATTACTGATATTCAAATATGTCTCCTAAGCTGTCGAAAAATCTAACACATTTTGAACAGGTGTGTAAAGAAATAGAACACGTAAAAAGTAAAGTCGAGGATTGTAGTTCGGAAGATCACTCGAGAGTCATGGTGATGACCAAAGTGAAATGTTTCGAACGAAAACTTGAGAACTCATTCTCAAATTTATCTCAGAAAGAGAGTGATGAGAATTTTGATACATTAATGACTTATCAAGATATGCTTGTGGAATTATCGGTTGATTTAGAAGGTAAAAGTAAATCAGAAGATAATGTAAGCAAGGTGTCGGAGTGGAAAGTTACTCATTCAGAATCGAAACAAAATTAAGTTCGCCTTCCCAGTATTGAGATACCTTTATATTTTGGAGAATCGGAAAAATGAATTAGTTTTAAAGAAATATTCAGTTTCACAATTCTAAGAAATGAAAATCTTTCAAACGTTGAAAAATTGCAGTATTTGCAAAGTACTGTACGCGGTAATGCCGCTAAGCTAATTCGAGGATTTTCACTACAAAGTGAGAATTTAGCTCATTGTTGGCACATACTGTGAGACAGTTATGAAAATAAACGGTTACTGGCGGTATCACAAATAAATAAAGTATTTTTGCATAAGGTAAATAAAGTAGATAGCTCAAAAGGCCTTTTAGATTTGATAGACATTCATAACGAACCTATTCGTAACTTAAATACTTTAGGCTTAGAATCAAATTCTTTGAGTGATCTTATGTTTATATCTGATTCTCAAAAGAGTAGTTCGATAACTCAGGATTTTCAGCCTGATTCGGCACGAAGAATATTAGGCTTTGAATGAAACCCAAATACAGACGTCCTTCAAGTAAAAATCGCAAAGGAAGACCAGGTGTATACCAAACGACACTTACTGTCGATTATTGCTCGGATCTTTGACCCCTTGGAGTCTCCTATCCCCTTCTACCATCATTCTCAAAATTCTTATGCAAGAAGTGTGGAAATTATATCTAAAATAGGACGACTAATAGCTTTAAAGATGTACAGATACCTAGATTCTTGCACTTAGATCAATCTTCGGTAGTTGAATTACATGGGTTTTGTGATGCATCACAAAAGCATATGCAGCAGTGCATGATTTTAAAGGTATTTTCTCTAGGTGTTCAGGTGTCCTTTGTAGCAGTAACAACAAGAGTTGCACCCATTCATGCAGTTACTCTGCCAAGACTTGAATTATCTGCTGCCCTCTTGTTATCTGAACTTGTAGGTGAGGTTCAATATTCCATTAATTGTAAAATCCGATTCCAATATCACATTAAGTTGGATTTTTAATCCTCCCCCAAAGGGAAATCCATTCGTCCAACATCGGGTCCATAAAATTAGAGAATTAAAAACAATCGAGAGCTGGCACCATATACCCGGCATCGCAAATCTGGCAGACTTAGCTACGCGAGGTATTTTTCCAGAGCAGCTCAAGCTGAATAAAACTTGGTGGCATGGACTGGATTGGCTCCGTGAAAATAAGGAACCTCCTCTTTCAAACGTTTCGTCAATAATCAACGACCCTTCGATCGCCACTGAGGAAAGTCAATCTTTCGCTAATCAAACTGATAATAATATCGACGTTCTCGAAAAATTCTCGTCGTATGTGAGCTTTGTCCCGGTAATCGCATGGATTTTTTGCTTTGCGAACAACACCCGTTCTCAAGTCAAAATTCACGGTACCTTAACTACTAAAGAGCTAAAAGCTTCTATTGTAAAATTTTTACAACTAACAGAATTTGCATCCGAAATAGATGCTTTGAAAAGCCCAAAACCCCTAATCCATAAAAGTAAAATACTTTCGTTACACCCGTTCCTTGATCAACACGATATTCTAAGAGTAGGAGGTCGGTTGCAGAATCGTTCCACGCTGTCATTCAACAAAAGACATCCCATGCTCATTCCCACAACCAATCAAGTTACCAAAACTATCATTCGTCCTTTCCACGATGTTAATTTACATGCTGGCCCAGATTTGGTGCTCTCACTCATACGAAAGCACTTCTGAATTCCTGATGGAAGGTCTACGGTGAAAAGGGAATTGAGAAATTGTGTGCGCTGTTTTAAAATCTCTGCAAAACCTCTTAATCAAGTCATGGGAATCGTACCCAGCTCAAAGAATCACCCCATGTAGACCATTCGAAAAGGTTGGGGTAGACTTCGCTGGCCCCATCAGCACTAAGTGCCAGCACAAAAGGAAGTATACTTAGTTCAGTTCTTATAATTGCCTCTTCATCTGCATGTGCTAGAAATCAGTGCATATCGAGTTGGTATCCGACTTACCTACATATTCATTTCTACTAACCCTACGACGATTTGTTTCACGCAGAGGAATTCCTATTGAAGTATTCTCCGACAATGGCAAAAACTTTGTCGGTACCGCCTCCTATCTGAAAATTTTATTCCATACCACCCAAGATGTTAAAATTCAGGATTTTTGCTCCACCCGCCAGATTGTTTGGCATTTCATTCCTCCTAATGCCCCGAAATTCGGTGGGCTTTGGGAAGCATCCATAAAATTAGTAATAAGCCATCTCGCGAAGTCTTTAAATGGGGCAATTCTCACACTTGAAGAAGCTTCAACTGTGCCGAGTCAAATCTAAGGATACATTAATTCACGCCCTCTTTTGCCTCTCCCGACAATTTCGGTTCTCACACCCGGTCAGTTCCTTATCGGGGCTCCATTGTTGGAACTTCTAGAACATTCTCGTACCCTAACTGTACTTCTAGTTTGCCTTCCAGATGGAATAATTTGCAGAATCTCAGAAACCAGTTTTGGAAACTGGAGTACGGCATACCTCCACACACTGATGAGCCGAAAGTAGAAAACGGGGATTTACCACCTTCAACCTGGTCAACTAGTCATCGTCGAGGAACCCCGTGCTCTTGGGAACTTTCCAAAATTGAAGCTCTAAACCCGGGCAAGGATAGAGTCGCTAGAGTTGCCACCCTCAGGACGATGCAACTCATCATTTCATTTCGCTCGTAAAGCCGTGGGTTGAAACCACATGGCTCTGACGTCACGGGAACTCTATTTTGTTTGCCTTAGTTACGTAGAGGGCATTTCGTTAGTTTTTGTGAGTACTTTGCGTTTTTTCGCACTCCAGTGAAGGAAAGCTGTAACATCGTGTCCAGTCTTGATGGCATTAAAAAATAGTAACAGCATCAATCGGGAGTCTATTATTATTCGGAGTTCGTTTCAGCTTTCTCCTTGCAGCGGCCGGAATAGGGGTAAGTCCGTACCCCATTTCTATTCGCTATTTGATCCTTGTTCGTGTTTCTTTCCTCTATGGAGTTTAAACGCTCCAAGTATAATATTACATTCAATTTTTGACTGCAACTTACATCGAAATAGTCGTTTTTAAAAATATTTTCAATCAGAGCCAATTTTTGGAATTGCTCAACTGAGGCTCCAATCCCACTTCTAATACTTGCTTCGGCTCCGTCCCAGTTCCACTCCGTTTTCCAAATGATTTTAGTAGTGTCTCATTTGTCTCTTTGTTTAATTTAATTTTTTAGATGATAAAAAAAAACGAAGTTAAAAAAACCTGAAGCAATGCAGTACAACATATTTGTTTGCTTCAGCACCACTTTAATTTCGAGCAAAATCTTGGTGCCCTACAGATCTGCACTCCTGTGTCACGCTCTAGATCCCTCATCTGCAAATTCATTATAAAAAGGAGAAAAAATACTTAAGTCTATTGGGAAATTCGCTAAACTTCCAAGTAGCAGACAAATTCGAATTGCCTCTGTCTATAAGTCAGAGTGGTCTAATAGCGTAATAAAAACAAAACCATAGAAAGTATTAATTTTGCCTTTGGGACCGCCATAAGTGATGTTACGCTTTTTTCCCATTTATTTGACCCCCATCCCCCCTTTATCACAAAATATCACACTTCAACGGATTCCCTACCCCCCTTTGTCACATATCACGCTATGTTGTTTGAGCATGATGTCACACTTCTAGTTACCCCCTAACCAACCCTCGTCACACTGTCACAATTTCGTGAACACCCCTCCCCCTCAAAGAGTGACATTATTTAGGAATGATTCCAATTCTATTTCCATGTTCGTTAACACTTTGTAGTCTTTGCTATCACGCATTTCATTTACTTAAAAAGTAAAAAATAAATAAAGAGAGATGACATAAAATAAATTGTTTTAAGATTACGAAAGAAGCAAAAAAAAGAGAAAAAGTTCCATAATTCTAGTCTGTTTTAGGAGAACTATTGATAAGAGACTATTTTGTAGCTTTGAGGTTTTGCGATTTCCTTCGTGCAAATGAAGAGCGCTTTCTTGTTCTCAAAAGGAACAGTTTGACCTAGAAAGGAAAGAGGGATAAAAAAAGACTATTTTCAATGCATACTCTTTCGCTTCCTCGGAAACTAACTTGTTTTAGTTTTCAAGAAAACGGTCATAAAAGTGCCTATTTTTGATCCTTGAAAATTAGTTAAAAATATATGCAAGAACAATATACAAACACTCTAGCCCGGAAATATCACGGGAGCGAGAAATTGAGAGCGAAACCTCACCCCGTCATTTTCGCGGGAGCGAGAGGAAAGGGGTTAAAACGCTCTCATCCTTTTCTCAGAACGTTTCCAATGTCATTGGCTATAAAAGCATTAGGCATAGGTAGATTCAGCAACGTGATATTATGTGATAGAGCGAAGAAAAATATAAATATATAAATGCATGTATATAAAAACTGTTGATTAGATTTCCGTCGTTTAATATGTAATAATCTGAACGAAAGAAAACTGAAATAAATAATAATAATGCATAAAAGATTTAAAAAACGAAGAAATAAAAGGGGGGGGGGGAGTAGCACTTGCACTTTTACGGACCAACTACTCTAGGTATAGTACAATACAAAATTTAAAACACCCTGTTCTTTGCAACACATCTTTTAAAATTACTAGTACAGTTTAGATTTCTTTGTACTTAATACTTGTAATTAATTCATTCTATCTAATTGTAAAAGAATTATTTTTAGTCAAAAAGTTCATATTATTATTAATTTGCATTTGTTAAACATTCATTTTATTTTCGGGACTACATTATATATGTGTACATACATACGAGTAAATACATGCAAAATATTTTACATTTCATGTTCTAAAATTTTATAAGTCAAAAATAGTTGGAACAACATATTTTAGCCCAAAGTAAGGCTTTATCTCTGCATGAGGGAATTCCACAAGTGCTCAAAATAAGACGAGAAAAATGTTTCTTACTATTATGGGGTTATTCTTAAATGATGTGACGCTTCGAAGGGGGAAGGGAAGTCCGAAAAATTGTGACAGTTTGAACAAGAGAGGGAACAACATATTTTAGCCAAAAGTAAGGCTTTATCTCTGCATGAGGGAATTCCACAAGTGCTCAAAATAAGACGAGAAAAATGTTTCTTACTATTATGGGGTTATTCTTAAATGATGTGACGCTTCGAAGGGGGAAGGGAAGTCCGAAAAATTGTGACAGTTTGAACAAGAGAGGGAACAACATATTTTAGCCAAAAGTAAGGCTTTATCTCTGCATGAGGGAATTCCACAAGTGCTCAAAATAAGACGAGAAAAATGTTTCTTACTATCATGGGGTTATTCTTAAATGTGACGCTTCGAAGGGGGAAGGGAAGTCCGAGAAATTGTGACAGTTTGAACAAGAGAGGGAACAACATATTTTAGCCAAAAGTAAGGCTTTATCTCTGCATGAGGGAATTCCACAAGTGCTCAAAATAAGACGAGAAAAATGTTTCTTACTATCATGGGGTTATTCTTAAATGTGACGCTTCGAAGGGGGAAGGGAAGTCCGAGAAATTGTGACAGTTTGAACAAGAGAGGGGGGAGGCGGTAACAAAAAGCGTGACATCACACATTCTGGTTACTATAAAAATATTTGAAATCAGCAAATATGTGGTAAATCCGTCAATTTTCGAAAATCGAAAATTTTCAATGAACCCAGTACTCGTTTCTATATACAGTAAAACCTGTAAAGTTGACCACCCTTGTAAGTTGGTCACCTGCCTAAGTTGACCACTTTTCAGGAACGATATTAGTCCTGTCTTATGTAATGAAGATAAACCTTCGTAACTTGACCACCTAAGTTAACCACCTGTCTATATTGACCACTTATGTAGGCCAAATTTGGTTGGGAGTATTGTGAAAACCCTTTGTAAGTTGACCGCCTATATTTATTTGTTTCTCTATTTTCGCAAATACAAAAAAAAATAAATAAATAAATAAAAATCAAATAACTTCTCCAGGATATTTTTTATGCCATAATGTTAGACCAGTATTTATCTGGATGAGTAAAACATCAATATAAAGTTTGCTTAAACCTCTTTGTAAGTTAACCAAATGGGAAAACTACTATTAGCCCTCTTTTATTTTTTAAATAAGTTTATTTTTTCTTCGATCTGATACAGTCATTTTAAAATATTGCGTGCTTTTAGGAAATTTTTACCATAAAATAAGTAACTTACGTAATTAATAAGGTATTTAACTGGATACTTTGTTTTAAACGTGTATAGGATACATTGTAAATCCTTCAGGTTAAATTTATCTAATGATATTTTTAACCGACTTCACAAAGGAAGGAGGTTATACATTCATATTGTATGTATGTCGTTTTTTTTTTTGTTTGTTTGTCCACTCATAACTTCTCACCGGATGAACCGATTTTCATGATTCTTTTTTTAATCAATCGAGGGTGGTTTCCCATAGGACCCGTACTTTTGTTTGACCATATTCGATAATTAGAAAAAAAGTTATGGGCAAAAATGTAGTATTTTTTTTGTCTTTTCATCCATAATTTTTGACTAAATGAACCGATTTTCATGATTTTTTCTTTAATCGATAGAGAGTCGTCTAACTCAAATATTGCAAATCAATTTGACTAAATTTGTTTTTTAGAAAAAACATTACGAGTGAAAAATAAGTATTTTTTATTTTAATTGGAAAGGCTTGGCTTGATTTTTCTTTGTTGGGAAATCTATCAATAAATATAAAAGCATTGTTAAAAACATGTTTGTTGTCATGGGCTATAATATTAAGAGAAAATACAGCAAGAGTTTGACTAAAGGCTTCTCTGTGGCAAAAATTAATCCAATCAGTTTGTTTGCTAAAATAGACTTCAAAAGGGAATTTATCATAAACATGATTAGTTTTTAGTGCCATTAATTCAAAGAAGTTTTGCCCTTTGATATGGATTTTTTAAAAAATAGAGTATTTATATACAAAATGTATTTACACTAAAAAGAATAAAATAAAATAATTTTTATAAAAAAACAGAACCGACTTCAAATTAAAAATTGCGCTAAAAAGTAAAAAATAAATTAATTCTTTTAACAACATCGATGAAACTTTAAAACATAGTTTCAGAAGTAGGTGCAAAATTATGCCTCTAATTACCATTATACCATTTGCTACTTCATATTGGAACTGTTGCTAATTCTGCGGAAATATATATATTTGTAATTGATTCATGATTACAAAAGATTTTATCTATCCTAATTTTGCACAAACTTCTGAAACTATGTTTAAAAGTCACATCGATGAAAAAAAAAAAAAAAAAAAATCTCTCTACCCTCTATAAATTGACCACTAAAGTGCTGCACTGCAATTGGTAAACTTATACAGGTTTCAATGTATATCTATATTTTTTTATTTCTTTATTTTCATAATTTGATTTTAAAGTTTTATTGATTTCAGTTTGTATTGAAAACAGCAATTCTAAGTGAAGTTTAAATTAACTTTTTCTTGAAAATTTTTAAAAAAATTTCTTTGGCATTTACACTTTTAAGATAAAATTGCGTGGGTCATTTTTTCAGAATTCGAACAATTAATATCTTTTGCCATTTTATTCTAATTATCTAATTAAATCTTAATGTCGCGTTATAGAAATTAGTACACATCACGTAATTATAGTTATTGTTACGCTCACAAACGTCACTGAAAGCGCAAAAATAAAATTATGAATGTAATCTATGTCCAAGGGTTTTGTTTCTGAAACTGCAACACTGCAAGGCAAGTATGTATGCTTATAGAATATAATGTGACATAGTAGGTAGGATGGGTTTGTTGAAGTGCGACACTTCGTCACAAAGGGTGAAAGGGGATCAAATATGTTGAAAAAATGCGTGACATCATTGTCATTTATAAACGTCCCCATCATGCAAAAAAAAAAAAAAAATCTTGTTTCAACAAAAATCGAGTTTTATCAGACATAGCTGTTACTAGATGGCAGCACCAGAATTTCCTGACGTGTTATGCCATTTGGTAGAAGAGAAGTCATAAATTTTTCCTGAACTCGAATTTTCTTGTCAGAACTAAATAAAGGAAAAAAGGGGTTTTTTTTCCTTCCCGTACCTCGAGTAAAGCGGAAGTGGGTTAAGCGGAACTCGGTCGGTCTTGATTCTACCGTAAATAAACAAACGCAGTTTACAAAACTGCGATGTCAGCAAACAGTGCGGAAGAATCAACTAAAAAAATTGAAGAGCACTTTTGAATAACGAAAGCTTTTGTAGGAAGCTGGATGGCAAAGAAAAATGAAGCCGGAAAAAGTGTGTATGTACGTATATATATATATATATATTGGGGGGGGGGGCATTTTTTTGATTTTCGGGAATAGGTAGTGCAGAAAAAGTTCCCTTGGGGGTACAAAATGTACATCAAAATTTGGTTTCTAGCACAATCTCTTCATTTATCCGAACACTTAATTTTTTTAATGGGAACTTAGTATCACCAAGGCGTCTTTTCCGCACTAACGATCATCGATTTTTCCCCCCAAGATGTCTTTAAAAAAGCAGTTGCCCAAAATTTAACGCATTTCTGGAAAATGGTCGTAAAAACTTTTAAATTTGTTATATGCACTTTGTGACACCAATGACAGCTTGTCCGCAATATCCATCATTGCAAATAGAAGGTATTTTTGTAATATCCTAATATATAAAGGACACCCTCACTTTAATCCCTTTCGTTCATATGAAGTATTATAGAAGGTAACATATTCACTATTGTTTACAGCAAAAAATATCATGCGGGAAATACCTAGGTGCACAGATGTTATGTTTTGAGTAGCTAAAAAGTAATTTTTCCATCTTGAAGTTTTCTTACTTTAATCAGGTCTAAACTAATGTCTCAAAGTAGTAACTGATGTTTCTAAAATGACAAAATCGGGCCGTTTTCAAGTTCCAAAAAATATTTGCATATTTATAGTTCATATATAATTTCAGTGTTATCGACACGGGGCACAGCAGACCACCGTCGAAGTGTCTAAAAGTACAAATTAGATTTACGAGCTTATTAACTTTACTTAAATGTACATGCAGGTTAGAAGGTGCTAGTGTAGACATGGGGCTAGTGTGGACAACGTTATTTTTCAGTTTAAGTTTCTGCGTACATTTTTAGTTTTGCAACACTGAAATACATTTCCATGAGAAGTTTCATGAAATGTCATGTATTAGTTTACTCAAAAATCAGAAATGAAAGGTTCTAAATTTTCTCATTAAGTAGTAGGCTTTCGAGTCAGGCCAGTACCAATCTTCTTTTTCCGATATGAGCATATATATGCAGTCTTTTAAACAGTTCCGCAAAATTGAACACCTGAGCAAAAATGCGACACATTTGTTTCTGGACAACTCCTCTACCAATTATTGCTATTGAAAACATGATTTCATTAGGTCTAATTTTATTTACCGCTCTCATTACCTATCAGGGATCCGGAGCTGAGCTTGGAGTATGAACGCGGAGCAGTGAAGCAACGAGATTTCGCTCGAAAGTGGAGCGAAGCGGGATCAAAGACATTCGTTGAGCTCCACCTTTTATTTAATTTTTTAACCAGATAAAAAAATTTGCTAGAAAAAAAAAAGAGATAAATAGTATAATCTATTAAAACCATTCGGAGCACGGAGCGGAGCAACTCCAAAAAGTTGCTGCTCCAGATCCTTGTTCCTTTTCCTGAAACTGATTCCTCTTTACGTTAAGGTTTGAAAGCATTCTTGTTTGTTTATAAATTCCCGATTTCCTCTCACAGCGACTCTTTCGTATATTTAGAATACTGTTTATTTTATGACTTATCTTAGAGATCTTTTTTTCATACTTACGTAGGAGGAAGATTAAATTGATACCTTCAGTGATAAAACCAGGGCTGCCCGCTGCGAGAGATGATGACGCAGAGTCGCCATTTTTTTTTTTTTTTTTTGACTAGTTCGTTTCAGGGGACTTGGCCGACTGTTTGACAATTTTTTTTTTGTGTGTGTAGGGGGGGGGGGGGGCTCCGTAGCGTTTTTACGGGGGATACGCCAACGCTCTGAGGGGTTGGAGGTCAACCCTGATAAAACTATATTGAGGTTGTTTACACAAAATGTAAAATAAAGGCTTACTGCTTCCAGAAATCGGACTAACCACTTAACGCATTGGCCCGAGTCTGACACGTGCGAAAGCTACCGGCAAATTTGCAGATACCCGTGTCTCACACGGGTGATCTTGTATCTCGCGTTATTTTATTTCTAATGCCCCTCTGAAATCCGTGTGCACTTTGTTTGTATAATAATTTTTTATATAACTTTTACCCCACAACCCGCTCTCTACTCGGCCCCAACAACTGAAATTGCCAAGAACAATTTACACTATACCTATATATTCATTTTCGGTCAAAAAAAACCTGTATCATTTTTTGAAAGTTTTTCTGAAAAAAAAAAAAAAAAAAACTCGTGCTTCAAGGGGCTAGACTGGAATTTTCCAGCCTTCGACAGCAACTTGTAACCGAAGAAACGGTATACATATAGCTTGTACTGAAATGAAACAATTCTAAATTCAACACCAGCTTTGATGCAATAGTTATTAGGTAAGTATTTGCCTCAACTACTTACTGGAGAAAACCATCATGTACATCGTAAGACTTCTTATTCACGGCACGAAAAATGACAAAAATAACTTAAATTTCATCCCTTGAAATTCATCTTTCTTACTAAGAAACTGTGAAACAAAAAGCCTCCATTCCGTACGATGGATGTATCCCTCACTGATCAATGCTTGAATCTTTCAATTACTGAGTTCCCATAAGTATAATAACGGCGTACTTTTTTTTTTTTGAATGAGCGCAAACAATGTTCAACAAGCACCATCTTCTGCACATCCATGACAGAACATTACTTTTTGGAAAACATGAATGCTTTGAAAATATCTACATCGAAGCAGTATCCTTAGATGGCATGCATGTTTTATTTCGTTTTTCTTCTTGTCATTTCCATTAACCAGTAGAAATTTAGATGTAAAGTAAAAAGTACTTACATGTTTCACCAAGCAGATACCTATGTGTAAAGCAGTAGTGATATCCTCTGCATTTTGCCGCTTCCGTTTCACTTTAGATTCTAATCCGACGACCATCGAGCAACGTAAACAATTTTGCAAGGTTGTCTAACGCAGTTGACAGTTAACATGTCCTCGGTAACTAAAGATTGATATTTTCTGGGAACTACTTAAGATACTTTGTGTTTTAGCAAGATTTTGCAGAAAAAATGTGTAAATTTAAGTTAAAGTTCTACAATCAACAGGGATGTTATTGAAGGGGTATGAAGTGGTTTTTTTTTTTGGGCCTTATCGTACTGCGTCCTGTCGGATGTTAACTGCCGTTTAATTTTTGGATTAGGTCTGCCTAGGAAAAAGCTCTGGCTTTACACAAAAGTCTCTGGAGATGAAGAAAAGGCTATACATTAAAGACTACTGAATAGACTGCATTAGTGTATTGCTGCTGAATTACGCCATCTTGCTGAAGTGTTAGTCAAAATTTAATGTAATAAATGGGATTATATACAGATCAAACTATAAAAAGTTTAAAGTGTCAAATTGTATTAGTTTTTTTTTTATACCCTCTCAAAACCGGGTCATTATTCCGCCCCACCCTGTGCATGCTCATTGAAAATGTACAAAAATCATAAAATAAATAATGACAACGAATATTTTAAAACTAACTCAGGATTACACATAGAGAGCGACTTTTCATTATAGTTGATTAGACTGAAAGTGAACCTTCGACGACAGACAGGATGAACGCAATTAGACCGAGCGGTGTTTTTGTAAGGTCGAGATTTAGACCCAGTTTGCATTCCAATTACGATTTCCTGACAAGAATAATCTCGAAGTGAAATATACGGAACAGGAAAGTGTGCCCTTTTAAATATTGCCAAACAGACGTAGGCGAAGGACAATGCGGCATTAGTAGAGTTTCAATTAGGAAGGCTTTCTAATTTGTTATTGCACCCTCTGAAAGAATTTATTTGGTTCCCTAATTATGGAAATAGATTAAAAGTTGTTTAACCCTCCGCGTACGGCTCAGTTTTTATACTTTCCGGTCCTGAAATACGGGGCGATTTTTTTTTCTTTATCTACATATGTTACAATTCACATCTTTATCAGCTGTTTTAAAATATTACAAGAATTTTAATAGCTTTTCCGTTTCCAAAAAATATATAATACTGCACCCGCTTTTTCAGCGGGCGTGGTTTATAAGTTAAAAAAATCACGCGATATTTTTATTTTCAGATGAATATAATTTTTAAGCAATTTGTCTCTAAAAATGTTACAGAAATTTTGTAATGAAACAGAAAAAATAAAAGAAAAAAAAATCAGCTTTACTTTGTTAAAATATATACATAAATATGAAAAAAAAAGTTTTCATTATTAGTTGCTATTCCTACATATAACTCCGCTGACACTCGGCAAATCCATATCTTTCATAAATGTTTATCGCGCGAAAGACAAAAGAAAGCACGCAAACTCACAAATATGCGGGGGAAAAAATCAAGCAAAAAAACAAAACCCGAATTCCTGAACCCTCTAGTGCCACCTAGCAGCAAAAATAAGCATCGGATGATGTTTTTTAACGCATACGGGGAAATGGCGGGATCCGTATTGAAATCAGGGGAAAAAATTCTTCGCCCGCGATTTTCACGTGACCCGTAGTGGGAGACGAAACAGATACCATGCTCAAATCGCGGGAGCCGTACGCGGAGGGTTAACGCCGCTTAAACTAATATCTTTTGAAAAAGGTATTCCGAATGCACAAAATAAATATGTATTTATGTTTGAGTGTCCAATTCATTGGAACAGTTATCATTAAAATTCTTTGACTCAGCGCCAGAGCCCCCACAGCGCCAAATCACAATCATTTTCTTATTGTATAACTATAGCAAACTTTAGTACTTCATTTTAGCGACGTTTAAGATCTCCATACTGTTCCGCATTATTATGTTTTAGAATTACATTTTTTTCATGAATTTGAGAATTTTATAATAATTAAGAAATAATTTTAACGAAAAAACGACCTTCTTGCAAAATTGTACGGCTGAGGTTTCTGCTAGGTGTTCACCGATAAGTAAATTGGCGGATTTCCGATCAAATATAATCCACCGATACCGATTAATCGGGAGCCGAATAATTATTATTAAACTTATTTTTAATACTATTATTTCCTCCATAACTATTCTTTTTGTTTACAGTTTTCCACTTTATAGAACTAGCTACTGTCTGATATTCTTAGCCGAAACTTTTCTCGTCAGGTCTGCTTCGATTTCATGTAGTTAGGGGTGAGGGTGAGAGAACGAATATAGGAAGTGTTATGAAGAATAATAAACTATCAGCCTCTTTTTTTTTTCTTTTCTGTTAAAGATTCAAATTGGAAATAGAATGCAGTAAAACCTTTAAAGTTGACCACCTATGTCAGTTGACCACATGTCTAAGTTAATCACTTTTGCCAGGAACGGAATAAGCTTTTCACCCGCTACCTCTCCCTCTATAAGTTGACAACCTGTCTAAATTGGCCACTTTTGTCAGGAACGGAATGAGCTCTTCTCCCTCTACCTCATCCTCTGTAAGTTGACCACTTTTGTCAGGAACGGGATTAGCCCCTCTCCCTCTACCTCACCCTCTATAAGTTGACCTCCTGTCTAAGTTGACCATCTTTGTCAGGAACGGAATTAGCCCTTCTCCCTCTACCTCACCCTCTATAAGTTGACCTCTTGCGGTGCGGCACTTTAGTGGTCAACTTATAGAGGGTCTCTCCTCCCCTTAGTGGACCACCTGTCTAAGTTGACCACTAAAGTGCTGCACCGCAAGTGGCCAACTTACACAGGTTTCACTGTACTACTATTTTGCAGAAAAAAGTTTTTAAAATTAACTTCGCTTGCGCAGCATCACTTTAGGTTAGTCCTGGGTCTGCAAGAAATCGTAAGAAAGAAGAAATCGCTCAGCCCATCCCATAACGTAAATTGTGCAGAACGGAAATTATTCTGTCATGTTCTTCATTAAGTCTGCTATAACATAATATTTGGCGGGAATTCTCAGGAAATAAACCAGGAAGTCCGAATCATGATCCTGTCATTACTCTAGAGACAAGCTGTCGTCTACTTTCTACTCAGTCTAGGAAACTTTTTCGACTTTCTTGAACTCAGACAGTCGGACGTCGCTTAATGAATCTGGTATCATAAAGTAGTACATCATTAAAAAAAAAACCTTTGCACGATTTATGTTACAATAAATATTTTCTAGAGTTGGGGAAGATGGAAGTTTGCTCCGCACATATTAAACTATGTATGTGTTACGGCGGATGTCCGAAATTGGAGAATGTCGACCTTCTTCAGTCAGATAGATGGTGAATGCCAACATTCACCGGTGATTGTCGACCATTTTCCGATTTCGGACATTCACCGTAACATACATACAGTTCGCCCACGGAATTATGACACTTGTACGCTTCTGCGCATGGCAGAAAAGAACGAATCCATTCAAGCTTTAGGGAAGTTCGTTTTGCAGTTGCGTTTATTTAGTACGCGAATCAGAATGTTTGCTTCTCTGTTTGTTGAAAGCCACTCAATTCATAAACTGGCACATAACATCAGTTCGGTAGAAATCAAGTATTCTAAACGAACTAGAATGAGAACAAAAACGGCACTTCCTTTTGCCAGCAGTTCCACCCTTTAACATGAATGGATTCTTCTTGGCACGCTGCGAGGCAGATAGCTATGGTTGATGGTAGAACTTGAAGTATACATACAGTTTCGAACCAAAGGGGAGGGACAAACGGAACGTCCTCCCCCTTTCCCTAAAGCACCGGATATCTGGTAGCCAGCCAATTTTTAGATATAAGGAATCCGATTCTACTACTACGATGCACGAAGGGCATCCGGCAGGATATCCGGAGAGATGATGGAGACTTCAATTAATTAACTGTTTTGTAAATGTATGCAAATTAAAAACTTACAATGGGTTTAAAAGCTTTTGGATGTTTAAAAATATGTAGAGAATTTGAAGGTTTTAAATATCAGAACTGGATATCTGGTACGAGTGCGTCGAACAACTTATGCCGGATTTCCAATGCATCTCTAATAATGGCATTGCCCTTCCCTCTCCCAAAAGCATAATCTTGGGTGTGCTATTGTGTGTGTATATATATATATATATATGTAGTAAAATCTCGTTAAAGCGATTACCGATGCAGCGAAATATCCTTAGTAACGAGATAAATTTTCGGTCCCCTTTTAAACATCGTTAAGTTAATGTGTATTCTGTTATGACGAGCATTTCGTTATAACAAAATATTTCCGTGTTCCCTTGGAGCTCGTTGTAACGGGATTTCACTATATTATTTATGTTAGGGATCTGGAGCAGCCACTTTTTTGAGTTGCTCCGCTGCAACTTTTAAGTACTTGCTCTGGCTCTGCTCCATCTCCACTCCGTGCTCCGAAAAATGTTTATATTATATTTTTGTCTCTTTTTTTTTTTTAGTTTTTTTTTTCATTATAAAGCATTTTGAAAAAAACGGCGGAGCAGTGGAGTAGTACAAAATTGTTTCCTCCGGCTACGCACCAGTTTCGAACAAAATCCCATTGCTCCGCACTTCTGCTCCATAGTCTGCTCCAGATCCCTAGTATGTATATACATATATATATATATATTGCGCGTTTTTTCTTCTTTTTACTCAAATAACTGACCGGGCATTAGAGTATTCGAATTGTATTTCAAACGACGGGTATGGCATTTAAAGCTATCACCTTATTGCAGGAGACAATACAAAGTAGAATAGCTCCGTTTTTCGGAATAATTATTTGCTGTACGCGTAAATTATGCGCGAAACGTCATTAATGGGATGCAGTTCCGTTTAATTTTAAAGTAATAAAAATACTGCACTTTTTGCCCACATACAACGTAATAAAAATATTATATTAATATTGAATTTTAACATTCCGTATGCTGGTATATTTCCAGCTTCTTTGAAAAAATATCTTGATGAATTGTTTTTTTTTTCAAAATGTCACACGAAACCAAACTACTGAATTGTCTATGGTAAGTTTTGTAACCGATTAATAGCTTTCCATAGTGACCGTAGAAGTTAAATGCCTGTACTGACACATTTGCATGGACCTATGGATCAGGGATCTGGACTAAAGCGCGGATCAGGATTCGATGCTTCTGCTCCGAGATCGATGCAGATTCTGCCGATGCTTCTGATCCTCGAGAGTTCTGCCGAGGATCTTGCCGGAGCAAAGAAATTTGTAGTGCTACTCTCCGATTCTCCTCCCCTCTTGTTAATTTTTTTATCACATAAAAACTTTAAAAAAAAGATACATTACATAATCCTGTTGCAGTTTCTAATGCCACTCTGGTATCCGAATTTCGCTTCGCAGAGCGATCAGAAATTCAGACAGTAAAGATCGCCTTCCGTTTATAGATGAGCACCACAACGTTGGAAGTACGGCTTGGATTATGTATTTGGATGACACTAGATTGCGCCACCAGAAACACGCCACCTTCCTTTTCTGACCTAAGAGTGAAGGGAAGAGAAATTCTCCACTCTCCGATGCCCCCGGGACTGCCTCGGGACTTCAAAGTCCACTAATTTTACATGCACGTATCCCGTAGATATACATGGGGGAGGGGGGGATCTTCAGCGGGTCGGGTATCGAACACCCAATCTTCCGGTTGGAAGCCTGACATCCTAACCACTAGGTTAAAACGGCCCTTACAGATCAGAGCAAGTATCTAAATAAGTATGAAACCGACATTCGGAGTGGAGTAACTCGAAAAAGAGGCTGCTCCAGATCCCTGTCATAGACATTCGGAGTGGAGTAACTCTAAAAAGAGGCTGCTCCAGATCCCTGCATTTTTTTCACTCTTTTTTATTTCATTCACTTTTAAAATTATTACTATTATGTCTTTAAAACCATAAAGAAGACCTGTTTTACTACTTTTTTTCCCCATGGCATACATTTCTCTCTTTTTTTTTTATTGTAAAGCATAATAAGAAGGGGGGAAAATGCATGTATATAAAATGCCTAACATTTTCAAAACAAATAAATAAATAAACCCAAATTAGTTAACCCAAAATAAACGCTATAGACATCTTTCCCATTGCTTTTTATCCTTTCAAAGCAGTTTTTTGGAGGAAAACGGGCTTTTTACTAGTGACGTGAAATATATTTTGTGAAACGAGTTTAAAAATCACTTCATTTTTCTTTTGGCACTTGAACTTCGCATGACACGACATTTTTCGCGCACAACGTGGCAGCATTGAAAGTGTACACTACGAGTTTGTAGGAGGATGCGAGGCTTGGCAGCGGTGACCACAAACTGGCATTCTATTTTTGAATGCCGTCTTCTTAAATGCCTCGGAACGATATTTTTGGAGCTTTAGTTTGAAAGCGAAGGATATTAGAAGATGGAGAGAGAAACGCATGCGCAAGCAAATTCTAGTTCTCCAGATACGAAAGAAATCGCGCGTTTGGCTGCTAATTAAGTACGAGAGAAAAATATTTTTTTAGAGAAAACACCCACAATAATGTACTTCCGAAATTAATATGAACTTTCAGTTACTAAATTGCATTCATTCAACGCGTAAAAGCTATTTATTTGTGCCCCCATATGCATACTTCCCTAATTTTTGTTTGATATTATGAAGTAAAAAAAAAAATTAAGAAACGTGTTAGTAAGGCAAAAAAAAAAAAAAAGTTTCCGATAACAAAATGGAAATGTCTATAACAGTTATACTACAAAATAAAATTTGTATCTAACTAAACTTTTGGCCTCACATAAAGTAATTTGTTTGAAAATCTGAATTCAAGGTGAATTAAAGTTCCGAAGGAAGTAGATTTAATCTATGAAAGGTGCGCTCTGCACACCTTTCATAGATTAATGTCACCCCCTCATCACCTTGTCACCCCTGAGACAAGGTGAAACTGCACAATAGGGTTTATCGAAAAATCTTTTTTTGAGGAGCGCAAAATTTCAAAAGTTAATAAAACGTTGCCCTTATATTGCCCACATACACTACAAAAAAAATATCCAGATTAAAAAAGTATGAAGGCCTCCCACACAAGGCCTAAAACTTATGGTTTTCTTCAAAAAAATGATTTTTTTTCCTCATATATATATTTTTTTAATCAAGGACAAATTTAAAAAAAAATAAGGTGAAAAATGTAAACAATGAAGTAGGGAATTAATGTTAAAAAATAATGTTACTCTCATGCAATATTAAAGTCTCCCGCATAATGGTCAAAAATAAGGATTTTTAAAGTAGAAATGTTTCATTATAAATATATTTTTATTGTTATTATTTTGTGAATGCTGATAAATATTTTCGTAACATACATTGGGAAGACTTCGTGACCTCGTTAACAGTTATCTTCTGGTCTTCGAGAGGGGTGGATGTTACACATCTGGATTACCAATTAATTAAATATACATTAACTTCGGGGTGGTTGAAAGACCCGTTACTCATTTTGCTTTGTTTGATAAGATTTCTTAATTTTCTCGAGTGCAAAAACTCTAATATTTTAGCGTTAGTCAGACAACATTCGCAAAAGAAAATGCTCTGTGGGAGCCACGAAAACATGTCTTTGCAGTATTTGAACGAACATAACAGTTATAACAAAGCTACCCCTCGTTAGTTAGACCACGGGATTTTGACATTTGGAGGCTTCTGCTCATGACAGCTATGAACGAATCCATTCAGGTTTGAAGGAAGTTTTAAGAAGTTGCTTCTTTGTTTGTTGAAAGCAACTAAATTTATAAACTGGCACATAGCATCCGCTCGCAAGAAATCAAATATTCTAAACGGACTTGAAAGAACGGCACATTTCTTATAACAGCAGTTCTTCCCTTGAACATGAATGGATTCTTCTTGGCACGTTGCCAGACAGATCGCTTTGGTTCATAGTAGAACTGTACTAAGTATTTCTGAGGTAGAATTGATTGCAGAAACTGGCCTGAGTGAAAGGAAAGAGTTGAAAACCCCTTTGCAACATACAAGATGTAAGGACAATAATCTTTAAAGGGGGCACGGAGGCTTCAAAACATGCCACACCCGGTAACAGAAGTGACACGACTCGAAAAATTAGAGTTGCGAGCTTCTATCTTGAACTTGGTAAGAACCTCTTATTCAACAAAATGTATGCTTTTGGCTGATTACTTGTTATACATTAAATAATGCGAATATTTACGCTTAGCTTTTCAAAACTAAGGTACTTTCCATTTTGGCCTGCCTATGTGTTGCATGGAGCTAATTCCGCTCTGCTCAGATATCTGATAGATAATGCACATAGATACCTGAATACACCTGGTAATACACATCGCTTATAGAAATGAACAGTCCATACCTGCAAAATGGACATTTTCCAAGAGAGGAGTTTGAACGTTTTACAATTTGTTTTATTTAATTACCTTATTTTTTTTCAATGATTATTATGATCGATTTTGTTCAGAAAATAGTTATTGTTGTAGTTTTCTCTCACATGATGGAAGTTAATGATGTCAGAATATTAGAAATGACTATAAAAAGTAGTTATTCACCAAAAAATACGGTTGTCCTCTAGCCTTAATTTTTGAGAATTTACTTACGTCGGTATTCCGAATATAAAGAGCGGAAAAATCTGAAAATTTTGATATAAAAACAAAAAAAAAAAAAAAAACGATTTTTTGCAGATATGACATTGTTTATTTCTATAAGCGACATGTATTATTTATCTCAGCAAGACATGTTGAATGTATTCAGTAGTCATCTAACACATGTAATCTTTCATTATTAAAATATGACTTAGAAATTTTGAGCTGATACACATTTTTATCACACTCAAGCATACATTCAGTAGATATCAGATGCCTGTAATAGTCCACTCGAAGAGACAGGAACATATAATTCCGTAACGGTGATTGAATGTCCATTTGATGTTTTCTGATCTTCAACTAGTGTAGGAAAGCTTTATGCAAACACACTTAAATATTTACTGCATCTTCAGCTACGACGCATGAGATGTTTTTGAATTTAAGATATTCAAAAATGTTAACAACCCTAACTGAAGCACTGAAGCGTTGAACATTGCAAAGTTTAATCATTTGAGATACCTACACACTAATACATTGCAAAGTTTAATCATTTGAGATACCTACACACTAATACATTGCAAAGTTTAATCATTTGAGATACCTACACACTAATACATTGCAAAGTTTAATCATTTGAGATACCTACCCACTAATACATTGAAAAGTTTAATCATTTGAGATACCTACACACTAATACATTGCAAAGTTTAATCATTTGAGATACCTACACACTAATACATTGCAAAGTTTAATCATTTGAGATATCTACACACTAATACATTGCAAAGTTCAATCATTTGAGATACCTTCACACTAATACATTGCAAAGTTTAATCATTTGAGATACATGGAATAAAAACGAGTAACATCCATAGAAATTCATTGAATATTTTTTTTACACAAAAAAAGTTCTATTACAGTCATTCACGGTAACTTTGAACCATGGGGTTAATCCATTAATGCCTTCCGTCGCTTTTTAGGGACAGTCTGAAAATTGTTTTATTGTATTTCTAACCTTAAAATAACGGTCAGGAATTACATTAAAACAATTTTTTGTTGAAATGTTTATTTTTGGGTGCTTCAGACGTACTTTTCAGACTGTCCCTTAAAAAAAAGTCAGGCATTAATGGTTTAATATTGAACCACGTCATATTGTTTAGTGTATTTGACTTCAAAAAAAAAGTAGGAGGTCCAGCGCTGCACCCTGCTGGACTAGGTTATAAAGCCAGTTTCTACTTTTAATTTTACGATAATTAGTTTGAAACACTGTAGCTGAAGTCACTTCTTGGAAGCTATTCTTCAATGTTGGTTTGAAATTGTTGAAACCCCCCAAGATTACTGAAATTTCCTTATTTAAACACAGCATCTTCGAATGTTTCGAATGTTTTCAATTATGGACTAGCAGGATTATAGGCCTGATATCCATGCTGCCTAACCGTCAAAATGATCATTTGCTCGATGAGAGTATAATTTTAGAATTTCGTTTGGTAATCAATTGATTTGCTGAAATTTAAGAATTTCAGGTTTAGTTTTAATTTTTTGATCATCCCTCTCATTCATGACACAAACTTATCTCTCAAGAATGTCTTTGAGCGTACCTGTTGCTGGCGTAAACGTCTCCTCCAGCAACCCTGCTATTTTCGCTTGAGGACCAACCCCGAATTTGTGAAAGCGTCACCCTAACCTAATTCTGCGTGGCGAGATTGTTTTGAACACAACCGCTATTACATCCAAGAGGATTTTTCAGCGACAATTAGTTGTCACCGGATGGGTTATTAACCTCTCAAGTACTCAAATCTCAAGGTGGATGTGATATTTTTGCACACTTACATGAAATCAAAACTAAGGGGAGAATGAGTACACGTTTCACCGTAACTCGAGTTTACAGTATATCGGTAAGTTTTTAAAAGCTTGTTCTTGTCTTATGGTGCATTGTTTTGAAAAAAAAAAAGTGTAAATAAATCAAAGTAGTTTCTATTTTTAGGAAATATTTAAGATGGATTTTTATCTTTATATGCTTCGCTTTGGTAATTACAAGATGTAGTGCTCATAAATCCAACATGTGTTTTACTTATAAATTTTATTTATTATTTTAAAGTACTGTGACTGTTTTCATTAACTTGTTGCTATTACGTAAGAATTTTTTTGAGTTATCAAATATTTTATGTCTTCAACGCGACCATGAAGTATTTGATTTGTTGTCTTTCAATGCAATCATATTGTTTTAAAAATACCTATGTGTATAGTTACATGAATGAAACCAATAAATAAATAGATAATAACAATGAATAAACAAATAAACGAAATATAAATAAATAAATAAAGTCAAAGAAACAACTGAAGCTCCGAAATAAGTTAAAAATTTAAATGCAACTTTGTGCACAGAAAACTTTTTTTTTTTTAAATTTTTAATAGCTTAGTGAAAATAATCATGTTCAATATATGAAAAGATCATATTCATTTTGAGCAAACAATTTACCTTTTATTGATAAATTAAAAAACAATGAATTTTATGATTAAGTTTAAGACTTCGTAAACAACGAATTTATTGAGAAAATTTGAAGTAAAAATTTCAAACTATTTTCTTCAATAATAGTTACAAGTCTTATTTGATAAACTCAGATAATTATGAATCACTTCCAAAATTTAATTTGTATTTTTAAAACTCAATTTTTAAACACGAATGAAGTCTTCCGGTATGACCTTGAGTTCTGTCTGGTATTTATTTATATTGCAGGTTTGTACTTTGCGTAAACTGTGATGCAAAAGGAAATATACGACGTTTAAATTTTAAAAAGGTGTAAAAAACCCAAGTTGAATTCTTAACATAAATATTCATTTTTGACGAATGAACTTTACTCAGAAAAATTATAATTTCATCCACAGAGATTATGAATGCAGTGGATATTCGATTGCGTTCGCCGTATATTTGTTTTGCCAAATAAAGCCGAATAATGGTCTTCGCAGAAACAAAATTCGATATTTGTAACCATATTGACATGAGGCAAACATATAACATTCATTCAAAAAAAAAGTATAGATATGAAGGGTCCACTGGAAAAACGACCCAAGTCACATACTACTTCATGAACTTTGCTTTATGTTTTATTCATTCATTTTATAACATAAATGTTAATTTTAACTATACGAGCCCACTTTCCCGTAACACCCAAATTCAAATTTATAATCTAATTTATAGTATAGTTAAAATTAACATTTATGTTATAAAATGAATGAATAAAACATAAAGCAAAGTTCATCAAGTAGTATGTGACTTAGGTCGTTTTTCCAGTGGACCCTTCATATATGACTGAACAGTTACCCGCTACGTGTGTTCCGCCCTATTTTTATTTAAAGTAACTATTTTTAGGATTTGAATTAATAAAAAACTAGTCGACCCGTGAGGAATTCCGGTGTCGGTTTGGCGATTTATGCGATATTTGGCGACTTTCCGGTAGAACTCCTACAAAAAAGCATTTGCAAGAATTAGGACCTAGTAAAACTGTCTATCGTCTCTCATTGGTTCTCAACCAACTAGTGTGTTTAAGAGTTTAAAATGCTCTTCACGCCTCACCCTAAAGCATGCTCAAGTTGTTTTTTCTCCTTTGCAGATTCCATTCAGTTACTGTTGTGTTTACATTTCAGATCTCTCAAGCCAATAAAAAAATTAAATTTCATTAATCCTGAAAATGCCACTCTCTATATTTACTATACTGTGTAACTGTAGAGAAATAAAAGTGAACTAAAATGTTATTTATGAATTAATAAAACAGAAATATTCCTAACCTTTTACGTGTGTATATGATACATACACACATTTTTAGTTCTGTAAGGGGAGTTGGCACCATGAGATCATTTTTTTTTCTGTATGGTGTTTTTATTTACAATTTTTGTCTCATGTTATGTTATATCATTTTATAAGAAATTTAAAATAAAAAAACTGGATTTCTTAAACATAATTTGAAATTTTTAATTTTTAAAACGAAATTTACCAATTTTTAAATATGCATCTTTTTTTAAAAATGGCGTAAAGTCTCAACATTTTTTTAATTGATTCATTACTCATAAAGCAAAACTTTTATGCTTTGAATTTTTTAGAATTCAAATACTTTTTGAGAAAAAAATAAAAACTGAAGTAACACAGAAAAAACAACGAAAAATTCAAAAAGCCTACCAAGAGTTTTTTTAAAGCACTTTAGTTATCATAAAAGTAAAGCATAAATTTGTTATGTATAGTTTCAGGAACATGTGGGAAAAAAATCCACATCATGGATACAAATTTAAAAAAGCCTTTGCATTTTAATTGAGATGAAATGCGCAAGAAACAAAGCGAGAGAAAACAGCATTTTAATTTTTCAGTTTGCAATATCTTTATCAAAATTTCAAGTAAGGAACTTTTTTTTTCAGTTATATTCACGATGAAATTGCTTCTCGGTTATTTTATTAAAAAATAATAAATATAAAGATTATATTCAGCACAATTTCAGTTTCGGAATGAAAAGGTTGCAGATCACACCGGTAATAAAATCAATGATAAATTCATAAATATTGCTTCAATTTTTCTGTTATATTTAGTCAGTACAGGGAAGTCATGTGGTGCACATATCAACCCGTTTACATCAAAGTCCGAGTTTTTTACTGACGAACTCCGCACCTTGATAAGTTTCCTGCTTTATCTGGGAAATGTATTATTCATCCAAAACCAAATCTAGGGATACGGATCCACAAGTTATGGGACAAAGATGCGCTTTATGTTTCTGCTCATGTTTTTTCTTCAGTGTAGCAGTAACCCCAGGAAGAAATTCTAGTTGTATCAGCTTCTATTCAAATTCTCTATGCATCCTCCAAGCTCTGCTACAAAAGCTCTGCTGTTTAAATAAGGAAATTTCAACAATTTTGAAAGGTTTCAACAATCTCAAACCAGCATTAAAGAATAGCTTCCAAGCACCGACTTCAGACATATTTATCTGCGTACAGTGTTTCAAACTAATTATCGTAAAATTACAATTAGAAACTGACTTTATAACATAGCCAGCAGGGTAGGTTATTAAGTCATCTACTGGACCTACGTCACCTACTGGAGGCACTGGACCTCCTAGTTTTTTTGAAGTCAAATACACTAAATATGACGTGGTTCAGTATTAATTCATATGGTTCAAAGTTACCCTGAATGACTGTAATAGAACTTATTTTTGTAAAAACATATTCAACGGATTTTTTATGGATATTACTCGCTTTTATTCCATGTATCTCAAATGATTAATCTTTGCATTGTATTAGTGTGAAGGTATCTCAAATGATTAAACTTCGCAATGTATTAGTGTGAAGGTATCTCGAATGATTAAACTTTGCAATGTATTAGTGTGAAGGTATCTCAAATGATTAAACTTTGCAATGTATTAGTGTGAAGGTATCTCAAATGATTGAACTTTGCAATGTATTAGTGTGCAGGTATCTCAAATGATTGAACTTTGCAATGTATTAGTGTGAAGGTATCTCAAATGATTAAACTTTGCAATGTATTAGTGTGTAGGTAAATATCGCCACTTTCATTTGTGGTACCTAATTTTTGACTGATACCAGCTTAAAAATCTATCAAGACGGTCGACTGCTCCCATGCGTTTATTGTGAAAAGCAACATGCAGATTTGAGGTTGCATTTTATCTTATTGCTAGAGCAGTCAGTTCTACTGACGCTTCCTGAATCATATCGGAAACTTCATCCAAACTCAATAGACAATTACAGCAATTTTGAAAAAATCTTAATGCACTCAGAATATCCTAATAACACCAGATTTTTTTTTCTTGTTTCAGAGCGATTTTTTTAAAGTTATTTGTAATTACAAATAGACTAGTTTTGTTTTCTGCTGAAACGGGAAGTCACATGACTCCCCTGAAAGTGACGTCGTAAGTGCCGAAATTCGATTGTTTACACATCGTTCTTCGTTACGTGCTTTCTGTAAACTTAACTGAATAGCTGCACGGTTTATAAATTTAAATTGCTGTTAAAATGTCGACCAGATACAAATATTGTATTGTGTCAATGTGCACAAATACTACTAGCACAACTCCTGGTAAAATATTTTTTGGTGTACCAAGAAATAACATTGACAGAAAAAGGTGGTGTACCGCCATGAAGCGGTATGAAAAAAATCGCCTTTGAGAAAAATCTCGGCGAAATGTTTGTCAAAATACGCAAGTTTGCCAAATTATATAAACTTTGTTTATAATCTTTTTTATAGGCTTGACACTCCTATGTTTCATAAAATTTTCATTCATTTATTTATCATTTTTTTATTTTTTCAAATTTGTCAAAAAAGATTTTTTTTTTTTTTTTTTTAATAACGTGTTTCAGGCACTAAGAGAATGAAATATTATTATACTTTGAAAAAAAAAAACAGGCTAATAAATTAATGAAAAACATACTTTATATTTTCTATGTTATAAATTAAGGAATTAAAATCTCTTTTCGGGGGGGGGGGGGGAAGACTGCTGACACTCTACTTCAAGGAAAGTTTCGTAGACGAATTTATGGGTCATTGCGAAAATCACCCCGCCCCCCGGACACGACCTCGCATCTAACACTCATTTAAGCAATACCAAAGTCTTATTTATACACAAGAATATAATGTTAGATAAGAGCTATAAAAGGTTTCACTATTGTGTTTAATAAGCATTAAAATTCTTTAAATTATTAAACATTTAAAGGATATACAACACAAAACACTTTGCCAGTGCTTATTTTATATTTGAAGGCGTCTGTTATTATTTTTTTAATAATTTTTTTTATCTTTCAAGTTTAGGAAAAGAAAATGATATTCAGAAATTTTATAGCTACATTTAAGATCACGACCTGAATTTTAAGCAGCAGCATGTAGTTTGAAAAGATATTTTTCATTTCGAAAGCACTTGCGTTATTCGGCGATACCTAATGCTTAAATCAATGGCGTTGCTGCAACTGTGTAGTTAATATCTATTTAGTATATCGTATCGTGTTCCATGTATTTCCAGTACCGGATCTTGAAGTTTTTAGTGGAGTTGAAAAACTTAAAAATGCTGCCACCCCCTCCATCCAATTATTGTGGATATTCCATGTAACTTTTATAAGCTGGCCTCTTTTATTATTATATTTTTGTGAGGTTTTTCATTTGAGGGGGGGGGGGGGTGAACTGATAAATCTATAAAACTTTCGTAAAACTTTATGCAAACTGGTGAATTTTGAAGATTTAAGAGATGCATTTGGGATTACAAAATTATTTGGAAAAAAAATGCAAGCAAAAACTTTTTAAAATTTAAACGCTTTTTTATTCACAAAAATGCAGAAAAAAAAATTGCCATTTTTTTTCAATAAAACGGGCAGGACCCCACCCCCCTCTTTTTACTAACGCCCATATCAAAGAGCCATGTGTCTGCCTTCTCAAACGACACGGAGAAGCCCCCCCCCCCCTCTTCCCAAAATATGCTTTGAAAATTTGTAAAAGTAAAACTATTGTATTGTTTGAGCATAGCATGAGGTATATTTCATTATTACAAGGAGAAAAAACCTCGACTTTTTAAAATTCTATTTTTTTGAATTTTGGAATTGCCGCAATTTTAGAGTTTCAACAGCAAATAAATAACTATTAATCGGTTTTTCTTGTTAGCAAAATAGCTGATCAATGATCAAATCGGAGCGCTGAACTAGGATTTCAATTCTCTTTCCAAAAGTTAAATGTTATTAATTCTATGTATATTTTCTTTTCTTTTTCTTCTTTTTTTTTCAAAATTGCCATCACGCCGGCCCTATCGTAATAAATATACTCATTTTGAAAGAGTACCGCATTCGCTTTTCGTCTCAATCCCTTGATAAGAAAACAATAAAAAAAAATGTTTTGCAACTGCCGAGGATAAATTCTTCTCTCCTACAGCTGATGGATGGCATGTACTGAACAGAAGACCAGTCATATTCACATCCGGGCACCGGAACTTTTGAGCGAGAATTCACGAATTTAGAAACTAATCACTTAAGTTATCGTCCTGACAGTTGGAAGTCTTTGTTTCTCAAACGAAACCGCCAGTTTCCTCTTGCGCTTTCGTTTGAGAAAATGGGGAGACTAAAATATGAGCATTTCCAGATGGAAAGCGTGGAAAAAGGATTTCTGGTTTTCTAAGCCTTTCCAGAACTCATCGTTGTTGAACTATTCTCGTTTTTTCAAAATTTTCCTGGAGATCAGGGCATACATATTATATCTTAAAAAAGATAAGTTTATGCTTATTTTAATAAAATATTTAAAAGCAAATATTGTAAATAATAGAAGGTTCTTTGAGCCACCCGTACTTCCATGCATTCTGTTTTTTTTTTTTTTTTTTTTGTTTTTTTTTTGATTGAACTCAACGCAATAATGGTGAGTATTTAAGAAAGAATAAGAACATATATATTAATAAATATAATATTTTTTCCAAGCTGATACGTTCCATGCTCTGAAAATTCTTGAGGTGAATGGAAATAATCAAGTTTTGCTTATTTTTAGTGCAATTAAATAAGTGTACTTTTTACAAATATAGAAATTTTCTGTAAATTAAATTCTTAAAATTATCATTTGGGCTTATATGTTTATATGTGTATTTGTTACTTTGTAATAGGAGTTAATACCTTTCGTCCTGTTTCAAAGTTCATTCAACTTTTTACTTATCACATGTGTATTAAGATTTATAATTAATAAAATAATATTTTTCTTTAGTAACAAAAAATCATGTCAATAAAAAATTTGAGAATGTGGGGTTTTTTTTAACCCTTTAACAGTCGAATAATTTTCAAAAGAACAACAACAGACGCGCCTATTCTTTTCAAGAAAAACATTTTTTTAAATGTTTAATCTCTAATTATACTATAAATAGTTTGATACTAGTGTCTAATTATAAAGAGAAGAAAGAAAGAAATTTTCGGGATTTAGGAGTGAATTTTTTTTTTTAATGTTTTGGTCTTCCTTTTTTGAACACTCCAGCCCGTGATTTTGACGGGAGCTAGAGGGAAGGGGTTAATAAGTAATTAAGAATTTTAAGATTCCTTCTACTTATTATTAATCGATGTTTTCTTACCAAGTTATTTTTGTTTTGGTGCTCTCCCCCCCCCCCCCCAGAATGATGGCGCAGCTTACTAAAAGGTTACGGAGTCCTCTTAAAAACGACAACCCCCCCAAAAATCGATCAAAACTATTGATAATTGTTCTCAACATTTATCATTCAATTTTTTTGGAGGGGTGTTTTGGAAGATTTTGACACCTTTTTTGGGACAAAGAGTTTTAGAAAAATACATATTCTTGAATTATACAATTTTACAGCTGATATTTCAACGTATCGTAACTGAAAATAAATCTAGTTTAGTGAAAGTTACCCCAAAAAAATAAAATGAAATTTCTAAAGTGTTTTTTTATGCGTATCTGAAAATAATATAAATTACAAAACTACAAGTTAATTCAACACAAAAACGTTTCTTCTTTCTTCTTCTTCCTTTTTGGAGGGGGCACCAAAAAATTACCGCCCCCCGGGTGACTTATTGCTAGGAACGCCATTGATTTAATACATTTCCATTGAAATTAAAGACCTTGTTATGAATAACCTCATTGCATATACAGTTGTATAGCGAAATTGCATAGACAGTTATAAATTGCGAAAGAGTTATATAGTGAAAAATTAATTATATGTGTTTAGGAAAAAAATGCGCGTGAATTGAATGCGTCTGACAAGTCAAATTTCGAGATTTTTTCCATTTTTACAAATATATTAATTATTAAACAAGCTTAAAAATACAGTATTTGTCACAGACAGGTTTAAAGTAAAATTAGCCGTTTAATAGTATTTGTAGTAATTGTCTTGAAAGAAAATTCGAAGTTAATGTTCCCAAAATTGGAACAATGGTGCTTAATGGGTTTTAATACAAACTATGCTGCTTTTGTATTAGAGTATAGTTTCATTGAAAAACATGAGTTGCTTTAAAAGCTAAAGTAATTCTTCAAATCTAAGTGGCATAAAAGGAAAAACCAACTGCTCAGGGTAAAACTCTGCTATTCTTACGATATAACTTTTTGAAACACATTTATGATCATAAATATGAAAAATATTTTTTTTCTTGCACTCTTACAATAAAACTCCAGAAAAATGTTGCTCCCCGCAACCCCAGACGTAGAGGGTCGACCTGCATACCCCCCCCCCCCCAACTCAACCTTCTTATTACAGTAAAACCTGTAAAGTTGACCACTTTTGTCAGAAACGGAATTTTCTCTGTTATACAATGTAGGGAAACCTTTGTAACTTGACCACTTATGTACGCCAAATTTGGGTAGGAGCATCATAAAAAAACTGTTGTAAGTTGATCGCCTAATTATTACTACATTTATTTGTTTGTATATTTTTGAAAAGGTAAAAGAACTGAAATAACTTCTTCAGGATACTTTTTATGCTTTAATGTTAGACCAGTATTTGTCTGGATGGATGAAACATCAATATAAAGTTTGCCTAAACTTCTTTGTAAGTCAACCACATGCGAAAACTACCATGAGCATTTTCATTCTTTAAATAAGTTTCTTCTTTTTTCTTCTATCTGATGTAGCCATTTTGAAAAACTATTTATTTTTTAAGAAATGTTTACTACCGTATAAGTAACTTACATAATGAATAAGATATTTATTTTTATTTTAACTAAGTCCTTTACTTTTAAAGTTGTATTGGATTCATTGTAAGAAAAAGAAAGGCTCAGATTACATTTTTCTAATAATATTTTAGATAATTTTTAAAAAGAATAAAAAAAGCTAATTACTATTTTAAAGTAACGTTAATACATGAAGTTATATTTTAATTAGTTACAAATAAATAAATGCATAGTGCAAGAAACGACAAAAAAAAAAAAAAATCTCTACCCTCTATAAGTTGACCACCTGTCTAAGTTGACCACTAAAATGCTGCACCGGAAGTGGTCAACTTACACAAGTTTCACAGTACTTCCAAAATTCGATCGATAGCGCTGAACATATTTCAAAACGTGGTATCGTTTTCTGTTAACAGGATTGTAAGTCTCACGCTTCAACCTACAGTATATGCTACGTATGATATCTGAAGTATATATTTGCGATTCACTTGCTTACAAACATGGATTTGTTACCGTCTTTTTCTCTGTGTTTAAGGGGGAAAAAATAGGTGTAAAGACGGCGTATTAAGAGCATTTTTCATGAATTTTTTTAACATATAAAGAATAAATATAGTTTATTGAGATTTTAAAGTTATATTATAAATATATTGAAGAACATTTACTGAAGTTTTCAAACATTTTTCTTGAAAAATCCCGGAAATATCAGCTGCTGCACACTGTAAATCGCCACCCGGATCGGCAGTTTGCGTACATCCTGGAGGTCACAATTTTTATCTGAAATCAATTTTTTTTAAACTTTACTTTTTTATAAGTGTCTCTTCTAGTTGAACTAAAATCATCACAAAAAGTTGAAAATTTTAATTTTTTTTTAGAATGGGAAAAATTTAAGTACGATTTTTGACCGTATTTTTATTTTATTTTTGTTCTCTTTTTTACAAAAAGAAAGTAAAAATAAAGATATGATTATGATTCTAGTTCAACTAAGGCGTATATATAAAAAGAAAATGTGCGTTAAATTTGATAAGGATTGATCAATCTGCGAGCTAGAGTGTTCGAGAAAAGTCGTTTCGAGAAAAACACGTTTGTAAAAAAGAGGTGGTAGTGAAGGTAAATTTAAGACAGTAATGAATCATTTTTTTAAAACTTATAGATACTAATACCTATATAAATTTCTATCCAAGGTTTCAATTGTTAAAATAAATAAAAGGACATCTGCTAACGTTCTTTTGTTTCTCTAATACACTTCAGTTCATTCATGAATGAGGGATACCTGCTCAACCTCTCCAAAAGAGGCGCTCGCTCAAATGCTTATAACTTTTAAACGACATGGAATGTTGCTTTGAAATTTTTATGGCATATTATTGAATAGTTTTATAATCGATTTATGAAGATTTTTTTTTTTTGAGACCTTTATACGTATTTCCCCCTTTAATAGTTACAGCCTTAACCCTTGACATGAAATGACGAGTCTGACTCGTCATTCATTTCATGGGCCATTGTTGACTTTGACGCGAAAGTATTATTTTTTAATGTTATTCAGATGTTCTTTGTTAATATCAATCTAGTTAATAAAAATCCAAATTTCAAAATACAATACTCTGACAACATTCACGTAACTGTTCAGTTATGCGAAATTAAATAGTATTCTTTTGGTCGCCTCAAGTTCCATTTAATTTGCATGTCAAGGGGTTTTACCACATTAATATTTTCGCAGGTCGTCGTTTAGGGGGGAGTGAGGAAGGGGAAATCGCCCCCCCTAACATACGTGTGTATTTCGTTGTTTTTTATTGCAATATACATCAAGTTTGAGCTTCCTGGAAAGGTGAAATGAGGGGCCTGCATTTTCGAGCAATCTAAGTACCCTGCAAAGATGGTTGGAAATGCCATAGTGTTCTCAATTTCAAACTTTTTTAGGACATTTTATTCCAATATGTACAATACAGTTGAATCGCGATTTACGACCAGGCGTTACAAAAACTTTTAATGCGTTATAAAGCTTTTTGAAGGAGACTGATTAACTTTCGTCGAAGATAAGATTATTTCACTTTCGATAAAATGACCGTGAACGAACACGGCCCTTGACACAACGACCCAAATAGTGGGTATGAGCCAGACGAGTAAGGATTTGCCATAGTCGACCCTATTTTAAACCGTTCTTCAGGACATTTTATGCCAATATGTACAATACAGTTGAAGGGTCCACTGGAAAAACGACCAACTTTTGTCACAAACAACTTTTTGAAATTTGCTTTATGTTTTATTCAATTCTTTTATAACATGAATGTTAATTTTAAATATACGAGCCTACTTTTCCGTAACACCCCAAATTCAAATTTATAATACATATATTTACAATACATAATTTATATTCACTCATAATATATAATTTATAGTAAAACACAAAGCAAAGTTCAAAAAGTAGTATGTGACTTAGGTCGTTTTTCCAGTGGACCCTTCAGTTGAATCGCGATTTACGACTCTGCGTTCCAAAAACTTAAAGCGTTATAACCAGGGCCATGGGAAAGAAGAAGGGCTGCCTCATCTCTTTGATCTTTCAGTTTTTGCCGAAAACCAGCAAAAAGGGGAAGAAATACTGGTCTCTGACGTTATTGCGGAATGAAGTGGATTGAGTTTCCATATTTCTACCGTGCCGAATTTTGAACATTTCATCTTTGAAAAGTGTCATAAAATTACTTGCTCATAAATTTCCCGAATGTGAATAAAGATGTAATTGCTTTTTCCTGGTTTTCACTTTCATAGAGCCCAACAATAAATATATTTAACTATTAATAAATCCGGAATAATGTGGAAATAAATAATCTTAACGTTAAAATTAATAAATATTTTTCTTAATCAAAAGTAAACTAATATAGCTTAAAAATTCATATTGTAAAATGATTTTGAAAACATTTAGAGAAGAGCTCTTCAATTTTTCTCACATTTTTAAAACGCATTCTTCAATTTTGTTGCGTTATTATTTCTAAATGTAATTTAATATATTTAAAAGTAATTATCTATTTGTTGATTCGAGTCTTTTTATTCTCGATTAATAAAATAATTTTAATTTGCAGTCTAAAGCCAATTGCATTGTATTTAGATTTAGTTATATGTTTACAGCACGGCTTCCTAGCCTGTGAATGGGGTGGCGACATTTTTTTTTTTTAATTTTAAAAAATCTATATAAATGTGTTTCATTTCTTAGTACATTTTATACATTTTGATGTTTCAATTTTGTTTTTTTATTTCCTTTTGCAAATATTTTTATGTCTATTGGTACGTTTGGCTTTAACACAGACGACCGACCATTGATCATCTCGTGTACTTGTATTTTGTTATACAGGTGGAGCATGAAGTATCTCAATGTATGGATCGCTGGAGATGCAACAGCTTAAAGTCCTATACCAATAAAATATTTTTTAAATTTTAATTTAAATAAATGATAGCAACACCTAAAGAGAAAATATAAATCATTCGGTTAATATTCTATGGATATTGTATGCTAATAACACTGTGCAACAAATTTGAACTTTTTTTTTTTTTTTGTCCTTTAGCTGAAACTATGTAATTATATATAAACAAAAAGGTGCTTGTTTCAAATATCCAAACCAAAATGGTCCATCACGTACCGTTTTTGCTGGAGACCCACTTCTCATATTTATACGATTTGGCTATAGAAGAATGTAACTGAGGCTTACTTATTGAAAGCACAATCACTGAAATGATTTTTTTTTGGCCGTTTCATCTTGAGGGCATCTGTTGGTGTGCCCTGATAACAGATTAGCAATATTCGATTCCTATAATTCCATTCTGTCGACCGCTGAAACACTTCTCAAACACAGAGATGTCCTGATGAAAACTTTCCCCATGCTCATCATTAATTGCGAAATGTTTTGAGAAAAAAAGTGCATATGGGAGTCTAAAAAGTGCAGTTTTAATAAAATATAGCAACCTGGGTAATACAACAGCATTTTATCATGTCACCAACAGGATTTTCGTAGTTTTAGCTTTTTCATTTCCAAGGAAACGTGAGCGCACTCATTTATTGGCCACCCAGGCGGATTTTTCGGCTTCGTACTGTTTGTTTTCTTACTCTTCATCATGAAAGGACTTCTTCCCTAAGTTGTGGGCCAATAAAAATCCTTTCTTTTGCTTTTGCCTCACTTAAATTTTTAAATTTGTTCCTGCGATGCAAGAAAGCCACTCCTTCACTGTCCAGAGCTTTTACAAATATTTCGATAAACCAAGTTTAATGTGCAATTGTGGAAAAAGGCACATTGTAGATTTACAAGTGGCTCATTTGATATGTTTTTGCCACTCATAATTTTGAAATTTAGTTTGTGTTTGAAGAATATGCTACAGGAATTAATAGGGAAAAAACTTAGATATCAAGCTGATAAATTACGAAAATATGCACATTTATCCAGAAAATACGTAATAAGTTAAAATGGGGAATTTTGGGTAAATTTTACGTGATAGGCAAAAAATAACTACAGATTCGTAATTTTTAGCCAAAAATACATAAGAAACAGACATTTTCATCCAAAGGACATTTTTCGTGTTGCGCAGTGTAATTAGTGTTACCAATAACGAATGCAGAATTTGGCTTAGGGGGGTTCGGGACAACCAAGTTTCGGTCAGAGTATTTATTGAATATACATTTTCATTATTAGTAATAACATGCATAGTAGAAAAAACTTGTGGTGATAAGTTTTAGTCACTTACCCCCGTCGGTTCGCCCCTCAGCTGTGGAGCACACATGCTAAGAGTGATGGCCGCCCCATTGAAAAAAGACTAAAACATCATACCTATCTAATACTATTACTTATAGCGAACCGTAAAATTGATTGTCTCGTTATGAAATATGTTGAAAATATTGAGAGCTATACTCTTATCTAAAACGTTTTCAAATGTAAAAATTATTTCATAATCTATAATTACGTGCTCTAGTACATTCTGGAAATGTAAACATTTCCTTTCTGTTAGCATTATTACAGATTGTTATAACTATTATATTTTCTATAAGTTGCTATTTTAAATTACTATTTATAATTTAATACATTATCAATATAAAATTACTTTAATATTTATAATTATACTCTGTCTTCAATTTATGATAAGATAAATATTTTTAAAAGTAAATAAGTGAGAATAATTTATTTTCAAATCTGGGAAAGATTTTTGAGCAGTTAACGAATTAAATATCTCAAACACATTCTCATTTGTGTTATTCATAAAATAAATTTAATTTGTATTCAATCCTGGTTTTATTTCATAATGTTTACATTTTTATGTCACTCACAATCAATCACCTTTTCATTTTCATTCGAGTTTAAAATTATTCTTATAAAATATAATCGCGTTATATACACTAGTAGCAAAGGATATGACGAATGATAATTCGTCAAAAAAAAAAAAAAACTTTTATGCCCAAAATTATGAAGGAAATCACTCTTTTTCCCATTGAAAAACATTGATCAATCCCTCACTTGCTTCCACAGTGACGTCGAGGAAACCCACGGATTTCCGTCCCCTAAAGCTCTTCTCGCGACATGAGTCAGCCCTTCTCTCTCTTCTTTTCTAAGGAAGTATCCTTAAACTTCTTAGTTTGACTTCCGGTTAAGATATTATTATTTCCCTTTCGATAAAACGACCGTGAACGAACACGGCCCTTGACACAACGACCCCCATAGTGACGAGTAAGGATTTGCACATGCTAGGGTCTCCGAATGTTTAATTTATCTAAGCAGAGAAAGACTTTGACAGCTACTCTTTCCGAAACTAAACATTCCGCACTCCCACAATATCCAATCGACGCGCGTAAGTTTCTTTATGCATAAAATCAACTGCGGATTTTTATATAACATTTACGTAAATTATTTACATCTTTTTTAAAAATTTATTTTACTTGAAATTCTATTTTATTTAGAATCTCTTATTGCATACTTTTTATTTTACAATGTATTTAATAAAGCAGTTATTTCAAATTGTCACATAAAAACATTATTTTCACTAAATTTAAACAAGAAGTTCAGTCTATACCTATACTTTACCATGTACACACATATCAAATCAATGATCCAGTTCTCTCTCTCTTTTTCTCATTTAGCTTTAGTTCCTAATTACTTCAAATATACCTTTTGCAATGGTATATGAAAATTCATTCACTTATTCATTCATTTATTCATTTGGAAATATCCTTAAAAATCAAAAAGTTTCATGGTAAAATAGGTTCGTTTAGTTATGTATGAACTTCCTACCTATACATGTTTTACGTCATAAGAATTTTCCGATAAAGCTTGTTCCAAGCAAATCCGCCTTTTATATCAAGATTTATATCGGATTGATATTTCCCCGTAGGCACTAATGGTCATTTCTGTGACCTGTTTAAAATTGAACAAAAATTGGTGAAATCAAAAAATATTTCATATCGAGACCTCCTACCAATAAGCTTGTTCAAATGGACTTAGATCTTATGTCAAGGGTTTGTATAGGTTGCATCATATTTCCCCATAGGTGATACAAATTTCTGAACTGTTCAAAATTGAACGAAAATTTACTCAAATTCAAAAATAAAATATGGAAATGAGATGTCCTCGCTGAGATCTTTCGAACAAAAAAAAAAAAAAGAAGAAGAAATCTAACAACTCCCTCAAAAGTTATTAGCGGATGGGGGGGGGGGGGGGAGGGGTGACAGACCGGAGGACACACATTTTTCCCATCTCAAAACCCCACTTTAAATTCTTTATTTCTCCTTTCATTATTTAATTACTTAACTCTTATTTCTAATGATACATTAAGCCTTCTTTCATTCCTTTGTAATGAACTTTCACGTAAAAGTTGTTAAAAAAATTTAAAGTATGAACGAAGGCTTAATGTATTGTTAAAACAAATGTTAAAAATAAGAAAAAGTCAAAAAAAGTTAAGTAGTTAAATAAGTATAGAAAAATTAAAAAAAAAAATGAAAGCAGGGTTTTGAGTAGGGAAAATGTGCGTCTGTTGGTGAGTCTGGCTGCGCCCCCCCCCCCCCTCCAAAAAGGAAAACTTTTGAAGGAATTGTCCGATTCAAAAGGTTTTTTATTTCGCTCGAAAGATCTAAGCGAAGGCATCTCATTTCATTTCCATATTTTCCATGCTTGATGTACACAACTTTTTTTTCAATTTTGAACAGTTTAAAAAATCCAGATTAGCGCTATTGGGGAAAAGTAAAGCAAATTACATAAACCATGTACATAAGAAACAAGTTCCTTTAGACAAGCTTATTAAAAGAGATCTCAACTTGAAATATTTTTTTGATTTCAACAATTTTTGTTCAATTTTGAACAGTTTGAAGAAAAACATTAGCACCTACGGGAAAATTCCAATCCTATATGAATTCTGATCTAACAGACGGATTTTCTTGGAACAAACTTTATCGGAAAGTTATTATGACGTAGAACATGTAGAGATACCACGTTCATAAGCAACTAAACTAACGTATTTTCCCATGAAACTTTTTGATCTAGATTGCTAAGGATGTTTCCGATTGAATAAACGAATCAGTGAAATAATTAAAAAAAAAAAATGAATGAATTGAAAAACAAATAAATGAGTCGATAAATACATGAGTGAATGAATATCTATTAACCGCTGAAAAAGGTATATTTGAAGTAATTGAGAACTAAAGCTAAACGAGAAAGAGAGAGAGAGAGAGAGATAGCTAGATTATAAATTTGAAGCTGGTGTATACAAGAAAGTAGACTCGTATAATAGAAATATAATTTCACGTTAATTTAAAGCACAAATGAGCATTAAAACGCAGACATATGTTTCGGGATTGCTTGGAATTCCTTTTTCAATGCGACAGGGAGCTTCTAGATGCAAAACATCCAAATGAAGCAGACAAAACAACAAAAACAAAGCTTATATAGCCTAAGAATTAACTGTAAACCAATGAGAATGAAGGCAGTGTGAAGTGGAAGTAGAAGTAGCAGGGAAAGCACCAATAAGAGAGCAACAAACGAATCCAGTTGAAAGTTCAGGAAGTAAAAAGGAATATCAATAAAAACAAAGCAAAAAAGACGACAACATGCATAAAAAATGTGAAAATACATGAATAGCCGAAACTTCTTGGTTTTTTTTTTTTTTACTTTTACGGGAAAGTAGGCTATAAAGTGTATATCGTATCTCAATAGTTATTTTTTTTTAACGCGTTTAAATTTAAAGCTCTTATTTCTTATTAAAAATTTAATACATTTCACATTGTGAAATGTATCAATTTTTTACTGTGCCACTGGAAAATAATGTAACCAGACTTAAAGAAAAGGGACCTTTTTGAACATGATTATCGATTCATTTGGTTCGACGGCTATTTGATAGACAATGAGGAGTCTATGGACGTTTTTACACTAAAGGCGACAAAGAAAAAAAACTTTTCTTATCTCATTTACGCATGCAGTAGACATTTTTTCTTAAATAATATACTCTACTGTTGCGCAGATGAGAAAGACAAGTTTTTCGTCTTGTTGGTCTTTTTTGAGAAAACACTCTAAAAGGAAATTCCAGAGGTGTAACCTGCTGAGTCGAGCCTTATTCATGTGAACACAGTTAACCCATTACACTTTTTTTGAAATACGAGCTTTCCAACAGTGAAGAAACGCAAAAAAACGCATTCCCAAAACTGCAGACCATCCGTTTTTTTAAACTGAAAAAAGAAAAATAATGAAAAAATATGAGCAGAGTCGGAATAAATTAGGTTCTTCGCATCCGTGTTTTCTTCTTTAAAGCTCCAAACATTGATCTGCTTATATATGGTCATGTCATCTTTGCGCCACGCGTATGAATCACGCTTCCGTATCGCCATCTTCCTAGAACTGATTCGCCGGTACTTTTGGAGCTATTCTGAGCCGGGGAGGAGAGGTATTGGTAGTGGGTCCGCCTACAAGCCATACATTCTTCCGTATTGCCCTCTGTCCTGCCAAACTCTGGAGCAGGTGCTTGTAGAGTTTTTTTGTGCCGGAGAGAGGGTACTAGGTAGTGGTTCCACCAACCATTGTTCTCTACGTAGCAGTAAGGCGGAGTTAAAGGCGGAAATCTCAGTATGTAAGCAATGAGATTGTTTTTGAAATGGGACTTGGTTTTGAAAATAAAAAAATAATAAAATTTTCGGTGCCTTTATATTCACCTACTTACACAGTCCACTACCCATTTCAACAGAAGAACCTTACCATGATCGTTAAGGGACTGCGTGCCGTTGCGTTTATACAGAAGTTTTGTAAGACATCATTTGAAGTATGCTGTTCAATTTTGCTGTAGACATCTAAAGATGGAAACCATATCGGAAAGGGTTGAAAATGCGGCTACCGATTTGGTAAGTTGTTTCTCAGACTTAGATTATGAGGTTAGGCTTAAAAGGCTCAAAATGTATAGTCTCGAACAAAGGAGAGTTGGAAGGGAAATGGTTCAGTTAATTAAATTCGTTGAATGAAAGTTACTGTTTGAAGCTTTTCAAAGCTCAGGCGAATCTTGAAATTAGAAAAATGACTACGTCAGAAGTGTTGTAGGCAGTTGAAATAGTTAATGGCTTAAAGTTAAGCTAGTTGCTTAGAAACAATTAAAACTGTACAGAATTAAGGTGACCGACTACCTTAAAAACATCGATTTTTTACCTCAAGGTTGAAATTTCTTTTATTTCCGCTTCTAATACTTTGAACTTTTTTCTTTCCAAAACTGTTTTCCTTTTTCTTCTATGTGCTTTAGAAAAAAAGTTATAGCTATTATAAAACATATCGTCTGCTACTCCTCATGTAATTAGAGCTTGTTTTTGAACGAACTGTAACTTTCAACTGCAATTTTCTCGAAAGTTATTTTTTCGCAAAACCCATTTACCATTATCATGATATCTGAAAACATAATCAATGTATTCTCACAAAATTTTCAGTGTTTGTTTTGAATATTATCAGCTATTATATGAACTACAATTTTAAATGTAAATGTAAAATATTTTTTTATTTACAAGGGTTTTTATGTGGATTGCACGTTAAAAATTCGGAAAAACGATGCATTAGCATACATTTTTTCTTGTAATTTTCATAAATTTTAATATTTCTCTCTCATTTTAGTTCATTTTGAAGATCATTGTTATTTGTGACTATTGGCTGAAAATAATTAATATTGCAACGATATTTTTCCTTTTACAGTGTTAACCGTTTTGAACTAAAATATTCCTCATTTTACCCATTCGTTCAGAAACTACAATACATGTGGATTTTTTAAAAGTAATTTTATGTTCATAAATCATTATTTTACCAAAAAAGCATAAAACATGTGCTGAAATTGCGTTTTTTTTTTAAAATTTGTTCCGAAGGTAGTCGGTCACCTTAAGTCTAATCTAGTTCATAATATGTAATTTATTCCTCGTTTAGAATGTAATAAAACATTATTAGTAAAAAAATATTAATAAATAATAACGTCATTATTTTTTTTAAAGTGGGAAACACTAAGAGCTTAAAACCCAAATGAAGATATATATCAAAAAGCATATTTTACAAGTTTAATACTAATTTTAAAATTCTTTTATTGCAACCATTTTATTTAAAGAACCTCAAATACTGCAAATGTTGTTTTAATTCCTACGAGAATATAATAACAGGAGCTTAGACTATTGTCATTTATATTAATAACTATTTTTTGCGCAATAGCACGTGACGAAGAATTGATACACTGCATTGGTTAAAGCGCAGTTTACAGTCATTCGATAAACAACCTATTTCTTATTAACGTAAACGAGAAGAGAGACCTTAAGCAATTAATAAGTTTAGGCGGCTACTGGTAAGAAAATAAGTTAAAAATCATATTGGTCAAAACTTTTACTGGAAGATGGTTTGTGGATTGCGACGGGCATTACTTGCTTTTTTAACTTACTTTATTTTTAACTTACCTTAAGCATATTTCGACATTGCATCGAGGAGGAAATTTAGTACGGAAAAACTTTTGAACATTTCCGAAATATATAATTTTCAATGACGTCGACTTTGGAAAAGACTTCGTAGAGGAAATATAAGACTTCGTTGTGCCAGATTATATCTAAGATGATTTCAATCATTGCTTTATATTAATATACTTTGTAATTGCTGTACAAATAATAAAATAGTCTGTCTTTGTCCGGCGTAGACAATCCTTCGGATTTTCATGAAGTTTGGCACGAAATTAGTTTGGAACATGAGGGTGTGCACCTCGAAAATTTTTTTTAGAAACTAAAATTTGTTCTTTTTTTAATTCCAGTTTATAGCCGAAAGTTGCATGAAGTGGACATTTTCTATAGGAGGAAATTATCGCATCGTTTCGAGCTTGATACCATTGAACACCCGTGAAAAACTTTCCCGGAAAGAGTTTTGCTCGTTGTGCTAAAACTCGAAATTAACTAGAAAAGAAGTTTTCAGCGTTTTCTCTGCAGTTTAAAATTATTTTTTTCACGGTAATCAACTTTAAATTTAGTTCCCCAGACAATTGATAAAGCGCTTGCTTCTTTTTTAATTGCTGCCATTCTGTCTACATGTATATTTGCTAAATAAAATTCTATTCACAACGTTTTGAGCATTTTGAAGTGCAGCCGATTTTTAATTTATCTTTCTTTTTTTGGCTTTTGATTTTTTTTTTATTAAAATTTATTTCCTGAAACTCACAGGCGGTGGATGGCTCCATTTTGATTTCGTTATTTTGACGTGTATTTTATGGGACCATTGTCTTTAATGTACAGGGTTTTTTTTTAAAGAAATGTTATCCTTTACAGCGATTTTGTTATTTCAAATTATTATTACTTTTTAATATTTTTATTTTATTATTTTATTTGCTCTCTCCAGTGAACTAACACATATGTCATTTGGCTATTTGAGCGTGGATGATAGTTTTTTCCTTCTTTCAAAGCTTCGCATACTGCTGTTAGTTTCTGCAAGCTACAAAATTTCTTCTGTCTTACTGTGACATCTCTAGTAGTAATAAAGAGCAAGTATGTGTGTGTGCGCGCGTCTGTGTCCGGCGTAGGACCAAAACCGTTCGGCCGATTTTCATGAAATTTGGCACAAAATTACTTTGAAACATTGGTACGCACCTCGAGCAGTTCTCTCTGAAATTCGAATTTATTCTTTTTTTATTCCTATTTATAGCCGAAAGTTCCAGAAAATGGTTTTTTCAATAGAAAAGAATTGTCGCATTGTTTCGACCTTGGTATTACTGAAAAGCCCGTTAAACTGTCCCAAAAAGAGTTTTGCTCTTCGTGCTAAAATTCGAAGCCACTGAACTAACGAGAAAAGAAGTTGTAAGTTTTTTTCGCTGCAGTTCAAAATTATTTATTTACGGTAATTAACTTAGACGATTGGTAAAGCGCTTGCTTTTTATAATATTTGAATTCCTGCCATTTTGTTAGTATGCATGTTTACTAAATAAAATTATATTCACATTGTTTTCAGCATTTTGAGGTGCAGCAGATTTTTAAGTTATCTTTTCTTTTTTTTGGATTTTGATTCTTCTTTCTTTTTAAGCGATTTAAAATTTATTTAAGGCTGCTCACAGACAATCAATAACTTTATTTGGTTTTCTCATTCTGGCAGGCATTTTTACAGGACTGTTCTCTACACCCTGTTCAAATTTTTAAAGATATGTTATATTTATAGCGATTTGTTATTTCAAAGCGATTTGCTATTTATTTTTAAAATTAATTGTATTATTTTTCCCCAGTGAATTAGTACATATTTCATTTGACTATTTGAGCTCGGATGAAAGCTTTTTGCCTCTATGCTGCTCTTAGTTTCTGCGAACAACAAAATTTCGTCCTTCTGTCCTACTGTCAATGAATACGTGATAAAAATATTTAAAAAAAAATAATTATGCTTAAAACCCATGAAGTGAAACTATTCTAATGCCTTATAATCGTGCTTCTTGTGTTTGTACTTGAACTAAATAAACAGAGCTCGTTTTTTTTCAATAGTTTCTTTTCGCATTTTTTTAAATGCGTGTGTTTTTGTCACAAAAAAGAAAAAAACTTAAATATGTAGGATCGCTGGTTGATTGCAGTGGACAATTTTTACTTCTGAGGAGTGCTATACATCTTAATAGAATAACATAATATATATATTTTAACAAAATACCAGTATATATGGTGAATCAATTGGTCGTCTGACTTTTTAACACAGGCATGGCCGTGCGGGTACCGCTAGTGCAAGAGTAAAACGCAATTTTATTTCATTGATGCAATGACCATGCATCCGACTTCACACAACAATAAAGTGTCATATCCTTCTTACGAGTCTCCTAAAAAAAAAAAAACAACGACAACTTTTGCAAAATATATTTTTTTCACATGATTTGTGGTATTTTATATATGTTACGGTGAACGTGCGAAATTATAAAATGTCGACCATCACCGGTGAATCTCGACATACACCAAATAGAGAGAATGTCGACAATCACCAGTGAATATCGACTAGGGTGGGTCGAAAAAAAGTAATTTTTTTTTTTCGAAACGCTATACCGCGGAAAACTTAGATCTGGGGTAGGTAAGTAACATGCAAATTAAAAGACAAATTTTTATTGAACCCCTAGCTAGCGCATTGTACTTAAAATTTCGATTTCTTTTGTAAAATCAAGTCCTTTTACAAGTTTTTTCGCAGAAGTCACCCATTAATATTTTAAACTGCTGTAGTGAAAATCATTTATTAAAAGGTTTGAAAAGCACGCAATAAAATTAAAACCGTCAAAATCTTTCAATTTGTGGTAGCGCAAAAGACTCAAAAATCTGTAAATTATTGCATTTAAGGTACATACTAACACATTATGTGAAAGGCACAGTCCAGCATGCTCAGTTATGTGTTAATAGCCCTTTTTTTTTTTACTTTACACTTCAATTCATTGTAATAGAATAGCGTTTCCCAACCGGTAGTTCGCGAACCCCCATTGGTTCGCGTGGTGTCGGAAGGGGGTTCGTGAAAATAATATTGCAATGGTGGAATTTTTAACTGCTAACGTACAACAAAAAACTAAATAACAAATTTACATACGTATTAGGACGGAGTGTAAAAACAATTTTTTCAAATAAATTGTTTTCCCGGTAATGCATAAAAGTTGTGGACTGGCATAGGAAGCATTCGTACAAAGTTTGAAATGCACTTATTTCTACTATTGTCTGATTTCGAAAACTTGAATCACAAAGAGTATCGGAATAAATTCCTTAATTAATTTAAATTTTTGAACGTATGTTTCTCCTACCATTTCCCACTTTTTCTTTGCTGACGCGAAGAAAAAGTAAACTTAGATGTTTTACAAAAAAGGTTGGGAACCACTGAAATAGAATGACCATATAAAGGAGGTTTTCCCAGCCTGTTTTTTCGTGCGAACTCCCTTCTAATAAGATCCAAAAGAAAAAGGCGAACCCCTTTCTGTAGTCCTTAGTAACGGGTAACAAAACTGTAAAATTTGCTGGCACGTTTATTGTCCTTTTTTTACAAGTTTAAACAAAAGCAAAAATACAGCTACAAGAAAATACATATGTTTTTTTAATTATTACTTTTTATTAGCTGTTCTTTTTGAATTATTAATAGAGCAGTTTAAAAAAATCTTTACCGTTAACGGTAAAGATTTTAACGGTAAATCTTAACGGTAAAAATATTTTACCGTTAGTGCGAAAAAAATGTTAGTGCAGTGTCATGAGAACTAACCATACGTACACAATTTTGAATCAATCAATAATATCTTTCTGCTCAAAATTCGCAAAAGTCTGTATAGGAGAAAATAATGCAAAATTTTACATTTAGGAAAATTTTTATATTTCCGACTTTTTCTTCGCATCAGCGAAGATAAAGGAAATGGTAGGAAAAACCTTCGTTCAAAATTTTAAATTAATCAAGGAATTTCTTCCGATACCACTTTGTGATTCAAGTTTTCGAAATCAGACAATAGTAGAAATAAATGAATTTGAAATTGTGTACGAATACTTCCTATGCCCACAACTTTTATGCATTTATCGGGAAAACTATTTAAAAAAAAGCCATTTTACACTTCCCCCTAATACGTATGTTAATTTATTATTTAATTTTTTTCTTGTACGTTATCAATTAAAAACTCCGCCATTGCAATATTATTTTCGCGAACCCCCTTCCGAACACCACGCGAACCACTGGGGGTTCGCGAACCACCGATTAGGAAACGCTATTCTATTACAATGAATTGAAGTGTAAAATTTAAAAAAAAAAAAAAAAAGGGCTATTAACACATAACTCACCATGCTGGGCTATGCCTTTCACATAAAGTGTTAGTATGTACCTTAAATGCAATAATTTACCGATTTTTGAGTCTTTTGCGCTACTGCAAATTGAAAGATTTTGACGGTTTTAATTTTTTTGTGCACTTTTCAAACCTTTTAATAAAGGATTTTCACTATAGCACTTTAAAATATTAATGGCCGACTTCTGCGAAAAAACTTGTAAAATGACTTGATTTTCGAACAAAATCGAAATTTTAAGTACAATGCGCTAGCTAGGGGTTCAATAAAAACTTTTTTAATTTGCACGTTACTTACCACCCTCAGAGGAAAGTTTTCCGCGGTATAGCGTTTCGAAAAAAAAAAAAAAATTTTCGACCCACCCTAATGTCGACATTTACCACCTATGAGACTGGATAATGTCGACATTCTCCAATTTAGGACATTCGCCGTAGCATATACATTAAATAGTCGAAAGTTTTTAGATTCTCTAGATTCGGTGACGAGAAGGTTAACAGTATCACGAATGGTTTCTTTAAAAAATGCTGCAACTTGGCGATGAAAATTACAATGTATAGAGTAGGTACACCTGGCAGTAAAAATTTGAACAATTATTTCAGATTTACATTCCTCATGACCCGTGTAACATGTGCCAAGTTTCAATGACATGTGCCTATTCAGACGAACTCTACGCAAATCAAAACAGGATAATCTTAATGGTTACCACTCTCGGGAACGTAATGTGTCATTAAAAATTAGAAATTTCAAAAATCTATTTAACCAAATGTGTGTTTACTAAAGTTCTTAATTTGTATGCAATATAGTTAATGGATAAAGGCCAAAAATGCGTCTAAAATAATGTGATAGACAAACAAAACAATAACGACGAACATGAGCACAACCATAAATTGCTTTTGTGGCATACATACAATGCAGTTGAACCTCGTTTTAACGAATTGATTGGGACCAACTAATCCGTTCGTTAAATCCAACATTTTTTGTAAAGAGTATGGTATAAAAATATCAATGGAAAATACCCTTAGCTATACAGATATATAATAAAGGGAATGATTACTGTTTACTAGGTGCTTAAAAATTAGAAGTTATGCGTTGGGAAATCAACTTTAAGGGGAGCGGGTACCATGACGCCATTTTTTTTTCTCTCTGGTGCTTTTATTTACAATTTTTGTCTCATGTCATGTTATATCACTTCATAAGAAATTTAATATTAAAAAAAACTGGATTTCTTAAATATAATTTGAAAATTTTAATTTTTAAAACAAAATTTAGCAATTTTTAAAAATACATTTTTTTTTTCAAAAATTGGCGTTTAGTCTCAAAATCTTTTTTATTCATTCATTATTCATAAAGCCCAACTTTTATGCTTCGAATTTTTTATAAGTCAAATACTTTTTGAAAAAATAATAAAAACTGAAGTAACGTAGAAACAACAATGAAAAATTCAAAAACCTACAAAAAGAATTTCTCATTAAAAGTACTCAAGTTATCGTAAAAGTAGAGCATAAATTTGTTATGCATAGTTTCAGTAACATGCGGGAAAAAAATCCACATGCAAATTTTAAAAAGCCTTTGCATTTTAATTGAGGTGAAATGCGCAAAAAAACAAGTTGAGAGAAAACAACATTTTAAGTTTTCGGCTTGCAAAAACTTAAATCCTTTCTTTATCAAAATTTCAAGTAAGGAACTTTTTTTTCAGTTACAGTCACGATGAAAGTGCTTCTTCTTGCTTATTTTATTTTAAAAAATAAATATGTGGCTTATATTCAGCACAGTTACCGTTTCGGAATGAAAAGGTGGAACCTTACACCGTAATAAAATCAATGATAAATAAATATTGCTTCAATTTTTCTGAAACTTTTAGAGAACATTTTTAAAGATCTATTTTACTACTTATGCCAATAAAAATTTTTTTGGTGTTTTGCAACATTTTTGGGTGCTGGCTCCCCTTAAAATGATCTAAGTTCTTTAATGCTACTGGCTTTCAAAACTTAAAGCAAGTAGCCATTCTAGGACCCGCCTAATCTGCGTTCTTTGTCATGTTTCTACATTGAAAAGGGGGAAAGACTGTCTTTTGAATCCATCAGAAAGGAAAAAAAAAATTGTAGTACACACTTGGATTGGATGTGACATATTCAAAATTTCAGTATGCGAAAAATTCCAAGTTTGAATTTTTAATAAATTATTTTCCAGCGATTGTTGTTTGTTAAATCAAAGCAAAAAATTCGTTAAATGAGAGCATTTTAGCACCCTTTTCGACGGGACAGAAAAAATATTAGTAGAATCGGAAGATTCGTTAAATCAAAGTACGTTAAATCGAGGTTTGAATGTATACTTCAGTCAAAACGTATGCGCTCTTTTACCTAAGCGAAGTGTCTGATATTTTTAATGTTGAGTCTGAGCATTCAATGAAATGTTCAACAATTCCTTCGTGTGCTGGTGAATTTGATATGTGTGAATGGAGCACAAACTTCGCCCGAGGATCTAAATTTACAATCGAGTGGGGTGAAGCGAGACTCACTCCAAACAAACCATTTTCTGCTGCATCTCAGTGTCAAACTATTCGAGTCTCGTGAAGTTCACGTGGAGAAATCGGAGCTTTACTGAAACCTTGACGAATGTTTTGGAAAGCTTTCCAAGACTTGTTATCGTTTATTATTTTTCTTTTTATTTGAGCGTTAAATTTTCTTACGTCCTAAAATTCCTTTCGTCTTTTATAGGAATTTAAAACGCTACTCTTTTGAGCCGAGTGATGCTAAATGTTAGTTTTGGCCCTCTCTGCGAGAACTATCATTTGAATGTAACTTGGGTTCATTCTTTTTAATTAATTAAGCAAAATTATGTTATCTCTGGGCATAAAATTCGAGTTCTTATGCACAAGCTTATTGAAAGAAGCACTCGGGGTGAATATATTTTTTTTTAATTTGAACAATTTTTGTTCATTTTTGAACAGTTCAAAAAAAAAAAAAAAATCACATATCGTCTACGGGGAAATTTCAATCCTATATAAATCCTGATCTAACGGACCGATTTGCTTGGAACAAACTTTATCGGAAAGCTCTTGTAACTTAGAACATGTACAGATAGAAAGTTCATCCAGAACTAACGAGCCTATTTACCTATGAAATTTTTTGATCGAAGTTTTTAAGATACTTTTGAATTAATGAATGATTAAATGAATAAGTGAAAGAATGAATGAACACATGAGTGAATAAATGAGCGAATGAATGAAAAATAAGTATATCAGTGAATAAATATATGAATGAGTGAAAGAATGATTAAATAAATGAATGAGTGAATGAATGAATATGTATTAACCGTTGAAAAAGGTATATTTGAAGCAATTAAGAACTGAAGCTAGACAAGAAAGAAACAGAGATAGCTAGAATTTAAATTTGAAGTTGGTGTATACGGGAAAGTAGGCTCGTATAGCTCTAAGGGGAACTTGTTTGAATTCATTTCGGAAGCAACAGATTGGCAGTTTGCCGAGAGTGAGTCATGGTGGGCTAGTGTGAAGGAAATACTTTTGGGGGCTCGGCCTTCCTCATTCTTACACTAAAACGTCAGACGTTTCCCAGTCGTTTAAAGATATCTTTAAAAGTTTTCAGAGAATGTGGCCGAATTTTTAATAAAGCAGAGTAGGCAGTAATCTAAGGGGCGATTTTTAATTAGACATTTTTTACTATTCTTGGAACAAACACCAATATTAAAAAAAAAAATCTATAACATATCCTAAATAATATTTAATTTCCTTTATCTGACGAAAATAAGATATTTTCTAAGCACAGTAATAAATGAGTTGAAGTGGTTCTGACGAAACGGGAGCAGCAGATTTCACGTCAGCTCATAGGGCTAAATTTTGCCTTAGAAATAGGTGCAACGTTTTGGTGTTGCTGGAAAATATGCACGCTCAGAAATGACAAGCTTAGTATTTTATCACTTATTTCCGTAAAAAAATTATGTATTCTTAGATATTCAACGGACTTCCCACATAGGGCACTTCTACACTGTAAAAATTTTGCGTTTAGTTGGCACCATTTTTGGTGCCAACTGAACACGATTTTTGGTGTTCAGTTGGTGTAAAGTTAAAAAAAAAAATATATTTGTATGTTTAAAAATATTTAGACAGCATAATGTTTCTTAGCACGTGAAATTTGTTAGCTTCGTTACGTATCAAAATTTCATTACGATTGCTCATTTCTATGAAAATAGGATAAATGAGCAATCGTAATGAACTTTTGATACGCAAATGAATCAACGAACATCATATGCTAAAAAACATTCTGCTGCCTGTATTTTTTTTTAGACAGACACTATGAAATAATTTAAAATACATCAAAAAATAAATAATTTTGAACTTTACACAAACTGAAGAACCAAAAATGGTGTTCCAGTAGCACCAATAATAGTGGCGACTGAACGCACAATTTTTACAGTTTAGTTTCAAAGATTTCCCGTCTTTGAGAGTAAAAGATTTTTTTTTTTTGTTTCGAATATTTTATTCCAAAGATTGTATGTATGTACGTACCATTTTGTTTTGCTCTCCTAAACTAGTCAATACAATGAAAGCTCCGTTACTTACCCACGTAGTTCGAATTAAGCACTGGTCGAAATGAAAATTTCGTACTGGAGTTATGAGACTTTTAGAAAACAGTTTAATTTGAAACATATTTTACTTTTAATAAAACTCTTCTTTCTGAGATTCTACTATTATTGATTGCAAAAGATGACAATGATTTTCCCGAAACGTACTTTCACCCACTAGCTTTTAGAGATAAAAACAGCAAGTAGGCTATTTAAAAAAAATTCTTGTTGTGTTGACTCTGTTTTTTTTTTCCGTTACATAAAATCCTTACGGTATTGAATAATTATGAAATAGCGAGCTAACGAAACAGGAGAATTAATAAATTTAGTTTTTGTAGTTATAGTCACCATAACATTATAACAAAAACCATTCTAACTAAAAATAAAATATGTAAAACTAAAATGAATTAGTCATTACGGGAACATTTTTACGCGCAACCTTGAAAGAACAATTTTAAGCATCAAACGTACAGGTGGTTTTTGTTTCGGTGACTCCTCCGAGGAGTCAATCTGCTTAGTACACATCTGGAAGCAATCCGAGTTGGAAAAGCCTCAAAGCATCATTTTCCTGAGCAATTCCCAGAAGGACTTCCGTTGAACTGCTTAAAGATTCTGAGCAGGCTTACAACACACATTTAAATATTTTCTTTTTCCAGGTAGACCATCATTTATAACAACTATAATACGTTAATTTTTTAATTATGGGTTTGTGTTTGGAAACTTTTACACAAAAGACCACAACATAAGACAAGTTTTTCCCACAGTAAAAGGTATACCGGAAAACATATTTTAAAATGTAATCGTAAAAAAATAAAAGAAAAAGCTTCGTCTAGCGACCCTACTTTCCGGGGTCGTGCACCCCTACCTCAAATTTATAATCTAGCTATCTCTCTTTCCCATTTACCTTTATTTTTTTCATTTCTTCAAGTATACCTTTTTCGACAGTTAATACATATTAATTCATTCATTAATTCTTCATTCACTCATTCATTCTCTCATTCACTCATTCATTCATTCATTCACTCATTCATTCACATTCATTCTTCATTCATTCCATTCATTCACTCTTCATTCATTCAATCATTCAGAAATATCCTTAAAAATCCAAATCAAAAACTTTCACAGGAGAATAGGCTTGATTAGTTATGTTTGAACTTCGTATCTGTACATGCTCTATGCCATAAGATTCTTCCGCTGAAGTTTCTTTTAAGCAAATCTGTCAGTTAGCTCAGGATTCATATAGGATTTAAATTTCCCCGTTGGCGCCAATGTTATTTATTTTATTTTTTTTCTTTCTGAACTGTACGAAATTGAGCAAAAATTGTTCAAATAAAAAAAATATTTCACGATGAGACGTCCTTCAAATAAGCATGTTCAAAGGAACTTGGATTTTATGGCCAGGGTTTATAAAATTTGCTTCATATTTCCCCAATACCGCTAATTTTAAATTTTTGTGAGCTGTTCAAAATTAAACGAAAAATTTTTCAAATCAAAAAATAAAATACGGAAATGCGATGTTCTCGCAGAGATCTTTTGAATGCAAAAACAAATCTTTCGAATCGGGAAAGTCCCTCAAAAGTTATTAATAGGGGAGGGGGCAGACCGGCGGACACACATTTTCCCCAGCTCAAAACCCTACTTTCAAATTTTTTTTTTTATTTTACAACCCTTATTTAAAAAATTCTCTTATTTTTGACTTTTCTTGATTTTAAACGATATTGTTAAGATACCTCCCCCCATTAAGCCTTCTTTCAAACTTTATTTTTTATTCTTTTTTTTTTACTTTTACGGGAAAGTAGTATAAAATAAAGAAAAGAAACAAATCATACTTCGGAAGCTTCTGTTTCCCGAGCAAACTTATCAGAAAATAAATATCTTCTGGTTAATTCCATATAGCTTTTATCAAGCCCGTCACACTCATTTTGTTTAATTTAAAATACTAATAACTTTTAGTGTGCTTACACATTTTCGGGCCTACTTTAAAAAACGTGGAAGGATTTTAGTCGAAGAAATAAGTATTTCGAATTACAATGGATCATCGTTTATATTACGATCTTTTATAAGACGTTGACATTTATACAACGTTTTAGTGTGGTCCCAACTCTTAGATCTAGTCAGAAGGGTAAATCGATTATACGACGCTATCGTTTATACGACGATTTTTATACAGACGTTTCAGTGTGGGATCCAAGAGTAGGGATACTCTTGGATCTAGTCAGAAGGGTAAATCGATTATACGACGTTATCGTTTATACGACGATTTTCGAGTCCCTTCGGCGTCGTATAAGCGATGCTCCGCTGTATTATGTCCAAACGTGCTGTGACAGACATTACAAAAAATGAACACTCCTGACATGGCATTGTTTAACATAATACTGAAAAAGTTTATTTTTCAGATTAAAATGTTTCCGCCATATTTAAAGTGGGCGTCGAGACGTATAAGCATATTATACAAATTTATTAATCTATATTTTATTTGTTTTGTTGAAAATTGAAATTCAGCAAAATAGGTGTGATTTTTCATGTCTGTGCAAATGAAATGAACCTTCTTGGATCACAGAAAATAGTGTGTCAGATATCTAAAACAAATGATTCTCCGAAATATTTAATCTTTTATGCCACGGAAGCAGAAACTAGTAGTCAAATAAAAATACAGTCTTACCCTGCGAAATTTTACTCTATGTTTTTTGCTATTCGATAGTTTGCCAATGTAACACATACAGCCTTTATATACATGTATTAATTGAAAGCTATACAATAAATAGTATACTTCAAACATTTTTAACATGTAATGTTGTAAAAATTTGCAATGCCTTCAATGGTTTGAAAATTGCAACAGGCTGCATATGTAGTTAATGTTTTTTTACTTCACGAATGAACGTATAACATATTTAAAAAAAAAAAATCCACGTCAGCCTTTATATACATAAGTTTATTGAAAGCTGTACAATAAACACTATACTTTATCAAACATTTGCTATTTTTAGCAAATTTTTCTAATTAATTACATTTGTTATTTTTAGCAAGTTTTCTAATTAATTACATTTGTTATTTTTAACAAATATAGTTTTATAAAAATTTGCAGTGCATTCAATGGTTTGAAAATTGCAAAATGCTGACTTTGTAGTTGCCGTTTTTGTTCTTCACGAATGAACTTACTGCATATTCAAAGAAAACAAAAATCCACATCAGATGACTTTCTTCTGATGGAAATATGGTGTCAAAAAGGACAATGTAATGGACAACCACATAAAATGTGATGGAAAAGTAAGGTAAATGAAAATAAATTATTTTCCTACATACTGATCTGTCGTGATAACTTACGTCACTTCTGAAGAAAAAATGTCAAGGATATATTAGAGGAACTACTAATTTAGTAAATGGGTGTGAGAACTATTTATTTTATTAAGATGGAAGGACTTTTCAAGAATCTTGTCAAATTCCTCATTCTTCTTTGAGTAATAATTTTTTTAGATGGTGTGATAAGATCTAATCTCTTTTCTAAGTATTATGCACTTGTAATGTCTGTCTAATAAAGCACAGAACCGCGCAACATTTTCGCGATGGAAATAAGGATGAATGGTGTTAACCTCATTTTGCAGCATTTTCACTGAATTAAACGCAATAATAGTTTAATTATTAGAATAGAATGTTTGATATTCTTCGCCGTGTGCATTGCTTTTAAAATAGCTTTTCTTTTGTTGATACTAACCCAATTTATAATGCTTTGTAAGTTCCATTCTGTATCCGTTTTCTTAACCGCTTCCCTTACAAATTTTTTTTGAAAAAAAAAAATGCAGAAAATCATCACATTTTAAAATTTTATTATTAAATACAAGGAAACGAAACAAAACAAAATGTGTAGGATTTGAGCAGAATTTTTATTTTTTACAGGTGTAAAAGCATTTAATTTTAATATTAGTTAACTATCCCGAGTTATCTCGGGTAAATGGAAAAAGGTTAAATTTTGGTCTTTGTATGGTAGTTTTTTAAACAAGGGACAACACAGCAAACCAACAAAACTTGGCAAACTGCTTATCAAAGCTGAATATTTACTTTCGTTTACTCCAGGCCGAAGGAGACGAAAACCCGCGAAACCAACAAAATTCTGCAAACAGCCACCCAAAACTGAAACTTTAATTTCCTCCATGCCGAGTAAACATGTGATAAAACTAAGCACACAGACAAATTCTGCTTTTCCCGTATTTTATCGGGATAACAATTAACTGCAATATTTACGAACCCGAAATAACTTGGGATAATCAGGAAAGTGGTTAATAAGATAGTGGACGCCGCTTAATGTGATCACATTGGAACGAAAATGATTTGATAATAATAAACGATGACATTTTATTGCTGGAAAAATCCGTACTTTTGCACATTAACTACACTTTTGGTTTTCGCAAACAACGTTAAGTTACGTGTTGTCGAAATAAAAGAACGCGTTTTTGAAAATCTATTAAGCGAAAAAATAACAGTAAAAACATAATAAGAATCGGCAATTTTTTTTCTTTAAAATAAAAAAAAAAGGGGGGGGGGTGGATTACGTATTATCTATTGGCTTTCTACTAACTTAGGAATTCGGATTCTTTTTTCTGCACACGTCGACGCAAGATTCAAAGCGGCTCCATCATCTGAGCAGCTAATACATTTTCTGACCAGAAATTTCAGAATATAATTCACGAAAAGGAATAATAGTTTATTTTCCCCTATTTTATGCTGATTTAGGAAAAATAATCTATGTGACTTAAAAACAATAAACGAAGTTTTGATTACAAAACCGATGATTTTTTAATGTATTTTTGTACAAGCGAACGACACTTGGCAATTTTGATAACATTAAACGATTTATAACATTAACCGTGATCACATAAAGCGGCGTTCACTGTATAATTTTGTAGCTGAATCAAATAAAGCTCAGTGATGGCGCTAGAATTTGGAAACAACGGGTCCCTGGGACCCAGGACTTCTAAATTTCCGGGTCCCTTTTTTCAAAAAAGCGGGTCCTATTCAAAAAAAAAATGCAAATCATGCCTTTAAAGATAACAATGAAAAAAAAAACTTGGCAAGAATTTTTTTTCCCAATGCAATCAGCGATTGATTCAACAACAATTCAACCAGGAATTAAAACCAAAATCCTATATTTAAAAGCCAGCGCAAATGTTTTACAATGTCGATTACATGGACAGTAGCACTCCTTCTTTAAACAGTGAATACAATAAGGTTGTAACAAATTAAATAGGAAAATTTTGATTATTTTAATTCAAAATGAAAGCCAAGCAAAAATCGTAATCGCGAAAACAGAAGTTCGTGTTACAAAAGTTCGCAAAAACAAACCTCAATCGCAAAAACGAAACCTTTTCATACCGGAGCATTAATCCGCATATTTCCGAAATTATATAATATCAGGTTGTTATATTCTTAAAGAAATCTTTGGCATTGAATCGACATATGGTTTAGTAGAAATCATATTTGTTCAGAGCCACCTGTCTCCTCTTAGGCCGCGGCAACGGGAAGTACAGGGGAGGAAACAGGCGAGAAGGCGAACTGGCGCCGTTTCCTTACTCGCTCGCTATTCATATTAAAAAAAAAAAAAAAATAAAAAAAAAAACTGTAAGAAGAAGGCGGGTAATGAATGCTATGCTCACTACGACCATACTGCCTATACCTTTCGGTTTCGCAGACTACCAAAATACTAGGGGTGCGGCACGCAGCGCTGTCCTCCTTCGCACCTTCCACAAACTCTCTGACACTTGACAATCAGCAACGGCCATAAGGGCTGGGCTAGCAGAGCGTTGCCGACCTGCTGTACCGTCCCGGGGCCACAGAGAAGAAAGCTGGTAAGGACGCGCAAGATTTTTGCGTATCGATTTTTTCTTTTATTTTACCCATTTTTATCGCGCGTATTTTTTGGACGTGAAATTTTTTTTCTTTGCGTCCCCACCTCCGATTTTTGCGTATTTAACGCGCTATAGCGCGTCCGGGACATCGCTGTTTAAAGCTTATTTTTATTAGAAACTTGCATTTTTCGCTATGCGCCTTTAGTACTTTAAATTTTATTTATTGAAATGTGATAAATGTTTCATCTAATTTAATGTTTGCCTTTTAAAAATTAATACTAAACCTACCAGAGCAGTGAAATGGCAGCTTTTGAGACTTTAATCAAAATTGTTAAAATTCAGGTTTCCATTTTTTTAAAACTTACTGAACAACTTTTTCTCTAATGCACAGCTACTTAAATAGCTGTATATTATAGAGCTATCCTGTTATGGTTTTGTCTAATTTAGTAAACTGATTATATATGCATGTTTTTACTAGTAGATTTAAAAAACAATTGTAAACTCAATCAAGCGAGTCATTTATGAATATACTAGTTGCATCCCGGACTTCGTTCAGGGGGAAATTTCTATGTGTATATGTGAGAACTGAGGGCCTAACCCAAATGTTATCAATGTGGGCGAATATTACAAAAAAAATCACCCAGAAAAAAATTATCCGTTCATCCTTTCTGGCGTGATTGAGTCCAAACATACATCCAAATCCAGTCCATACATATGACAAACATACATCCAAACTTCGCGTTTATAAGAGTGGTAACATAAAACTTCACGAAAAATATACTTAAATACTCACAGAAAATAAAATGTACCCACGGATGCCGATTTGGAAGAAAAAGAAAATAAAGTTTATTACTATTCTTTAAAAGACGTTTTCTTGTAAATGGAAGATCAGTTATGACTTATCAGTTAAGAGTTCTCTCAAAGCAAAAAATAAAATAAGTAAAAATACTATGAAATCAATAGCACGTATCACACATTTTCATACTAAAATATTTCTATTAGACAAGCGAGAGAACATATTTTCCCAAAATAGCTGCACTTTTGAAACAGAATAAAAATCTTTATTAAGATCATTGAAAATTGTTTCACACGTGAAGAATACAATGCAAGAAAATCTAGAAAGTTTGAGTATGAGACAATGGGGATAGTCCAGCTGAAGTAGCAAACGTAAATGGTTTCTTACCTTTTGCATATTAATTACTGCATACAAAGTTACTCAATGGAAATGATTACCACATTGGAAGGACGAATGCTCCATCATGTATTAAGCTGCAACAAAATCTAGTGTACATGTTGAAGAGGGAGAGTTCATAGGGAGCAGCTAAACACATGGTGAAATTGACATTATGCACATATATTATCTAATCATGTAAACAGCTGCTCATGCCTCGAGGCAATCAAATCCCAGTTCAATGTTTGACATTTTGTTTTTCCATTACGTCACCAGAAGCCACATCAACAATCCATGTTGAGACACACAAGAAAAGAAAGATCGCGAATGATGGTCACGTTGGATGAATGGCCACGCTGAAATTAACCGTACATTTAAGAAGCAGTTCAGTTATAATTAACATGGTTAAGAAAAGAGAAATCGCAAATGATGGTCACGTTAGATGAATGGTCACGCTGAAATTAACCGTACATTTAAGAAGCAGTTCAGCTATTAAACATGGCCAAGAAAAGAGAAATCACGAATGATGGTCACGTTAGATGAATGGTCACGCTAAAATTAAGCGTACATTTAAGAAGCAGTTCAGTTATTTAGCACGGTCACAAACAGTATGAGCCATTTCACGAAAAGTGCCCACATGTGACAGCTAGATTTCATTGCTAAAATAATGAAAAAAAAAAGTGAAACTGATAAACATTTTTTCCAGAAAAAAAAAATCCCATGTGTACGATTTTTTAATCCTTTTTTTTTCATAACCAATTTCTAGTTATTATATTCTTAATGAAATACGCCTTTTTGTTTATGGAATGTAAGATTGATGCACATTTTTCAAAAATTTATTCAACAAAAGTTTAAATTGAACGATTAATATTTAAATGGATTTAGTTAAAAAGTTTCGAACTTAAATTACTCTGGCGCCCTCTTCTAGAGCCATTAACATCAATGTACGTATAAAAGAAAGAAGAAAAAAAAAAGAGCACAATACCTTTAATAAGTAACAAAATATGCAGAATAAAGCAACTGAATCTGAATAAATTTGCTAAAATGCATCCATATTAGATCAAAAATCATGATATAAACTATAAAATCTATGAGTAGAAAATATTACATAGTAGAACTTGTAGGTACAAACGATTTCGTCTTTAAATCAGAAATGAAAAAAAAAATATTGAAGGATGATTATTATCAAGTTAATTCAAGTAAAATGTCCAGCTAGATCTTTTTTTCATTGTAATAGGAGACAATCTTTAGAGCTACCAATGTGTTATATGAAGAGAAACACTCTTAATTTTTTTAAAGTCAAAAATTAAGAAAATTATGATTTTCATCTATGTGATTTGTTGTTTCAGAACGAAGAAGTTTGTTTAAGCAGTTTGACAGATGAAGGTTGAATAAGGACATAAAATACTAATCACTTTGGCAGTTTATGTTGATCATAAACACTCTTTTAAACTTCTAACCTATGTTATAAAAATATAAATAAAATCAAGCCTAATATGGGAATGTTCTACCAGGGTCACCGACAGTGTTGACATCTAGGGAAATGTAAATATTAAAAGAGTAAAACTTAGAAAGATAATGATGAATCATTCACGTTTCATCTGCCCACGGTCATGCTGGAATTTTCCAGTGTTTACAAACAATGTATGGTGCAAAGCTTGGCTGCGTGTAATAACCTAATCTGAACTATCTCTTTGCTTTATCTTTATCTCATCGATTAGATTCCTATCGCAAAAGATTTCATGTGTCTTTTGACTTTTCGAGTTGCAACCGTTTTTTTGCGGTAACAATGTCGGCCATTTCCGTTTGTGAAAATTTCCTTACCGTTTTTCATACGAGAGCTGACCTTTAAGTTTAATTTCGTTTAAGGGGTCACATTACACTAATATTAAGGTTTCTTTTTAAAATTAAAGTTATATAAACTCGCTTTGAAAGGTTTGCGTGCACTCCCATTCGTCAATCATTGATTTTTTTCCCAAAGTTAAACGTATTGTCCACTTTTTTTTAATTTAAAAACTTCCCATTTTTTATGCCCCTATGACGTTTTAACTCTCTTACATATTCAATTATTTTAAAGAAAAATCTCAATGACCAAACCCACAAATATCTGCATTCATTTAGTTTTATATGGTGTTAGAAAATATTTTGTGGTTAATTACTACTTGCTATTATGTATTTCTCTTTAATCAAACTACCATCGTCAGACTATTCCCTTGGTTATCAATTTATAAATAAACGTTTTCAGAATCTTACACTCTGCATCCTACGCTTTTATAACCTTTGCAGACAATTTTTAATGAACAAACACGTACTTAGATACAATAAAGCGGCAGCAAATGTAAAGGTTATTTTTACTTTATGAATATATTTCAAGAGTTCTTATCGCATCAAATGCATTATTTAGATTTAGAATGACACTAAATGTTTTTTCTTTTTCTGACACTTCATGACATTAAAGTAATATATAGTTAAAAAAGGACGATCTACACATTTCTTAAAGATGGTTTAAACTCCTCAAATGTTGAATTTTAAGATTTAGCTTAGAATTATTTTCTTTGACATTAGTCGCTGTTTAAATGCTTTCTGCGGTTGACTTTTTGCAACATTGCGTATGGTGATAAATAATAATAATAATAAAGTCCCTGCAGTTGTTTATATAACAATGAATAGTTATTATTTTTGTGCTTGTATTGAGCTTCTGACACATTTTTAGACAATTTCAAGGAAAAGAAAAGTTTTTGTTTGAAAAATTTTAAAAGTTGAAACTAGAAGGTCTGCATATGAAATACTTATTTAGTTATGTTTCTATTATTTTTGTGGTAAAAGTTAAAACATTTTGGCTCCTTGCAAATAAAAAATATCAATAACATTAAAAAAAAAAAAAAAAAAAAAAAACTTTTTCAGTAGCTTTTTGATTAATTAATTTCTTGTCAAATTCAGAAAAATTCGTTTGCCATCTGAAGAAATCTTTCCCTGCTGTATCACGTGATATCAGTTTACATTTTCACAATAATGCTATAACTATCAATGTTTGTATATAAAATAGTTACTTAAACAATAATGTCATTTTTATTAATAGTAACATAAGAGTCAATTAGCAATTTTTTGAAAGGTTTGATATATTTAAGTTTATCCTTTAGAATTTCAAGATACAAGAACTTTTTCGTTATTAGCTTTTTTTTACATTTCATTTTAAAATTAATGGAACTGAAAACCTTTTTTCAATGATTTTTAATTATTTCTTTTTATGATAACTTCAGAGATTACATTCACATTTACAAGAGACTTTTTACTCTTTGATTCAATTATACGTGTAACATTGTCTTTTTTCCCCTATCATATTAAAATTTTTTTTTATATATTTATTTTTTTATTGGCTGTTAACATTTTATGCGTGTTTTATTACCACATACAGTTGAACTTGGTTATAACGACATCGTTTATAGCGATAACTCTGTAATAACGTCAAGAAATTCCAGTCCCTTCATTCGCCCATCAATAGTAATGGCGTTCGCTTATAGCGTCGCTTGGCTATTGCGTCATAAATATCCTGGTCCCTTGAATGACGCTATAACAGAGTTTCACTGTATATTATTAACTGATGAAGAAAGCTTTTTTTTTTGGTAGATTGTTTGCTAAATAACAATTATTTTGATTACGTAAATTTTTTCACTTTTTTATTTTGCTTTTTCTTCTTTTCTTTCCCCCCCCCCCCTTTTTCTCTTATGTACCTTGTAATTTTTATCTATATTTTATTCTCTGACGTCAATTTTAATTTTTATAAGTTGTTTTCTAGGCATTATGATGCCTGCAGATACGCTTTTTGTAGCTTTCGTTACACAAACGTTTGACTTTAATTTACGTTATTGAAATGTTATGAATTCGTTTATTTCATGATATAGCGTTTTTAGAAATTTACTTTTTGATTTTTCAAACTTTCTATCATTTTTAATTTCCGCCGGACAATTAATTAAATGCAGCAAACGTGCTTGTTCTTTTTTTTTTTTTTGTAATTTTTGTCTCATTTTTATTGAAATTAAATTACAGTACTCTTATTATCTACCTAAGTCTTCGGCTAAAAGGTGCAAGGGTGTCCGATGGAGAAAAGTACTCTTATTAAATGTTTTAGTCAATGCTCGTTTGGAAACTATTTTTTTATTTGATTTCATTTTCACAAATTTATGCTATTAAAGATGTAAGAATGTGTTGACTCTTCAGAAGGATTTACTTTAGACCATTTTTTCTTTTTCTCTGAACACAATTTTAGTCAATTTGACACATTACGAAAAATTATTTACGGACAGCGCCGTGTGCGTACTGATAGTATTTCATGTATAATCCACACATGTTTAAAAAATAATGGTGATACCACTATGCAACTGAGCTTGCATTATGCTACCAAAGATGTAATTTAAACTAAATTATTATTTCATATTATAAATAGGATGTAGTACTTTGTAGCAAATCATTACCTGAAAAAAGTATCCAGACACTAAATAAGTATTCTTAACACTTTTTACGCAATTAAGATTATCAGAATCGCTTCAATAAATTATAGATGGCAGAATTATTCAAGGGTAAGACGACTTTTCTTCTTTCTTTAACTGACGAAATGGTGCTTGCAGAAAACAGGTTGAGCGGTATCTAACATATGGCTTTTGCTTTAGACTACAGTTAGCCTGCTCATGGCTATTCCCCGCATTAATCTTTACTAAGCTAAAATGATGTTATGGGCTATACATCAGGATTTCCGAGTTAACTGTCCACACGCTTGCTAGTATGATTTTGGGGCGACACATTGCCCAATAGTGAATCGTCGACTCTGCGGTGTATGAATTCATTGTTCAGCTGTGCACACATCAAGAAGGCGTCTGACTTTCGAACATCTCATAAGAATGGTAACTCACGTATATCTTGTTTAGTTAGAGATACAAGCTTTACGGAAAATACCTTCGAAAGAAAATATCAAGTAAGATGTATACTTTCTTTACAACAAATATTGCATTGATATCTTATTGTATTTGAGTTGAACGGCATACAGCTTATCAGCGTTTGATCTGCGAATACCACTCGCATCTAACTTATTTCATAAGCCTAACAATTATTTCAGATACTTGAAAAATATTTTTTAATGAAGCATTTTTTACTAATTATTTTTCTTTCATTATTAAGGATATGGTACAATTTTAATTTCAATAATATTTTTGAGTTGTCTGCGTGTTTGTTTTCTCTTTTTTATACTTTATGAATCTGGTTTATAGGGTCATGTGCTCTTTAGTATATTTCCTTAGTAACTTTACCCTATTGCCTTAATATTTTACCCTATTGCCTTAAGATAAAATGTTGCGAATGAGGAACACTGCTCCCTAGTTCTACCGATTGCAAATTTTAGAAAAGAGTTAAATATACTTTACTTTATATACAAGTGCAGTATATTTCTAGGCTTCAATATGTAATAGAGAGCGAAGAACTTTAGCAAATTAATTCGTACACAAATGCTCTTTATTTTTCATCAGATCTGATCAAATAGCTCATGAATGCCAGTTTCAAAGGGTGAACGTTTTATAACATAAAAATTATAGTTGCCATTAATGCGCAATAATGTGAAATATTTTTTCTACTAGTTAACATTACATATCGACCGTAGTATACATAATGAAACATCTAAATGCGAAATGTTTTTCAAGACTGTTTAGGGTTAACGTAACCTTTGTGTATAATTGGAAACATGAATAATAGCAAAATTTAGAAAATGATTCAATCATATGTCACTTATATTCATATTTAAATTAACTGGTTCTGAATTATATAAACAAAACAATACACGTGGTCAAAGTGTAAATGACTACTGAAGGGTGTATTATAACTTGTCATGCGTATTAATGTGTTAAAAACTCCTTTCGGGAAGAAAAATATAAACATGCGATATCCTAATTCAATGTAATGAGTTTATTGCATGTTGTTGCGCAAATGCAAACTCAGCACTAATGCCAAACAAGATCTTATTTATCCAGCTGAATTTTTTTTTCCTACACATTAAATTGCTGTATATGATTTCGACATTATTTTTGAGAAAAAAAAAAACACATCTTACATAATGTAAAACTTTCGTCCTAAGCTCAAGCGTACATATTGCATGAGCAAATGATAAATGAATAAATAAAAAATAAATGAAACAAAAAGGCTCAAATAATCATGGTAAAATCTCCAGTAGGAAGTTTATGTAGAATTTTTTCAGTTATAAGCTCACTGACATACAGGGAAATAAGGAGATTTGAAGCAAAAAAAAAAGAAAAAAATAAAGCTAAGGAAGAATTATTTCAATTATGCTATATGTCTTTCCTTCTGTTTATCTTATTATTATTATTTTGAAACATTTTAAGCAAAACACATTACCACTTCTTAGATTTATTCAGAGAATATTATCGAAGAGAAGCACATTCATTTTCAGTACCTTTTATGTTTTGTTTTCGCTTGTCTGACACAGTTGCAATATATAAGCGGGCCAAAAGGCGAAAAGAAAAAAAAAAAAGATAAAAGTAGAGTTGCTCTTTCAGAAAGATTTTTGTGACTAACTGCAAGTTTCCAATTACCCCAATGTATATATGAGCTCTTGTGTGGCACCCCTCATATCCCGCAGGCGCATCCAGTTTAGAAATCACTGCTCTTAAACGTATGGAACGTTCAAAAATATAATAAAACCGTTTTGACTGCAGAAATAGTTTAATACATATGATTAAAAAAAAGTTTATAAATTTACTTGAAATCCTTTTTACATTAACGTGATTCAACTCACGAATGAATTTCGATTCAATTCACGAATGAAAGAAACATTCCTTACCAAAAGAAAAACACATATATATATACATTGTTTAACCTTTTTAACGCCCCCTATGATTAGAACATGCCACAAACTATTTATTGCTAAAAACCACTTTATAAGTCAAATATACGAACTATAGGTAAATTTTTTTATTGAAAAAAATGTTTGACCATTATTTTCGGAATAATCAGATATTGTTTAAAAATGATCTAGTGCATCTTCTACAGTTCGAAAAGGTTCTGAATGAGACATCTGATCAGTGAAATTAATACTCACTAACTGAGAAAAATTGCAGAGAAGAAAAATAGCTAAGCCTATCTCGTGATTCCCAAAACATGTGTTTCACTGTGTTGTCTCCACTAGCACCACTATGATGCACTATTTTATCCTTGAACTGTTTATTTTCCCATCTACTTCTTACGCTTGAGTCATAAATAAAGTCTAGCTATCAAAAAGCATATGGGGTTTTTAGAGAAAAGTAATACCCTTCAGGTCACAGGAAGGGTTGCTTCGGGGGAGGGGGGAGACAGACTGGGAACAGAATGCCATTAAACACAGCAGTCATTAAATGCATCTGCGTAACATTTATCATGAGTTTCAACATTTGTGAAGTTGTCTTATTTATTTGATGCAATGTCACCAAAAGAACTGTAATGTGTTAAAACGTAGACATTTACACGACAATGTTCCATTTTTGGATCATGCAAATTTTATCGCCAATAAAATTATAATAACATTTTTTTTTAAATGAAACATGTTCAATTAACAATATGACTATTTTTGTTTTCACTTAGTTATGAGATTTTTAATTAAATTTTAAATTTTGTATGATTTTTTAAAATTTTGTTTGATGAAAAGTACGAAAAATGAATAAATTACAATTTTTTTTATTGTTGATATCACTACTTTCAGTAATGTAACCATTATGTCCAAAAAACAATCAATAGTTCAAATGCACAGAAATTTTTGCAGCGCAATACCGATAAAATTGTATTTTTCACAGATTTTTAGAGTTGATGTTCTAATAAGGGAACATTCGCGCGTAAATGTTAATACCGTTGACGATGTAAAGCAATTTCAGACAAAGCGCATTGGCATAGAAAACTATGTCATGTACATTAAAACTCTTATATAGCGGACACCAGCGGAACAAAAATATTTGTTCGTAGTTGAGAAGTTTCCGCAAAAAAGGTTTTTTAAAAAAATAGGTTTAAGGATTTGCTGCAGAGGTATTACAAACTGTCCGCCTAAGAGAGGTGTCGGCATTTGTGGGGTGTCCGTTGGGAGGAGCTTTATTATACAGCGATACCTCGAGATACGAGTTTAATTTGTTCCGTAACCTTGCTCGTATCTCAAAACAATTTACTTCGCAGGCGCATTAAACTGGGTAGGCCATGGTGTCGCATCTGGCGTTCCTCGTATCTCAAATATCGCTCGTATTTCAAAAAAAAACTTCGCTGCTCGTCAGCGCTCGTATCTCAAATCAATCTTTGTCAGGTCACTCGTATCTCGAGGCACCACTGTATATTACATAAAACTAACTGATCCCCGCAGAGCATCTGCGTACCAAAAATTAACTATTTTAAAATCGTAAAAAGTGCTTTAACATTCGAAAGGCTTAAGAAAAGATGGCTAAGATATAAACATGCTCGACGATATAAACAAACCAAGGTGTTGCCACTCCAAAGAATCGGAAAGTAAAAATTGAGTTTTGATTGAAAATACTTTGTAAGAAATAGAAATACACTTGCTAAAATCCCCGTAAGTTGCGATAATAAATACAAATATTATATTCCGTCTCTTTGTAATCATTAAACAAAATTTTTAAAAATCGTTTTATCATAGCTTGGTTTTTTGCGTGATGTCCGAACCTTCCCGCAAAATTTAATCGTAACTGATCCACGTTTAGTGATATATATATATATATATAGATTTTTGAAACCATTTTTTTTTACCTCGGAACTTTATTTACAAACGACCTGTGACATTCTACTAAAATAAACAATAAAACTAGAAATGAATTTCAAAAAAAAGCACGATCTTCTTAACTGTGGACCACGAAAACATAGCATGTTCCATGCGCAGTTCGTAACCCACGCGTAGCTATACAGATCATTAAAACTTCAAATTACTCCTAATCAATCAGCACATTTAGATAACTGTCTCGAAGTTTCGATTTCATCGGATTTTGGGTTAAAAGAATTAAGATGTCGACATTACTATTTCGATGTCAAGACGACGCGTCATCATGGCACGTTTTACGAATTCTTCACATTTTTGCTCAATTATGTTGCAATTTGAGTTATCTGTTGTTCTGATGAATTCAACAACTTCACACTGTGATACTCCAAAGGGAAAAACATTTAAAAGAAAAACATTCTTCAGAAACATAAATAAATAAACATGTGTAATACTCAGTATGTTTAAACTTTTTTTCCGATAAATGAGCCATGCAGTTTCAGTTAAAAATTTATAAAATTATTTAATTAAATAATGTGCCATTTCAATTATTTGAAACCATCTCTATTTTTAATAATAAAAAAATTAATAAATTAACTTTTTTTTTTTTTTAATTTTTACAGTTAAAATGCATTAATAGTAATCCTGTAAGTTAAATATGTGCATGACTTTTATCCTTGAATACCCCCCCCCCCTTTATTTTCCTTTGAATAAAATATCCTAGCTTATAAATGAACTGCAACAAATTATGAGGAACCTTTTCTTTAAAATTAAGCGTTTTTAAGCAATCAAGGATACTTTTTTTTTTCTTTTGCAAGACGGGTGATCCCTCCTGTATGAAGAGGAAATATTCTAAATCTGCATAAAATTTTAATTGTCTCAAGATCATCCAATACTATTGAAGCGTGTTGTGTCACACTGTTTTCCTGTTTTAAACCTATCTCTTGTGGTCGCGAAGATATAATACAGTAGTGGAAAAAAAAGGTAAAAATTAACTATTTTTTTTATAAATATATGTAAAAATACATTAAAAAAAAAAGAGGCTAATGCAAAACTTAGTGCTATATAGGCAATGCTGAAATAAAAAGGAAAGAATTTAAGGTTAGTTTATCTTTATTTGGAGAACGGGCTTTGATGGACTGCACAAGGAATTTCCAAATTATTTCTTTCTAAGAATTAATAATGATCAAAACAAAAATCACTCCCAAGAACTGAAAACAACTCTTTACAGGGGCTAAATTAAAGTTTCGTAATAAAAAGAAATATATCTAGTCCAAGGGTCTAATGTACAGGAAAATTTCTCACTAAATGTTCGGTTATTCCAAAAGAAAATAAATCTTTTTTGCGCTATCTCAAGTTATCGTCACATAAATCTTCATTCCGATGCAACACTAGAGTTGCTCCAATTCTTCTGGACATATTGGCGATTGGTGAATCCAAATAATAATTTCTAGATTCGTCAGTTCACCGCGTCATCATTTGACCTTTACTCTCAAAGAAAGAACCATGAACACACCCGCAAATTCTGCCAATAGGAAGTATGGATGTTGCATCATTTGCGAATGAAACGTACTTTAAGATTTCATCATTAAGCTGAAATTTTCTCGGGATTTGAGTTGATGTTTACAAACTGATGAGCCAATGTCTTATTAAACAAATATCTCAAAATAGAAACAATTATATAAAAGAAGCAAGTTGTTTCTTGTCTGGAAAAAGAATATTTTCTTATCAAATGAAAGTGTTAGGAACAATTAGTATAAAAAAGTTTTGTTTTAGATATCAGTAGAATGTATTTTTAGGTTGCCAGGTCTTAAAAATAAACATCACTTGAAGATCAAGTATTAACCCTTTAACTACCGGAATATATTCACAAATCTGCTTGAATGCCAAAAAAAAAAAAACAAGTATCAAAAAATTGCATAAATGGCGATACATCTATTTCTATGTATATGTCATGAGTTTCTTACATGAACTTTCGCCATAGCAAATTTTGTTGTCGGCTAACCAATTAAAAAGTAAATTAAGCCAATTAACGTCAAAAAATCGCTTATTGACGTTACCCGTACCACAGGAAAGTTTCACCAAATCGCTTATTGACATTACCCGTACCACAAAAAAGTATCGCCAAATCGTCTATTGCCGTTATCCGTAGTTAAAAGGTTAAACAATCTGGAAACTGGGAGTAGTGATACTGAACTCGAGCTTTATCTCATTGCGGATTCATTCATTTCACGTGTCGGTTTTTTTTCTTTTTTCCAAGTTTAAGGAGAATACGGGCTGAATACTCTCGGAACATTTTTCACTTGAAGCACTTGCTTCATATGCAACGCAACAGAATATGGAACGTGACAGCATTCCATTAGGCAAGCAACGAAGGAAAAGCTCAAACATTTTTGAGCTGAAACTACATATTCTTTAAATGACAGCTTTAGAAGTAATACAGAAGGCTTGTAGTTAGGTATGTCATATTATTTAAATATTTTAAAAACTTCCAAAAAATAAAATAAATTTTACTTAAAAGATTGTACTAGTCAGTGCTTCAGTTATTCGAAATTTAAAAAGTACTCATTTTTTTAGATAACTTTTTGCATTTTAAAATTGGTCTCATTATTGATGTAACAATTATTATTGTAATGTATTAAAGCCAGATAAACTATGTTTAAATATTATTTAAATGCTTTCGGTCACTCATTGCCTTCAAAGTTAACGATATTTTGAAAGAAAAAAAAGTGCAAATAAAGGTAGATCACAGTTCAGGGGAGATTTTAAAAAAATGTTAGCATACCCGCCTTTTCTTTATTGATTTGTTAAAATGTTTAAAAACAAACTAATTTGGACCATATGAACAGCAAAGCCATAGTAACTGGTCCTAAGGCATTCAAATAGATTCTATATATTCTGAAGTTAGTGAAAAATGTGAACAAAAATGATTAATTTGTTTTAAATAGCCTAAATTTGGATTAATTTGGATTGTTTTAATAGCCTAAAGTTACATTTTGGGGGACACATTGAAACCTTCTATTGATGGAGAAATCTATTTCAAAAATTTCCTTTTTTAAACAAGGTTACATTTCCACATTTTTGTGACCTAGTTAAACATTTTAGATCTTTAATCGATGGGAAAAAGTAAAATTGATGCTTTGAGGCTAAAAGAAAAGTTCCGTCTTCCTCTCCAGAACGTTTTAAAAGCCAAAAAAAAAAAATTTTTTTAAATTTTCAGTGTGGATACAATTTTAACGACATTTCACCTTATATACGTCAAATATAAGTGTAATCAAATAAACAAATTATGCTTTTATGCAAAAATCAGAAATTTAAAGGCTTATTAATGCAAAAAAAAAAAAAAAAATGTTTTGGAGGGGAGATTTTCATTGCGGAGGGGACTACTATTTTCATCGCATTTAATATTCATTGTTTTTTATTGTTTTGACACATAAAAAAAAACTTCGGCAAATGTCAACTGGTAAAATTTTTACTAGGTACAGTACTGAATTCCCACGTCCGTTTAGATTAGTATACAATTGCCTTTTAGACTGCATGACGATGTTATGACTATGCGCTTCTAAGTTTGTTGTCACTCTTAATCTAGTGTATAAGCATATTTTTGAGTGCTTTGGTGTGATTAAGGTGTAGGTATGCATTTTAATTGATAGAAAATATTAAATATTTGTGTCCAAGTTGTTGTCTAATAGGCCAAAAACAGCAACTTAAAAATCAAAAGAATATAAAAAGGGAGTAGTGTTAGATTCAGATATGCATCCAACGCAGAAGAAAAAGATAAATGGAAAAAAAGCAGTTACAATTAAAAAAAGGAAAAAGGTATCATGAATAAAAAAGGAAAAGTGGAAGGAAAACAAAAATGTAACAATATCATCATTCCAGAAAAATCACCCACAGGGTATCAACTTAACAGCATTAACCATAAAAGTAGTACAACTATATTTATTACTTATGTTAAATAATAAAAGTATTATAAAAAGGTTACTTTAATCTATGTTAAATAAAAGTTAGATACTTTGTTACTTTAATTTACGTTAAGATTCTATTTTACTTAAATTTATGTTAAGTAGTTAGTTAAACAGTTAGAACAACATCTCTAGAACTACCAGTGATGGGGTTGTTGTAATGTTCTTCATGAGTTAGCGTATAAAAGTAGAGAAAAAGATATGTAGCTTAATTTTATTCCATTGACAAAGTAAACATTGGTGTTTCAACATTGGAAAGGAAAGACTACTTTTTTTTTAGTAAGGCAAATGTTAGTCGAGCTTTTTTTTTTTGAAAGTAAATCTTTGTTGACTGAACCATTATTTCAACGACAGATGATAAAACCGTACATTTATATGCTTAACATCATAATCGCATGGTTATTGATTTAGTATAATTTGATTTAGTGATTACAGACTGGAATTGATGAAAATTAATTACGCTTATACTCAATGTGAACGTGAAATATGCTAATTGTTTAATCTGATAGCTAAAAAGTATATCCAAATGCTTAAAAATATTCGTAATGATTAAAGTACTAATTTTACCTAAAAAATCTAAAATGTGCCCTCCGCCAAGCGATGCTATTTTTTTGCAAAGACATTTGTAGGGTTCACTGGAAAAACGACCTAAGTTACATACTATTTTTTGAAATTTGCTTTACGTTTTATTCAATTATTTTATAACAAACTTTAGTTTTAACTATACGAGCCTACTTTTCCGTAACACCCAAATTCAAATTTATAATACATATATTTATAACACATAATTATATTCATTTATAATACATAATTATATTTATTTATAAAACAATTTAATATAAAGCATAAAGCAAAGTTCAAAAAGTAGTATGTGACTTAATTCGTTTTTCCAGTGGACCCTTCATTTTATTCACGTGCAATGTTTTTGATACAATGAAGTAAAACAGTGGCATTTTATTGTAAAAAAAAATCATTTCAATACTTTATGATAACGAGGAGAAACATGGATACAAAGTAAAAATTTCTATGTTCGAATATTTTTCTATCCGCTCCAACAACGGACTTTCAATATTTTTTTGGACTTCATTTAATCCTTGATTCAATTTTCATGTGGGAATATTTTTAGCCATGCTTATGCACTCATTAAAAAACTGAGCGTGGAGAAAGATTATTAATTTGAAGCACTGAAGTGAAATGTCCCCTCCGCAACGAAATATATTGTGGTTTGGCCCTTGTAATCATGTTTGAAAAAAGTAAGGTTTTTTTCATTTTGTGAAGTGTCGTAAGTCAAAATAAATCATGCTGAACATCTCCGTTTGCACACATCCGTAGCGGGAAGCTCCGACTTCTATGAATTTTAGATGCGAGGACATTAAATGAAATAAAAAAGCTATCAGAACATTCATGTCGCTAGAGCTTTATTTCAATCCTCAAGACTACTCGAAAATAATTAACTGGATGGACTGATTTATCTCTTTTTGGCCATTAATAAAATTTATTAGTGGTGACAAATAAATCACGTATTCAAAGTGTCCCTAATTCGCACATTGCCTTCAAGACATTCTTAGTTCGTCTTTGGTTATACGATCTGTGAAACTCATGACAGAAGTGTTGAGGAATGTTTATGGAGCTGAGTATAGGGATGGTTTTATTAGAGCGACTTCGCTTTCAAACAATGCAATTAATTTTACCAATAAGCTATATTTCACAGTACCATCTTACTTTTTTGTATCAGACAAGAATGAGTGTGAAGAGCGATGTTCAATTGTTCAACATTTTTTCTCGGACTTACGACATTTAGCACCAATTATGTGTTTGTAAATATTACTAATGGTGTGAAATGGTTTGATTTTAAACATTAAAATTTTAAAATGATCGTAATAATAATGAAAAGAGAGAGAGAGAGAAACCCACTAAGTTAGCGTTTTTCCCTTTGAGCTGTGATCTACGCTTATTTGTTTTTTTTTTTTTAATCATTTTTCTCAAAATTTCCTTAACTTTGCAAAGAAGCGCACGACTGGAAGATGTTGACGGATGATTCAAATATTGTCAAACATTTGTTTTCCTGTGGTATTTTTTTTATTATGTGAAGAGCAGTACAAGTTGCCTTCAAAATCAGTTAAAAAGTCATTAATCCATTGTTAGACCATCAAATTTTTTGCAGTAATAATGTTGTTAATTTATTCGTAAAGTGTAAAAAGGACAATTTTCTTATTTTAGCATATTGCTGACGAAAACATTTTGTTCATACACATTTCTTACGTATAAGATAGCGTACATTCTGATAAAAATATTTTAATTTTAGATATATTCGCTCCATAATAACGCGCTCCCATAACGATACGAAAGACTGGACAGAATTCGGAAACTAAATTGCAACCTATAGCAGTTCAAGAGTCGGTTAAAAATTATAGCATATTTGACAATCTAGATGGAAAGAGGAGATAATTACTCATTCATGAATCAAAGTAAGAATGATTTTGAAGATGAAGCAGAATTCTCTGAACCTGACAAACTTTTTTATTTTATCCGATACTGAAAACCGTCAAGTTCAATTTTTTTTCTATAAACAATATTTAAGTGCATTAAAAAAGCTTTTTCTTTTTTTTCTTTTTGCACATCCTTTGCTGGTTTATAAGTCTGCCGGTAACGCACACCCCTAAACTTCGATCTTATTTTTTTGTATCAAAAACGCACGTTCTGCACCGGAATATACGGTACACAACATAAATAATGAATAAAATGCCTCATATCTAAAAAATCCGAAAAATAAATAAAAGTGATGCATCTTCTGATAAAAGCACTTTCTAATAAAAGTTGATAGATCTCTTGCCCGCGTTGGCGGGAATGTCTTTCGATTTACTAGTTTTTAATTAAAGGAAGCGAAATAGTAGTTCGCTTCCCGATGCGACAAGTACAGCTCTGATGCATCTGAACGTCAGAGTTGATAAGATAGCTCGTGATTGGCTAGTGCTGAGATCGTTGCGTCCATTCAAGTCTTAGAAGAGCATAACGGGTTAAGATATTTAAAGGGCCGCCGCGGATACATTTCAAACATATTACGAATTACTTTTCGGTTATTAACGAGTTCTATATTAGAAATTGAGATCAACGCATCAGTGGCAAACTGGAAACATGGGAGTTGAGAAAAAGGATAAAGATGTCCCTTGGACAGATAAAATTGAATTCACGCAGGTACTAGAATCCCTTTTATGTATTACTTGTTTGTTCTTTGATTGTACTAGAACCCCTTAATGTATTACTTGTTTGTTCTTTGATTGTACTAGAATCACTTTTAGGTATTACTTGTTTGTTCTTTGCATGTACTAGAATCCCTTTTATGTATTACTTGTTGTCCATTTATTAGTTCTTAGTGTGATAAAATTATATGTTGAGCAACTTAAAAGTAATAATATTAAGTAATAATAACTTGCTGAAGTCATGAGTAATTTAAGGCTGTCATTAATGAAGACAAAATTATGAAAACCAATGTTGTGCTCTATGTGAATTAAATAATTTAAAATTAGTAGAGTGACCTAAAGTACTAATATTACTGAAGAGGTACTAAAAAAATATGAGATGATCATGATGATTAAAACTTAACCCCCAACTGTTTAATAATTCTTTAGTTGGTTCAATGATTCTTTTGTTTTTTGATTAGTTAAAATTTTACGGATTTGTAGAGGAAATTGGTGCATTTTAACGAAGTTAAACTTTTTTCATGATTTAATAAGCATAAGGAAAGTATAATCTTTTTATTAAGTTTGACTTCAAAACCGGCAATTTACTGTCCAACAATCTTATGTCTAAAAAAATAGCTCCCCCCCCCCCCAAAAAAAAAAAAAAAAAAAAAAAAAAAATTCAAAATTAGATACCGCGCAGCAAACGTATTTTAACCGATAAAATTATTTGCCAGTTGCAAATATATGGCATTTTTGGACCCAACTGTATATACTACCCGTACTCAAATCATATTTAATTTTAGTAAAAAAGCTCATTTTTGTATATACCATTATTTGAGAGTTAACCATCGTAGTTGAAAAGAGACGCTCCTTCATGAATGATCAGATGTTTATTTTTCATTTATTTTTATGTTTTTTAATCGTATAAACCTGCGCCTGAATTTCTCTTTACACTTTCTTTAGGAGTCACTTGTGTATTGTCCTTTTCAGCAATTAAACTGTATTTTTTACTTCCAAAAGTTCACCGATTTAGCTATTTGCATTGATGGGTTAAATCTCAAGCGCTGCAAAGCTCGGCGAGCAATATGTATATTGCAGCTGCGTAGATTTGTAATTATAGTAATTAGAGTTAAGTAGTAGTTAGATAAGTTTTAAGCTTTGCAAAGCACACTGAGCAATGTGTATTTTGCAGTTGCGTAGATTTCTAATTTGAGTAATGTGTTTAGTTGAAATTAATAATTTTAATGGAAAAACTTAAATTTAATTCACCATTGACTAACGTGTAAGTGGAACAAATAACAGGTTGGAAAAATTCATCACATGTTACCATAGCGCATGTGGTTTTTAATTAAAATTTAATTAAAAATGATATTAGACGAAACATACTTTCCATGATTCGTTTTTGCTTCACTACGTTGTTTCATTTCATTCTGCATTCGACAGAACGGTGGGTTTGTTCTAATTTTGTGTAATTTTGCTTATCACAGGAAAACTAGTTGCTTTGGATTTAACTTGTATTTTATTTCAGAACTTTCGATTTTCAGTCTTACCATTTATCTAAATTTTGCATGCAGTAGTATACTATTTTTAAATTAATTGTTCTTTCTTAAAAATTTAAGAATTAGCGTTAGAATATTGACAGATTATGTTCATAAATAAATGGAAAGTAAAGTATAAAAATATAGACATTAAAAAATATACCGAATTTTTTCAAACATTGTTCTTTATAATAAGTGTAGTCCAGAACTATGTTTACTATTTGAAAATGCTTTTGCAACAATATTTAAACGAGAGCCAATTTAAAATGGTGATAATAATAAACATAACAGCGTTAAGTTTTTTATTCGAAAAATTATATTTTACAAAGGCAGACGAATTATTAGATGAAACATTTTATTGTGAACGACAGCTAAGCTGTTTCAAAAACTAATTATAACTATGATGAAAGATACATGTTATAAAAAGTTACTATAATCAGTGTATTTTTCAAACTTTAAAAGTGTTGTTTCGAACTTCTATTAACGTGTTGCTATTTTTTACTTTGTGTTGTTGTTCCCGAATTTGTTCTACTAATTTTCTGAAATATTCGCATATAAAACCGAACTCAGTTCTCTTATAGTTAAATGTAACAATGTATGGTATATTGAGCATACTAAAACTATGCAGAAATTTCCCAACTTAGAAGTTGGAGCTATAGGATGTGGTATTTATGTCGAGGTCATACTTAGTACGTCTGTCGTTTCAATTAACAAGTGCTTTCGAAATACGGGATGTATTTGAAATCATTTATTCATTCATACGGCGATATTGTCTTAGTAGTCTCTGTTTATGGTTATTATATAACACTCGAATATAATATTAGAATTTAAAAGCCATTTTTAACAATGAGCTTAAAATTTTGAGCAATTTATTTTAATATATGAGGGATTCTTTAGATCTAAACGTTTAGTAGGAAAACTTCCCCATAAGAATACCAAATATTTGTGTTATTTCAATATGAACAAATTATTTTAAAACGTAATAATTTTATTCTACGTACATTAAAGCTTTAAGTTACAATTAAATTGATCAAAAGCTTTTTACTGTTATTACGGTTAAAATAATTTAATTCAAAGCTGATTTTTTCAAATAATATAATATTTTGTTTACGAGAGGAGTACTCTTAAGGAAAAATGGCCGGGAGTCTAACAATTTTTTTTTCTCGCATCAGAATGCAAAATGCAGTTTAAGAACTCTGTGTACAGTTTAAATTTTTCACTTAAAATTATACACTTTTCATTCATATTTCACTTATAATAATTAAAAAATAAATAAAATTATTAGTACCACTTAAATAAATAAACAAAACGAAAAGTAAGTAAATTAATAAATGATAAAACATAATGTATTAAAATAAATAAGTAAATGAAACAAAATTATACGCTTTTCATTCATATTTCACTTATAACACGATCAGGCACAAAAAAAGAATTAAAAATAAATAATAATGCATAATTTTTCTCCAAGATTTCTGTTATTCATTTTAGCAATGTTTCCGCAAAAGACATTTTACAAATAAATGGCTTATACAGATGTATACCAATATAAAATGTTGTGGTGATAATAAATTCCATATATAAGGGAACTACTTCCCTTATATGGAATATCGTTACAACGAACTCTTGTTATCCTTTTTGTAGAAAAAAATATTAAAATTATTAGCACCATTTAAATAAATAAACAAAATGAAAAGTTAGTAAATTAATAAATGATAAAACATAATGTATTAAAATAAATAAGTAAATGAAACAAAATCATAAATATGGAAAATATTAGAAACTTTAAAGAGTGTAAAATAACTTTATTTATATATACTTCTTATCAGTGGAAAACAATCATATTTTATCTATATGCCTATAAAATGTAAGGGGAAAGCATGTATTTTGCAGTCTCTATTAAAATTTATCGAAAGTTGCTGTAAAAACCAGTCCTGAAAAAAAAGTTGGGTGGACGCGTAAGCATACGAAGATAAGCAATTTAATAAATCAAATGTGGGGGGACGCGTATGTTAAAATGTAAAAAAAAGGGGGGGGGGACGCTTGTATTAAAATAAAAAGGTAGGGGGACGCCGTCCCCCTGCGTCCTCCCGACTACACCACTAGTAAAAACCTAAATAACTTATTAAAATGTATTTATTAATATTAATTAATTTTGAAAGTTGTCTGTGCATGACATATTTTCGTTCAAGAGATACTTATGAATCGCGAACCGAAAGTTGATTCATAACTTTTCCGAGAAAAAATCCATGACGCACATGTGTTAACGATACACAAACAGGTGCTACAATATTTGAAGTTTGTGTTGAAGGTCAAACATGGCGACACAGCATCCCAGAATTGTCTCATCCCCGACACACATCCGAGGCGTCTTCACCGAGTAAGTACAATATCCTCTCAAGGCCACCATCTGTTACGTCAAAGCGGGGAATCCAAAAGTTCAAGGAATTCCAAATCGCGTCTTTTAGTTTCGTTTCATTTTATTCTTTTAGTTGAAAAATCATCCACAGCCTTTTATACTTTTTACTCCTTGACTGGTCCCTTAACTGGAAAATGAATAGGGTCAGGTGTGGTAAAATGGGTCAGTTTTAGCTATTTTCATATTTAAAGTTCCATAGCCACAAAACCAGAAACATTTCCCATTTCTTTTCGATTGCATCTTAACATTGAACTCCTTTAGATGAATTTTATGTCATTTTAATATTTATTTTTTAATTATGAAATAGTTTAACTGAGCTTATAAAGTTGTGACCTGATTTACTCCATCGTGGGGTAAAATGGGTCATAATGCAAAATAATGCTGAAAACAGTTATTTATTACTTTGAAATTGAAATAAAGTAACAAATTTAGCAACATTTTGAATTATAATTACATTGAAATGTTAGAATAATATTGTTCTAGATTGTTATATATTGGTCCACATAACACTTCAACAACATCACTTCTCTCTACCACATCAACACGATCTTTTTTAGGATAAACATTCAAAAAAAATTTTTTAAAATTTCATTTCAATAAAATAAACAACTTGCATTGCTTAAATTTAGAAATTTTCTGCAGTGAAGTGCAACAGAGTAAATTTTAAAACAATAATAGAATAGAACTAGCTAAGCCTAACCATGACCCATTTTACCCCATCCAAGAAAAACTGGTGTAAAAAATTCAATATTTATTTTTTTTCTTACATGCTCGGCTGTAATTGTTCTCCAAAGTTTCTTTGTGCGGAAATCTTTTAAATTTGGGTTGTTATTTGATAAAATATAGAGATTTTCAGAAGTTGGTAAACCATGTGTTTAGCACACTATCATCCAAAAATTACAAAATATTTTTTTTTGTGTTGCCATATTTAAGAACCTAACTTTTTTTAGAATAAAAAATGTTGCCAACACATTGAAATATAACATAAAAAATATTGGTTTAAAAATATCAATTTCAAGTTCCATTATTTTGACTTTTTTATCAAGTGACCCATTTTACCCCATGACCCATTTTACCCCACCCTACCCTACTCAACACACTTTAACCCCTTGAAGCAAGATTTTTTTTTCCGGAAAAACTGGTAAAAATTATAGAATTTTTTTTTTTTTTGTCAGTAAATGAATATATAGGTATAGTTTAAACAATTTTTGGCAATTTCAGTTGCAGGGAGTGACTAGACAGGGGGGGGGGGGGTTATGTAGAAGTTATATAAAAAATCATTATACAAACAGAGTGCAAACGGATCTCTGACGGGCATTAGAAATAAAATAACGCGAAATACAAGACCGCTCGTGTGAGACACAGGCATGTGCAAATTTGCCGGTAACCTTCGCTCGTGTCAGACACGGGCAAATGCGTTGAGGGGTTAAGTTGCATTTTACGCCAGGTGTGAGTACAACACCAGGAACCTGGAGCGGAGTGTGGAGTAGTGGAGCAACGAGATTTTACTCGTAACGGAGCAAAAAAATTGCTGTGATCCACTGCTGCGATATTTAACTTTAATTTTTGATCACATACAAAAATTAAACAACTAAAAAAAGAAAATATATAATTTACAAAAAATATACGGAGCACGGACCGGAGCCTGAGGAAGTATTTAGAAGTCGGAGCGGAGCAACTCAAAAACCGATTGCTCTAAATCCTCGAGTAAAACCACACTATCTTTAAAAAGAAATTGTTAACATGTAGCGTAATTATAATCAGATGCGTTTAACCCCTTACCTCTCGCTCCCGTCAAAATCACGGGCTGTAATGTTAAAAAGTAGCGTACCAAAACATTAAAAAAAAATCCTCTCCTTAATCCTAAAAACTTATTTATTTATTGTCTTACATGCTAGATGATAGTATCAAACTATTTATAGTATAATTAGAGAATAAACTTTTTAAGATGTTTTTCTGGAAAACAAATTGGTTCTTTGTTCTTGTTTTCGTGAAATTTATGCGATCGGGGGGTTAAGGGGTTAATAAAATTCATCTTAGAAGTGTTCATAACAGTTATTTGTGACATTTAATATGATAATGATCGAGTTATTATCGTAACATTAATAGAATTGACAACCAAACGGCTTGTGCGTAGTCACTCCCGGAAAATAGCCAGCATATTCAGTTTTCTACAGACTACGGGAAAATACCAAATTTTCCGAGGAAACTTTAGTATTTTAAACTATTGCTCTTTCAAAAGTAGAAATGCAGAGTATGATGATTGATTAGTATTGCTTGTATAGGAATTATGTTACATTTGCTTTGAAAATAGGAAAACAGCTTATGAAAATGGCTATAAGCAAAAATCACTGTGTGATTTATCTTTGCATTAAATGAAATTTTATCAAGTAAAAATAAATAAAATGAATTATTTAAAAAATGTTCTATTTCAAGCTTTCCTTAACCGAATAAAATAAATATGCTGCAGATATATATAGCCCAATTTAGGTAAGTTTTCTTGCATTTGATGTTTGTGTACATTAAATGTATAAACAAACACATAAACAAAAACTCAAATTTCAAGTAATACTGTATCCGTTTATACGAGCATGGCTGCCTACGATTCTATATCGGCTATCCAAACTGGCGGAAAAGTGCGTACAAGCAGAACTTACATTTTCTGTCACTTCGGTTATTTGGAGCTGATAGCATGGACTTAAAAGCGAGGATTTAAAGGGCTAACCATAGCAATATCATCGCGTGTATAAAGGCTTGAATTTCAAGACAGATCATCATTTAAATGTTGGGAACAAAAGTAACTATCAAAGTTGTAGGGTTAAGTGCTTGCTATTAAAACATTTTTAATACAGAGGGAATAATTTTTTTTTTATTGCTGATTATTTTAATAACAGGATTGTTTTTTCGTCATAGCACATGCGGACTTTGAACTTTTTACGTACAACTATTCTTATATGTGTAAAGTTTCATGTATAAACAGAAGGAAGATTTTATTAGCAATAAACTTATCATATTATGCTTTCAGATTCATTTTTATCTTGTATGACAATAATTGTACATAATTTTTTGAAATACATTTATTATCTCATATTGCCTAGAGAGAATAAATTGGATAGCAGGTTTTTAAAGGTCGTATCACATTGAATGATCTTCAAATAATTATTATGTAGTTATTTTAAAGCATAGCAATTTGTTAATACATAGCAATTTTTAATACGTGTCAATACTTGTATTAAATAACTGTAGTTAAAACAAAAATAACATAGGTTATGGATTAATAAAATGATTTAAAGAATAACTTTAATGATTTCAATTTCATTTATTGATAATTTAGTTATTTCAGGAAAGTAGAACAGTTAGGGTGTGAAATGGCTTAACGAATGAAGATTAGTCGCACAATTAAGTCATTACTTAATAATGATTAATGCAATAATATTTTTATGTTAATAGATTAATAGCTATTACTGTAATGTATAACTACTAATATTTATAAAATCAGTAACTGATAACACAGGGATGCCTACTCTTAAACGCAATGGTGCACCCCCCAAAAGCTACGGAGGTCCCACCCCCTCTCTTGCTGCTGCAAATCTGCTTTTTGGGGGAATTTTTTTTTATAAAGATTTTTTTTTTAAATGCGGAGTCATTGGACAAAAATTAAATAATGGCAAAATACATATAAATAAAAAAATGCTTTTTTTTCCGGAAGAATTTTTTTTCAAAAAATTTACACCCACCCACACATATTATATATATATATATATATATATATATATATCCGGTTATCCGGTAGGACAAATTTGATCATTAATATCTTATTAATTAGCATGTTTTGAAAATATGCGTAAATTAGAAACTTACTACGTATTTGCAAGCTGAGGGGTGTTTAAAAATGTGTATAGAATTTACATATTTAAAACATTGGAGCCAGGTATCATGTAAAGATTCGTCAGGCAAGATATACCGGATGTCCGATTTCTGGAAAATACGTGATTGAACGTAGGGTTGGGGGGGGGGGGGGAAGGGGGAGATGGGCATCCGCACTTTTACTAGGAAATAATGAGCAAACCAACTTTTTTAATCTCTAGTTGCAAAAAACAATGCACACACGGTGTTTTGGAATTAAAAGGAACCCCTTTACCCGTTCGTAAAGATGTGACTTTCAAAATGTAAGTAATCCTCGTGAGTGTAAATGACTCAAATACATATGTAAATACAAGCACACAGTTCTATATATTGATAAAAGGTTTTCTGTAATACCAAAATACGTACATGTAATGTTTTCTGCAATTTGTGCTATAATTTGAATTTCTCATTAATAATCCCTTCAGTACAAATAAATAAATCAATCACTGCATCTGGACAAGTAACGTTCAAAACATTTGGGGAAAGTGTAAATGTCACCCCTCACTGATACTCCACAAGGAATCAAACTCCTAATTTCTATTTATAGAATAATAAAATAAAAGAGAGAATAAAAATGTACAAAATATATCCGTAATTAAACCAAGCCAAGCGTAAAATTAATAAATTCCTAAAATTATAAAATGCTTGCATTCACTAATTTAATTCCATAAAAAAACGCTTCGCTCTTATTTCATTTACGATGACACATTTCTTTAAAATAAATATATTAGTTAAAAACACAACTGAACATCCGAAGACATATTCCGATTCATACTGCGCAAGCTAAAAATTTACCAAAAAGTAATCTTAATGATGCATGCTGAAAACCCGGCAAAAACAATGTTTCCTTGATCTGGCAACAAAACTAGTCCATGCTCGCAGCGCCACCAGCGGTGAGAAAGGTAACTATTTCATTGTACGCTTAATCCTTTGTTTTGGCGCCACGTCTTCACAGCCGCTATAGAACCGTAGGCAGCCATGGTAGAAGTAAGTGCATTAAATGTCTTACAGCGTAACAGGTTGATCTCATTTTAATTTAACATTTTTCTCACTTACGTATCTGATTTCATTGAATTACGAGGGTCATTCGTAAAATATGGTTCCCTATGCTGCTGAGAAAGAATGCGACGTGCTGGAAGAAATCTGGCAGCACTGCCCTTACTCATCAACTCTCCCTTTCTCTGTTCCCGCCATTCCCGCCTCGCAACATTGCTCAGTGTAGGCCTAGCAGCCTTCGAAGTGGAGCTCCCTCTCTCTGTTACTGCCAGATGTGAAATTCGCGCTGCGATACGTTTTTTAAATGCAAAACGGATTTCACCTATTGACATTCATCGTCAGTTAATCGAAGTTTATGGGGGAAAAGCGCATAGGGGCCGCTAATAATTGATGTCACGCTTTTTTCCCATTTATTTGACCCAACTCCCCCCCCCCCCCTTTGACATAATGTCACACTTCATCGGACCCCCCTCCCCCTTTGTCACATGCCACGCTACGTTGCATAATGCATGTTGTCGCACTTCTTTTTACCCTCTCCCCTTGTCACACTTTGTCACAATTTCACGAACCTCTCGAAGCCCCTTGAGGCGTGACATCATTTATGAATGATCCCATATCTGTTTAACATTTTCGCAAATTGTACAGAGAATTCAGTAGAAGGCCGCACGAAAATTCCACCTCGTGTCTCACATCAAACTCAAGAACTGCTGACGGCTGGACTGTTGTGCCCCACCCCGCATTAGAAATAAAATAGCACGAGATACAAGCCCGTGTGAGACACGGGCTTGTGCAAATTTGCCGAGATAACTCCCCCCCCCCCCCGTGTCAGACACGGGCAAATGCGTTAAGGGGCTAATTGAGTTATTTTTCCGAAACTCGACTCTAAGTCCTTACTATGCTTAATATTAATTCATATCATTATAATATTATTTGAATCATTAATTATATTAATGTCCATTATTAATAATTATTACTAATGAATTTATTGAGTAAATACTGCATGAATTATGAAATTATTATTCATTGATCTTGAAGAAAATATTACATTGGATGCAAATTTACTTAGGCAGTCTATTCGTAGGGCTATTTAGGCCGTACGCATGTGTGCGATTTTCAAAGATTCCGTTTTTTCAGTGAAATGAAACAGAGCTATATGTATATATATATATATATATATATATATATAAACAAGCTATTTTAGTCATAATGCCTTCATTTTTCCGGCTGAATATTGTTGTTTATTTTACTGTTTGATTTCTTTTCTACGTAATGAAGAGATTTTTTTCGAAAGTAAAATATTGCCTTCGAGTCTCCGCTCTGTATATACAATACACATAGAAGAGGATTTATTTTTCTGCATACTTTTATGTGCTATTTTTTTTTTTTGCATGAATCTCCCCCTCCCATATAGATTGCTTTCATTGTCCTGATGAGGAGATTCCCTGTAATGCCGAAACACGTAATTCAATGAATCATTCAATGAATTATTGAAATTTCGGACTAGTTTATATGTTGAGTGGGGCCGTGGTAGCCTAGTGGTTAGCACGTCGGACTTCCACCTGGAAGGTCGCGCGTTCGATACCCACTGAAGACCACCATGTATACTTGGGGATATGTGCATGTAAAATCCGTAGACCCCACTACCTCTCCCCGTGCGTAAGCAATCCTAAGGCCTCGGCTAACAGGTAGGGGTCTGGTGGAGATAAGTTTATATGTTGAGTTACTTTATTCCAAAAGATGGATCGTTTTCCAGAAAGTAGTTCAAAGAACAAATCAACGCATGCAGCATCCTCACATTAATGTTGTTTCAGACGGAGTTTATACTTCAAAACGTAACTCTGCTCCTTCTCTAAAACCCTGCTCTTTCATTTCAGCCTACTTCGGTAGCCATAGCAACGCCTCAACTGGAGATAATTCCGGATCTGATGGGCGCTACATCGGATGAAAATAAAGAGAGAGGAAACTGGTCCAGTGGCATTGAATTTCTTCTTTCTTGTCTTAGTTATGCCGTGGGATTAGGGAACATATGGAGATTCCCTTATCTGTGCTACAGAAATGGGGGAGGTAAGTTCTCTCAGCGTTTGATGACAACTTCAACGGGGTCAAAATGCTCAGGATGAGATATCAGTGCTGTATTTTTCGGGGGGTTATGGGGGTTCAACCCATCCAGTTCTATTTCCAACCCCTTCAATGACTCGAGTTTTTTTCCCCTTGGAGAGGAGGGTGATTAGAACCCTCCTGGTTATGAATGGGAAAAAATCCCAACATAATCCTATTTTTTTCATTTTTTTAAATATTTTTTTCATCTAAAAGCATTCCACATAAGTTCTGTTTGCTTCAAATACTTTATTACTTTAGTTCATGTTATAGGTTCAATCTCGTTTGTAGCTTAATTAGGAACAAGCAATATAACTTTAGGATTTTCACAAGAATAAACTTCAAGATTGCCTACCCCCTCCAAGCGGCACAACGAAAAAAAAAAGTTAAGCAAGGAAAAAAAAAGTAGTATTTAATTTAGTTAACAAATAAAGCTGAATTGAATAGAAATATTAAACCTGTTGGTGGGAAGTTACAAATATGGCAAAATGATGAAGAATTGGAGAACGAATTTAGAATGTTACGTGGTTTAATGTTGCCCTCCCATAGAATACATCTTATCACAGCTTGAATGTGGATTTCATGGAGCAGAAGTTATGTAAATAAGGACTGAATCAGATTAATTTCCTAACATCCTCCCCTTCCCATGATAAAGTTGATTTTTATATAATTTAAGCAATTTATAAAATCATAATAAAATATCCCTTACACTTATTTTTCGTCAAATAAGTGCATATATATAGCGCCTAAGAAACTAATGAAAGAGTGTAAATTGGAAATATCAATTAATCCATGTGGGTTAGCGGGAGCGGGATAATTTCAGCATTTGGATACGGAATGCGTAGATGTTAGGAGATTCATAATATTTACAAAAGAAGTCAAATGTGTCACGTCATGAGTGAATAATAAAACATGAAATAAAACTTGTAAAAATCATTCTAAAAATGTAGCACATTCTAGATGAAACACAACATTATTATTTATTTAAGAATCAGATCAGCAGTCATAGCAAACTTGAAACGTACTAGTTGTATGATGTGCTTCAAGATGCTAGATATAGTGTAACGAAAATGGAATGCGACGAACTTTTCCTTTCACAAGACACGTCATTAAAAATTTCAAGTGAGCAGCAGTTAGGAAAGCTTAAAAGATTTTTTATTTACGCTCATCTTTTTTATTGTTTTGGAAAGTGTCATTTATATGTTCGGCGTATAAAGCGAAAGCAGAGCTCCAAACTCGTCCCCCCCCCCCTTTTTATGGTATTTAAAACTGCGTTATATATCGGAATATAAGGTATATTACATATATGTAAATATATAAACACATTTTTAAATAATTGTTTTTATTCCCTAGGAGCTTTTTTAATTCCGTATGCAATTATGTTGGTGTTTGTTGGCCTCCCGCTTTTCTTCTTAGAGCTTGCTTTTGGACAATACGCGAGTGAAGGACCAATTACAATATGGAAAATTTCGCCTCTGTTTCAAGGTGAATATTAACGGCTGTTATTGTTATGTTCTTTTAGTTTAAAGATAAAAACTTAATCAGTATTTGAAGTGATATTATTGATAAGAAAAATAATTTATTTTATGCTTATTTACAGTTACAAGAAGTTTAAAAGAATATTTAAAAAGTTCGCAAGTTTGTTAGTACTGATTTATTTTTCATTATTCAATTATCTTAAAGGCAGAAAAATTAAGGGGATTACTTCGCTTTGTTTCGGGTAGATGGCACCACGAAACATTAGAGCGACTTCGCCAAATCGTGGTTCTACAAATAAAACTTAAAAGTTAGTTCCGACAGTTTCTTTTCAATTATATAAATATGCATTTGCAACTAAAGTTGCAAATTTCTTTATATAATTCTGAAATGCATATTAAAATGCAATTTTTTTCGTTTCTTACTTTTTCTAAACTCTTTTTAAATTATGCGTTTTTCTACTGCTTCGTTGATGTTTATATATGAAACGGAAACCTTGTTATTGAAAAGAAAAATCAAGAAGTATTATTTATTTAATATATATATTAAGATAATGTACAAAAAATTACACTTTTTTTTATTTTTCTATGTTTTTTTCTAACATCTTAAATTATTTTAGGTCTAGGGTACGCAATGTTTCTGATGTCTGCTCTCGTGGGAATCTATTACAACATGATCCTGGCATGGTCTTTGTTTTACTTGACGTCATCTTTGAACAGCATTTTACCCTGGAGTTCATGTGACAATTGGTGGAATACGATGGGTAAGATCACACAAGTATTTCTTTAAAATCGAATTGATAGAGGAATCCTTATTTGAGGATTCATTCTAGATGTTAGTTCAAATGCATATACAAATGTTTCACCTTCAGATGTATAGTTCGCATATAAAACTTTACATCACCGCTCAAAACTTCAAAAATTTATTTCTCCGCCAACTGAAGATGCATCATCGAAGATCAGACGTCATTCTAGACATTCTAAGAAATAAAATACAGTTTCAGTTGATACATTTTCCTCGAAATTAACTGACATGGACCAGCTTATTACTTAATCGGGGTGCCCTCTTTCAGAGCGATGCCGCACCCCCTAAAAAACTACGGAAACCCCTAAATCGGCTAATTAGTTGACCAAGCCCCCAAGAGCCCCTGAGAACACCCCCCTAAAAATTTCGTCGACACAGTCTGCACCGTGACTCCCCCCCCCCCGGTGGGCACCCCTGAATAAGTCATAAAGGTACTTTGAATTAAATAACGTGAACCCAGCTAATTTATTTGACATATACGACATATATAACACGCGCGACGCTTTATTTCATGTCTCCGCGGAAAAAAAAAAAAAAAAAGAGAACTTTTAATTTTACATGTAATTAAATATACGTTATTTAAAGAAAAGATCCATTTAAAAAAATGCAATATATATATATATATATATATATATGAAGGGTCCACTATAAAAACGACCTAAGTCACATACTACTTTTTGAAATTTGCTTTATGTTTTATTCAATTATTTTATAGCATATATGTTAATTTTAACAATGCAAGCCTACTTTTCCGTAACACCCAAATTCAAATTTATTGTACAATATTTATAATACATAATTTATAATAAAACAAAGCAAAGTCCAAAAAGTAGTATGTGACTTAGGTCGTTTTTCCGGTGGACCCTTCATAAATATATATTATATATATATGTATTTATTTATTTATTTATTAAAATTTAACCGGTTTAACACGCGGTTGTGCAAGTCTCCAAAATATCTATTTCGTAGCTAAGAATCCCCCCCCCCCTTTTTTTTTTTGAAAAAGAGAATCGTAGCTCTCTTTTGATGCTTATGTATTTTTTTGATTATTATAAGTTTTAAAGTTTTGAACAAAGGAACAAGGCAAAAAATTAAAAAGGAAAAATAATGTGTATGCAGCAGACGCCCAAATACACTAGATATAAAGCTCATTGTGCGTCTCCCGTTTTACAAGTTTTAATCATATTTGTTACATAAAATGCTAAAAACAACTCAAGTGATTTTTATCAGAACTTAGTCAAATCTAACATGACAGGAAGGAAGTTGGATTTTTTTCCTTCCGAAGTTATGTTACTTGGCGTAGAATCTCACCATTAGTATTTAGATCGTTAAGGATTTCGAAAGGTTCATTTATGCTTTTAACTCTTTCGCCATTGTCAATCAAACACCAATGTTGTTAAGCAATGTTTTGGAATGAAAGACTTATAGAAATAAAAAAGGAGCCAAAAAAAAAAAAAAATCTTTATGCAGAAATATATTCAAATTATTGAGCTATTGAATAAAATGTTAGGGAAAAAAATGGAGCCAATTCAAAAAACTAAACATCTTGAACTTGTAGCAAAAAATCAATTTGATTATATTTCACAAAACATTGAAAAAAAAAATACAATTTTCAAATGTTAATGCAAGCAAAGTCTTGTTAAAAATTGGTTTTTACCAGAAAACCTTCTATTTGAATACGTACACAGTACAACGACTTCGCTATTTGTCTCTCATTAGTTTCATAGTTATTGTAACTTAGTACCTGAAAGTACGAAAAACTTGTATGCAACTTTCATTTCAAAGTTGCTTAACAATGTTGAATTTGTCATAGTTTATTTGCCGTTGGATTTGTCAGCGCAAAGGTAAGAATTTAAAGTCATTATTTTTTCTTTTTTCGCTAGTTATATAATATGTACAATGTTAAAAATCCTTAAAATAATACTCCGAAGGACAAGTAAGTACGAATAATATGCACTAATACGCAGACAATGTCACTTATTTGGTTAAAGTTTAACATAAAATCTATAATTCGACAAACTTAAAAGAATTTTCACACACATTTAACACATTTTCCATTAAAGTTGCATAATGTAAGATTTAAATTCACAAATTGGATCTTTTTAAAAAATCTGTACAAAACCTGGGCTTTATAAAATTAATTGAAAGCAATTCTATATCATATTCGTGTTAGAGAAAATGCTGTAAGACATTTTATTTTATAGACAAAGCCACAAATTTACGTTTCATCTCATGACATAATTGCGTATCATAAAAAGTACCAGATTAATCATCGTGACTGTGTTTACATTGCGTTCAGCTTTAACTTTGATATTTTTATCAAGTAAAATTTAAATTGTTGAAATTTGAAAAATGATACTTTGAGAAAAAAGCATTTTATATGCATGTATTTAGGATTTAAAAAATATTATGCATATTTGAAGATTGGCAATCTTAGAAAAAAGCTAAGAGGGATTTTCAGAGCTTGTGAAAACTTCCCGTTTGACATAGCATGATTAACCTAGATCTAAATTTATCTTTATGAATCCAGCGAAATTGAGAATTTAAAAAAGTAATTATCCTCTGGATTAATACCCATGCGTAAATTTTCCACTCTAAAAAACTTTGGAGTTATCTTTTTAGTGACAGATTCTTACTTCCATAAATAGTTTTCGACATATATTAATGGGAAGTGAAAACCAATTTTTAACTTTTAAACGAAAGGTGTTTTAGATTAATGACGTGTACTTATAAGTAGGAAAGTATTTGAATAATATTCATATATGTTTAGAATGTCTTTATGAAAACGGATTATTTAAAGAAATATCTTCCGTTAGAAGCACCTACAACAGACTCTGATTCAAGTTAAATTGACGCATGGTATTTAATGGAAAACGTTTTGTGAGAAAATCTTTTAATTCAACTATTTAAGCGATTGCTTGTTTTATAGGCGAGCCCACATTTTTTTTCCCATTTTATAATACGTATGAAGATCATGACTTAACCCTACATTACGCAATTCTTTTTATTAGCGATGAAAAAAATATTTTCGACTGTAAAATTATGCTTACATAAAGGAAAAATATTTTTTTTGATTAACTATAATATGTTTATTTTATAAAAATTTTTACTTGTAGCATATATGATACATAATGCTTCTGTAAGTTATCTTTCTAAGAAGTATAAAATTTTACAAAACAATCATTATTTTTGTTTAAGGGGGGAAATACGTGCAAAACGGTGTATTAAGAGCAATTTTCATAATTTTTTTAACGCATAAAGAATAAATATATTTTATTGAGATTTTGAGGTTATTTTATAGATATATTGACAAACATTTACTGAACTTTTCAAACATTTTTCTTGAAAAATCCCGAAGGTATTGGCTGTTGCACACTGTAATTCGGCAGTTTGCGTACATTCAGGAGATCACAATTTTTTTTCTGAAATCATTTTTTTTTTTAAAATTTACTTTTATTATAAGTGTATCTTCTAGTTGAAGTAAAATCATCACAAAAAATTGAAAATTTCTATTTTTTTTAGAATGGAAAAATCAAGTACAATTTTTAACTGTTTGTTCTGTTCTTTTTTTACAATAAAAAAAATAAAAATAAAGATGTGTTTATGATTCTAGTTCAACTAAAGTGTATATATAAAGAAAATGTGTTCTAAATTTGATAAGGATTCATCAAAAACTCTGCGAGTTAAAGTGTATGCAAGTTCGAAAAAAGTAGTTTCGAGAAAAACGCGTTTAAAAAATCGAGTGGTAGTGAAGGTAAATTTAGGGCAGTAATGAATCTTTTTTTTTTTATGCTTATAGATACTAATGCTTATAGAAATTTATTTCCGAGGTCTTAATTGTTAAAGGAAATAAAAGGACATCTGCTAACGTTATCTAATACCCTTTAGGTCCTTCATGAGGGACTACCTGCTCAACTGCTCCAAAAGGGGCGCTCGCTTAAATGCTTATAACTTTTTAACGACTTGGAATTTTGCTTTGAAATTTTCAGGGTATATTATTGAATAGATGTAGAATCGATTTATGAAGAGTTTTTTTTTTTAATTTTTTTGAGACCGTTACACGTTTTTCCCCCCTTAAGCCAAAATGAGCGCATTTCTGAAATTTTATGTAAGAAAATGATTTACATACAAAGGGTATTTGCATCTTTGGCGAGTTTCTTCATATATTGGCCAATGCCTTGCCCCATCACGTCTTACGTCTTTTGGAACAACATAAGAGGCCTTGGGGTTTGGATCTTATTTAAATTGGAAATAGGGTCGTATCAAAATTGCTACACAGCGTTTCTAAACGAAAAATATTTAATGTACAGTTGGAAGCGGGTTATTTCTTTACGTTGTATCACACATACGTAATGTAGAATTAAAAATACAACTCTCTTAAAAGTACAACTCGGTAATAATGAAGGTTCTAGCTATGCTTTGTTAAAACATATCCGTACTTAATTTATTTTTAAAATATGTGCTTGCCCTAGATTACGCAAACAGCAATGTGCGCAAAGCTCTATTAAAAAAAAACCATACATAAAACATGTATCCTATAAGTTTTGCTCTTCATGCATTTTTACAAAACTATTTCAAATCCCACAATCAAAATATATTCATGTAGTCACAATCGAGAAGTACTGCACAATCTTAATAATGTTTCATGTGAACACCTGTAAATGTTGTTCTTTAAGATTGTCGAATTGATAAGTATTCTCAAGTTCATTCAGGTTTTATTTTCCAGCATGTCAAAAATTTGATACCAAAAACTGCACAGCGCTCGGAGGAATCATGGCAGAGAATGGCACATGCTTGTTTAAGTACCAAGTTTCGAACCAAACGTGGGAAAGTTTAGAGGGCACTCTTAAAAGAACAAAAATGGCAAGCGATGAATACTTTCAGTAAGTTCTTTATGCACGGAACGTTATTCACTATTATTAGGAGCTATTATATTTATCTTGCTTATACCTATTAAATGCATAGTAAGTAGTATTTATTTACAAATTTACAATATTTTGGCTATGATATTCCGATAATTTTCTTTTGAGACATGTTTATCAAAAAGGTATGTAAAAGTTACTATTATGTGTCCGTTTGACTGTACATTTTACTAGACTATTTAGTAAGTTTTACCTGTAAGTATTTTACTAATTTTATTTTAAGATATATGCAGGGAGAAGCAACTTGTGCAAAAGGAAATTTACTTTTTGGCGGGGGATGGAAAAGTGTTTTGGGCATAACAGTTTTACACATTTTTAAAAATTGAAATCTCTTCAAATCATCCGGTGCTTCAAGCTCCCCAAACCATGGGAACAATTCACATATTCATGTAAATGTGTTGTCATTATCAATTTAAAATGTTCATAAATTTTGAAGATTGCCTTTCTTTCCCTGTAAAATCAATTTTTAAAACTATTTTTTATTATTGTTTTTAATTCGAAGTTTGCATAAAAACTCGATTTTTAGCATAAATTTAAGTGTCCTGGAGCACCGGAAAAAATTATTTGAAATTGAAGGGGGGTAAAAATACATGCGTTACCACGCATGTATTTTAAAAGTTCGTCCCTCGACGATTCTTTTATACAAGTTTCGATTTTTGGCTCCATTCTAATATATATATGATAGAAAACTGCATATATTGTATACATTGCACATGGTAATACTAGAATGAATGCATACATCATCAAATGTATAAATTATAGTAGTAATTCTATTTACATTATAAATTGTTATTAAAGCTATTTAGCTATTATTTATCAGTATATTCCTACATGAATTTCTGAACGAAAGGTCTGTATATGTTACCGGCAAAGTATGAAACGTTGGCATTCTATAGAATGCCTAGGCAAAATGTATATAATGCCGGACATTTTTAGGCAAGGTATGAAATATGAGAAATATTACATACTTTCTCTAGGCATTGTATATAATACCTAGGCAGTCTATAGAATGACAAACGCTATTTAGGCAAAGTATGAAAAAAGCGTTCTGATGAGGTTATTATGTAAATTATGTGCATTTCTCAAAAATGAAAATGTTATTCTGAAGAAATAATGAGATTGTCATTAAAAACAATTTATTTTTGGTTTCCACAATCATTCATATCGTAGCGATTAAGCAACCAATAGTCCCTGGGTTCCTTCTTAGCAGTCATTTTGGCTTTTTGTAGATCATTTATTAACTTCTGGCAAGTAGTTTTGGTTAAGAAAACACTTTTTTTGCAGCGTTAGCTCTCATTTTGCACTTAAGGGCGGAGTTCTTAACGAATCGGAGATGTATTTATACTTTGCCTGTTTCTCATTTGGCATTCTATAGAATGCCCATGAAATGTGTAAACTATAAATCGTTTCATCCACTGCTTGCTAGTTTTAGGCATTATGTACAATGCCTAGGCATTCTATAGAATGCCGTATTTCAAACTTTGCCGGTAACATATAGATCATGAATTTCTCTGTGGAATTTTGTCTGGTTATTTTACAAGGTTATAATGAGAGAATATAGCTGTAAGTAGATTTTTTTCTTCGTTCTATTTTAAAGCAGACATGTTATATACATAAAAGACGAAGTTCATTATACTATATGAATATAAATGCTGAATTGAAAACATAACAGTATACATGCACACAAACTCTTGTACAAAATCAGTGTGTAGTATGAATGTTTCTAAAATGTTTGCTATCATAGGTACTTTGATCAGTTGGTTTTAATTTAACAAAGTGTAATGTGATCGAAATATGCAGTAGGTATCTTTAAACTTTAAAACTAAAACACACAGTAGTATAGGTTGTAGATCATATATTGATTTGTATATCTGACATATACACCATAACTAGATATTGAGCTTTTTAAAGAGACAGATGTCGAAAAAATTTTCACTTACCTTGATACTAATGCAAGGTTTGTGCATGTATTTGATGCTTGTTGTATTTTGTGTTTAGTTTGTGTAAGCTCTTTTCCTAATGCTTTCCTTCAGTTTCATTACCTTATATACTATTATTATAGTAATATTATTTTGGGAAAAAAAATAATTTCAGCTAATTTTCTAAGCGTGGAATCATTTATTTCACAAATAAAAAAGTATACTACAAGCAAGCAGAAATTAATTTATTGTGTCAACTAAGAATCACCAATATATTTAAATTAGTTTACCAAGAAAAAAAAATATCTTATGTTCAAATACATCTGAATATGTTGCAAGTATAAGCTAGTGGTTGTTGGAACATTTTTATTTGCATAAAAGAATTACGAAAAAATTACAACTTCAGATTCAACTTCAAAAGAAATGCAAAAATATTATTTCCAAAAGTCGACGCAATACAAAATTAGTAATTAGTATCATGAAACAAGTCTATATCTGGAGTATGATTAAATGCTTTCTAAACGTGAATTTTCAGTGCACAAAACAATTTTCATTATTAAATTTGAGCTAAACTGTGTCAGTTTTATTACTTCCGCTCTTCTCTTTACAGGATTTTTGTTTCGTGAGGCATAATTAAGGTAGATTCATTTTTCTCTTTCTAGCAATTTTGTGTTGGATATCACGGAAGGCCTTCATGATTTAGGAGGAATTAGGTGGGAACTGGCCCTCTGTCTCTTTAGTTGTTGGTTCTTCGTGTTCATCTGTTTATTAAAAGGTGTAAAGAGCATAGGAAAGGTGAGAATTAGTCTATGTTTTCTACATAATAAGACATGAATGCAAATATATCAAAGCTATTTTTTAAAATCTGAATATCTACATAAGGCATGCGATTATTTGTATGACTAATGTCTTCCACAATGAAACAATCGTTTTTAAAGTAGCAAAATTTCTTAAAAACTGTTGCGAATGACACACGGTGCAGAGAATGACGTACAAATGCCAAATACAATTTTAGAGTCAAATTAGGTAATGACTGGAGGAAAAATTAGATAAAAATAAAAAGGAGAAAACTGGTGAAAAAAGAGCGCTTTGTTTTACATAAACGAATAATTGAAATGACTTAAATATTATCACACCATAATTTTCGTTCGTTCAAAAACTTAGTAGTTGTTTTGTTGGAATTCAATTTTATGTCTTTGAGCTCAGGTTATTTTCTTGCTGCTTCTAAAATAATTATGCAGGTTTCTTTTTCCTGGAAACAATTTACATACCCAAACGTCTCGTTAATCTAATTTATTTTTCAGAATATTTAAATTAATAGGTCCTTCTAAACGCTCATCGCCATTTAAATAATAAAAGAAGCCCGCAACTTATTCTAAATGTAATTTGAATGGTAATTGAGAGAGTACATAGCTCAAATTATTTATATATGTTATTTTGACAATGCTGAAAATAATAAAATAAGATACACATAGTTGCACATTTTTTGTATTGGAAAGCAACAATTTCATCGAAAGTCCGCAATCATTTCATTTCCCTGCTAAAATATTTTGGGATAACCAAACAACTTAATGTACAATAATTGTATCAATAGAAATTAACTCTAGAATGTTTTACAGAATTAAAGTTTGAAAAAAAAAACAAAACAAACATAACGTCTTATGCAAGAGTATCTAATTACTTTTTAAAGTGAAATAAATTATGTCAGCATCCCAGAGCAAATAACTGTACATAACAGAAAGGATCTGTTTACTGTATAACCCGAACTAATTTTAATTCAAAGTAAAACTCTTCAAAAGTGTATTTTAAATTTCGCCCGACTATTTTAATTTGGTTTTATGAGTTTTGAGCATCACAAATGTATCAGAATTTTCCATGTTTCTGCTTGTATACATAAGATTGATTATTTGATATTCAGCTATAAGAAGGATTTTTGTTTTAAATCACTGACCTGTTTCCTAAAATTGATTCATTTTTTTCCAGGTTGTTTACTTTACAGCTTTATTCCCCTATTTAGTTCTAACAATTCTTCTTATCCGTGGTGTAACACTGGACGGGGCTTATGACGGCATCATGTTTTACTTGACTCCTGAATGGCACCGGTTATTGGAAGCTAGAGTAAGTTTCAATTCATCATATTGTACTTAAAGCATGCATTTGTATGGAAATTATAAGTAGTTTTGCAATCAGAAATGTAATCTTTTACCAGTTTTGATTGTTTCCAATATAAAACATGAAGAATGTTTGGTACCATACATTGGTCAAAAAATGAAAACATTAATTTTCTAACATTTTCTATTCCCGACCCAGTTTTCAATCATAATTTTCATTGCGCCCCCCCCCCCCCCCCACTTACAATAAAATGTATATCGAGTACTTGGGATTATGTTTCTGAATTATTTTTAACTAACTGCTAAAACAAGAGTAAAAGCGAGTAATTTAGTAATAAATCATTATTTGAGTTTTAGGCAGGAGTGGAGGATAATTTTTCAGCGCTAAAAACAAGAGCTTTTCGCATTCAACATCCCACTTTTATGAAACAGGATTTTCTGCTGTTGCCTTTTTGAGGACAAACTATAGATCTCGGCTAAATATAGAAATAGAACTGAGAGTGGCTATTTCTAATATTAGGCCTTCCTTCGAAAAACTTTGCTTTGCAAGACAGGCCCGAGGAAGTCCCTAATAACAATTTAATATGTTTTTAATTTAATTTGATTTTAATTTAGTATGTTTTGATTAAATAAGTTGTTGTACTTTAAGATGTTAATAAATATGTCGAAATGTATTTTGTTTTCTATGTGTATGTGTGCTTTCCTTTCAGTCAGTTAATCAATATTTTAAAATAATATTTTCTCTTGGAGATTCTCGCGCCTCCCACCTTCTAGTAAGCTTGCGCTCCCCCCTTAGGGGGGCACGCCCCACAGTTTGAGAATCGCTGCATTAAAGTTTCTGTCAGTGCCTGTTCTATGCTGCCTGTGTCAAGCAAAAAAAAAAAAAAAAATAGGTTTAATATTAATGTTCGAAAATTATAAATAAAGTTACTGATGGACATCAATTACTTGAAGGGCAAAATAATTGTATTTTGTTATATCAAAAATAAAAATATAGGTGAGAGATTATTTAAATTATTAATATCTATCGATCTAGCAAAGTGTCAGGCTACTCTTAAAATATAAACGAGTAAAAATTTTGAAAATTGATCGATTATTAGTGTGTACCAGTTTTTATGCATTGAGATTGTATGTAAAGATTTCTTAGATATAAATTTAACTGTGGAAAAAAAAAAATACTTATAGAAAATTTAATTACTTCTTTAACAAAATATAAATAAGGATACAAAGACGACAGAAATTATACCCACATTTCATTAACACCTAATCCATATTTGTTACGGAACTTTGTCCGTGGATTTACCGAGTTTAATTTGCGAAAAACTAAACTAGACGCGGTGGCGCGCCAGCCCTTTTGGGGGTCATGGCCTACTGTGCCCATCCCAGATTTCGAGGCCAAGGGCCCTGGAGTGCAGAAGCAGATGTTACGGTCAAGTGGCCGGCCTGACGCAGAACCCCCAAGTCTTTAGTTCCCAAGCAAGCTTGGTCCTTATTTTACCTACTTCACTGAAGGGATGAAAGACTGAGTCGACCCTGCCCATCCCGGGAAGCGAACCCCGAACCTGTAGCATGGTAGCACGGAATGGCCCGCCCAGGGGCTACCACTCAGCCACTGGGCCTCAGCTGGTTTGCTATACGCCGTAATAATTAGTGCTGTATTTTGAAGTGTAATCACGCGAAATATCCTTTTTGTACAAACAACGCAAGATATGATAATTTGACATGCATAACATTTTCTGCATTATTAAAATTTCTCAAATATTTAGTCTTACAACATACACTGCAGAAAAACAATGCAATGTTATTTCCCCCATTTGGTCTGTAGATAATATCGATGTTTTTACTTTTCACAGTTATCACGTCCAATTTGAAGGCAATTCTCGGTCGGTTCTGCGCGGAATGAGGACGCGCTTTACTTTAAGAAAACAAGAAAAGTTTACTCAAATTTTAAACACGGAAACATTTTAAGTTTTAGCTCATATAGTATGTTTTGAAGCTGAATTGGCGAGTAAAATTTCAGGAATGTAAAACCGGATTTTGGGAACACAGAACTCTCGTAGTGTATAGAACAAGTCGTGTCAATAATAGAATGCTAATTTTCAGCATGCACGGCAAAACGTTTCACGAGAAAATGACGGAATATGAAAGGTAAGGATAGTTTGTGCCAACCTGACCTAAATATTAGCCAATCATCCCCATTTTTGGGTATGTTGGTTTATCTTCTCTGGACTTTTGAAATAAAAATTGTGATGAACGGTGCTTGTAATTAATTAAGAAAATAAATAATACACCTTGCCTGAAATATCAATACCAGCTTTCATGATCTCAGTTGTCCTTACAGCCAAGCATAATGTCGCCATATCTTTCATGAAAACAACTCAATTGTTAAAAAGTGCGCGAAACAGCCCCAGTCGTCTTCATACTATAACTGAGGAGCAAACAATCAAACCATGTTTTCTCCAAAAAAAAAAAAAAAATATATATATATATATATATATAAATTACTGGTTTTTCTTCAACTTCAAACAAGTTTAAAGCTTGTTTTGGTTACAAATAACAACATACTTTTGCACCAGTTAATGAGGAGTTCAAAGAAAAACCAGTAATTTTTATTTTATTTTTTTTTTGGAGAAAACACGGTTTGACTGTTTGCTCCTCAACTTTTTCTCATAACCATTAAAAAATGCATTTGTAAATAAAGAAAAGAGTATTAAAATATTTTCAGATTTATCTGACTTTTTTCTCCTTCCAGGTTTGGGGCGATGCTGCGATGCAAATTTTCTTCTCCCTTTCACCCTGCTGGGGAGGTCTGATTACTTTGGCCAGCTACAATCGGTTCCACAATAACTGTTTCAGGTACTAACAATTCTTTTGTCAAAATGTGTTCTTAAAATAAATTAAAAGCTGTAATAAATTCAAAGAACTATTTAAAAAATAAGTACAGTTGTCCATAGCTAACAATAAAACTACTTTATGATGCTTGTGATCCTTATATATGTGTTTTAATCTAGTGATGCTTTGATTATTTCCTTCGCAAACTGTGGGACAAGCTTCTTTGCCGGATTCGTAATATTCAGTATCGTTGGATTCATGGCCCATGAACTAAGTGTACCAGTGAATGAAGTCGCAGCACAAGGTATTTATTCACTTTTAAATGTCTCATATTTCATCTCAGATGAAAGAATAAAATGCTCTCAAACTAAATTTTAATATTTGGACGTGGAATAAAAATGCTTTCCATGAAATGCACTGTTAGAAATTTCATCATGAAATTACGGTTAAATGAACGGCAGCTGTCTGTCCATCTAATTCACAGTTAAATTTACGGTTTGGAACATTTTTATGTCTTTACGGGACCTAACCATTTCCAATCACCTTGGTTAAAAAGCCGTAAATACAAAAGTTAACGGTTTTATAACCATTTAAAAATGCTTTCAAAACAAAATTTTTAACCGTTTTTGAACCATTTCGAGGAGTAGAACCTTCGAGGAGTAGAAACCGTAAACGAAGCTTGCGGGAATCGAATACGGTTGTATTTTATACCAACCTTGTTCTCTAACCATTCGGCCATCAGCACGACGTAAAGCGGCCCTTTATTTATCAATAAATCTTCTTTTCCAACAGGCAAACGGCCTTAAAATTGAGATTTCAGTTTTTGATTGGATCCAAAGCCATATTTAATCTAAATTTACTGTACATTGACGAAAATCATTTTATTTCCTGCAAAAACTAAAATACAGAAAAGCTTCAGCAGCTCAAATTATTTATGGGTTCACTCATGCTCAAACAGTTCGGGAATCCGATGTCTCCAATTTTTGATTTACGTCTGTATGTAATTCTATTTAGTAACCACTGCTTAAGCCACTTTTTTTTCTTCTTTTTTTTATATACTCATGCAGATATGAACTGATAAATCTTCATTCATATTTTAACAATAACGTACGACCGGTAAGGTTTCGCAACCAAGATGGACGCCCGATTCTTATTGAGCGCTTGAAAATTACGGTTAGTTAAACGGTCTTTAGAATAAACAGAGAATAAACGATTTTTTTTCGCAATCAGCGGTTTGAGTACCATCATTTTAATGGTTATTCAACTGCTGTAATTAAATATGGTAAAATAAGTCAAATAAATGGTTATTTTACTATTTTCTTACGGAAATTTTTAACAGTGTGGGTTTTATTTTGTTGTTTAAATAGAAATCGTTGGAACCGTTATAATGAAGATATTTACTGAAGCATTTTGATCTTTCAAAAATATCATATATATATCCTTCGAAAAGACAAGCAGATTTATTCAATTGCTGGATTTTACAAAAGAAAGGGGAATTGACGAAAAGGAATGTAAAAGAACTTCAGATAATTATTTTACAGCTAATATCACTTAACAGGGATATGCAGCGGAGCATGGAGCAGGACCACGATACAGTGGTGAGTGGAGCAACGAAATTTTGTTCGAAACTGGAGCCAAGTGAAAACAAAAAAATGTCGTGCTCGACTGCTCCGATTAAGAAAAAAAAACATTTTTTTAATGATAAAATTAAGCTAAAAATATTATAATCTATTAAAATTATTTGGAGCAAGGGGTGGAGCCCGAGAAAGCATTTAGAAGTCACAGCGGAGCAACGTAAAAACAAGTGGCTGCTCCACGTCGTCATTATTTTAGATATTTTATTTTGGCTTGAGCTTTCATGGTAACACGATAGTTAATTCTTTAAGATCTTATTTTAAAAAATGCTTACAATAAGGCATAAATAAATAAAAAACTCCTGAAACACCTTATTAAAATACCTTAATTCACATCTTTAATTATTTTTATCTTACTTATTTTCACCTTATTTATTATTTTAATCTTATTATTTAAGATATTTTATTTTGGCTTGAGCTTTCATGCTAATACGATAGTTAATTCTTTAAGATTTTATTTAAAAAATGTTAACAATAAGACACAAATAAATAAAAAACTCCTAAAACACCTTTTTAAAATACCTTAATTCACTTCTTTAACTATCTCAGAAATCAATCTGCTCTTCAGTTATTTTTTTAAAATGTTTAAATGAAAAGTCAGGTGTGTTTAAAAAGTTTTCAGACTTCATACGCACGTATTATCTATAGAAGTATTTAAGATATTAATGTTAAGTGCTCTTTTTAATTAATTAGAAAAATCCTGAAGAAACTCATATGAAATTTTTATCCTCAGGTGCTGGCCTCGCATTTGTCGCATATCCCGAAGCTGTGGCCCGACTTCCGATTTCACCACTGTGGTCGATTCTTTTCTTCTCCATGCTGATGACTTTAGGCCTGGGAACACAGGTATGTAGGATTGCAAATTCTATGTAGGAACAATATTCCAACTCCACTTAAAAAATCAAGTTCGCCTCAACCCCCACTTTAATGTTCATTTTCTTCTAAGATCTAAAAAAAAAAAAATATCTGAACTTATTCTTAGTTATTGTTCCACAAAACATAAAAAATCTGATATTTTGCACTTCTGGTCAGTTTGCAAACTTCACCTTATGAAGTTTTTATAACCTAAAACAGTTTTAATTTATCGCGAAGAAAAAAAAATAAAATTGGGACAATTAGCGAATTATTAAAGTAATTCTCCATTTATTTTCAGTTTACAATCATCGAGACAGTTGTAACAACCATTGTGGACACGTGGCCAAATAAACTTCGTCGGCGCAAAGCGTGGGTGCTTTTGTGTTCATGCGCCGTCATGTTTTCATTGGGTCTCTTCATTTGCACTAATGTAAGTTACTCACATTTTTTTTTCTTTTATTTTTAATAATATTTTTCCTGGAACTAATCAATTTGTTTACTCGAAAAAAAAAATATATCTACGAAGCTTAAATGTATGGAAATACATTCAGCAAATTGAATTGAAGACAAAATTATACTATACTCAATTTTTACTTGCACACCCCTCTTTACCTAAGTAAATTTTAAAAAAATCTATGCCCCATTAAAGACTAAGAGCTTTTGCATTGCCATTAAAAATAACAAAAAAATAAGCTTGAATTCTATAGTTGATTTTTATTATCTCAAAACTAATTATATTTTACTTTGAAAAAAAGGGTGTCTCAAACAAAATCAGATACATGCAGTTCGAAAAAGTAGTATGTCCCTTCCGTGTTCATAAGCAGAATACAAAGAAGTATTCTTGTCGTTGTACTCGATATTTGTATTTAGTTACGCAATTTTTTTGTAAAAATACGGCGAAAATAATTTGATTCATGCAGAGCAAAAAAAAAAAAAGTCTAGAAAAAATTCGAGTAAAATTGTTTTTTTTAAAATAAGAAATGCAAAACGAAAAAGTCATTATGCAAAAGGGGAAATAAGGGAGATTTGACTTTCAGCGCACATCATTGGTTCTTCTTAATTTAATAACCATGCCCTCATGATGACTGATTGGCATTTTATTGCGTCATTTAAAGGGTGCTCCAGGCAACCGTGATTTGTTAGTTGCGGTGCGGTGTCAGTTGTTACTCGTTTGTTAGTTTGATAACTACGGCAACAATCTTCGACGACATATGCAAAATGTCTCCGAAACATATCGAAAACAAAAAGCACATAAAACCATAAAATAGACAACTTTAAGTTATTATTTGATTAAAGTGAGGTCTGTAGGCACATTTTGAACGATTAACAGTTGTACCTTTTAAGCAGCATCCCTTGTATGGCTGCTCAAAATATATTCTGTCACTTCAATAAAGCCACTTAATAAATTCCGACTTCAATAAATTAGATAATATTTTGGTATGAAAGCCAAACTATAAATTGACATTAATAAGTTATAATTTTTACAAGAAACGTTTTAATGTGCATGTTAATCAGAAAATATATTGAAGAAATTTTAAGACAAGTTAATTAGAGTTCTTTTTAAATATTTAGGGTGGCATGTATTTACTTCAATTGATGGATAACTATGCAGCAAGTTTTTCCGCTTTGATTATTGGACTCATTGAGGTGATAGTTATAAGTTGGATTTATGGTAAGAAAATTGCTTTTTTTATTTTTTTTTATTTTTTTAATACATTATCTAAACCGGGAATTTATTCTTCAGAAAAATATCCAGTTATCAACGCTGCGATATATTTTATAAAATTAATGATGCTCTTCGAAATTCTTATGGATTATTTTATTAAAAAAATTATTTTTTTGTACACAACTACCAAAAATTCTCAAAAAAAAAAAAAAAAAAAAAACCCTGCATGATTTTATGCAAGTAAAAGAAAATATGCTTAATGATGAATTTTATACGGAAATTCACTTTTATTTCAATGATTTTCTTCACTAAATTAATATTCATAATAACACAATGATTTCATTAAAAAAATATGCTGCGCATTTCGATCACACATTCTAAAATGCCCATTCTTCTAAAATCCTCTACATTAAAGAGTTTTGAATATACGTATTCTTTTCCAAGATAATGAAGGTTGGGTTGACCGGGAAAACATGCCCCTAGATGCCCTTTGAACCAGTTGCAAGAATTTAAAAATGTTTATGGCATGTGGGTCTGTCAGTCCAACTATGTGTGTGTTCCCCCGTCACCTTTCCCAAACATGAATGTCGTTAAACTAGCGTTGATTCAAATACCACAGCGAGATAGTTCGAAATTTTACTGAAGTGAATAAATTTCCTCACATACCAATAATCGTTTTTTATTAATAAATCGCATTTTCTATTTCGACAAATAATATACATACAATTTAATAGCACGTAGTTGTAGGAGTTGTTTTCATTGAAACGCTTTCGAAATAACTTCTTCCATTCATGAAAAGCAGAAAAATCGATACGGGGGCTAGTTGGCTTATTTCACATGAGGCACTTTGGCCCATTTCGAGAACGTGCGCTAAAAGATTACTTACGCTATGTTTATGAGATTTATTTTTATGAGATAGATTTTAATTTTCCTTTACATTTGAACCATAGTAAAGGCATTTATTGCTAAAAGCTGGAAAATTAGATACAATAATATATTTTATTGTAGTTAAGAATAAATTTTAATATATTTTAGGCTTAATGCCATTACTCTTGTTGGTAAATAGGTATTTTACGAAATATTCTAAAATAACAAAATTACATTCTCGTGGTAAAAAACAAATGAAAAAAAAACATTTTAAAATATTTGAAAACTATTCTTTCTGTTTCATTTCGATTTTAATTCATGTGGAAACGCAGAGCGAACGAATGATGTATTATTGAATTAACACTATTTTATATTATTATTCAATATCTGTTTGTTTTTTTTCTTTTACATAATTTGAAATTTTATAACAAAATAATTTTTGACTTCGTGAACGAATGGACAATGAAATTTTTTTTTTCCAAGCTGTTTTTTTTTTCGTAAGAAGTGTAGAATAAGATTTCCTAAACATGTGAACGTTTCTGAAATATCGTTATTAATAAAACGTGAAATAAGTGACGTAGGCAAACTTACCGTGCTTACGGGGCAAGTTGAACCACTGATCATATCTGACTGGGTATCAATCGAAATAAGACAAAAAGCAACGCAATTAAGCACAAAATTGAAATGCAAAATGTAGAAACGTGTTTCAGAATTACAAGGAATTACTTTTTCAATGCATGGAAGAAGTGAGCAAGGGAAGCATGATCTCAGCAAACGTCTCGACAAAGTCCCGCGCCCACGTTTGCCGAGTCTTTGTTTCCCTTTCGTGCATTAAAAAGCGAATTCCTAGCGATTCGAAAACAGGCGTCCGCATTTTTCACTAAAATTTGGAATTTAATTACATTGCTTTTGGGATCATTCATAAATGATGTCACGTTTCGAGGGGGGGGGGTTTCGTGAAATTGTGACAAAGTGTGACAAGGGGAGGGGAGGGGGTAACAAGAAGTGTGACATCCTGCATTATGCAATATAACGTGACGCGTGACAAAGGGGGGTAGGGGGGTCCGCTGAAGTGTGACGTACTGTGACAAAGGGGGGGAGGGCGTAAAATATATGGGGAAAAAGCGTGACGTCATTTATGAACGGCCCCTTTTATTTGTTTCATTTGTAGCACGAAATTTAAACTTTCCTGCATAAGTGTCAGTTCTCGTCTCTAACTTAAAATTTTTAAATTTCATAATGAAAATTACTGTCCGAAGGTACGCTGCTAGTGTTTTTTTTTTTTTTTCTAACGAAATAAAAGCAGCCAACTAGCCCCGATCTACCCAATATGATGAAAATTTGCGTTGTATTACGATTTAATTGAACGCACTTGCTTTTCAACTGCTCTCTGGCATGATTTGTACTCAATTTAATAATATTTATAATTTTTAGGTATTGATAGATTCCTAAATGATGTGAAATTGATGTTGGGCCGCTATCCGCCTCCTTATAAGTACTGGAGATGTATCTACAAATTCGTTGTACCTTTATTGATTAGCGTAAGTATAACTCATTTTTATTATTTAGATCTGGTGTGCAACTAAAAATTAATAAGCAAGCAGCGCACTGCAAGATGTTATCGAAATATGAAAAAAAAAAATATTTGAGCAATAATTATTTTGAGTAAAATTAATTGTACGATGGCAGTATAGCCCTTGGAAATATTTTGTTTATCGTAGTAAAAATGGCAAAGGGATATTTTTTACATGCATGCAAAAGCAATGCTTTTTAACAGTTTTACAAAGGTCATTTATCTATTTTCAATGTTCCTCTCAAACAATTTCTTATATAATGCTCCAAAAGAAATTAATCTCAGCCTTTTTATCAGAAAGAGCATCAAGTCGTACCTACCTAAAATAAAAAGAATATATGTATCACTAAGAGCTAAGGAAATGCATATAAATTACGCGAAAAAAATCCCGTTCATTATTTTAAATCAGTTTTTTTTTTAATTTCACTCCCTATTAGCTAAAGAAAGAATATTTCTCTTTTAGAGCATTTTGATTTTTTCCTTGATTGAAATGCGTCCTACCGAATATGGCGAGTACATCTTTCCTGATTGGGCAACTGGGCTTGGCTGGGCAATTTCTTTGTTTTCTGTCAGTGCAATACCGATTGTTGGATTTATAAAAATTTATCAAGCCAATGGACCAATATTGACTGTAAGTAAAGATTGATCATTTTTTTTTATTCACTTACTTTAAGTCTACTGTATAACTTAATTTTTAACTCTTTCTGCTATAGAGGTTATCAACTTTGTCGAAAGCAACAGCCGATTGGGGTCCTAAACTTCAACACCATCGAGCTGAGGCAAACGCTCCCAAGCATACCGATTCGCAAGTACCTCTGACTATACCAAACTATGACCCTGATGCTTATGGTGAGGATAACGACTCTGACTGTAAAAATAGTGACGTAGGATTTTATGGCTCCGAAGGTCTGCACATGTCTGTACCTTTTCATGAAACGGAAATTTAAGAGCTTGAGAATTGTCCGGGTACAGCTCCGTGTCACTAGTCCATTTTTTACCAGGAGTATTTTGTAAATATTCGTTCGAAAGGCAAAATGTGTTACATATTTTTCATTTAAGACTTTTTGGGAAAATACATACATTTAAAAACAAACGGAAGTTACATTAAAAACATGTAATTTTCAGCTCGATCGGTGTTCTTGACAAAAAAAAAAAAAAAGAGAGCTGAGAAAATGACTATTTACGAAAATAGGTGTGATATTAAGTACTTCCAAACTTTCATCTACATATGACTACTCTTGCGTTCTGATTACATTTTCTTTAAACATGCTTAAATATGTTGGTCACTCCAATTAGAAAAACGGCAGTACTGTTAGGAATTGGCTACACTCTACATTCCATGTTTAACTTGAAAATATCAATCATGAAAGTAAGGAGGGGAAGTTCTTGACTGCATAGGGTGGGTCATTTTTTTCCTTCATTATAGGAAGGCACAGGATTAAATAGTCCCAAAGTAACATGTGTAAAATTGTATTACATTCGGATGATTCTTTTTGCCGCCGAATTGATTCTGAAGTTTCAATTTCTCTAACTATATATAGATTCACATATATATGTCCGTATAACATATTTCATAGTACGTCAATGCCATAACTAAATTATACATATTACAATTTCATTAAGTGTATAATAATTTCAGTAAATGTGTTATAAAAGAATTTTCAGATAATCAGTAACATCGTATTCCATAGGTATTTTAAGGCATCTTTTTATAGCCTAAAATCCTGGGAAATGACATTGCTCTTTTATATAAATTTAAACCTTTAAACAAATAAATGCGAGTACTTTCTAAATACTATTAGGCATAAAACTATTAGGCAAAAAAATGTTACATAAATTGAATTAAAACTGCGAATTCCACACAGCATGGAAATAAACTTTTGAATGGAAGACATTTTAAAGCTAATTTATTCCAAATTTCAATGCTAACAGTACGCATTTTTTCCAATTTTACTTCTTTCCTTACATTTAAAAAACTTTTAATGAATCATTCTATGATATAATTTATTTTCGCACATGATTTATATTGTGATATTTTCTGTTGGGAGTCTTCCAGGGATGTATTTATTTTGTTATTTTATGGAAAATACGTGTGCCAAGTTATACACTAACAAAGTCTCCTATCAAATTATATCGTCTAAGGAAGTTCAGGAAAGCCGTGCCATGCTATATATAGTAAAACCCAAATCATATAATGCTTAAACATATAGTGACGTAAAATGCTAGATTTTTACTGCTGCATAAGTTAAGGAGTAGGAGTGTTTATAACGAAAAAATTATGCACTTTTCCCTATTCTGAAAGCATTTTACAAAAGTTTGTGTTTACAACGTACTTCTTCACAAAGTACGATTATGATTAATGTTCGTAAAATGCATTACGTTTTTGCAATTAAAGGACAATTTTCATTAAACATAAATGAATGATGATAAGGACAAAAAGGTGCCGTTTTAAAGATGAGGCGATTTTAAAAACTTTTAAGTGTGAACCTAAAACAGTAATATAACATGATTTTTCATTTATAAAATAATTGTAAATAATTAAATATCTTATTAATCTCATTTCATAAAGTAGCTTTTAAATTTAAAGGATTTATTTTCTTCAGAATCAGTTTTCTATTTAAATTTGCTTCTTCCAAAAATTGCATTTAACTGTACATAAATATAAAAAAAATAATTAAATATGTCTCAGTAACGAAATGTATGTACCTATAAGTTACGATGGAACAATTTTGCGATAAACTTTAGGATTCATATATACATATATTCAGTGGTTAGTAAAAATTAAAATCTCTTACATCTTTTTTTTTTGTTTGCAAATACCTTAACAAAATAGAGATTAGTCTTGAAAATTCAAATCTCTTTTAAACTTTATATTTATGTCGAGTCGCACGTTCTCGATCCGTATAAAATAAATTATAAAAGTATATAACACCAATTCGAATTTCTCGTTGTTAGTGTGACGTTTTTCTCGATCCGTATTTAAAAAATGCAAAAGTAAATAGACCATTTTGAGTTTCTCGTTGTTAGTCAAGTTATTAACCAAGGGTCGTCTGTTCTTACTTTCTGACGTTGTCTAAAAAACTACATCTTTTTTGGAAAAGTAAAATTTTTGAATACTTTATGCGAACACAGCCTCCGTAAACAAACCCAAAAGTGCTTAGGGAAACGATATCCCACATATATTTATCAAATATTATTAGATATTTACTTGCTATCTCGGTGAAAAATATTGTTTTACACGTTTTGATAATTGATTGTACATATTTCTTCAAACAATGTAATCACTTTCTGTATTCACGTATAAGGAAGAATTATCATACAACAGCTAGAAGTGTCATTGTATATAATCATCCATTTCATTTAAATTCTATGAATTAAGTTCCATTCATGCGTTAGACAAGGTTGTTTAGAATCTTTCGATTTGAAAGTAAATAATTAATACACAACCCTATTGTCTATTTATCAATTTTTCTCGTTGCTGTACAGACTCAGAACCGGAAATTCAATCTAGTAAAGCTTAACAGTTTCATTTTTGCGAAACTATTATGCATTCAATTTTTCCACGAAATATAAAATGAGTTTGTAAATTGCTTGTTCTCATTGTTGTTTTAAAAATTTGTGAGAGCATTATAACCAACGACTTAATTTTTGTTCTTTATAAATCTGGAGGCATATATTATATATACTACACATTGTATAACTGCATTGTTATGGTTACGAAACTATTTTATAAAGTGTATTGTAAATAGCTATGTAGAAATGTTTTTGTAATTACTATTGAATAAACGTATTTCCATTATAGATGGTCGCTGAATATTTTCAATGTTTTGTTCAGTAACACATCAAGAAGGTCGTCCAAAACTAAATGAAATTAATTTTCCGTGCAGCTGTGTAGGATTTGTTAAACTATCCATCACTCTCTCTTGAAATGTAAACTATTTTAAATATATAACTTTTTAATGGTTAACATAGTCACTATCAAAACAAAATGAGTTCTTTTAAGAGGAAAGAGAGCCTTTCGTGGAAACGAAATTAAATTTACTTTCATAGACTGCTATGCAGTATATTTCAATAATTTGTTACTATGAGCCATTCCATTTCGAATCAGGCAGGCAGGTCTAAAACCTGTCACATGACCCTCATTGATATATTTTTTTAAATTCAGTAGTTACAACTAAGGGACATATAAAATATCCCAAAAGGATTTTGCAAAAAAAAAAAAATATTTCTCTAGTTACAGACTTCTAAAATATGGGACAAAATTGGCCGTTTTCAGAAAATCAGCAAAGCACTCACTTTTAAAATGGCCTCTGTTTCAAAATTTTTTAACCGATTCGAATATTTTTTTTTCTGTAAGTAGTTAAGGGATGGTATTTTATTTAGACACTAATTTTAAAAATCTTGTTGGCTTTGTTGATAAAGTAAAAATGTGTTTTTGACGTGAAAAATCTGCATTTTAACCGATTTTACGATTTTTTTCTTTTATGAAAAAAAAATAATGGCAATCTAAAGTGCTGTTATGGAAGTTTTGCATCAAAATTTTATTGTAAGCCTGAGATGCATATCCCCTCAGAATTTAAAGGTTGAAATTTGAAAATGTACAAAAATCACAATTTGTGAAGCGTGATTTCTCAAAAAATCCATTTTTTAAAAATCTGAAAATCTGCTCATTTGATGCCCTTGAAGTACTTAATGAGCTGCTATTAGTTATATTGTGTATTTTTGTTCCAGAGATTGCATATGAATTTTCAAAAATGGCCTTTTGTGCGTTTCTCAAAAACGCTATAAATTCAAACTTGTTCTTATTTAATCATTTTAACAAAGTTTAATCATTTTTTATTAAGAAATATACTATATTGCTACACTATTACTACAGCCAAATTGTATTTAACGTACTTAGAATTTAAATAGCACCTTGCACAAAGTTTAGCCACCGTGAATTAATGCATGATATTCTGTTCATTCCAATTACTTGTTTTAAACTCACACGTTTTACATCAAATATCATGTTTCAGCACTGACATACATAGTTTTAAACACATATGTAGTTATGTACTTAAAGAAAATAAGTAGAATCAAATTCTTGAATCAGATGGTATTGTATTTCTTACTTACAGCATTACTATATATCAGTCTAGTTTTTTTCCCACGGATTCTTCTGGCTATTGAAATCTTTGTTCTAGATTATCTGTATAGAGAAGATACGATAATGTCCCTAAACCATCGGTGATACTATCGTAATTTGTCCCATCCAACAATTGCCATTAACACGTTCAATAACATTCCCTACTTGGAAATCATATACTACTGAGTATATATTTGTTCAAGAGGCTAGTAGTTTTGTAATTGCTTCCACTTGATGTTTGATCGTGCGTCCCAAGTAAGCATTACTATTTTAGGCTAGCCAATAATGTTTTGATTGTATTGCTGCAATAGATTTTATGTTTGTTGTTACATGTTATTTGATGTAAAGCGTGTGAGTTTAAAACAAGTAATTGGAATGAACAGAATAACATGCATTAATTCACGGTGGATAAACATTGTGCAAGCTGCTATTTAAATTCTAAGTAGGTTAAATACAATTTGGCTGTAGTAATAGTGTAGCAATATAGTATATTTATTACTAAAAATTGATTAAACCTTATATTAAAATGATTAAATAAGAACAAGTTTGAATTTCTGGTTTTTGAGAAGCACACAAAATGCCATTTTTGAAAAATCAAATACAATCTCTGAGGCAAAAATACACAATATAATCGATAGAAGCTGATTAAGCACTTCAAGGGCATCAAATGAGCAGATTTTCAGATTTTTAAAAATGGCTTTTTTGAGTAATCACGCTTCAAAAATTGTAATTTTTGAACATTTTCAAATTTCAAACTTTAAATTCTGAAGGGATATGCATCTCAGGCTTACAATAAAATTTGATGCAGAACTTCCATAACAACACTTTAGATTGCCATCTCTGTTTTGTCAAAAATAAACTTTTGCATAAGAAAAAAAAATCGTATAATCGGTAAAAATGCAAATTTTTCACGTCAAAAACACATTTTTTACTTTATCAATAAAGCTAACTAGATTTCTAAAATTCGTGTATAAATAAAATATAATCCCTTACTATTTATAGAAAAAAAAATATTCGAATCGGTTAAAAACTTTTGAAACAGTGGACATTTTAAAATTGAGTGCTTTGCTGATTTTCTGAAAACGGCCAATTTCGTCCCAAATTTTAAAAGTCTGTAACTAGAGAAATAAATTTTTTTTGTAAAATCCTTTTGGGATACCTTATATGTCCCTTAGTTGTAACTACTGTAATTAAAAAAAAAATTGTGAGGGTCATGTGACACCCTCTGCCTGATCTGAAATTTAATAGCTCCTATCAATTGTTTTATTGGAAATTAGAGGAAAATTTTTTACTATGTAATAAAATGAATAATTGAACCATTTCAACAAAAATTCTCTCAGTATGAACAAAAAAACACACGAATTAAGAATAAAAAGACATTTTTATACAATATTATGAAAAACCAGATATAAAATCTGCATTCACTTCATTTCGAAAAAAAGAAAAGCTGTTTGCATTTTATAAAGTAAATCTCCAAGTTCACTGCATCGTGTTGGTTTAAATAAGATTTTTTAAAAACTAAACACTGACACAGTTATCAATTATTTAAAAAAAAAGTTACAGAAGCAAAAATACTATTTTTATTGATACAGATTCTGAATAAATATTTGTCCGTTATTGAGGTTTACTAAATTACAGAAAGGATTTTTTAAATAAACGATTTAATGCGAATAAAATAAAATTGTACTGAAAAAAAAGGTTAAAAATTACCCGTATTTATAAATGTTCCTAAACGAAATAAGTTGTGGTTTAGAACTTTCGTTTTTCTAATTATAACTTGATTGCATTTAATTCATTACTTTCTTTGTCATCGCGTTCGTCATTCAACCAAAACTACGTTAAAGATGCGATCGTAATATATTGTATGAATATGTATCGCATTTAAACTAATTCAATGTTATGTAACACACAAAAAACAATAGAGGGAAATAAAAAAAAAATAACACTCCGGAAAATATTTTCTGCCTTTATCAACAATTCAGATCATTTTAATTTTGACAAGCATAGTTTCACGGCATACCAGTGAATGAATTTTAAGAGAGCTTGGTTTAACGCGATTAGACATGTTGTTAAAAAATATATCTTGCAAATATCTATTTCTTTTTATTTCACATCTACTATTACAATAAAAAATAACATTAGAAAATAAGTAAACTAAACTAAAAACCCCTTTTGATTTGTTTTGTAAAAATTTTTGCGTAAGAATGCGCTGATATGCGTCACAACACTAAAAAATGACTATTGTGTAATATGAATAGTATATGCACATATGAAAATTAAGATGCTGTAAAACATACTATCTGTACATTTATGAAAATGCGTTTTGGTTTTTAATTATTCAGTATTTTTAATTAGTACCGTGTCAGGGATAACCTGAACTAATTACATGTTTATTACACTTTTCAAAAGAAAAATTACATCCACAGAGAGTCAATTATTTTGCACTAATAATGTTAATAATTAGTTCGCTCTTCTGCACACAAATCGGCTGAAAGTTCAGGTAAAAACATATCTTTTCTTAAGGCTTTTTTGAAAAATCAAGTTTAAGCGTTTAAATTATTTTTAACAACCACGAAACAACCAATTAAAAATAAGAAATACCTTCAATACTTCAATATAACGTGTAAAAGCATGTAATTCTGTAAATCTTGCAGAGAAACCACAAAAAATTTATGTGTGAGAGAATCGTTAATTAGCGTGTAATAAACGTGCGGTACGTAAAATGGCAGATGCAAAATTACAGGAAAATAATTGGGGTGTTTCTTAAGTCAGCGATCAGAAATAAGAAGGATTACATTGCATTCTATAGTTTTATTAAATGCGTTATTTTAATTAAGTTCGTTCCAAATTTTACAGACAGCGGGTTTTCGTACTTCATAACTGAAAAACTAGAGACAATTAATATATATATATATATAGGGGAAGGTGGGGCACATTGTTACATGTTTTTCTTTTCATCTGGTGCATCAAGATATGCATCTATGTGAAGCGAACAAAGTCATTAAAATGACCTTTGATATCTGACTTCCAGGCTACATATCATTAAAATTAAAAAGAGAGACATTTATTCGCAGTATTTAATGTTTTTTTTTTAGTAATATACATTGTAACACTGTGCCCCAACGGTGGGGTACAGTGTTACATACTATAGGGTACAATGTTACATTCTAGTAGCAAGAAAGAATGGGATTAAAATTCATTTGAATTGAAATATACATATATCTAACGACTTGTTAAGCAGGATTAAAATAAAATACCACATTTGATTAGTTTACATATAACTAAACAGCTTTAAATGTGAGGAAAAATACAAGGAAAAATAAAATTTTATATCAGTCTTTATTGTTATGTCACACACACTTGAAAAAACAAAACATTAGAATGATTGTAGCCTACAGATACAGAGCAGATGATAACATAAGATTATAGAAATTGGAAGGTTATTTTAGGTTTTGATAAGAAGTTAAATCCACAGGGAAAACCAGAATTTCTGCTTTTCTTGTCCCTCCTAATGGAGTTGGGAGATGAAGTTTGGCAATGATTTTTGGTTTTTCAAATGAATAAACTTCATTTGTTCAGGAAAATTTATAAGATGAAAAAATTCTTCTTGTGTACAACACTTCAAAGTCAACATTGCTCTGATTCACAACTTCCTCAACAGAGTGAAATTTATGTTCTTTAATGTGTCCTTCTTTAACAATAACATAATCACCAATGTTAATTGTTAAGGGGTCAGAATGTGCAGCAATGTCTGAAAAAAAAAGTCACCGAGAAAGCGAACTAATTTTGAATTTTATGCACTAAATTTAGGGGACTAACAATCAAACTTGTACTTACGTACTTTAAATTACTAATGAATTTAAAGAGGAACTCGAAATCAATTTTGTGAAAGTCTGATTATTCCTATATTAAGCCATTATGTATGTAACAGTGTGCCCCATTTTATCCTGTAACACTGTACCCCATGTGACATTTCTTGTTACAAAATTTTTTTATGACTACATAATGTGAATTTATATCGTCCATTTTAACTCAATAAACCTTAACACAATTAACTTTACAATAAAAAAGTCATTATAAAGTAAACAGCACTTATGAATAAAGTTAATTAAATTACAAGCACAAAATTTTACTTTTGACATGCAAAAATAGAAATTTACTTACAGAAATGTAATTAATGATGCAAATCCGTCCAAAACACAGACTTGTGTAAAACAAGATGGCAGATAAGACTAAATAAATTGCAGCTAATGTTGTCACCCTTTTTAAATTAAATTCACTGTAACACTGTGCCCCACCTTCCCCTAATATATACATATATATATACACAGGGTGATTCAAAAAGTATACAACTTCAATGCAATATAAATGCAGAACAATGTCAGATATTACAAGTTATCTGTGTGACAATTGTATAGGATTACTTTTAAGCATTGTTAGAGACAGTGAAATATATTCTACGTGTGGCCCCTCAGTCACACGACGAATTGGAGAAGCCGAGGACTATAATTAATATACTATTTTTTGATACTACATATTCAATAGCCTAAGATCTGACCTAATACCTTGTGATTTCTTCCTGTAGGGTTACATAAGGGACAAGGTATTCGCCCCTCCCCTTCCTGTTGATTTACAGCGTATCACAGCCACTATCGATTGGCATCAGCTGGTGGCATCGATACTTTAACAGTCGTTTGGCAGAAATGGATTTTCGGCTTGATGTGTGTCGTGTGACTAAGGGGTTACAGATATGTTGTGTGTGACGCGTTCGTCACACGACACTAAGGGGTCACATACCGAACATCTGTGACTGCCTCTAACTTAAAGTAATCCCGTACAATTTTACCGCAGGTAACATGTAATATCTTTCATTGTTCTTGATGTATATTGCATTGAAGTTGTGTACTTGTTGAATCACCCTGTATATGTGCATATGAATATAATTATAAATAATATCAAGACAACCAGACTTTATAAGAAAAATTAAAACATGACACACATCAGCATATAGGCATCTTCTTACTTTTTACCTTAACCCTTTATAAGGCGGTGGGAGATATTTATAGTATGCTATTTTTCCCTTTCTGATAGGTAGAATCTTGCAATGACGCTGGGAAGCATATTTACCACCACATGCATCAATATTCCTATATTAGAAAATCCCCCCCGGGGGGGGGGGGGGAAAAAAAAATCTTGTTAATCTTATTTAATGTCCTATATGAATTTCTTCTTGAAACGAACCAAAATCCGAAAAATACTTTAATATACCGATATTACAAAAAAAAAAATGGCCCTATAAAGGGTTAAAGTCCAAAATTTTAAGCCTTTTCTTCTATTATTTAAATACTTACGAGCAAGTAGGCATGCTCAAAACAAGAGTTTGAAGAAATTCTGGCTTTTAAGAAAAGCATTTAGATTTTGAATCCTTGTAAATCAACACCCACATTCACACATACGTCTCTAGTCAACTTTCCCCACACGTTCTTGATTGGGTTAAGGTCAGGAATTATGGCTGACCAATTCATAACAGTTACTTGGTTTTCTTTAAATTAATTCACTGTAGAGTTAAGCACTGAATAGAGAAGTTGTGTGTCCTGCTGTTACATCTATTTTACGATATATATCTACTTTCCAAATGGATTGGCTAGAATGACAGTAATAAAAGGGGTTAAAATTTGAAATTTGAGTAAATAACGAATTTCGGTTCTTCCTAAGTTCCTCTATTCAATGTAAAGGAATAGTAAGATTAGAGTGGAATATTTTGGCTTATATTAGGAAAGCGCAAAAGTTGTCCACTAACAGGTATTGCTGTTAAGTTGAGAATGACAGTGGTGTAAGTCAGTTTACACGCATTGGATGACATTTAGCGGTCATGTATAAAAGAATTACCAATAAAGGTTTGAGAGGAAATATAAGTGAAAGGATACAACGTAAATGAAGCACAAATTGTCGAAACAATACTTCAAACAGCTATTTCAAGGTTACAAAAGAGCTAATTCAATGGCGCAAAGCAGGAGTTCAACACAGAAGAAAGACGTGAGGGAAGAGACATCAACCAAAATAGACATCGGAATTTATACCAAGGAGTCGGATTAAAAATTGACCATCAGAAAAGCATCCACGAGGAGCGAAAACACCAATGAGAGGCTAGCAATTGAAAAAAGAAACATATGGAGAAACGAATACAGAACGAACAATACAACTAAAAAACACTTTAAAAAAAAAGTCCAAGTGTCAGGGAAAAATGAAGTACTGGAAAAATCATTTACTAGAGAATGAAAATTTTCCGAGTGCAAAAGCTTCTCATAAATCAAGGTTATAGACCGAAGAGCACCGATTGATAATTCTAGCAGATAAAAAAATAAAGCAATGGTCTGAGCTCCAACAATGCTGAGCGATTGAAGAGCGTGCTAGTTTTTTACGTCGTAACATAATTTCCATGCTCTTGTGATGCTTAAAGGTAAGTTCAGTTGGGGGCTTCAGTGGCTGATCGGTCAAATCGACTGGCTCCGGTGCCTCCCTGCGCGGAGAGAAAGAGGCGTGGGTTCGATTCCCACCGTTGCCCTGGGTGTATTTCCTTCTTTATATATTAAAATCTGTTGTGCTGTCTTGTTCTATCTGTCATATTAGACGAGAGTTTGAGGCATATCCTTGAGAATAGCAAATAAACTCGAATATTTATGTGACCTGAAATGGTTGTAAGGAAAGAAAGGTAAGTTCAGTCAGAGTTACGTAAAAAAAAAAAAAGTCACATTAGCAAGGAAATACTACAAATGTCCTAGTTGCTACAGCAATCAATGGGGTGCTTCTAGCTAGTAAATTCGATATAAAAATCAAACGTTTTCAATATTTTAGCAACTCTATGACTGATTTTTGGATAAAACGGTAAAACAAATGTATAAGCAGACTTAAATACAGAAAGACTTAAATATTACCAGAGAGAAATATTACGGGCTTACCAAACATAATATTTTCCGGGCTTATAGGCCGTGGTCCAACCAAGGTGTTTCTGACTGACGTTTCGCCTAAAACATGTCAGGCGGAAACGCCAGCCATAAACATTTTGGTTGGACCACGGCCTATAAGCCCGGAAGATCTTATGTTTGGTATGGACACCGGCCGTGAAAGCCTAAGTTATTATATTACCAGAGCGAGAGGACTTACCCTATTATAAACCCAACAATGACGTTAAGAGAATAGCCAAGAACAAAAAGCCACAGCTTTAGTGTCAGAAAACTCGTCATTTATAGAATTAGATATTAAAAACAATTAGGAGAACTATTTTGCATAAAATGTTTTAAGTTACACGGTTTTATTTAAAAAAAACTAAAAACTACTGCGTCGCAGTTTATTTTTTCGCCACGATTTGAGTATTTTAAAATTCAAAACATCGTTGCATTATCCACACATTACAAACAAAGCTATAGTAATTCTGACAAATAGTAATTCTGATAATTTTCTCATAACCAAAGTTATTATTTTTTTCCCCAATTAAAGTTATAATAAAATATAAAACGGATGGAATATTGTATTGTCATCGAAATATAAGCTTGTGGGCAAAGTTTGAACAGATTTTATGCTGTAATAAGGATTGAAAAATGCGTAAAAAAATTCCGTGACAAATCCAGTTAAATGAAACCGTGTAAAAAAAGAAAGATAACTATCACTTGTCTTATTTTTGAAGATATGGCAAGAAAAGCAATATATCCCTCGATGAAACGCATCATTTAGTGACATAGATTTGACAAAAGCATAACTTCATGGTAACGAAATCCCTGTTGCTTATCAAATATAAAATTAACCGAAAACAATATTCAGTAGCTAAAATTACAATATAATTTCGACGTTAATTATTGAAAAAGAATATTATCGTTTCATTAGCAAAGTAAAATTTTGTGTCATCATTTCGTAATCACTTCAAGCAGTCAGCTATAATCAATATCCGTTACGTATTAAACAGCAGCATGTGTAACATAGCATTAGTTTACATTGAACAACATAAACTCTCCTTATTAGTGAAATATGTTGCTAAGTAACGGACAGATTTTCATTTGTAAAATGATCGTAAAATATTCACTAATTGGGAGCGAAAATTTGGAATTGTGAAATAGATGTTTCATAATATTTTAAACAGCGTCGCTAATTATTAGGTCGTTTATTCCACTACTATTTAGAGTAACAACCGTACGTTGAAACGTTCAATTTAGTTTTAATTAAGGTATGATTTTTATGAAATGTATATGTTTATAGTTCCTGCTTTATATAATTAAAATTATTTTGTAATGAAATTGTCTAGCCCACTGAGAAGTTTACGAACAATTACTCCCTCTAAAATGTTACATAGTAATAGAAATGCAAATTTTTATATTTCATTTAAATAAAACATTTGAAGCAATCTAAATACATTTCATGACGTGAAATAAATATATATTTTCATTAAATTTTGAGTTAGTATAATAAAATAATTAACATTTATTTATCCTTTTTATTAGTCACTTGTAGTATACTGTCTGCACCATACACGCGTCCAAAAACAAATAAGTAAATACAAAAAAAAAAAAAAAAAAATAGAATCGCAATCGTTTGATGGCATGTTACTGTGTGTCCCTTTTCCTTTTCTGATACTTAAGAAGTGCAACAAAATTCACGACAATATAAATTTCTCATTTCTTGGGTATAAGAATATGGGAACTGCTTCCATTTTACATCGATCATATATGCTATGTTAAATCATCCTTGTGATTTTTATAGTGTTTTGCTTGAGTTTCAGCAAAACTACGTTCAGCGCGAAACCTTTCAAAAATACTTTTGATTTTTTCCAGATTATAAACGATGGCGTTTTAAAGCTATCCCTTGCCCCATAGAGTGTGCATTTGTATCAACGTGGTTTACGGGCGAAGTTTTATCACGTTGGAAATGATCTGTGGAGCAACGACAAGACAGCTAGCCAGAGCTTCAAAATATTTTCAAATCAATAACCTAATATGTTTTTAGAATGGCGTTAGCTCTAAAGTTTCTTTCGAAGAGATATGACTTCCTGAATCACTCAGTAGTTTACAGATTTGGGCAATACATTGAAGCCTGGCTGTTGGCCAGATTTTAGATTTCTGATCTCCTAATGTTAGTAAAAAATTTCGAAAAACATTGATGGATCATTTAAGCGTTCAAGTTAGAGAAATTATAAGCTATGTTAAAAAGGCTACGTAGATAAATATTTACCGACATGATTTTACGGGTGTTGATGGATAAAATAAACAGCAATTTAAACTGCACCTGTTTGTGAAAAGCTGCAAAAACAAGTTATTTCCTTAGTTCGTAACATGTTACAAACGAAAAAACTGCTACCTGGTATTCGCTGTTGAGTCACAAGCACAAAATCGATTTTGGACAATTCTTTACGTTAAGTATCTCTATTTTTACTAAAGCTTTCACTAGCATATTGAACCCGACTCTCCAAATTTCCTATTAAAATGAAAGAGTGACATTCCTATTAAAATGAAAGAGACTAATAAAAGGGGCTTAATTGAATGAGACGCGCAGAAGCCTCGCAGCTTGACAGCTTAACAACAAAGGTGATGCAATGCAGTTGGCTGTTTATTTCCCCTCTTAGTTGAATCAATCCCCCCCAAAAAAATGTAAGAAAATAAACTTTTACAACGACGTGTAAAACTCCTCTTTTATCAACAAAAGATGAGTCTATAAAAGTACTACAAAAAAAAAGTGTAAAGATCGTGTTTAAAAATCACTAAACAAAAATTAAAAGTTAAGCCATAAAGCAAACGTGAGCTGAACTAAGATCAACTTAATGTGAAATGTTTCATTCATTATGAAATGATTCGAGAAAAAAATTAAATATGCCCTTTTTGATTTAGTATGTTAGATAGACAGACATTGTAATACTAATTTTACTAATAATGATCGGATGAGAAAATACGACATATGATGATTTGTCATCCGAACTTTTTAAAGTTATCTAGCGTCAGTAAAAATTCTTAACTGTGGGAAAATCAAGTTGAAAATAGTACAGTTTAATATTTTTAAAACTTAGTATGTACAATAAATAACGACACATTCACGACTAGTGCTGAGCCAACGAGCATTTTTTGCGGGCATTTACGCAACAAAAACAGAACGTAACCATTTCAATTTTATTGGATAATAAAGCGTTATTTCTTGTAATGGCTGATTACACCATATTACAATATAATAATTATTATTATTATTGTTAGAAATGATAATTTATTTCATTGCTATAATGCTTTGCGTGAAACGAAATAAAACATCCTCAAAAATTCTTCTTAGTAAACCATCTTTTTTTTGGATATTAACGATTTGATAAGTTCAATTTATCTTCTTAGCCTCAGAGAAACACAGCATAATTTCTGATTAATACTCTTTTACAACCGTAACACCTTAAAATAGCTTCGTTATTCTCTCGATTTTTAGGACCAACATTTTCTAGGCAATTGGAGCAATTACTCCAGTTTACTATAATTCTATAATAAGTGAATCTTTTTTTTTTTTAAACTACACAATCTTTTTTCAACGAAGCTCGTTAGAGGCATTCCTGAGTAATTGAGCCAAAAAGAGAAGAAGGATAAAGCTATCAGCAGCAACAATTCCCAGATAATTGGATCAGATTTAAGTAATTAGTTAGATATATTAAAATACAGTTTAAAGACAAAAACGGCAGTAATCAGCATATTTTTGCACAGATGAAAATAACAGGACGGAAGATTTCGCAGAATTATGTTCGGAAATGTGGATTTATTTAATATTGCAAAGATATTGAAAGAAAGCGCTTTATTTATTTATTTTTTGTTCATTATAAAAATATTAATGGAAATTTTATTGAGTAAGGTTTTGTTTAAACTTGTTTTTTCTAGTTTTGTTTCGGCATAAAATATAAACTTTCTATAGAATATGAACTAAATATTCAAACTTATGTAAGCATCCTTCTCAAAATAAGACTTATTCCAGTAACCAATTCGGTACGGGATACTAATGTAGTTTCATTTCAAACTGTATTTATTTTTAAAATTTTATTGACTGGTTACTGTAATTGAATTATGTTGTTTTTTCCGAAATGTCAAATCAGCGCTAAAAAGATATTTTTCATATAAATCATTTGTTACATGCAGTATACCGTTTTCAGATTTTTTAAAAATATATAGTCACTTAAATATTAAATAAATATTATGTAGATAAATCCAAATATTTATTTTAAAAAAAAATTCTTAAAATTACATTATACAAAATGAAAGTTCTATTTTTTAGTTTTATTTAAGCATCGGATAATAGTAATAGAAATATAATTTCATGGTTATTTAAAGCACAAATAAGCATTAAAACGCAGACATATGTTTTGGGATTGCTTGGAATCCCTTTTTCAATGCGACAGGGAGCTTCTAGATGCAAAACAGATTCCAAGCAATCCCGAAACCTGTCTGCGTTTTAATGCTCATTTGTGCTTTAAATTAACGTGAAATTATATTTCTATTACTATTATCCGATGCTTAAATAAAACTAAAAAATAGAATTATATTTCTATTACTGTTAAATTATTATCATCGGATAATGCTCATAAAAAACAATTTTTAGGTATTTCCGGTATTCGCTTCATTTCCATGACTCGGTAACAGCGTAGGAATTTTCACAGGCACCATGTATTTAATACGGGATTATAAGCCGATAGCAAGTTTTTTGGTATCAGTGTACTTCATTTTTAAGATTAAAACTTCTTAAAGTATTTTATCGATAAACAGAATTGTTTTCATAATAAGACAACTTCGTTAATGGATCAAATGAATTTACCTAAAATATGGCAATATCAATCACACATCAGTTATTTAGTGGAAGTATTGGAATATAAAACTGCACGAATATTTTTTGTAGTATACGTCCCCAACTACATAGTGAATATATTGGACTCGAAAACAAAGAAAACAGCAATAAAAGATGGATTGTTGAGTGGTACGCCATGAAAAGAAACGCTCGCAAAAATGATATCAAAAATGCTTCGCGGATACTAAAATTTGTGTTCTATGTTATTATAAAAGCCACGAGTAATATTTGTTGAGCAGGTATGTATTCAAATATATTTGAGTGCGATGCAATACATAGAAGATATTTGATATGGTGTGCATGAAGAAATAAACTGTATAAAAAGTTTTGTAATATCGTACTTTCAAGTCTGAGCAATATTAAACAAACATCCACTTATCTTGTCAATCATGAATCCATTTCTCAAGAAATATGAAATTGTTAAAAAAGGAGGACATGCGTTCTTTGTGTGCAGTTTCATGCAATAAACTCATTTGTAGTATAATAGAATAAATGCAGTTTTATTAAATTGAAAATAAGTAGAATATGAGTTAACACGTTGACTGCCGACACGCTGACTGCCAGCGCTGTTTGTAGTTCGTGGATCTCCAGACGAGCTGACTGCCAGCGCTCTTTGTAGTTCGTGGATCTCCAGACGATAGTTTAATTTAATTAAAACATATTTTACAAAACATTTTGTTAAGTAAAACGTTACTAACTTTCTATAAATGTATTGAAAAATGAAAAAAAAGTCAGCAACAACGAGACACTTGTAATTTGGTCTCTCAACAAGTTCACCTACTATGAGTTATCTCGTAGGTTGGCAGTCAACGTGTTAAAAAGTAAGTTTGAAAAATGTGATGATAATCTCTGAGTTTGAATTTTGAACCACGTTTAAATCTAAAGATTACTTGTGCACTGAATTACAAATACTTGTTTAGAATATTCATTCTGCGTGATAAAGAAAATGGCTTAGCAAAGAACACAATATTAAATGTCACTATAATTAGGGTTAAACATCTTGTAAATAACAAAACAAGATAGTTCAGAAAGAACAAATATGTTATTTTGCATGACGATCAAGTTTGTATCTAAAAATAATTAACATAGAACTATTAACGAATTTAAAACTTAGTAGCTAAAAATTAGCCCGAGCATTGTTTTTTGAATTAATAATGCTTCATTTTTTATTCAGTTTAGTTAAAAATTTAATAATCTTTTCGATATTTGGCTTTTCGGATCAGTTTAAAAAAGCCCCCCCCCCCCCCATTATATCTTCTATAAATAATATTCCGAGTCTAAAGCATTAATAAACTTTACATTTTTAGGAATAATGTAATCAATTACAGATATACTTGCCGAAACAGATGCTTCAAATTGGAATTTCCATAAGCTTTTATAATAAAACGTGCATTATTTGCACTAATTCATGCGTTTAAATTTCCTGAATATTTAATGCATTACATGATTAAGATATTTTCTGCACATTACAAGTACGCAAGAGAGAGAAAATGGTCATTAGTAACTATTTCTAATAGTGTCTGCTGTTTCGACTTTAATGATAGTAAAATTCATAAATTAACGTCCAAGGAAAAGCTTCTTCCATTCTAATAATGTGCAATCCTTTGAAGCAAAACTTAACCATGCTCTCATTAGCATATATAAATCGCATCTAAGTTGAAGCTCATTAACAACATGCTTTAGAAATCAATGTGTCTAGATTTTGATATTAGGTTAACTTATGAAACTATCTAAATAATAAATTCATTAAGCAATTAGAGGTACTATAATAAATGATTTTCAAGGATTTGGTTCTTTACTACAGCAACAAGTAAAATATTTCAAAACGCTCCAGATTTGCAAGCTTTATTTTTCCGCAGTTTTAACTGGATTTCGATACACATAAAAATGTCCTAGAAACCCACTTTAAAATTCTGAAAGCATGCGTCAATAGAAACTTGAAAATTCGTTTTAAGAAAATGGTTCGCTAAACAACTGGCACCCGTCAGATTTCGGTTTCTATCACCTCATAGAAGTTTGGAAAGATTTGAAGATGTTAATTAAAAATTCAAAACGTAGACCGACTGACAACTTTACATTGTAGTTGGTTCAATGATCTAATGATTTTTGAAGATTTTCATTGCGTTTATGGTAAATGTTCTACAACTTGAAACACTTCAACCATAAGCAAGTTTATGAAAAAACAATATTTCATATAAACAAATTTCTAGCTAAATAGCCAATATATAAATATAGCCCAATTTCAAAATGTGTTTAATTTAATATTAGTACTAGTACATTAACGTTCTATATAGAAAAAAACCAATAAGAACTTATAACCCTTTAAAATCAAAGAATAATTGATGAAAAGGACATTTTCTTTCATAGTAACAGCAGCTTGCCATTGCTGAATTTACATATTTTAAAGGGTTTTTATGCATTTTGGCATATATGCTAAATATTTGGTATATATTAGTGTTCCGCAACTACTCGTTAAAAAGTAGTTAACTACCAACTACTAACTAGTCTAAACAAAACTAGTTGCAACTAGTAGTTAACTACTTTTTTCTTAGACTAGTTCTAACTAGTAGTTAACCGTTCTCCAAAAGTATAATTCATTTGAATTTCCATTTTTAAGCTTATTCTTAAATATTTAATCCTAATAATTTAACTCATTATTTTTAATCATTAAAACAATTTTAAAGAAATTAATTAAAATATTCAAAGATTGAATATGTCCATCAACAAAATATCTTTGTAACGCGCATACTTTAGATCAGCGTTTCCCAACCAGTGCTTCGCGAACCCCTTAGGGGTTCGCGCGGTACAGAAAGGGGGTTCGCGAAAATACTGCAATTGTGGAATTTTTCATCGCTAACGTAACAGAAAAAACAAAATAATAAATTTACATGCTTAATTAAGAAGGAATGCAAAAATTATTTTAAAAAAAATAGTTTTCCAGATAATGCAGAAAAGTAGTGGACTGGCATAGGAAGCATACATACAAAATTTGAAATGCACTTATTTCTACTTGTGCCTGAATTCTAAAATTTGGATCATAAATTGGCACCGAATAATATTTATAGATTTATTTTAAATTTTAGAACGTATGTTTCTCCTACCATTTCCTCCTTTTTCCTCGCAAGTACGAAGAATGAGTCGGAAATATGAAAATTTACTACATAAAATGTAAAATTTGCATTACTTTAGGATAATTTCTCATTATACAGACACTAAAATGGAAACGGAAGATATTTATTCATTAATTTTAAAGTTGGACTCACATTTATCACACTTTATTCCAAGTTTGCTGCATTATCGCAATTAGAAAGTTGAAAATATGCACATTTTAATTTTTACTTAAATTTCCAAAACTTTACCGAATTTTGTATATTTTAACCGGATACTGGAACCCATCGGTAAAGTACTTTTTAAAATTTTTGAGGAATACATATGTTTACTTTCCTAAGAATTATTCAAAAAGAACAAATATTGAAAAAGTAATAATAAAAAAAAATATTTGTAGTTGTATTTTAGTTTTAATTAAACTGAGATGTTTTACAATAATTCTGTTTTTATTTTTTGTTATGAAGTATTGTACAACATGGAAAATAAATGTGCTAGAAAATTTTATAGTTTTTTCACCCATTACTATCGATTACAGAACGGGGTTCGCCATTTTCTCTCTGATCTTAGAAAGGGTTCGCGAGGGAAAAAAGGCTGGGAAACACAACTTTAGATTATATGCTTTCAAATTGTGTTTAAGGCTTGTGTTTTAGGGTATCCCAAACGCATGCATGGTATTAGAGTAGATGTAAAGCTTCCCCATAATGACGATTTGGTCTTAAAGTGAAACTTCATCGCACATGTGCTGGTGTGTGGTGTAGGCGCCGTTTATTGACTATATTAGAACGCTTTTCCTAATTTGCGTAAATACTGCAATAAATATTATGATTTTTTATGAGTACTTTTACATTATATAACTAAATATAAAAAAATACATTTGTGTGAGTAATATTCATAAGCTAAAAATTTAAATAATTTAATGTTTTTAAAAAAAAAAAAAAAAAAAAAAAAAAAAAACCTTTTTTTAAACTACACAACTAAAATACATAGTTATGGTTGCCATATAAATAATATAAAATAAATCTGGGAGTAAGTGCGATTATTCTCAACAGATTTTTAAAATTTTTTTTTAAAGTAGTTGGAATTTTGAAAGTAGTTGTAACTAGTAGTTAACTAGTTCAAAAGAAAAGTAGTTACAACTAGTAGTTAACTACTAGTTAACTAGTAGTTGTCACTAGTAGTTAACGACTTCTAGTTAACTACTGCCGAACACTAGTATATATATATGATGTTGAGAGTTCACTGTTTAAATGACATTCAAGCAATAGTAATTCAGAATGTTACAATACCTTGAAACTATTAATACAGAATATTGGTATTATCAGAATAATATTGCCTTCTGGAGGGATTTTTTTTTCATTTTGAGGACTAAAAAATAATCTTAATTCATTGCCGCCTTAGGAACAAATTAAAAGCATATCGAAGCTGTTGAAAATACGTTTTTAGAAAGTAAAACATTACATTTTCGTGGTATGCATAAAAAATTGTGCTGGTTGCAAAGTTTAGTGTGCTTAATTTTACTGTACCGTGTTTGGTATATATAAAATTTGAAAAATGATTACTTTGGCAGAGTAAATGAGCGACTATAATGCATATAACGATTAGTGAAGTCAAGTTTCCTTTATGTAGCATGAATTTTCATACACCTCTCATGTTCTTTGTTTAAATGATAAAATAATTTTTATAAAAAAAATAAAACCGACCTAAAATTATAAATTGCGTTAAAAAGTGAAAAATGAATTAATTTTTTAAACAACAGCGATGTTACTTTTAAACATAGTTTTAGAAGTCGGTGCAAAATTAAGATAGATAAAATCTTTTGTAATCATAAATAAATTACATATATATATTTTCCCAGAATTAGCAGCAGTTCCAATATGAAGTAGGAAATGGTGTAATGGTAATTAGACTCATAATTTTGCACCGAATTCTAAAACTATGTTTAAAAGTCACATCGATGTTGTTTAAAAAATTAATTTATTTTTCACTTTTTAACGCAATTTATAATTTGAAGTCGGTTCTATTTTTTTATAAAATTATTTTATTTTATTCTTTTTAGTGTAAATACATTTTCTATATAAATACTCTATTTAAAAAAAAACCCTATCAGAGGACAAACCCTCTTTGAATGAATGACACTAAAAACTAATCATTTGTATGAAGAACTCCGTTTTGAAGTCGATTTTAGCAAACAAACTGATTGGATTTAATTTTTGCCTCAGACAAGCCTTCAGTCAAAATCTTGCTGTAATTTCATTTATTATTATAGCACAATGGCAACAAACACTTTTTAAGCAATGACTTTTATATTTAATAATAGTTTTCCCAACAAAAAAAAATCAAGCAAAGCCTTTCCAATTAAAATAAAAAATGCCTATTTTTCACCCGCAACGTTTTTTCCAAAAAACAAAAGTTGTCAGATATATGTGCGATATTTGAGTTAGACGACCCTCGTCTTCTTTAATCGATAGTCCGATTAATGAAAAAATCGTCAAAATCGGTTTATTTAGTCAAAAGTTATGGATGAAAAAACAAAAACAATACTACATTTTTGCCCATTACTTTTGTTCTATTTATCGAATAGGGTCAAACGAAGATACGGGACCTATGGGAAACCACCCTCGATCGACTGAAAAAAAAATCATGAAAATCGGTTCATCCGGTGCAAAGTTATGAGTGGACAAAAAAAAAAAAAAAAAAAAAAAACGACATACATACAATATGATTGTATAACCTCCTTCCTTTGTGAAGTCGGTTAAAAATATGACATGAATTTATAATCACACTATAAATAACATAACACTGCACATCCTTATGGTTATTCCGATTCATTCCACGATCTGCAAATTAATTGTGCATTTTTTACACCACCCCTTACTTTCGCACTCAATAAAAAAAAAAATTACGGCAGAAAATTGCTTTGGAAGAGTAAATGGAAATGTAGGGAAGCTTTTTTTCTCTCCGAGTCCCTAATAATCGTTCTTTGTGTCCAAAATTTAATTGCCTTTTAAAACAAAATAATTGTTTGCACAGGAAATGCTAATTTAATTACTGCTCCAATGTGCGTAGAAAGAAAGGTGCGGTGAAAAAAAGGAAACGAATTGTTTTCCGCGCACAGCACTCGCCTAATGAAATGCGGTTCGGAAGAGTTGGGGCCCCGCTGTGTGAAGCAACATCGTAGATTTGGAAATTGAAAATACATTAACGAAACTGCACTTCTAAATGAAAACGTTGTTTCAGGACCATATCAGAAAAAAAAAATTCGTCTTATGTTAATTTTTTAAAAACAGATACTAACACGACATGGGCTTTAAGATAATAGCACTTTCAGATATAAATTTTACCACTATTTGTTATTTCCAATTAAGGTATAAGAAACGTTTTAAATCTTTACAAGGCCGTTTTCTTCTAATAGTGATACTTAAAAAAAATTTTTTTTGGGATTTATATAGGTTTAAAAAGGACTATATATCTTTATATATATATATATATATATTAAATTTCTAATAGGCTGCGCAACATTGATTCTCAACTATTGCAGATCTGGTAAGTTCCCAAAGATTAGTACCAACTCTTTCAGCGGCACACCAATGAGTGTGGTACCATTGCCGCAATTTTTGACGCTCACTTTTCCTCTAGATGACGGCACCTGAGCTCTAATTGATGCAAACTGCACTAGGAATTTAATTTAGCCGAGAGTATCCCCTCCAAACAATACTCAAGGGATCTTTAACATGCCGCATAATCATACGACATGGGCGCTGTCGATTTTCTGCATCTTGAAAATCCGCCCACTTTGGCCAGGTTTGATCCTGCGAACTTGGGCTTACGAGGCCTGCGCCTTACCACTACGTCACCCTGCCGGCTGTTTTATATATGTCATAGACTTTATTTCTACACCTTTGGGGAAAGAAGAGGTATGTCGAACGCATTTAAAAATTGATGCATTTGCTGGCAAAAATACTTCCAAATACGTCCACATATTTCCAAAAATATACTTTTATATCTTACAAAAACTGTTTACAAATTTCTGCCACCCAGAGGGGGTAAAAGAGCTTACTGCAAACGGTTATAAGTAGTTACATTGGGTGGTACGTAGGTTTACCACAGCTTTATAAAAAATTAAGACAAACTTAGAATTTAATTTACATTCAGTTATTTTTTCCAATATTACTAACATGTAAGTTTTATCGTTTTTCAAATCATTACTCAAATTTATAACAGTGTATCGTCCGGAGTTTCTGACATTTACGAAAAATTTACTATTTCGTATTCAGTTAAAATTGAAAGGTCTTGAAATTTCATGTTACTTTAGCATTTTGTAATTAATATCTACACTGTTAAAAATTTAAGTAAGAAAATAGTAAAATAACCATTTATTTGATTGTTTTTACCATATTTAATTACAACAGTTGAATAACCATTAAAAAGATGGTACTCAAACCGCTGATTGCGAACAAAAATCGTTTATTCTCTGTCTATCCTAAAGAACGTTTAATTAACCGTAATTTTCAAGCGCTCAATAAGAATCGGGCGTCCATCTTGGTTGCGAAACCTTACCGGTCGTACGTTGGAATAATCAGTTAAAATCTGCATGTGTATATAAAAAAAGAAGAAAAAACCAAGTGGCTTAAGCAGTGGTTACTAAATAGAAACACATACACACGTAAATCAAAAATTGGAGACATCGGATTCCCGAACTGTTTGCGAATCAGCGAACTCCATAATTTGAGCTGCTGTAGCTTGTTTGTATTTTAATTTTTGCAGCAAGTAAGATGATTTTCGTCAGTATGCAGTAAATTTAAACCAAACATGGCTTTGGATCCAATCAAAAACTGAAATCTCAATTTTAATGCAGTTTCCCTGTTGAAGAGGAAGATTTATTGATAAATAAACGACCGCTTTGTGTGGTGCTGATGGCCGAATGGTTAGAGAGTAAGGTTGGTATACCATACAAACCGGGTTCGATTCCCGCAAGCTTCGTTAACGGTTTTACGCCTCGAAATGGTTCAAAAACGATAAAAATTTTGTTTTGAAACCATTTTTAAATGGTTATAAAACCGTAACCTTTTGTATTTACGGCTTTTTAACCAAACTGATTGGAAATGGTTAGGTCCCGCAAAGATAGAAAAATGTTCCAAACCGTAAATTTAAAGTTGAATTAGATGGACAGACTGCTGCCGGTCATTTAACCGTAATTTCATGATGAAATTTCTAACAGTGTAGAGCTTATAAATGAAAGACACTCATTTAAAAATGCTCAGTTTTTAAATTAAAAAAATCCTATTAAAAAAATAGTTCTTTCTAACAACATGCAAAACACATTGCCTAAATGTTTTCAGGAGAAGCTCTATGCAACTTTTGCACCGCCCCTCCCCGCAAAAGCTAACGGTGGTTTCGATAGGTCGCTGATAATGACTATAATAGGATCACCTATGACAAATACTGGAATAAAAATAATAAATAAAGTTAAAATGCCTTTTAGATAACTAAAATAAAACAATTCTGAATGTCTGAAAAGGATGGAGCTTTTTCTGAATAGTTTAAAAACAGCTAATGTAGTCAAAACTTATGAAAAAAGATAAGTAGGAGGAAAAAATATCTAAAATGCTAAAGGAGACCTAGTTTTGTAAGAAAATTCATGTATTGAAGAATATAAAAACTACTTGTATAAAATTAAGCGCATTAAAAAATCGGTCGTTTCATTCAGGTTAATGTGAAGTTCCTCATTTTCTTTTTTAAAGAAAACATTTCGAAAAATAAAACCTATTTATATAAAATAAAATTTAAAAAGTTATTAGTTAATATGAAGGTTATCATTCAAGTCCGTAGACATCCATATTTCTTTACATAATTAGAGCATTTTAAACCGTGAAAAAGTAGTACTGCAAATTTACTATTCATACACAAAAATTATAACATTTAATAAATTAAGGAAAGCTAAAATCTTAACAAAGAGAACCTTTTCATCGCTCAAAATGTCATCCCAGCTTTGACTTGCTAATTAATTAAAAAATAGATTAAAAACATGAAGAAAATGTTATAGATCATTGAAGGGAAGAAAGATTGGACCTTGCACAAAAGAGCTCGTTCAAATTATAAAAGCTCAGTAATTGGCAGGAGAGAAAAAGGGATTTTACTTTCGTTTAGACTTGTTATAGTGTAAAAACCCTGGATGAAAGAAAATATATCCATTTTATTTTCTTCCTATTAAAAGCGTTCCTGAACTAGAAACGTTTTTTTGAGAAGTAAAAATGATAATAAAAAAGGCTAATATATAGTACTTCGAAGCTTTCACCGGTATTTATAGAAAATATTCTGTTAGAAAGAATCTTCCTTTAGAAATGAAAGAGCGCTCATTCTTTTCAGGGAATTTTAAAAGGATGATAAAGTCTTTTCATTCCGAACAATATAATTTAGTTTATAAATTTTTACTTCCTTTTGTGTTTGCAGCAGATATCAGCTGTTTAGGAAATTTTATCTTTTCATGTGCTTACAAAAATATCTGCTAATTTAGAAATACTAAAAACAACATTTCGTTTCAAGGAAATTGCGAAGAACGGCTAAACAGCGGGGAAAATGTTCATAAGTTTGATTTTAACAAAAAGTACTACTCAAAATCTTTATACATCCAATTTTAAATAATAATAATAATAATTAAATTAAAGAAAGCGGCCGAAATTTCTTTTGGAAATATCCAAGATGCAAATCGCGGCATTCTTTAAAATTCTATTTGAAGGGCAGCTTGAAAAATATAACAAGCAAAAGATGCACTATTGTGATAATAGTTAATTTTTTTCATATATACAGGAAGGTTACGGCTATGCCCCAAATTTAGTTAATGGACAATACAGAAGATGCACTGCAGGAATTTCAAAAAAAAAAAGCCCGATCGCCCAAGACAGCGCTTTTGAATAAGAAAATGCGAAACTTTGCATGCAAAATCACTAAACGAAAATGCATGAGCAATTTGAACAAGAATTATGTGCATAAAAGATCCATAGTTGTGGAGGAAAAAATCCCGGGGTTCACACAGACAAGAGTAGTATACAGTGAGACAGAGCAGTTTTTACAGCCAAGTCTATGTTTATGCCGATGTCAAAAGGGTTCAGTGCGGCTTTCTTTGCAGTCATTACCATCCATGTTGCTCTAAGCTTAAATGTTCGTTGTGTTGGAAGTTATGACACCAAAGTAACTTATTGACTTTTCTTACACATCACTATTTTGCAAACCTTTTTTGTCATCTATCTTTAGTTAAATCCCTATTTTGTATCCCTATTTTAGTTTGAATAGCGTATATAAATGTTGCACCATTTCTTGATTTAATATTTGAATTTAACTAAAAAATGGAAAGTATGTTTAAAAGATAATTTTTTTCTTGTCAAGATAGTGAAATGGCACACAACGAAACGTGGAAGTGGTACAAAGTGAGAACGTCTGTGCACCATTACAACCGTATTTTTGTTCAATTTTAAATAGTTCAAAATAGCTTAACTTTAACGCCCATGAAGAAATATAAGACAAATTATATAAACTTTGGACATAAGATCCAAGTTCCTTTGAACACGCTCATTGGAAGAACCTCTCGACATGAAATATTTTTCGACTTGAACAATTTTTGTTCAATTTTGAACAGTTCAAAAAAAAAAAAAAAAAAAAAAAAAAAAAAAAAACGTTATCGTCTACGGGTAAATTTTGATCCTATAGAAACCCTTATCTAACAGACGGAATTGCTTGGAACAAACTTTATCAGAAGGATCTTATTATGTAGAACATGTACGTATATGATTTTCATCCAGAACTAAACATGCCTATTTTGTCATGAATTTTTTAATCTATATTTAAAGAATATTTCTGAATGAATGAATAAATGAATGAGTGAGTGAAAAAATGAATGAATAAATATGTTTGAACAGTTGAAAAATGTATTATTTAAAGGAATTAAGAGCTAAAGCTAATGAGCAAGAGAGAAAAATGACCAGATTATAAATTTCATTGTTGGGTGTATAAGGGAAAGTAGGCACGTATAGTTCTAGACGAACTTCTTGTGTATAAATAGAAAAAAGAGAAATTTTTCACTGTGTACCAGTTTTAGTACACTGTGTAGCAAGACGAATTTTTTTTACTTTTTCAACGTTAATTCTTTCTAGGTCATGCTTTGTTAATTCTTTGCTAAAGATATTGCCAAGAAACAAATTCAAGCATCCATTGTCTAAAATTTCACCATTCGAATGTATTTAGCTCCATGCTTGTCTAAAATTTGTCTGAATGGCCCTGTTCACATTAACCCAATTGCCGACTCATTCGAGGTATTTTTGAGCATTCAATTATTTGGATAATTAATATAATGTTATTTAATAAATAATGTACTACGCAATCAGTAAAGTAAAAAAGCATAAAAGACAAAAATAATGTCGCCTTATAGAACACGCAGGGCGCCCTATCATAAATTCAAAACATAGTCCCTAATGTGACGTCTTATTCTGCCAATTTGTGGGGAAAAAATACCTCTCTTGTTTACAAACTTTAAAACTTCTCCAGTTTACGGTATCATGAAGTAAAAATAAATGGGTGTTATTCTTTTATTGATGTTTAATATATTTTACGACACGAAAATGGCTCCCTAGGTGCCCGCTTATGTGACTCTAGGGTGTTTTGTTTCCCCCAAACATGGTTTTCTTTATATTTATTATCTATCACGAAGGCTCTAAAATATCGTGAATGTACTAGCATCAGTCTTGTTGTCTTTGGAAAAATTAGTTTTAGTTTTCGTGATGGAAAAATGGCTTAAGTCTTTCTTTATACTTCTAACGCTTTGATGTTAGTTTTGGAAGCGTGCCTTCAAAACATGAATAGATTGATATTATTATATAAAATTACTTTACATTTACTATAGGGTTTAGTCTATGAATAAAATAGTTTTAGACCTACACATGTGTGACGATCTCTCTATTTGCAGACAGTCTCAAGCATTAGGAAAAACCAGTTATAAAAGTAAAATACATAAAGCAAACATGTCGGCCTGATTTCGACCCATTAAATACATTGCTCATTAGTAGTTATATGCAAGAACAAAAGTACATAGGTGATAGAAGAAAGGTTTGAAAACTGCACAGGGGGGAGGGCTAAAAACATATCGAAGGCCTATACAGTAATTTGTTTTCTAAATTACGCAGTGAAGCAGCACCTTTCAGGACTACCACTAATATCTTTTGTCATAAAACATAGTAGTGTTTTTCTTATCATTTTCACTAATTATCGCCAAATTTTCATTTTTGTCACACCCTTTTGTTTCTAGGGGCCATCCTATATGACTGGCCATTCTAAAGTAACAGATCATTCAGGGAAATATAGTTTTTCAAAAACCTAATTGAAATGAAAACCGTACAACCAAAAAATATTTTCTTTTTTTCATGTAACGATTTTGATGCATTAACTATTTAATAAATACATGTAGGAAAAGGGCAAACGAAAAGGTTAAAAGGCATCACACCGGTTTTAGTAAATAAACATACAAAACTAAATGTTCATTATATTTGACACATAAGCAAATGTTACTTTTTAAGCATTAAGGGGCATTATGAAGCCATTTTTTTCTCTATGGTGTTTTTTCTTTACGGTTTTTGTCTCATGTCATGTTGTGTTATAT